>CM023838.1:13504897-14104897 GCA_013266295.2 Branchiostoma floridae x Branchiostoma japonicum
CGTTTCAGACACCACCCGGTGTCTTTTTGTGTTTTTTTTGTTTTTACGGTGTGTTTTTCACTGATGAAAGACACCGGACGGTGTCTGAAACGTCTGCATTTCTAAAATGTATCCAAATGTATAGATTTAAAACACTATTATATAGGAGAAAAATGCGCAAACACCGATGCTTGTAAAAGGACATTCTCATCCCATAATACAAGTGTTTTGTATTCTCCTGTTATATGGCAGTAGATGCCATTGTACAATTTTCACGGTGCAATAAAGGAAATGACAACGCCTGACATGCTTGTGCACAGTGTCAGAAGACCAAACATTTCTGTACAACTTTTTGATAGCACTACTGACTCGTCAAACAAGTACGGCGACAACTCACGGTTCGGCACTGCTCCTGTAGGGTTGTCGGGACAAGTGCAGTTGTAGCCCGTAAGGTAGTTGTGGCAGATGCCCGCGCCACAGGGGCCGTCCTTGCAGTGGTCTATCTCACTGTTGCAGTCTTTCCCCTCGTATCCTCTCTTACACTCGCAGACGAAATCACCGATTCTGTTCTCACAGCTGATGGAGTTCACACACATTCCGCTAGAGGGAAAATTGTTCGACTGCCTAAGACATTTCCTTTCTCAAGTGCATAAACCCATGTCCTACGGGCATGTTTTATGCATTTTATTTATTTATTTGATTTCTTAATCAGGACTTTGACCTTGACTTCTGCGCTGCTGTCACAGGCAGTGTTACTTTCGCATTCGGTGCGATTCGCTGCGGTATGACGCGCTCATGTGTGGACTAATCCTAACCCGTATTGTACATGTACAGGTCCCGCCTACGAACACGCAGACAAACATATCTAAAACGATACCTCCGTCCCCGGAGGTAACAAAACTGGTTACCTGTTACACTGTTCACTACATTCGTCGCAGTCCTGTCCACAGTCCACGCCCTTGTAGCCTGGCGCACAGCTGCAGTTCCGGCCTGCTGCGCTAGGTGTCGGTGTGTCAAGTTCGATACACTGGGCGCCGTTCAGACACGGGAAGTTGTAGCAGTTCCGAATAACGGAACAGTTTTTACCTGGAACGGGATATTACAAGCTGACATTGAACTGACTTTAATTCTCTGGGCGTTGCAACATCACCCAGTATAACGCACTCCTGCATATCTAAACTGTACATACCTGGGGAGGGGGGGGTCTGCATTAGACTATTTAGAGAGCTCTTAAACACACAGTTTTTCAAAGGTGCGGATATATGTAACCTGGTGGATAAATTTTAATGGAGGTTACCTTTACAATTAAGATAATACAAAGTTTCGACAGTTAGAAACCTGTCCTGTCACTCAACATAGACATCAGAAGAATAACAAGCCTAGTAGAAACTGGGCAAATAGAGACTTTTCATTGATGTCATAATAATTATCATATGAACCTCGGCGACCAGGTGTTGGCATGTTTAACGGCTGTCACTGTAATCCAACATGGCCGATGTGAAAAGCCTCTTTTGTCTGAATAATATGCCAGAGGAGTTAGACGGCCATAGGAGAAAACCGTGGTTTGCTCCTCTGGTATATTATTCAGTCCATTTGTCAAACTTCTACCACTTTCCAGCAATTCACTGCAGTCTTGTAGAGACTAAACTGGCCATATTCGTGAATGTTTGACTAGATTTAGAACTTAACGTGATCTTGTCACATCTGGTCCAGTCTGTATAGCGATGTTGTCGTCTTTGCTGTTGACGATAAATTTCTACATATGGTAGAACTTCATCTCCAATAAGGTAAAGGGGACCTTTATTCTAATGTCAATTTTTGGCGACACATGCCAAAAGTACCCGGGCGAATAAAATCATAACGAGCTTAAATTGTGTTCGCAAACTTTAACTGAAAAAAAGGGTAATTGTAAACAAATACAGACAGAGAAAACGTACAACGGAAAACAGAACGCAAACTGGGTTTTCGGGACGTTATAAAACCAGAAACAGTACAGACGGGTCCCAAGCGACGCATTCTTTAGCTCATTGGCATCAAAACATGACTGAGAAATGTATGCACATGATAACTACATTTGATTGGTTCCATGATCGCGTAATTGATGAGGGTAGAATCATTGCCAGTGTTTAAACTTTGTTGAATGATCACTGAATAGAAAAACAATGACGAGATACGACCATGCATTCATTTATAACAGAGTTGCTGACCTGACTTTAAAACAGAATGGAGAGAACTAGTCGTCAAACTTTTACAAAATCTCTATCGTTTTGGCCCCATGACATGTACAGTCGTATCTCCAGCAAATATAAACAGCATTCAGACTCTTGAAGAACGAAAATCAAACAATAAGATGCAGGCGCGACGGGAACGAGTTGCAGGGGTGGCATCTCGGGTGGACAGGACGAGCCGGGATTGGCTGGACACATCACGTGACAGCGGCACTCACCATCGTAATTCACCTCGGCTAACTGATCGTACACCCCATTGGGTAGGACCTCATACAAGGAGGCAAGGTTACCAGTTCTGTTCACTACGATTTCACGAAAAATGCCAAACTTTTCGTCGGAGCCACTACCCTGAGAAGGGAAAGCACAATACATCATCCTTCTGTCACTACTAACGTTCTGTTTGCGACGCCATTTTGAGTCGTCATGCAACATCCAAAATGGCGCCGCAGAAGGAACGACCTATACGGAGAACTTACCGAAAATTACTTGAGCAATAATATTTCCGGCGCCATCTCGCAAACTGGCCACGTTGCCTGCCCTCGTCACTGAAACTTCTTGCATTTCGCCATCATTGAAAGTTGTCCTGGTAGTTTTATATTTAGTGTCATCGCCACTTCCCTAGTTTTGATTGAAACCCACAAGAACAAACGCTTGAAATAAAACATAAAAACATAAATTCATACCTTCTACACATCAACATGTTTGGAGAACATGTTTCCAAAAGTTGTACAAAGATAATCCATGGACAGATTTTCAATAACCTATATAGCTATGTCGGTGAAGGTTAGACATCCAGGTGATAAGATACAGTGACAGTGTCACTGAAGAAAAGGTAGTGGATGCTACCTGAAACGTCTGACCGTTTCCAAAATCATATCCAGTTGCTTGAGTAACTGTTTTTGGCGTAACCTATATTATAGTGCGGAGACACAATGCACACTGCTGGCTTTGAATTGTAAAACTGTAAATTACAAAGTGTGGAAAACACACGACACCGTAGTATTCTAATAATGGCACTGTGGCCTTACCCTTGTGTTGAGTCGCAGTACGAGCGCCCCACCCTCCAGGTACAGAGCCACGTAGGCCGGGCCTCCAAAGTAGAACAGGAGACCGTCTGGAGCCCTGGAAGACAGAGCGTTCGGTGAGGCTCTTTTCTTTGGTTACTTTCATCTCTTTAACATTCCACAACGTAAGATAGCCTCTACCAGGCTTCTGAAGCGACTGGGAAGAGTAGAAATTGGCCAAATACACAGATAACATGCCAGGAGAGCTGGTCTTCTATTAAATAATAAAGGGAGTACATTTGCCGTTCCCTTAGCGGACCAACTCCCCTGGCATGTTATCTGGCCAGTTGGCCAATTTCTACTCTTTCCAGCCGCTTCAGAAGCCTGGTAGACCCTAGACATAAGTCACATAGATCTGCGTCATCCTTCAATCCCTTAAGGATAGAGTATATGTGAGACGAAATCATTGTGTTCACGTCCTTCAATGGAAATATATAGATGCCCAACGATGTATTTCTTGTCCTACAAACTTACTTGGTCCTGAACTTGAGGCTGATGACGGTGTTGGACCGGGGATTGTTGTCGATCTTCATACGTAGGTATGACGTCACCGTGGTGAGAGTGACGATGGAGGGCGGCAGACAGACGATACACTCGTCCGACACGCCCAGCTGACTGGAGGGGCTGTCCAGGTCAATGTTCGCCTGCCCAGCACGGATGAACGTGATACAGGTGATGGGGTAGGCTTTCAGGCGCTGGGTGTTAAGCTATGAATGACAAAATATCACCTGTTGGCTGCTGTTCAACCCATACAAATACGAGTCATAAAGTCTAAGGGCAAAGGTCACCATTACGAGCACGCGCAGAAACACCTTGAGTGAGAGCATCCAAACCAACTGTAAACAGCCCTTTTCTTGGCATATCTTGCTATTTGCCGGTATTTTGCAGCTGGTGTGTTTTCTTTCATTCTATTTCCTTGCAAAAACTGGCCTTCGGGCTTGTTTCTGATGCTGGGTAGAGCTCTAGAAGTGATGCTATGTTGTTGTGTTTAGTGGTGTTCAGGGGGTCAGGGGTCATTGCGGCCATCGTACAAGGAACTTCTGCCGATTCAAAAATTAGAATTTGGGGCTAAATGGACAATTTGGAGGCAAAGCTATCCTGTCAAAGTGAGTTTTAAATAGTTGAACACACAAGGAGGGGATTTTTGACAGCTCATTTCTTAGATGTTTACCAGACATTTCAATGGGAGCTTGAAATGGTGGGCTGTGCCCCTAACTTCGTATGCAAATATAAATTTGCGGTAATCTATTGATGATACTCTACTAGTGTAGAAACAAAGAAAGTGTTAAATGCAAGCTTTCAAATTTATCTGTCGCTGGCAAAGTATTATAAGGTAAACACACATGGAAACATTACCCTGAGTTGATCGATGGATTCGTATCCGCCAATCAGGGTTTCTCCAATGAGGACGTTGCTGCTGAAGTCCAAGTTCACATTGACGTCCGTCAGGATCTCGGGTGAGTAGGCGTTGCCGTTGATGATGACCGTGGTCTGGTCATTCAGGGTCCTCAGGCCTGTGATGGTGACGTCATGGGTCTGGTTGCGTGCAACTTCGCCAACGTACATCTGTGCGAAGAGAGAACGTTCATATCAAAGGAGGTTCACGATTGAGACTGCGCATGCCCAGAGTCAGAGGTAAAGGACCCCGAGAAGTAAACAAAACACATCAGCAACATGTATTGTTTACGTCTCGGGGACTTCACCTTTGACACTGGGCATGCGCAGTCAATCGGGAACCCGCCTATTGCAAGTTGCCGTTTCGGGAACCTGCCTGCCTATTGATTTATGCTCTAGTATTTATGTTCTTAAATACCATTTAAAGGTGCATTATGTAACATTAGGATGATATTCTGGTCATTTCCTTACAAAGTAAGAATCAACAAGCGCAAACAAGTGCCATACAGGAACTGTAGGAGGAGCCAAAATATGACGCATTACGAGCGTACGCGCGTTTAAAAAACTTGAAACAAAGCTGTCAGCCATGTTTGTTTACATTCTGATAGATTGTGTTGACACCACAAACTGAGTGCACCTTGTTTGGGCTGTTTTAGCGCCAACTATCAATGTCAGAAATGTGAGATGACTGCAAAATATGTCGAAAAGTGGAAGTAAAATACTTTGTGCAATTTTTTGTGTGTGCAAAATGTTACATAATGCCTCTTTAAGCCCTATTAATTGTTATATAAGTTTAGCATTTATCTATTTAGTTGTTTTCATTAGTTTTACTTGATACTGTAACATAACAATGAGCATGTAATGGCCTACCCATTGCTTTTACTTTTAGATAACATCTGTTGGGACTTTTTTTACATTGTTACCTGTCTTATACACACGGCTATGCTGTTTTCGCCACCGTTGCAAAGGTGAATAAAGTTCAAAGTTCAAAGTTGTTGCCAGACTGAGTATATACCTTTAGCAATGTCAACAACAATTTGGGGGCTATTTAGCCTGATTAAATCATCGCGCCCCTGGCGGCCGGCCAGCCCGACGGATGTCGCCACCTCCGGCAGCGAGAGCTTGTGTCAACACAGGCTAGGGGGATATTCAGCTATAATGGCCGCTGTAGCAGATTAGATTGCTACTCAAAGTTAGTTGAAAATATGCCATCTACTGACCCTCATGTACTGTGTGTTACAGAGGGCTTTCACAATTACCTCCACGGCTAATCCACCTATCGATGCCTCGATGTACAGCTTCTCATCGTTGACTCCCAGGGCAAAGAAGTTCCTGCCCTCCCCCTGCTGGTAAATGAGCACTCCCTTGTTGTTACAGTAGCGGAATCTGAACTCCAATCTACTCTCGGCGCCCTGCAGGACGTTACTCCCCAGGTTCCACTTCAGGTAGCCGTTCTTGTCTATGTACTTCTCGCATCTTGCGTGTTGTACGGATGCTACCAGGAGCACTGTGAACCAGAAACGCAAGATTACTAGTATGCTGATCATAATAGTCCTAGTGTTCATGGAAGTTTGACAACATCAGCCTAGACTAGCCTAAGCTGGACCGTGTGTTACGCCGAAGGGCGGTTATACCGGCTATACAGATACAGATAGACTAGAAACTAGTGAGAGGTTCCTTGTGTGGTTTAGAGCTCTATGTGTTCTATTACTTTGCGAGTCAAGAGTTGCCCAAAATAGGTCGCTTTAACCCAACTGTAAACATCTTTCTACTCGGTTAGCTTAGGGTCATAGTACAACACTTTTGTAACTTTATTGTATTTTTCTAATCTATTTCTTTGTTACTTCTCAGTTGACTTTTTGTTATTATAAGTCTTGATATTTGTTGTTAGCCCTTGTCGGCCTGGCACCCGGGTGAATGATAGATCGATAAGGAAACACAATATTCCCCTTGTACTCGTCTCGCCTTACTGGCACGCACCTTTATTTATATTAGGGTTCCGCTTTCCTGTTGTACTTGCGCTATTGATTATTACACCCAGACAATTCTATATGGCCTTTGTTAGTTTGTAAAGTACACTTGTATGACATTAGATACGATTTGCCGTTGTTTTAGTCGGCCTAAGTTACATGGGATTTCGTCAGAAATCTGCAAACAAGAGTCACAAAGGCGGGAGTCCCTTATATGTAACTAGGTACTAACCTCCTATACAGTTGTAACTGTAACGCTACATTTACGATCCTTAATTATTCACTTTGTTCTCACGATAGACTGTTCTTTATAAAATGACAGGCAAAACACATGACTCTACGTTTTCCCTTTCGCTGTATGAGAATCGGGGTTCTTAAACAACCACTGTTGACGTTATAAAGTAACAGATTGTTTTAGTTGAAACGGCACCTGCTAAGGGTCCAGTCATATTCGCCGTAGCAGAAATTAACGACCGTTGGCGACATTTGTGGGACAGTCTTGGATATGTAGAACAGAATCCGGCTGTCTTATGACGGAAAAGGCTGTCATAGTTTTACTGAAAATCCTACTACGACAAATAATCGCACGACGAATGTGACCTCGCCTTTTAACAATAGGAATGTACCGTCCTGCTCGTGTACGTGTAGTAGTCGTATCCCGGACGAGTGCTGTTGGATAGGTGGAAGGGCAAAAAGAGCGACAAATGCTACTTACCTGTGAGGACGACTTGTAAACTGTTCGGTACTCTAACCCCACAGAACAGCATAGCGGACGAGAAGTTTGGGTGTGCTGAGAACCGTTCGCAACTAGTTTCGCAGCTACTTCCTTGTGTGACGTCATGAACTTTGTAAATACGTGTCCGTGCGAGCTCGCGGAGAAAAAGTAGTGCATCGGAAATTCAGGGGTGTTGGAAAGAAAAAGAACGACACTGAAGATAAAAAGGTTCTAGCCCGTGTTATACAGACTGTCGCTGTCAGAAACTGAATGGGCTGGGTTCTGACCTGAGGAAGGGTCGGAACTCGGAAGCATAATGCAGTCAGGCTACCGGCAACAACGATATGCGCAATAGATTCCCTAATGAGACTCAAGAAATGAAGTTCTGTATGGAGATTTCTTTTCTGGGAAACGTTCTTCAGATCGTCGTTAATTTTCCGCCATTAGAGACATGCTATCTACATCTACTGAACCTGGCCGAAATCTACTCGGGCCTTGTTTTACTTTCAGTGCACACCTGTGTGAGGCTTCCAGCCTTATCACTGTGCGGAGCGATCCATGTTTAAATTTTGCGGGTGACAGTTCTTGCACTAGTATATATAAGTTAGTAGTATCATATAATGTATGCCGCTTTGACGGATGTCTTAAAGTTTTGAACATCACTGAATATACCAGTCCAAAAGTCCTGGTACGTAATCAGGTACGCGTGACCGAGGGACAGACTTTTAGACCCATAGTATTTATAAAACGACACCTGTCGATGGGCTTCAGAGGGCCTATATGTACGGTATTGTTTTTGGTCTGTGTGTGTGTGTGTGTGTGTGTGTGTGCGTGTTTCCGCAAAAAGTTGTGGACAGCACAACTTCAGAACGCCTATATGGATTCTAATGACATTTGGTATGTTGAATGATCTTGGGATGACAAAGGTCAAGGTCAAATGAAGGTTTCCTCAAGTGGTGGCTGACCTTGGTACTGCAGCAGAATTTCCTGTTTTTGTATCTTTTGTCTCGGATATGCTATGGTCTTGATTTTTTTGCGCAAATAGCTTTTTGTGTCAGGACTTAGTGGTTTGGTCACCCTAGCACCTTGTTCTGGAACTGCAGGGGAGTTTCTGCCTAAACCTTCCAAAGCGGACAAGTCCAGAAAGGAACAATGGATCTTTATGATTTTTGGTATGTAGGTAGCTTAGACAGAGATGTACACAATCAAATGCATATGTGGATTTGATTTGTATAACCAATGAGGAAATTCTGTAATTCCAGTGTTTTAGATAATAGGACTTGTGGACATGTAATGTAGGGTGTATGTGTACAAATATAGATCAACTGTGGTTTTGCTGACTGTGTAGCGGGGTAGCGACCGTCGGGAGCGGACCAAAGCTAACAACACTGGACTCCAGGCTATGTGCATAATACTATATAATACATGTATCAGTTATCAGAGGTCTTCGTGTATGTGGACGATTAGTGTCAACATTCAACTCGCGTAAGCTTAGTATATTTCTTGGTCATTTGGTAAACACATTTTTGACAGAAAAAGAAAAAAAATGAGACTCTTAGCGCTGATAAAGACGCTTAACCATTGGTGGCCTTCAATGATCCCTATAGGGGCCGTCACATTGCCAAAAATACGCGCGATCCTCGGTCGATCTCAAAATCGGGCGACCTTTCGGCGATCAACAAATACGGCCGAAGCTCGTCGACAATGCGACGCAGGCATTATATGAAGAACACGTATCGCGTGTCAGCGAGCTTCGGCCGACTCCGAAACATCAAAGGCGATCCCGAAAATCCGCGCGATGCTCGACGAAACATCGGGCGTACTACTGCCGTAAGTGTCGTTTACAGCTCGCCGACTTGTCGGCCGATCGATTTTCGCGCAATGTGACGGGCCCCTATCGGACCTTTGGAAAATCGGCATTAGTCGACTTGACGGCCACTCGACGTACTTATTCGTTTCGATTTTGTGGCATGCGAATCGGTCGTCCAAAATCGAATCGACGTCAGTGGCATGCTATCGTTCCGATTTCGCCCGCGATTTTTAAACCGACTCTCGCAATCGTTCAATCGTTTAATCGCAATCGTTTAATCGCAATCGTTCGCAGTCGATCGTTTAATCGCAATCGTTGGCTTAAATCGCAATCGTTCGCTTAAATCGCAGTCGATCGTTTAATCGCAATCGTTGGCTTAAATCGCAATCGTTCGCTTAAATCGTTATCGATCGCGAAATCGCAGTCGATCCTAAAATCGAAATCGATCGTATAATCGCAATCGAGTCATCGTATAGCAAAAAAACAAACAAAACGATCGTAGTCAAAAAAGCAATCGACCTTGGTACTGCAGCAGAATTTCCTGTTTTTGTATCTTTTGTCTCGGATATGCTATGGTCTTGATTTTTTTGCGCAAATAGCTTTTTGTGTCAGGACTTAGTGGTTTGGTCACCCTAGCACCTTGTTCTGGAACTGCAGGGGAGTTTCTGCCTAAACCTTCCAAAGCGGACAAGTCCAGAAAGGAACAATGGATCTTTATGATTTTTGGTATGTAGGTAGCTTAGACAGAGATGTACACAATCAAATGCATATGTGGATTTAATTTGTATAACCAATGAGGAAATTCTGTAATTCCAGTGTTTTAGATAATAGGACTTGTGGACATGTAATGTAGGGTGTATGTGTACAAATATAGATCAACTGTGGTTTTGCTGACTGTGTAGCGGGGTAGCGACCGTCGGGAGCGGACCAAAGCTAACAACACTGGACTCCATGCTATGTGCATAATACTATATAATACATGTATCAGTTATCAGAGGTCTTCGTGTATGTGGACGATTAGTGTCAACATTCAATGCGCTTGTCAGTTGTTAATTGTACAGTTCAAAAGTGTCAATGATAAAAATACTTTACGCTAATGGCCGTTCGTTGCTAAGTTTAGATAAATTAGATAGTTGTAATTGCAGTAATACAGTATTTGCGTAGAGATGCTGACACACGTCAACTAGTTGTGATGTCCTTTTCCAAATGTAGTTATGTTTGTAGGATAGTAATTAGCAGGTTGTATTCTAATCCCTCTTGAAAACTGTGTGTGCTAATTCCCATAAACATCAGCTTTAGTTAGATTTATAGATTGATAACGTTTTAATGGCTGATAACGAAGAACCAAAATAGACAAGGTTGACCTGGTTAACGTTAGACCACAGCGCCCCGCGTGTTGGAACGCGGCCGCTTTGTAGCGGTATCCACCATGGAACTAAACTTCAACTTTGTTCGATTATATTTCTGTTGTCTCTTTATCAATTTCAATGTATTATATATCAGTAGAAAGCTTGTGTAATTTTCTTTTCTATGATACCCAACTCATTGTGTTTGTAAACTGTTGGAACGATCAGCAGTCCTACTAACGTGAGTGGGTCGCAGAAAAGAAAGTACCGAAATCAGTTCACCACCAATCAGTCAGCTATAACCTAATACCCAGTTGATGATCCCAGACGAAACTCTCTGTGCTTTTTCTGCAACATTTGCCGTGTGCTTTCGTACCATAATTGGATGCCGAAAAGATGGGTGAGAGCGCAGATCGAACCAAAATAGACATCGGGTCCCCACAACACCCCTCGAATCACACCCAAAAGTTGACAACGTAATCAGAAGTAAACCATCGGTAAAAGAGCCACAAAATATCTCAAATTGATCCTTTTCTTTCAGTCAGTACGATTTCACCATCATTACCGACTCTCTCTTGTTTATATCTTGGGTCAAAGTCGGAGGCTAACATGTGCTCTCGTTCATTCGTCAACGCTGTTCTCAGTCCCAGAACAGTCTGCCGGGTTTTAGAAAACCCCGGAAGTGGAATCAAATATTCGACGGTTGGCCCTTCGACTGATGACGAAATGTTGAAATGAAACATTGCCAAAGGATAGGACTCTCACATATAAAATATATAATACTTGAGTTGAGAAAATCATTAATCAAACTAGATTACGTACACCTCACTTCTATAATCAAATAAAAAAAAAGTAACAAAAGCTTTAAATATTTCATGGAGGTATGCGGTCTCCGAATTCTTGTTAGAAAGGGAACCAACGGCCAATCCTCAATTCCGGTTTTATAGTCTGACATTTATCAGGTTCTCGTAGGGGTTAACTAATTTAGAAGTCTTCTGGTCTTACATAGACTTTATATTTCATGTATAATGTGCTTGTGTTGTAGGGCAAGAGTGGCCAATAGTTTAGAATTTAGTAAATTAAAAAAAAAAGGTTCTATGATAGAATTTTGGTATGGACGACCTTCCGTAGAGACGACCTTCAATGGACGTATGTAGATTGCTATTTCTAAATATCATTAAAATATCTTACTTGCATTAACAAATCCGTACAATAAAGCAAGAACCTAAAGAAAAGATTTTACGGAGGTATGAGATCTTCAAGCTCTTCTTATTCTTTGACCACAACTGTTTATGTTATCAACTAACTTGTCTGTTGGAAATGATAGTAATTCACTCACCGGTACCTAACATTGATCAGAAAAAGTTTCACTGCCTACAACCATTAGCCGACAACACTCACAAAGGGAAACACAGAGCCAAGTACATTTGTAGCTTCCTTATAGCCAAGTTTTATTGAAAATGACTCGTGACAATATGGATACAAAATACTCATAATATACTGATTTTCACGTCAATGTCTTGTTATCTTATATGCAATTTCTATATACTAATTTCCAGATAAATCTTTTTCTATGCTCATGATACATGAAATCTTAATATAACACTTGTTTTACAGGAGCCGATGTTTCTTCATCAGGGCTAATATGACTGGTTTACTGTGCACTGAATCTTGTGGTGGTCTTGTTAAACAAGTGGTTGTGAATAAACAACTTTACTATTCAATCATTCCCCAACCTGATGAAATTATTCGTGGAGACAATACGGATATGTTGTCGGCTGCTCTAACAGTACACTGTAATACTGAACAAACAGAATAGGTGTCGCCCTGAGACCGCAAACACCGGCGTCAAAACAGCAGGAAATTTGCAATAAATACACCAAACAACAGGGAAATACCTCTCGATCACTGCGCGGTTTACATAGATCGGCGTGCCCGATGTTTACAGGTCGCTGAGCCCTGCCCAATGTGATAGAGTCCATTTACACGTGGAAAATACGCTGGACTTAGCCTGGGTGCCATCCTCCGTAGTTACCGCCGGCTCCCAGGCTAGGCTGGATTTTAAAATTTGGCGACCTTTGACGATCGACAACATAGGTGAGAGGTCGTTAGCAGCTTAAAAGAATATCAGATAATCTACAGCCTCGAGCTAACCGAGTACTGGCAGCTTTTCGCCTCAAATGTCCCAACACCAGGTGCAGAATGATATTGTTGTTTTGTCAACATCATACACCATTATAAATATATACATATCATAAACATCAATCTCACAACTTGAACCTTTAAGAAGAGCCACATATTTCCAGTTTGATTGCGTTTTTTGGCCCTTTGAGTGAGATTTTGGCGAGTCAGTAGATAAGATATGCTAAAGGACTAAATACTGGCGATAAAATGCACACACAGCAGCTGGTGTGTTACACCTGAGGGCAGTATACTGGCTATACAATACAGAAATATTTCAATATCAATCGGGGATGACTTAAAAGGGAGGGACTTATACATAACATAGCATGTTATCAGTTGAAAATGCGGTTGTACTTGTTTTCTTTTATTGACAGATGAAGCGATAGACAAATTGAAACTACTACTTGATTAGCAGATTATCAGAAACTTTAATTGCTAATGAAGGGGGGGGGGGGTTCTTTGTCCGTCTCAATGAAAAACCGGTACATCCACATTTTCAGCTTGCAACTGTGTGTGTGTGGGGCGTGTGAAGGGTTATTCTGGCCACAGACTGAGACTTGTAGGTCGACTCATTGACGACTCCGCCACAGGTTTGTGTATCAGCTCTTCCTTCTACTTTTAATTTGATTTATCCCCTTCCCCTTGACAAGTAAGTACGCATACTATGTTAAGTATTAGACCCTCATTTTAAACGATCTACGCTTATATTGTCCTTTCTATCTCTCTTGTTGATTGAAACGAAGCATAGCTGCAAAGCTGAGACGCATTGCACAAATACACGTTGTACACGAATCTACATGAAGCTATCGAAAAAAACATGCATTACGCTTCAAATTGTACTACATACAGATACGGAGAAACCTAACCGTTGTGTTACATGTGATACATGTACGTATGCACCCTTGTAGTAGTGAGTGACAACGGTGAATTGAAAACAGACTATTATGACAAGGTATGCGATCCCCCCGCAATTAATTTTCGTCTGGTTTCCAGGTAACACCATGATGACAAAGACGCTGTTTTTCCTTCTTGTCGTTCTGGTCATCTCGTCCCAGATGTTGACCGCCGACAGCTTCACCGCAGGCGCGGGTAACATCGGCCGGGGCCTTGGTGAGAAAAAAGTGTTTAATTAAGGAAAATGTATTTGCATATCAGCTTATTAGATAAAAATAAACAATTTTTTTTACTATCAAGGACAGAGGTTCACTCGCGTAAGCTTAGTATATTTCTTGGTCATTTGGTAAACACATTTTTGACAGAAAAAGAAAAAAATGAGACTCTTAGCGCTGATAAAGACGCTTAACCATTGGTGGCCTTCAATGATCCCTATAGGGGCCGTCACATTGCCAAAAATACGCGCGATCCTCGGTCGATCTCAAAATCGGGCGACCTTTCGGCGATCAACAAATACGGCCGAAGCTCGTCGACAATGCGACGCAGGCATTATATGAAGAACACGTATCGCGTGTCAGCGAGCTTCGGCCGACTCCGAAACATCAAAGGCGATCCCGAAAATCCGCGCGATGCTCGACGAAACATCGGGCGTACTACTGCCGTAAGTGTCGTTTACAGCTCGCCGACTCGTCGGCCGATCGATTTTCGCGCAATGTGACGGGCCCCTATCGGACCTTTGGAAAATCGTGATAAAAATGGCCAAAATAGACGGACGATTAGTTTTAATTAGTTGGTTGGTTGGTTGTAGGAGTTCACAATCGTCAAATTCACCAGTCTCTACTATTTTTAAAATGTCTGAGGAAGGCTAGCCTCTTTGTTAACATGTCACTGACAGTGTTTGACCTCAGTCCGTAGTGGAGGGTCGTCCCGCCGTGACATGGCGACCCTCAAAGCCCTGCTCGCCCGCCGACAGACCCAAGCCGAGGCCGAACGTCGTAAGAGAGCTGTGGACGAGGACAACGGCCCGGAAGGACAAAAATGAACAATGAAAAGGTAAACAAATAGTAATAACCATTGGTACTGCGTTAAGTCCATGTAACACATTGCAGAATAGTGCCTCACGAACACCCCGCGCAATTTTTGGGAGCAAGGTCGGCTGTGGTTGGCCAGTGGTGTTTTTTATTTATTTATTTTATTTATTCAACTTCACAGAAATAAAATTCTGAGAGGAGCCGGCAACAGGAACATAGAGTTCCTCTACTAGGCCGACTCCTCTAGAAACATAGACACAAAACAAACAAACAAACAACAACAATTAAAAAGAGTAATCAAATCAAATCACTAAACAATTATGACATCGACAGGTAGAGGTCCAGGTGCATAAGTTGTCGGTTGAAAATGTGTCATTTAGGCGAGATCTGTAGAACGAAATTAACAGTTTTTTAACAGACGGCAAGCTTAGATTTGAATACATGTGTTGACGTATGGAAAATGGTAACATGTTCCAGATTACAGCAATTCGACTAAAATAGGAATGAGAGAAGGTTTCGGTTTTACATGGTCGCGGTACAAGTAGAAATTGGTCTGTTGAGCGGAGAGACCTAGTTGGTATGGATACAGTGAGCACACGAGATATGTTGATACAGTAGAAGTTTCTAAAACATTTGAACAAAAATAAAATGTCAAAAATTTCTCTTCTATAACACAATGGTAAAAGTTCAGTAATCACTAATCTGTCCTTATAACTAACTTCATAATTATTGCAGATATATTTGCTGGCAAGTCTTTGAACACTTTCTAGTTTACGCAGGTGTAACCTTGTATGTGGAGCCCAAACCTGAGAACAGTAGTCTAAATGTGGAATTACAAGTGAACGGTACAGATTTAGTTTAACAGTGAGGGGGGCATTATAACCAACTGATCTCTTGATCATAGCAAGAATTGAGTTACATGTGGATACCTTCTTAAATACATGTGTGTTCCATATAAGGTTGTGTTGTACATGAATGCCTAAGTCGTTATAACAGTCAGATCGGTTTAGTACAGCATCAGCAATGCTATAAGAGTATTGAACTGGTGATAGTTTACGTGTAATGCTAACAACTGTACATTTAGAAGGATGAAATGTCATTTTCCATGCTTCCCCCCAGGCTACAAGGCGATCTAAGTCAGATTGGAATCTAATACAATCAAAAACTGAAGTGATTCTTCTAAAACATTTTGCGTCATCTGCAAACATGGCCATGCGCCCAAACTGAACACAATCAGGTAAGTCGTTAACAAATAACAAAAATAAAAACGGGCCTAATATAGATCCCTGAGGAACCCCTGACACCACCGGTAAGTACTCGGACACGTGACCTTCTACAACAGTTCTCTGGAATCGTCCAGACAGGTAGTCGCCAAATAGTGCAAGAAGTTGGCCGGAAAACCCAAAAGATCTTAATTTATGCACTAACAGTTTATGAGAAACACTGTCGAACGCTTTACAAAAGTCCAAATATATAACGTCGATTTGCCCAGATCTGTCCAGTACTTCACCGATTTCGTCATAAACTTCGGCCAGATCGGCCACTGTTCGGCTGCGCCAGCCGCATGTTTTAAAATGTTTAAAACATTCGGGTGTGAACGGGAGGTTGGCTCATGGTTGGCTGGTGTTCGGAGTCAAATGTGACTTAATTTTAACTCAAATCCGATTTGATTCGTATAGAAAGATAGGCGTGGCCTAAATGACTACTCCCAACTTTCAGCGAACCTCGGTTGGTCTGTGGTCGGGGGAAGGTTCTGAATGTGTGACGGGGGCTTTATAGGTCATTTCTTAACCAAATGGACTTGGGAACATAATCATTACACCCGGCAGGGAACACTGACATGTATGTACTGTACCTCCGGAGCTCTCTGAGGGAACAAGCCCCAGTTGCGCACAAGTTATGTGTCTGGAATTACCGGGTGTGACGTAACAAAAGCCCACTCCGTAAAACTCCCCCCGCGTGCGCTAATAGACCCGGGCGGGCGGGCAACGCTTACAGTACCGAGAATATCCCGGAGACCTCACGATGGGGTGGCACCAGTTTAAGTTTTCTGACTGTAGTATTTGTTTTTTAATGTAAACTTTTAACCTTTGTGATGGATGCACCAAGACAAAAACAGTTCCAAAATACGTTACATGTGCATGAATCGCCAAAAGTTCCCATGTTAATGGTGTTTTCCTTTATCTACTTGTTCGTCTTTTTGTTTATTTGTTGTATATATCTTTTCAGGCAGCCGTTTCTCCAAGTGACGTCATTGATTGAAGGCTGTCAAGATCCGCTTTTGCTAAAGACGCTTACGTCACCTTGTAGTATTTTTCATAGTTAATACGTTACTTAGCTTTTTTATTTATTGGTCATTAAGGTCAGGAACACGAAACTAGTCATGAGAAAACCGCTTTTATTCTGAGAACTTAAAACCGACCTGATATTACCCTAGAAAAATTTTACTGCACTCTTAAAACAATAAAGAACAACAGAGTTTAGATTTTATTTGCACTGAGACTAAAAAGCAGGCTGTGTAGACATGACAAGACATGGAAATAGTAAAGTTGTAAAGAACAGTTGGTGACTTTATTCAGAATTGAACCATTCCACCATTCAGGTAGTCTGTAAAAACTGTAACAACTATCTTGGGATTTCATTCATGAGTCACTTTTAGATTTTTTTAAATTTAGAAAGACAGTCTTGAACGACAGTTGCGATCTCTAGTAGGGAATCGGCTTTCTGAAAACTACTGTAACTTCCAATCTGTTCAAGGAATTTGAACAGGAGAACAAATCTCAGCCCTTACTGTGTCAATGCCAACACGAACTGCAACTAGTAGTGTGATCTTCTACTGCTTAAGCAAATATTGTTTACTGGTCTTCACATCAAATACAGTTATCACAAATATACCGTTCTTTAGGCGTTACCTTAAGATATTGAATCTTTTGGCGCTGTATCTAATAAAACATTTTCTATAGTTTCATGACTGTTTCTTGTTATTTTGATTTGCCCTTTTTTGGCCTGATGATGTAGACTTATATCCACCTCTATATTGCATTAGCAAGTACACAGGTGCTTCGATTATAGATAAATAGATGACACAGCTTGGCAAACAAATGGTGGATTAAAAAGACAGTTGTATTGAGGTCAAGGGAGTGGTGCCTGCTCATGATCACTAGCTGAAAGTTCCGTCTGCAAAAATGGCTGAGGTACACATCCGGGCACTTCACACCCACGTCTGTGCTAACCAATGAGAGAGACTCTGTGATGCCGACACGTCCTAGATTTGGCAATGTGATCGTCTGTCTCTTCGTCTAATCATCGTTTTTTTTCTACTTTTTAAATGAAATTCTTAGATCACATATGAGTTGTCAATCAAGATATGAAAACGCACATCTACAGCTTCAAGCTAATCCAAACGACGTCTGTGCAGAATATCTATTGTTTGTCAAGTTCAGCAACCAATACTTTTTAATTGTGTACTATATAGAGTTACCAACAACACAGCTTGAAAATGTAAGACAAGACATATACATGTAAGTCCAACTCTATACTGACTGTGGTTCTTGTCGAAAAGATTAAAAACTACCAATGTACATAGAAAGCAAGAAACACGCTGTACTTCTTCTACCATAGTGTTTTAAAACCTTATTTGCAGATACCATCACGTTCTACATTCAGAAATGCAATCTTTTTTGTTCTAGTAGATGTTGTTTACTCGCCTTCACATCCGCTACACCAGTCACACATTGCCTTAAGCTTCACCACTGCGTTAATCAGTCTACAGCTATCTACCACCAAGGAGTCTACAGCATCTTCATCTTCATGACTATTTCTTGCATGTTTTCCATGTCTCTGTTTCAGCCCATGTGCAAGAAGGCTTTGTTACTTGTACTAGCATGTACGCCATAGCGATAACGAAGACGGCTTGGTACACAAGCAATACTTTCTATGTCCTGATGGGAGAGAAATTCAAATTTTAAAGTAGAAAGAAAAACTTCCTTTTTTCAGGTGGTGAAGTGGTAGCTGACTCAAATCGCACACAACCTGTGTGTCTTCACATTGTCCTTGTCCGCTCCTTCGCATGTGTTTTAAGTCCCTGTCACACAGGGCCGAATATGGCCTACCGAACACTACTGACCCCCCCCCCCCCCAATTAAGGCTGGGAGTAAGTCGGAAGCAAGGTCGGGTGTGGTTGGCTGGTGCTCAGCGAGGTTGGCTACTGTTCGGCTGCGCCAACTGGAAGTTTTAAAGTGTTTGGAGCATTCGGGAGTGGACGGGAGGTTGGGCCATGGTTGGGGACTGGTTGGCTGGTGTATGGGAGCAATGCCAGCGGTGGTCGGGGCGTGGTTGGCAGTCAAATTTGATTCAACTTCAACTCAAATTCGATTCGATTCATATCGAAAGATAGGTGTGACCCAAATCTGGTCAAACTATTCCAAAGCCTGGTTGGTTGGCGGTCGGAGGAAGGTTCTAAATGTGCGACTGGGGCTTTATCTAGTGGCCCGTTCGAGGAAGCCCATCAGCCCCAGGTGGTTGAGAGACAGAGATTGCCAGAGATTGTGTAACACATGCTGGTTATAATTCATCAATGGCATGTCCTACAAAAAGTTATTGACATTCAACTTTGTCGTAAGATCTACTATAAAAATGATATTTGTCAGATCTTACGAAACATATTCATGTGTCTGTCTTATATGGCATTCAAGAAAAACTATTGAATATTATGATAAGCTAGGTTATTTACCAGACCTATCTGGGATGTGTTTTATTTTGCTGAGTCGGTGAAGCCGTGAACTTCTGGCTTGACATTCACACCGTTAGCTGAC
Organism: Branchiostoma floridae x Branchiostoma japonicum; assembly: GCA_013266295.2. Classification (NCBI taxonomy): domain Eukaryota; kingdom Metazoa; phylum Chordata; class Leptocardii; order Amphioxiformes; family Branchiostomatidae; genus Branchiostoma; species Branchiostoma floridae x Branchiostoma japonicum. Next base: position 13,524,328 of record CM023838.1, read on the forward strand.
AACTTGATCTGTTTTTTTCTGGGGGACAGCATCAAAGGTGAACGTTTTCTGTCATATTTTGTAATACAGACTAGAAAGTACTCAGTGTTTCTTCTGCAAGATCTTTCAGTCAAGTCACATTTGGCTAAAAAATTAGAAAAAAATGTTTACAGTATATAAAGGATTGCAGTCAACTTCACAAAAACAAAGCAAAACTAGTCAGCTCTGGTTCACTATCGTTCTTTGTTTGGGATTCACCTCTATAAGAGGCTTCTCTTTCCCGCAAGGTTGCAGACTTTCAAACAAAACAGACCGTTTGTTTAGACGCCAAGTGATATTGACCTGTCGGCATTCAGAACTGACAACATTCCCCCAAAACCTACCGCCTGATGTGACCCGCCTGATAGCTTCTTTCAACCGCATCAAGAGCCTGACAGAAGTTCCAGTACTGAAACACCTGTCTTCACTGGACTTGAAATATAACCGCATTGAAACCGTGGACTGGGTGTCTCTCCGCAACTTACCAAATCTAGAACACCTCTATTTGGCGTACAATCGGATCACGCGCATCAGCATAGATGTTGTCGCGAAACACTTGCCCAAACTGACGGACGTAACTTTGTCAAATAACATGGTAGAGACTGTCTCCTTACGCGAGCTGGGATATCCCTTTAACAATCTACATGACACCGCACCGATACACAACAACCCCTTTAACTGTGACTGTGCAATGCTGTGGTTGATGGTTAAACTCAAATGTCTGCTAGAAACGGCTGGATCAAATTTACACGGTTCGAATCGTTACGTGCGCTGTGAATCGTGTGATGCCTGCTTTCTGTCTTACAATCCTACAGTTAGCAAAGGTACTTTTAAATGCGCCAGTCCTGATCACCTGAAAGGAAAGCTCTTGCCAGACGTTTCACAAAATCTGACGGGATGTGAAACTGAAAAGTCGGTATCAACAACAACAAATTCCTCCGCTCTGAAGACAAGACAGGATTGGGGAGATGACACTACTGCTGGCCATTCCACTGGACTTCTCCAGGCTTACAGCGACACAACAGCGCAGCCTAGCGACCTGCTACAGAAGTCCAGATGCCTGCACGGTAGGAACGCGAATGGTTACAAATATGCGTTTCTTTCAAGTGACCCCAACGATTGAAACGATGCCCTTTACAAAATCACAAATGAACAAGTGCACTAAATGAACAGTCCCACGTATTAAACAAACATCTGTATGCATAAAAATGAAACACACTATGCATATCTGACATCGCAAATGCATGATTTGACTAATATTTGTTAGTCCCATGTGATGCAACTACCTTTGGCAAGTCCAATAATAATGCACGGACTATTCCAAATAAAACAACCCTGTGCCTATCTAGATCTATAACAAATATACCGCGAAACTATCATCATTCCATGTCGACTCAAATAAAGAAAACTATTGAAATGTGGCATATACTCTCTTATATTTAGAAAACCTTTATGTATTTAAGTTAAAGCAATGGTGTCTAGCTAAAAGTTCCGTCTGCAAAAGGTACCGGGGAAAGTTTTGAAGTACATGCTGGTGTGTTACGCCGAAGGGCGGTTATACCGGCTATATAAATACAGATACAGATACAGACATATCCGGGAACTTCAGTCCGACGTCGCTGCTGATCAATCAGAAAGACTCTCTATGATACCGAGACGTCTTGCCGTTGGCAAGTGATCTTCTGTCTCTTCTTCTAATCATTGTTTTTTTTCCTTTTCAAATCGAATTCTTTGATCACGCGTGGAGTTGCCAGTCAATATTGAAGAATCTACAGCCTCAAACCTAGCCTGGTGTCCAGTCTATCTTGGTTGGGGCGTGCTCATATGACATATCGGGGCTCTAAGATTTTCCCCCGCCAAGATCAATTGGGAGTGGAAGTGTTCCGTCTGTAGAAGCTTTGCTAGTAGAGTTTTGTACGCCAGGAGTGGTAAGGCTAATTGTACTCCGTCGTGCAAAACCTACCGGGGAGCCTAGCTGAGTCGAGCGGCAAAGAGCTCAGGCAGATCCGAAGAGAACCCGCTGTAACCACGATAGGCTGGACACCAGGCTACCTCAATCTAATCTGGCCAAAGTTGGTGCAAAATAGTATAATCTTCTTTTTTGTTAAATTCAAGACACCAATCCTTATTATGTACTATTTCAATTTATTAACATCAAAATCTCAGCTTGAAAATGTAAGACAAGCTGTACAAATGTATGTCTAATCACGGTCTTTGATAGTGGTTCTGGTTGAAAGAACTAACAACTACAGGTATGCATTGATAGAGACATGTCGTACGGCACATTTCAAATCATAGTTTTTGTAAAACCTTGTCTGTAAATGCCTAAGCGTGCTGCAATCAGCAATGTAATCTGTTTTCTGTTCTCAGACTAGAAGGTGTTGTTTTTTTCTTCACATCCGATACTGTAACACTAATCCAACATTGCCTTAAGCATCAACACACGATACTAATCAGTCTACAGTGTACAAGAAGGAGTCGTTACATTTGTACGGGCCTAGTTGGGCATCGGTGTACAAGTGAGAACTGCCATCGTTCTCACAAAATAGATAAGGCAACTTGGCATTATTCACGGTTTTATGGTATAATTTGATAATTCTATTTCATTTTTGGGTGCTAAAGTGCAGAACCAACAGAATGTTTTCGAAAGCAAAAGACGTCGATTTTAGTATTAGACCAGGTAGGCTCAATATCTGCATATTGAGGCAAGATAAGAATAATCTACTTTGTCCCTGTGTAGCATAGGTGGAAATATGTAACCAAAAGTGTGCCCTTTCACAGCATTTCAATCACTCTACATGACACAAATACGTGGCACTTGGTAGATTTCAAAAGAAAATAGGAAGCTTATAATACTGTTTTATTGCTGTTATTTCAAATTCAGTTTGTAAAAACCTTAATATGATAGTTTTATTACATTTGTAGTTCATACTTTGATTTTTTTATGTACTCTTACTGTATTATATATTCTCCTTAAGTTATCCTATTTCTTTGTTTAATTTCATTTATATAAATTGTTACATATTTCAGCCATTTCCTTCCCATTTTAAAGTCCCATTGTACACAATTTGAAAGCGGTGTATGCCAGCAAGGTGAATAACCTTTGTTTGCATGTGTCCAAGGATCCCCCGTTCACAATATATCATGTGATTTGGTTTTATTAGGTCATGGGAGCCAAAAATGTAAATTTTTTGTCTGAAAATAGCAAAAAAGGTCCATTTTACACAATTTTAAAATAGTGTATGCCAAACTTTTGAACAATGTTCTGTGGGCAAAGGTACCCCTATAGCAAATCCCAGGTTATTTGGTTTAAATATCAGGGCACAAGAGCCAAAAATGTACATTTTTTGGCCCAAAATAGCAAAACACCCTATTTTACACAATTTTTAAGAGTTGTATGTCAAAAGCGTTAATGACGTACTGCGGGCATGTGTCCAAGGTATCCCCATACCAAATTTCAGGTCATTTGGTTTTAATTTTAGGGCACAGGAGCCAAAAATGTACATTTTTTTGGCCAAAAATAGCAAAAACACCCTTTTTTACACAATTTTAAAGAGTTGTATGTCAAAAGCATTAATGGGGTTCTGTGGGCATGTGTCCAAGGTATCCCCATACCAAATTTCAGGTCATTTGGTTTTAATTTTAGGGCACAGGAGCCAAAAATGTACATTTTTTTGGCCAAAAATAGCAAAAACACCCTTTTTTACACAATTTTAAAGAGTTGTATGTCAAAAGCATTAATGGGGTTCTGTGGGCATGTGTCCAAGGTATCCCCATACCAAATTTCAGGTCATTTGGTTTTAATTTTAGGGCACAGGAGCCAAAAATGTACATTTTTTTGTCCGAAAGTAGCAAAAAAGCCCTATTTTACAAAACTTTGACATAGTATAGGTCAAACGTTTCAATGGCATTCTGTGAGCATGTGTCCATGGTATCCTGGTACCACATTTCAGGTGATTTGGTTGTAATATTAGGGCACAGGAGCCAAAAATGTACATTTTTTTGTCCGAAAATAGCAAAAAAGCCTTATTTTACACAGTTTTACAGAAGTGTGTGTCAAAAGCGTAAATGACGTTCTGTGAGCATGTGCTCAAGGCACCTTCATACCAAATTTTAGATCATTTGGTTTTAATATTAGGGCACAGGAGCCAAAAATGTACATTTTTTGTCTGAAAATAGCGAAAAAGCCCTATTTTACACAATTTTAATGTGTGGTGTGTCGAAAGCGTGAATGACTTTCTGTGGGCATGTGTCCAAGGTATTACCATACTAAATTTTGGGTCATTCGGATTTAATACCAGGGCTCTAGATTGTAAAATTGTACATTTATTGCCTAAAAATGACCAAAAAACCCAAATAAAATAATTCTAAAACCCTGCATCAAAAAAAGAAAAAAAAAGTCTGAGGGTATCTAGTTCCTCTACCTCCATGCGAAGTTTAAGGTCATTTGGCCCAAAAATGAAGAAAGTGAATCCATTTAACGAAATGTCAGGAGGACAAGAAGGAGGAGGAGAAACATGAGGAAAAGCAATATATGTCATCCATACCTATGGTATGGCTGAAATATAAATAGCATGACATACGCCACACACCGACGTTTGGTAGTATTGCATGCTATGTATTGCAGGCAAGGAACAGATGATTATACAGAAAGGTCTTCCTTGATCCTAATAGCATCATTGAAGTTTACGTTGGCATTTTAGGAATAGAATGAAATGGATTATTGGTGCTGAAACAAAACAATAACGTTACAGATGTACAATTGGGACCAAACTGGTCGCTCTAGGATTAGAAATAAAGACAAAACGTTGTCGTATTGTTTTTACACAAAGGCACAAATGTCCACTGAGTACATATCAGCGATCAAAGTGCACTTTAAGTTTAATGCCAACAATTAAACTGCATCACGTCACTCTTATGATACGCCACTAGTGTAAATCCACTGTGACAGAGTTTATTACTAATGGATCAAGTTGGCATAACAAAAATGCGGTGCTGTTTGCAACCTCGCAATATGACATCAACTGAAAATCTGTCCAAAAATTTCAAACTTCGAATTTCCACCCCTATTGTTTGTTAAAATAGAACAGGCCAGTGTTATACGGAAATCCCCCTTCCCAAACGCCCGTACTAAGTATATAAGTACGGGTACACCTATTTTGCGGGTGCCAGTCCAGCGCTGAGACCGTTAATTCTAACTACAGTCTAAAGAAGGTAGGCGCTTTTCTTCACTCTTAGTATTACGTCAAAGACAAAGCACAGCTAACAAATACATAGAGGCGTGTATCTCTATGTGAAAGGACTGACATGACATAATATTTCTGTTTTGATACTGTGTGACCGAACAATACTGTAAGGCTGGGAATACATCATGTTGTTATAACAAAAGGCCAACGATGCTGGCGAGGTTAGGTGTTGGTTTCTACATGTGTTCCTCTCAAACAGACATGGATATGGGATTCGTAATTTTGAGGCACAAAAACAGCAGGTGAATTTTGGGGTAAATCTTTGACATCCGGAGTTAATGTTTTACCTGTAGCGGTAGGTCGTGTTTGAAGTATCGAAAAGGTAAATGGGTAATACCTGATCTAACTTGAGCCTGGCCAGTTATTTTGAAACAATGTCACCTGAGTGTTTGTTTGGTCCAATGAGAGCGTCCTAATCACCAGGACTTACTCGGATGACGTAGACCTTTGAGTAACCAATGAGGAACAGTCCTGAATCATGGAAACCCCCCTTCCCAACAACCCTCACATGGTATAAAAGTGTGGCTACAGCTGAGGACGTCCTCTTCCGCCGGTGCCAGCAGCGGGCTAGCTGGCACCACTAGTTTTACCTGTAGCCTCAAGATGACAAGTGAATAGAAATAAACTGGTCGGCCTTTCTTCATTTTTAGTACTACCGAGAACAACGTCGACCTGACAAAATTCTACAGGTATGTGCGTCTGCCGATATTCCACTATATAATAACACTGACGTAATGCTATTATGATATTTGAGGGTGGCATTTCTTTTAAATTTTGAACGGATGACAACGTCACAGGCAAGGTTTGGAAGCAGTAAGTTTGTACATGTGTTCCTCTCAAAAATACTACGTCGATGTAGCATGCGTAAGTAAAAAAGCACAAAAAAACAACATAATATGTCTTTTGGGTTAAATCATTGACCTTTTTGGTAATGTTTTACACGGAACAATAGGGCGTACTTAAAGTATCGAAAAGGATGATGGGTAATACATCACCTGACTAGCGCATGACCAGTTATTCTGAAACACTATCACGTGACTGTTTGGCCCAATAAGGGCTGACTAATTACCGGAACTTGGACAAAGTCCTCTGCATGATTGAGGTAGACCTTTGACTGACCCCTGTGTTCAAATATTTACAAGGTCGTTACGCCAGCTCCATTGCATCATTCGTATTGGGCAAAGGTTACTATTCACGCAGGCGCATAGATGGCCTTGGTGACAGCATCCAAACCAACCGAAAACAGCCTTTTTCTTGGTATGTGTGGATAAATGCTGGCATTTTCCAGCTGGAGAGTTATTGCTGTTTCTGTTTTGTTGAAAAAACTGGCTTTTAGGCTTGTTTTGCCTGCCTGGTAGAGCTCTAAAAGTCATGCAATGTTGTTGTGTTTTGGTGCTGTGGAGGGGGTCAAAGGTCATCAGACGTCAATCAGACGTTATTTCGCTGAATAAAATTTTGGATTTTTTTACTAAATGGACAATTTGGAGGCCAAGCTATCCTGTCAATGCGAGTTTTCAATAGTTGAACACTCAAAAAGGTGATCTTTGACAGCTCATTTCTTAGATGTTTACTATGCTTTTCAATGGGACCTGGAAATAGTGGGCTGTGGCCTGACATTGACTTGGGGGGGGGGGGCAAATTAACAGTGAGAGCTTATATTTGCCTGAAATCAGTTATTTGGGTAGGAAGCAGGCTCCAGCTGACTCGCCAGGCTCAGATTTGTTAGGAAATTCTTTGATTTCAGTGTTTTTGACCATTTTTGTTAGATTTTGTTTCCTTTATTGACAGTGCAGTATGTACTGTCATTAAACAGTTTAATAGGTAAATCTAACAGCTTTAAGATGGAACTTGAGGTGCCTTAGTAGAGGAAAGGTACTCCCCTAATGCCAGGACCAGCAAATTTTCCCTTTTTTTTCTGTTTTTCTTACTTTTTTCTTAGTAATATGGACCCCACCAATAGCCTCAGACCAGTTCCCTAGGCCAGGAAAAGGGCCAAAACACCTGTCACCGTTTAGCCAGTGCCATTGTAAACTGTCTACTCCTACAGATGGATATAAGAATACGCTATGCTTTCATGCCATAAGGTCATGTTGTCGCGTATAATACGTGTATTTTTTTACGGAAAATACTTAGCGGATACCCAAAGATAAAGCCCATATCCACTGCAATAAAGGTATTTTGTCAAGTGTTAACGTTCTCACATATACAAAATGCCTGCCACCTTGATTTTACTGTGTGATATGCAAACAATATGATTGTCTTTTTAAATAGGATCAGAGGCGACACTAGATGTATCAAAGACTTACTGTTCCTTCAATATGAACAAAACTGGTCCTCTGAGCTATGGCTTAAACCAAAACTGAGAACTTATGCTTTGATCAAAGATACATTCTACCAAGAAAAGTATGTCACTCTTCCTCTTACAAGATCCCAAAGATCTCTATGTGCACAGCTAAGAACTGGGATTCTTCCATTGAATATTGAAACGGGGCGATACTCTGCTATTCCCGAAGAGGACAGAATCTGTTCACTGTGTGATCTAATGAAATAGAGAATGAGTTCCACTTTATATTTTATTGTCCATTTTACGATAACCTGCGTCAAACACTTTTTGATAAAATGTACAGAAAGAGCCCTAATATTATCTGGGAAAGAGATGAAACAAAACTCAACTGGCTGTTTAATGAGGGTGTATTTGAAATTGCTTTATACATACAACAAGCTTGGAAAAAACGTAAATACTACATTTATTCATAAAAAAAAGCACACGATAGATACAATAAGTGGGTTTTGTTTCTCCTTTGTTTCTCCTATGATTTTGTACTTTTGAGTTGGCGTTATGTGCCTTTGAGTTGAAATTTTTGAGATGACTTTGTGTACTTTTGAGTTGACTTTATGTACTTTTGTGTTGAATTTGTGTACTTTTGACTTGACTTTATGTACCTTTTGAGTTGACTTTGTGTATTTTCGATTTGACGTTTATGTACCACATTAATGTTGTATTTAGTTATTTATTTCATGCCTCCAGCATGACCTTACATTTGATTTGGATTTATGTTTACTTTCTATTTATGTTACAACTATATAATTTCTGTTTTGGTGTCTTATAAGCCCATATGGGCTGGGCGGCAAAAGTCGCATGACACGTTAATAAAATTCATTAATTCATTCATTCATTCATACAGGATCTTAATAATGCGTCTCATTTTTTCCCAGGTCTATGAACCAGAGTGTGTTTGACCAAGATTTATGTGTAGTGCTAGTGGGAGCTTAGTTCTAATATGTTGCATTCCGATTGCGCACTGTACAATATACATTGTACTTTACGTATTAGGTTTTTCTGTTTATTAGGGAATTTAGACATTTTAAAGACACTAATGGACAACAGACTCTATCGTACCGTACTGAATACACATGGAAGGTCAAAGAATAGGTCTTGATTTCACAAGCTAAAAGTGCCTTGTCAGGAGGAACAATAATGTCACAAACAAAGGCAAAACTGTCCATAGTAGTGGAAGAATTTCAGGAACTGGACATGATTTTTAGGAGTGGGTCTGATCTGGAGGTTGTTGAAAGAGGATACGGACTTAAATTGATTCACGCTATAAGTATTCAAAACCATGTCTTGGAGTGTGAAGCTTTGAAAAGTCTCGGAGATTTGTACCTGCAAAAAGCAAAGAGGAATCGTGATAAAGTGCAGAACTTCAATAGGGCATGTTCTTTGTACGCAAAACTCTTACGATACTACAAAACCATTGAGGAGAAACAAGTTGTACAGCATCGCCTCAATTATGCCGAGAAATGTACAAAACTAGTCCACGAACAGGATTCCATGAAAACGGAGACTAGAAATTCTGTACCTACCGCATTGGCTGTGTCAATGACCCTACTGGAAATGGAAAAGAAGACCAAGATGAAAGGATACGGTATGACTCCTTTGGTTGAAGGTTATACAAATTCCTTCATAAAAGCTATCGTGGAAGGAAGTAAAGGTCTGGAAATAGAATCGTTAAAGAGTCTCGGAGATCTGTACCTAGAGAAGGGGAGGGTTGGCAAGGATGAGGCAGCGTTCACGAAATCAGCTGGTCTGTACCGAGCGGCGCTGGACCGCTGTGAAGATTTAGATGGCACAGAAACGCTAAGGCACCGCATCAAGTACGCGGAGAAAGTCAAGGAAAAAGAACGGAAGGTTAGGAAGTATAATTATTTTCAGTCATATTTAGATGTACTTCCACGCGCTATGTTCGGTGTGTTGTACAGGTATGTACTAAATAAAACGTTATACTTATTTTAGTGACAAAAAACATCAATAAAAGTCATTTTCTAATGCATGTATAGTATATTAAATTCAAGGTTGTAAATGTATGGTTTAAATCCTAGTTTTCCTTACATGTTAATAGGGTGCTGTCTGCAAATATACGCTAAGTTTGCATCTAAATGATATCTTCATCCCAGATGGCCGAGACGCGCATAGAAAAAGGATCAACCACGAACAAAAAGAATGGAGACAGCAGCGAAGATTCGGAGCAAGTCACGGACAGGTTCGTGTGGTTAGATTTATAATCAGTGTTAGTCATTTGTACATTTCAAATCTCACTACTTGTATGCGTTAAAGTTACAGCATCACGATAACGTTACCAAGAGTGATTTCTTTTCTACAGCACCTACCAAGACCAGCTGCAGGAGGGCTGCAGGGCCCTGCAGACAGGGGACCTGGACACGGCAGAACAAAACTTTGCAGCTGCACTCAAGGTCGTTCATGTGAAAGGTGAGTGTTTCTGTGTAAGTAGACAGACTTTTATTACAGCTAGGTTAGTAAAGTCAATATAGTTGTGAGTTTGTGTAACACACAAACACACACACACACACACACACACACACACACACAGACACACACACACACACACACACACACACACACACACACACACACAGAGGGTCAACTAACTTGCAAAGGAGCATTTGACAAAAACCTTGTGGGAATTACAAATAACAATTCAGTAATTTGCAACAATCGTTTGTACTATACCAATCCAGGCCAGCACTGGAAAGAGGCAGAGCCCCTTTGTAAGTTAAGCGATGTCTACCTGAAGAAAGGGGAAACGTTTAAAGACGGAGGTGACTTCACCAAGGCTGCAGCGCTCAGTAACGCAGCACTAGTCAGATCAAAGACCGGAGACAGAGAAGGCATCAAACAAACAATTGGGGACATAACCCAATCATTTGTTAAGCACGTGTTGTGTATCGAACAAACGGTACCCATCGATGACATAGAGAAACACAAATCGACGTTATCGGAAACTCGTGGCTATGTGCGAAAAGAGATCAAAAGGATTGAGCAACAGACTGATCCTTATAGCCTTGATGATAACGACCCGAAGATAAGGGAAGTAGAGAAAGAGAGAGTGGAAGCAATCAAAGCCTTGTTTGACACATTTGTTCATCAGCGAAGAACATTCATAGCTGGTCTTGTAGATGAATGTATACAGCTAATGGGTCCCCCTCCCTGCAAGTACGCCATGATAGGACTGGGTTCACACGCCACAGGATTGGTAACGCCATACTCCGATCTGGAGTTTGCTATTTTGATAGAGAGAGAAACCGAAAACAGTGTGAAGTATTTTTGCAATCTCACGCATTACCTTCATCTCAAAGTGATCAATCTTGGAGAAACCATTCTCCCGGCCATGGCGATCAAGTCACTTAATGACTTCGAGTCAAAAGACAAGCTAGGTGACTGGTTTTACGACTCAGTAACTCCGCGTGGTTTTTCGTTTGACGGAGCCATGCCACATGCATGTAAAACCCCACTAGGCAGAGGCAAGACATGCCTCCTTATTCGCACACCACGTGACATGACAAAAGTTCTGGAGGATGACATTAGGCGTTACCTTAAGGAAGGCTACCACCTAGCGACTGTCTTGGGAAATGTTTCACTGATTACTGGAGAGCAGGACTTGGTTGATGAGTACATGACAATGTGGGAGCACCGACTTAAGGAAAGTGATGAGAAACTGGCCAGACTAGTAGCAGATGATTTGTTGAATGAAAATAGGAAGAATAAAACATTTCAAAGGCAGGATCTGACTGCTAAAATGTTGGATGTGAAGAAAGAAGTCTACAGATTTTCAAGCATTGCAGTGACTTCTTGGGCACTACTTTGTGACATACAGCCGACCACAATCTGGGAGACTATCCAGAAGATGCACAAGAAAGGAGCTATCAGTGATGAGACCACACATCACTTAATGGTGCTGGTCAGCATCTCAGCAGAACTGAGGTTGCGTACTTACATGAACAATGGTGGTCAAGTGGAAAATATGTCAGCCTTATCGTCAATGACAACCACCTCTGACATAAGGGAAATATCAAATAAAGTCTTCTACATCTCAAATTCGAAACAACTCATGAGATACTATCATACAGCAATTCCACTAAAGCGCTTTGTTTCACAATTTGGTAGCAAGCAATCACTAGCCGTAGAAGGGCCGCCAATGCTATTTGACAACTCTTCAAATGTACAAGCAGAAATATACCTTAGTCTGTGTGATTACCACAGCGCGAAAGAATGCACGAAAAAAGCACTTCAAAAGGGGCTAAGCAGGCACGGAAAGAACACTGCCCATCCTGACATCGCCGACTTACTAAAGAGATTGGGTAACGTCTGCAGCTACCTCGGCGATTACCAAGAAGCCGTAAAATATTTTGACCAGTTCCTACACATGGTGCGGATCATCCATGGTAAGGGCACCGCGCATCCTGACATCAATGCGTCACTTAATAACTTGGGTAACGTCTGGAGTGAAATTGGTGATCACATGAAGGCCCTCAGCTATCATGAACAATCATTACAGATGTCGCGGACTATCTATGGTGAGAGCACTGCACATTCTGATATCGCCCACTCGCTTAATAACTTGGGCACAACCTGGAAGGACCTTGGTGATCACAGAAAGGCCCTCAGCTATTTTGAACACTCACTACAGATGATGCGGAGTATCTATGGTAAGAGCACTGCACATCCTGACATTGCCCAATTACTTACAAACGTGGGTAGCACCTGGAGTGAACTTGGTGACTACAAAAATGCAATCCGCTATCGAGAACAATCGCTGCAGATGAACAGAAGTATCTATGGTAAGGGCACTGCACATCCCGACATCGCCATCTCACTTCTTAACTTGGGTAACACCTTGAATATCCTTGGTAATCACAGAAAGGCCGTCAACTATTACGAACAGGCACTACAGATGATGTGGAGAATCTATGTTAAGAGCACTAAACATCCTAAGATCGCCATGTTACTTACCAGCTTGGCATACGCCTTGAGGGACCTTGGTGATCCCAGAAAGGCCGTCAGCTATTTCGAACAGTCACTAGAGATGAGGCAGAGTATCTATGGTGTGGGAACTGCACATCCTGACATCGCCGGGTCACTTAACAGCTTGGGTAACGCCTGCAGTGACCTTGGTGATCACAGACAAGCTGTCAGCTACCACGAACAGGCACTACAGATGAGGCGAAGTATATATGGTGAGGGAACTGCACATCCTGACATCGCCGGGTCACTTGGCAACTTGGGTAACGCCTGGAATGAACTAAAAGATTACAGAAAGGCCGTCAGCTATTATGAACAGGCACTACAGATGATGAGGAGCATCTATGGCGAGAGTAAAGGTCATCCTGATTTCGCCACCTCACTAAACAACTTGGGTGCCGCCTGGACTCATCTTGGTGATCATGAAAAGGCCTTCAAATATCATGAAATGTCACTACACATGGCGTGGGATATTTATGGTGAGGGCACTGAACATCCAGATATCGCCCTGTCACTTAACAACTTAGGCAACGCATTGAGGGGCCTTGGTGATCCCAGAAAAGCCGTCAGCTATTTTGAACAGTCACTACAGATGAGGCAGAGTATCTATGGTAAGAGCAATGCACATCCTGACATTGCCCAGTCATTTAACAACTTGGGTGCCGTCTGGAGTGACCTCGGTGATTACAGAAAGGCCCTTAGATACCATGAACAGTCACTACAGATAAACAAGAGTATCTATGGGGAAGGTAATGCCCACCCTACTATCGCCGTGTCACTTAACAACTTAGGTGCCACCTTGAGTGACCTTGGTGATCACAGAAAGGCTGTTAGCTATTATGAACAGGCAGTACAGATGGAACGTAGCTTGTTCGGTGTGAATACTGACATTATGATTTCACTTCTCAAATTGGGTCTCTACTTGAGGAAGCTGGGTGATCACAGAAAGGCAACTATCTACATTCTTCAGGCGTCACGGATGAGGAAGATGATTAATGGTCTAAAATCACGACATCCGAATTCCCTTTGAAGAACTTTGAATATTCCTTAAGCATTTCAATAGCAATATCAAAACAGTTAATAGAAAGAAGCACGTTAACTTACATATGATTGTTAAATTAAAGATGGAATTTTTCAATGGAATTTTTATAGCTACATGCATATGTATTCGTCTTTTGTGAAATCGTTTCTGACTGGCCTGATGTATCGTATTGTGTCGTAAGAAAGCAAAAACTGAAGGCGAAGAAGCATACTCAAAACTTATTTTCACAAATTGCAATACAATTCGAAACGTTTTTATATCACTAGGCTGTCCAAAATAATTGCACTGTTAAATAAAACAAAAACAATAAACCTTTACAATTAAATAACGATTATTCACTACCTCGGTATTATCAACTCATAGGTGGCACGGGAAAAGGTCAACATGAAGTGGTACTTATAGAAAGGCCTTAAGCTATTATGAACCGTCAGTACGGATGGATCGTAATATCTAACACTCCGCATGTTTACTTTGCCTACTGTAACTTGACAACAAGTTTTCATACGTTGATACCATCAACATCACGTAGTTCCGGCAAACTTGGATATTTGACTTAGTCGATAGAACGAATACAAAATTTTCCAATCCCATACCTGTCTTTATTTAATATGTTCGCATTTACGCGCTTATCCAGTGAATGTTTTTAAGGACGAAACGTTATGTTCTTGATTTACTTACCCGAGAACATATTTTTATGATAAAGTGAATTTTCGTGTGGATAATTTACTATATATTCGTGATCATCTATGTAAGTTTTTGGGACAAATCATTGTAGTTATCGGACTGATATGTTTGCCGGTTGTCTAGTTAAGATCTGAAGATTAGCAAAGTAACACTGATGTAATTGAAATGTCAAATCATTACTATTGTTAAAAAAGAGAAGCAAGTTAATTCTGCAGAGTTAAATGTAATAAAATGCAATGCAACAGTACATGTTTTTCAAATTTCTTTCTTTTTTAATATTAAACACTAAACATACTGAATTTAGTCATTTTGGGCATGAGTGCAATAAATGTCACAGTTGTCTAATGTCCAAATGGTTAACAGCGTAAAATCTAGAGTTCCAGGGTCCCATACCTTCGTTAAATGGTGTTGCAATGAGGTATTGCGTTTCAGGAGGTCGGTGCACATTTGAAATAGCTGACAGCTTTACCAGTGCTCACATCTAATTGATTTAATTCTGTCATCAACCAGTCAAGACAATGTATGACATTACCGTATGATTCTAACAATTCAGTAGGACTAGTCATGAGTTTCGGCATCTTTTCTAACAACAAAGCAGTAATTTATATAATGAAATACATTGTGTATTGTTCACTGCAGAAATTTAGTTAATGTCTCAGCTTGGCGCCATTTGCACAAAAACAAGTTAGAAAATGGAAATGACATTATGGTAAACTTGATGTTTGAGAAAACTTAATTGTAGAAATCGTTTGACTCTTAATCAGCGAGGGTTAGGGAAATTACTACCGATGGCCTGATTAAGTTTTTTTTACTGCTAACACAATTGTGGGAATTGGTTTTTCATAATACTGACTACGAATTACAATCAGCCGTTCAACAACTGATAGCTGGCAATTATTGCTTTGACCATTTAGACGCAGCCTACACGTCCACCGACTATTAATTTGCATTTGCCTGTTTTGTAAGATCTGTCTAAGCACCAGGTGTACCACAACAAAGTCCAAATGGCTAACACTGTTTTGACCGTGCGGTCAGGCGTACGGTTCACTGAGAGAACACAATGGGAAGATTTAGAAAGACGAGAAAGTTCTGAGCGAAAGACTTCGCTGTCGGCATATCGACAGTTGGCAGCGTCTTCTTCGTCTACGAGGAAGCATTTTACCGCAATGGCGTCGCCTTTCCCCTGTCTCTTAACGTTCCTTGTGACGCCTGTGTTCCTGTGCTCTGCTCAGTCGGTCTGTAGGCCAACGTCAGACGGGAAATGCGTGTGTAGACTTGTGGTGAATTGTACGAATGACGACACACTTCGAGCAGGTCTCGAGCAAGATCCCTTCCGCAGGTCCTATACATTTCCGAAAACCCAAAACGCTTCTCAGAACTCTGAAATATCCGCCTTTATGTCTCTCTTTCACATAACACGGTACTTTCCCTTTCCCGGTTGTGATACTACCCGTGCCCTTTCCCCACGAGTCACTATATAAGGGTCTGAATCTATCAAATAAATTCAATGACACAAATTACTCCACACTTTCATAATCTACTTTTCATACTCCGATGCTGACACAACATACTGATGATGCAATCGCTGATTCCGGCCGAAGCATCAGTTTACCACCGTAAGCCAGCCTCTTTACATACCTCCGTCCTCAGGGTAATAATCAGTGTAAAATCTCTAGTTAACTGTTACAGTGTATTAAATCCAGGTTAGCATTTAAGGGCACGTTTTCTAGGTCTGAAATTTTGATTTATGAAATAATGACTACTTATTCTATATACTTTTCAACTGGGTCACATACATCAGCCGCATATGCATGTACCTAATATCTGTCGTCTCTCGTCAGTTATTCTAGTGTACATGTCACCCTTATTTACACTATAATAGATAACGTTTTGCCCTTCACCGAACTTCTCTCATCACATTTCTAGTGCCTCAACTTCAATATTACGAAACCATTCATACCTTCGGGTAAGTTTATTACCAAAAACAATTGAATTCTTGTGAAATATATTATCGTAAAACGAATTATTGTTAGATAATATTTTAACAAAAATATCATGTTTTAGAAATATCATTTGGATATATATTTAACCCAAAGTGTGTGGACACTATTTATATTGCCCCTGGTAAACATGGCCTGTACTTATAATGGCAAGATTTCTAATTTGGACCAAAGTCCCTCTTTCAAAGTCGGAGTGCATAGGAGTGACCAGAACACAGCAATGTTATGTTACAACTAGTTCCAGTTTAACAAGGAAACTTTACCACGTGTCCTTTTAAGAAGGAAGTAATAATAGCAGCAGGACGTAGTAGGTTATCCCCCGGTACCTCCACCTACTAGTCACAGTCTAAATATAGCACATGACATTCAGACGAACGTTCTTTTCACACTGGGTACTGCGTGCTTATTTGTTTTCAAGAAAAATCAACAGACCGATCCTGACTACCAATCACAATTAGCAGTTTAATAATAACACAATAACATGGAATTTAGTGGCTGGGAGGCTAGGGATGGACATGGGGAGTTCAGCAAGTCGAGGAAACACGGTAAAACACGGTGGTCAGAGGCTAGGGTAAACATTGCATTACTAGGGAGGTATCGGGTTCCAACATGGCCGCGCGGGAGTCCCGGAAGAGACTAAGGGTAAAGGTAAAAGTAATTGGAAAGTGAATTAGTAGTCAAAATAAAATGTTACCGTCGATTTTGTTCACCTCAAATGTTGGTCTTTCACTGCTTTTGCATAATTACCTCCGGGGAAGGAGGTATCCTTCCGCGGAAGGGTAGGGCGACTGGTCGTCATTTTCATGTTCGCAGCTATATCTCGCGGTTGGGTGGACGGATTTTTGTGGGACTCGGTATACGTTTTGCTGTTAGGCTGCAGTTGTGGCACGTTTCTTTTTTTTCGTTGTATGTGTGTTTTCGGGCGTGGAAATGAAACCTTTTGGAGGCCCCTGGACACCCCTTTTTGTCTGAAAATGGTTATGCGGTAATTACTTGGCTGTTGTCAAGGTATAGCCGGGTGCGTCCATTTTTATCAGGCGTCTGACAGAGGGGTGTAAGGTTCCGATAAAAAGAAATTAGTCAGATCGTAGGCGCGGGACGGGGTCGGAGATTAGTTGTTTCAGATGTAGGCGATCAGATGCAACTTGGTGCAGTTGACGGCAGTGGTTAGCTACTGTATTACACGTTATTTTTAACGTTTAATTTTACTGTTCTGGTTGTCATTCTGTGTTTCGTTCCGTGTTCCTTGCTGCAGATGAAAATGGGTTGGTGGTTTGTTGTTTCAAATGTTAGTTTTTGACACTATCGTGCGGAGCTGTCAGAAGTGTGGACTACATGTAGTTAACGTTATTTTTAATGGTTGCGTTGTATTCACTTTGTTAGTAGTTATCGAATATAGCGCATTCTGTAACCAAATGTTGTTTTAATTTTTTTGTATGTAATGTGGTTTGGTTTTTATTTATTAAAATTATGCTATACATTTTTATTTTTCGTGTTTAAAAAGGGTTTAGGTAGGTATAGTATTCCGTTAGTTTTTTTTATCGCGGTATGATGTGAGTTGAATGTTATAGACAGTCATCTGTTATATTTACACCATCATGACCGTCATATACACAACATCGTCAGTTTAGATGTAATTAGCCGTCAGTCAGCTTAGATGTAATTAGCAGTCAGTCTAGCGTCAGTCGGACGTTGCCAGTTATAGCAACAACTGTAACATAACACCGCCGTCAGACGGAGGTTTTGTGGCCATCAGTTACAAGGTTTACAACGACATGGCCTTTAAAGTTTATAGCTAGTTTTTCAAATTTAAGACAGATACCGCATATGTTGTTAACATAAGTAATATCGCTATAGTGGATTAGGCATAGTTTAGACCGTCACGTTATTAAGTATAGGTTAGAAGAAAATTTTGTTCGTTGATGAAGGACGCATAACATAACAAGCTACTCACACTACAAAACAAGAGTTCCACGACCTCATACCTTCGCCAAATCATGTTAACCGTTCGAACTAATTATACATTTTTTCTCAGTGATTATGCAAGAGCCTCATTTGCATGAATCATATCAGTTGATCATATTCTCCACCCAATGAGTCTTATTTTGAGGAAAAAAGCTATTTTAGCATTTCCTCATAAATTATGCAAATGAGGTGCTGATTTGAATAATTTATGTTTAGTGATGTTCACGCGAGATAGCAAAACCGGAAGTTCCGCTGCAGTACCAGAAGAAGCCGCCAGGGGGCCCAAAATCTAATCATTTCTAGATCTCATCAAGACCTACCCACCTACCAAGTTTCATGACAATCCATCCATGGCTTCTTGAGTTATGCTGTACACAGACAGACAGACAAACAAACAGACAAACGCTACTGAAAACATAACCTTCTTGGCGAAGGTAATAACACAAACCGATCAACAGTTATGTTCCATATCTCACCATGCTACATCAGAAACTCTTGCATTTACTACCAGTTACAATGCCAACGCCCAACCATTACCCGACACACCTTTCATTAACACTATCAACTATATATAACAAACAACATATACAAAAAGAAATTACAACAAACCCGGAGGTACAAAATCGCCGATTTAACTTGTTTTTTTTTAAAATTGATTTTAAGAATGATTCATGAGAACCAAACAACTGATTTTAACAAACATAAGAAAAATTGTTTGCATTTTGGGAACTTTTTTCATACAACATTAAAATTAAACTTTCTGTCTTAATCATTTTTTTAAATTTTGACAAAAACTCGAATAAAGCCCTGCGCGTGTCCCAAACCGTGCCTGGGGACAGAGCACAGTTTGGGACACGCGATGGCTGTGTCCCAAACTGTGCCTGGACACGTGTTCGGGCACGTGCCCGGGTAAGGAATGTGATAGAACCTTTTCATTTTGTTGCAGAATGATACAAGGCACTTAAATGTAAGTCTAAATCATATAATATCAGCGTGAAATGTAAACTGTACTTTACAGAGCAAGATTCACACCGATTCTTTCTTATTCTTATCCCGGCGAAAAACAAAGATGGCGGGCTAAACAGCTAACAACACCACGAGAAGGCTCCTCCCTCAAAACACTAAGCTCCACCCCCAAAGCACGGAATGGGACCAGGCCCTTATGTGTCCAGAACTGTGCGCGGTCAGGCACGGTTCGGGACAGTCCCCGCGTGTCTCAGAATGTAGATTTGCCCCAGGCACGGTTTGGGACACGCGCCGAGTGTCCCAAAGCATGCTTTGGGACAGGCACGGTTTGGGACACAACATTTGCCATCTCGCCTGAATCACAGAACTACAAACTCCACGTAGGGACTTACAGCGGTACTGCAGGTAAAGGTGCTGTTTGTTGTAGCATTATAACACGGGGTTGTGCCAACATGGTTCTACGTTATTTTGTTCTGACTGTGAACTTGTCTCGTTGTTGCAGTACCTTTGATTTATATGTCTTAGCCATTTTGATTTACTGGGTAAAATGTTCAAATATTATGAGCTAAGTTTTCCGTGCACGTGCACAAAATAGGAGATATCGCGTCTCGCTAACTTGCTTGTAACTTTGGACCAGGTAGAGTTGCTAAATTCTGGTAGAAGCAAGTAAACAAATGTTTGCCATAAAACTAGGAACATATATATCTAGCCTGGGTCTGAAAACCAACAACTTTAGATTAATCAACTTGTCTTTAAAAGGAATGTCGAAAAAAGAACAAATGATAACGTTTCATCAAAATTACCACTAATCTAGGCCAAGTGCGATTCGTCTTGTTATGAGATATTAAATACGTACTATTATTTGTGTCATATGTGCAATTGCTATCTTGTTATCTCAATAAAAATTAAGATATTGTTTTGGGTCTGTGTGTATGTGTGTGTGTGTGAGAGAGAGTGTGTGTGTGTGTGTCTGTGTTTCCGCATATTTGTGGATTGTGAAGATAGTGAGGATATTTAGTATGTGGGTAGGTCAAGAAAGACAAAGGTCAAAGTCAAATATGGGCCTCCTGGTGGCTGACCTTAGAACTTCCGGTTTTTCTATCTTTTGTCCTGGACATGCTATGGTCTTGATTTCCTGAGATAGGTTTTTCTGTCAGGAATGAGTGGCTTGAGTTTGCTCCCCCTAGCAGCTTGTTCTAGTACTTCAGGCGAGTTTCCTACGAAATCTTTAAAAACGGACAAGTCCAGAAAGGAACAACGTATTTCCATAATTTTTGTTTGTAGGTAGCTTAAACAGAGATGTCCATAATTACATACAATTAATGAAAATGAGGACTTAATTTGCATAACTAAGGAGGAAATTATGTAATTTCAGTGTTTTACATAATACGGCTTTTATACATGTAATGTGTAAAATCTATGGTACCTGGAAAATTAAGATACTAATTATGCAAATAATTACCTAATTTGCATAATTAATGTGAAAATTCTATAATTCCTTAGTGGAAAATGATGGGATTTTTATACTTGTGACATGTGTAAGTTACTTTAAGGTTAACATCATGATGCATATATTATGTTAATAGGGAGGTCATTTGCATAATCAATGATGACATATTGAAATGTAACATTGCCGAAGGATTGGGCTTTCACATATCAAATATATGTAATCTGTGTTGAGGAAACCGTATTTCATTGAGATATGAGGTCTCCGAATTCTTGTTGTAATCTGCACTTTTATTTGGTTTTATATGTTATGGACCACTGAAGAATAATATATTACCAAAGCGTAAACAAATAAAGTCAAAGTCAAATGTGTGTCTTTGTCACAGGAGACAGCTTGGCGGTACATGAAGGAAAGCCATTCAGTAGCAAGGACAGAAATAACGACGAGAACCCGTCCAGCTGTGCTCAGTCCTTCAAAGGTGCGTGGTGGTACAAAACTTGCACCACCTCCAACCTGAACGGCCTGTACCACCTGGGTACTCATAAGAGTTACGGCGACGGCATTAATTGGCACCACTGGAAGGGTGACTACTACTCTCTGAAGCGCACGGAGATGAAACTCCGACCAGCTCCATAACGACACACATTGCACCTTTTCTTGAAAACAGAAACATAAGCGGCAAGAACCTTACATGCAGTTTGGCTGTAATTCTTATTTTCGATATTTTAGTTGAAATACTCATATATACTTGGATGTTTCCTTATTATGCATAATGACGGTTTCCGTCCTTAATTAGAATGGCAAACCACATTTATTATCTTTAATTATACAGTTAATGGTAATACATCAGAAGTAATTATTCACGTTGAGCAATATTATATTTTACTCTTTTCTGTGGTGATAAGGGATTGATAACTGTGGCGTATCCAGTTCAAGTGATTTGTATGTGAGATAATATTTAGTACTGGATTTTTGTATTCGACTTTCCGGGTTGTTTGCACTTGTTACTTCAGGGAATAAAAGTATTGTTTTCAGTTGATTTCTGTTTGTGTGTTAAGTTGAACGGTTTCCATAGTTGCAAGGATGATGTAATAGGTTAGTTAAGTCATACAAGCTCATGAGTAATAATCAATACTATAATAAATTGATCCTGGTGCATTTTTGGTTCTGGAAATAATACTGTTGTAATTAGCAGAGTCCGTTGCATAAGGGATGACAGATGTCACATCATATATAATGCCGTCCAAAGATCAAATACATTTTTTGAGAAAGGCCTTTCTTAAAAAATTGTCTTTACTTATTTGCATATCAATCAATGGTTTGTGCTTATAAACCAGCAATTCTCCCGCAGTCCTTTAGTGTCACTGACGAAAGGTAGTGGATGCTACCTGAAACGTCTGACCGTTTACAAAATCCTATCCAGTTGCTTGAGTAACTGTTTTTGGCGTATCTTATCACCTGGATGTCTAACCTTCACCGACGTTTTGTTTGGTTGTTTGTTTCTTTCGCATAACACGATACACTCCCTTCCTCGTGATGCTGACCATGCCCCCTTTACTTCGCCCTACGCAATACTACATAAAACTGAATCTAAAGAGGGAATTCAATACATAAACTACTCCACACTTGTATGGTCTACTTTTCATACCCCACATGCAGACAAAGTGCGCGAGTTGTTGTGCGGTACGTAAGTACTGGGCTGTTATGCTGGAGTCACATTACCAACGGGGCCTGCTCGGCATGTTCCCCGGGTAGACGCCGGCCGGCGTAATGAAGCCGAGCGTGCGCCGTCTGTCAGGGTCACAATTAAATGTTCCTTTACGGCTCCCTGTCGGAGCCTTGTTGTGCTCCGTCCATTAAAATTCATAAACTATCGGTCCCCTTGACGGCCGGTTTCTGTCAGGGACCCGTCCGATGCCTGGTCAGTCTCCCGTCTTGACCCGTGCGGGGTGCGGTAGGGTGCCGACGGCTCTTACAATCCGGCCGGGCAGCTGTTGGGTCCCTGACGCGTCCCTAGTGGGATCCCAACGGGCTCCTGTCGTGTTTTTGAGCCGGTATATATATATAAGCGCTGCTCGGCCTGTCAATGTTCAGTTTTTTCTTCATGTACGACACGTCACGTAAAGAGTAGACTGAAGTTGGTGATGCAGCGTTTAGTGCAACCAGTGCAGACAACCTGCAAGCCCGTCTGAGGTTGAGGTTGGCGACAGCGCGTCACCGTTACAACCTAGGTATTGTGGTATTGGTAGCTGAAGAAGAGAGGCAGGCTGAACTGAATTGTCGCAAAAGACGAGGGTGGGTTCGCCCTTGGTTAATGTGCAGACCCGTGCATGGAGAGTACGACTCACTGATGATTGAGCTATGTCGCGAATTCTGACACACAAGTACACAGTGTAACACACACGTGGTGAACTGTGCGACGTAGTCTGAGGAAGCAGTTTATGATATGCCCCCTATAACCCCCTTTTCCTGACCACCTGATGCACTGATCAGCACATGTGACGTCATAATCTTAGGCAGGTGCCTGTGCGGCCGCCTGATGGGTCCCGGGCAGTTAGGTTACGGCTTCGTTTCGGCGTACCTTGCCCGACGGGGCCCGAAGTGATTTTAAGTTTGTGTTAAAATCAATTCGGCGACCGCGCGGGCCCCAAAATAGGCCGGCAGCCGTCGGGAATCCCGCCAGTCTCCGGCCAGGTCCCGTACGGTAGTGCCCCAAAACAGCCCGAAAACGCGCCGAGCGGGCCCCTTTTTTGAATTGTGACCTAGGCTTAAAACTGGCGACCGTATGAGGCATTAACGTTGTATCGTTTTTTTGTAGGGAAAAAACGTTACGTCTCTGCAATATGCATATTTAGTTCAATGTTGCTATGATATGCGATTTTGCAAGGATTGGTAGCACACTATCGCTAACTTCCATTTCACAACATCGTAGACGTATTTACGTCTATTCAAGGTACCTTTATAAAAGCGATATTTTGATATGGAATTTGTAACGTATTATACAGGCCCATTACGTAAGGCCCCTGTCGTGTATTGACAATGACGTTTTTGAATGCTAAATTTGCAGAATCGTAGACGTATTTACGTCTTATTTCAGGTAACTTTTTTGAAACGATTTTATGACACGGAAATGATGCCGTAGACAGGACCTCGCACAGGCAGGAGACATATAGTCATCTCGGTGGGATTCAACGAAGCACTCCGCACAAACGGACTGATTGATGTACACGTGGGGCGAAAAGAAGTCACCTGTTAACGTTAATTTGCGTAATATTTATACAGGGTTGCCCACTCAGTGACAACATTGTTTTCCAGTGAGGCCCTGTCTCATACACAAATTAACAATATGCATACACGTACAAGCAATAAAATTAAGAGACCATAAATTATGATAATGGCAATGATAATAACAAAACAAATGGTGACTAACCAATAACAATAATAACAATAACAAAATTTACGAATTCATAGTCCAGTCCGTTCTATAGCTAATTCGTTGTATCGGGGGTGCGCGGGGTGTCCGGAGTCTGTCAACATCTTATATTTCAACGCCCGAAAACACATATACAATTTAAAAAAGGAAAGCCCATCATCTGCTCCCCAATAGCAAAACGTATACCGAGTCTCAGAGAAATCCGTCCAGCCCACCGTTAGATACAGCTGCACATACATACGTCGACCACTATAATAACCTTTCCGGGCAGACGTCACAGTTGCGATTGTAGTCCCTAGTTAATGCCTTTGAAAATCCTTTTTTTTTGTCTTGAAAATTTGGGTTTATTTTGGAGACTTTTGGGCTAGAAGGAACAGGTAGGGTCCAAACTCTCCTACATTGGTCAAGTTTTGTTGATTTCACCAGTTTAGTGGGCGTAATGAGACATCTGAGTGGTGAGGTCTTGCCTGTCAGAGCGGATGGATACCAGAGAAATCTAGGTCAAATGTTAGGTTTGTTTACTGTGATCAGCTGTTGCGGGAGTTTGAGCTGGACAACCCCCTGTTTTCTTTCTATATTTGGGAGGCAGACCCTTGTGACCTTCTGGTGCAGAATAATTTTTGAGATTGAAATATGGGTAAGTACTTTGATGAGTGATTGTTTTAGTGTATTTAATCATAGATTTCAATGGCCAAATGTAATGTACTGTCTGCCCTTCCGCGGAAGGATGTCTCCTTCCCCGGAAGTAATAAATTTGACACAAGTGTTACAGTCATGGAATACTCGAGAAAAAAGACAGAGACAACAGATATGTGACCCCATGACTCCGCTTTATTCCGTATGTACGGAACTCCAGATGTTCCCATGTCTCATCACAAGACATAATTCAGTACATCTTGCCAGTCTACATCTTACAACACAGTAATCAAGAGACAACAGTTCACTTGTCAACGGAATTCCTAAATGTTTTTGTGTTTAACTTGAATTTGGTATTGTTATGCATGGTCTCAGTGTAGATGTAGTATTTTGAAAAAGTTCACAAACAACGACTGCTCAGATAACTCCCAAGTAATCATGTACTTAAAAAGCACAACTGCAGATCCAAATACAACATATAGCATAGAAATGATGTACATGTACTGTAACATGTATTGATACAATTCGGAGGCTGATATGAATTGATAAGTGAACTACGTCACATTAAACCCTGTGTTCTGCATATTGAGTCATGTTTACATTACCCCATTTTTTTCACCGCGGTATTTTTTTTGGTAACCAGCTAAAGAGAAAAAGAGTATATAATGAATAGGGGCAGATTATTCTGAAATATTTAAATTTAGCAAAATAGGTTTTGCATATAAGCTTAGAAGAGAGAAGAGTTACACTAGCCTTAGTATCACCAACTACTAAGATGCAGCAGTTAATGTTAGTGAAAAGAGTACAGAAAGCCTAGTTGTCTCCCTGTGCACCAGTCTAGCAGTACATAAGTAGAACATCAAATAAGTCCATGCTTGATGATCTAAGCTCTTAAACATTAAAACAGCTACCAGTTTTCTTTAAGCTCACTGCACTGTTTAAGTTTAGCCTATACTTTTTAAGTATACTGTGAATAGTAGCAGATTCCTGAATATACAAAATAGCAAAATACATTTTGTATATGGGCTTAGAAAAGAGAAGGCGTCCTTATGCTTTAGTAATATGAACCAACGACTACTGAAACGCAGCAGTTACTGTCAATTTAAAGCTCAGAAAAAGCCTAGTAGTCTCCCTATGGAAGCAGTATCCGTTTAGAACACCAATACGTCCAAATAAGTACATGCTTGCAATTGAACCCAAGCTCATTAAAATTAAAACATTAAAACAGCAACCACCGTTAAACATCACTAGTGAACTATTACGGCTATTAGTAAAGTGCACTACAGCCGACTTTAGCCAGAGAGCCTATGCTATCATTTGTATGATACGAAAGCTGATTACAATGTCTCTAAGATGATATGAAGAGCCCATACTGATGTTTAATGGTGATAAAGTTCACAACGTTGCTGGAATTTAGGTAAATAGCCTATTTTGCTGGTGCACGTATGACGATAAAGTTGACTGCACTGTCTAAGTTAAATTGGAGACGCTATACTATTATTGACAATTGGCATGGTTATAAAGCTCACTGCACTGTTTACGCTAAGCCTTTACAATTAGTAATATAAAAGAAAATATTGTAAAGTGCCCTACTAAAATTTATAGAAATACGCAATTACTACAACGCAGCAGTTACTGTCAATCAAAAGCTTAGAAAAGCCTAGTTGTCACTATCTGCACCAGAGTCTAGTAGTACGCGAGCATAACAATATGATGTCCCCGAATAAGTTAACTGTTGATATCTAATCTTGAACATTAATCACTTGAACATTAAGGTATTTTTTTCACTACTACGGTCCAACAGAGAGCCTATGAGCCTATACTATTAATTAATAGTATTATGATAAAATTGACTACGGTAAGGTTAAATGGGAAGCGTATACTGTGATTGGCATGATGATAAAGTTCACTACACTGAGGGAGATTATACTGTTATTGGTATACTGTTATTGGTATATTATACTGTTATTGGTATATTCATAGTTCACTACACTGTCTAAATTTACATGCAGAGCCTATACTATTGTCGGTATAAAGGTGCACTTTAGTACACTGTCTTTATGTTTAGATGGATAGCTTTTACTCTTCTTGGTACGACGATACAGTTCTTTAAACTGTCTTAAGGTTTAGATGGATGGTTTTACTATTGTTGCTATAAAATTTAGATAAAGTTTCCTACATTGGCTCTAGTTTTATATGTTGAGCTTTTACTACAAAAACTGTTGGTCTGATACTTGGTGTGATGATAAAGACCCCTACCCTGTCTCTAAGTATAGATGTAGAGTCTTTACTGTTGTTGATCTGATGCTTGGTAAGGTTATAAAGATCTCTACCATATCCTAATGTTTAGATACAGAGCCGTTACTGTTGTTGACCTGACTTCTGGTATGATGATTAGGGTTACTAAACTGAAGAAGATTTACTATTACGAAGCCACTAGATCTAGCCTCCTCAGCTCGGCTGGCAAATAGAATTGATATGGCAGAAAAAAAGTGCTTTATAAAGGATTTTAAAAAAGTTCAGTCGTAGAGCCTGCTAAGGAGGCTAGTCAAGATTAGAGACAAGTTTAAGAATTCTACATTATTTCTTTTTAGCTCTGGTCCTGGTAGAAAGAGAACGCTCTAGGCTTTGGTGTCAGCAATGCCAGTCTTGCTAATCTTTCCCCAAGTCTGGAATGCGTAGTTGTCTAGCCCTAATAGAGAAAACGCAGTATGTATTAAACAAAGCGACTCCACAATCTACAGTCTTATTATCCTTGTTAAAAATGGCACCTGTAGAAAGCTAGTTTGAGCATTTTCATGCCACAACAAAAATCTCATTTCTTTTGTATAATGGGCAATAATGTGTGACATTACATGCTGATATACGAGTTCTCTGAAGTGAAGACATCTCTGTGAGTCTACATTTACCCATTGAAGAAGAAAATAGTTTGTAAGAAAGGTAATAACTCAAATTGTACTTTTCTCTGTTGAATAAGACATTGCATGCACATTAACCGATTCAGTTGATTAAAAATGACTTTGATTCAAGTTCTACTGATTGCAGCTGGTCTCAAACAGCTACTGTGACGTAAAACCTGATACTACAGGGACCTACCGACAGTGTCGTCATCACGCTTCTTCCTTCCTAAAGCCAGGCCACCCCGTTTCTTCACCAGAACAACGGCCACGATCAGAAGGACCATGATCCCGACAACTCCAACAGACGCTCCGACCGCGGTACCCAGCGGAACTCCAGCTGGTCCTGTCGAACAAGAGGAACGATTCTATGTCTTCTTCTTATTCTAAAGTTTCCCTTCAGTCGAGCTTCAGTTTGTCATTTTTCTCACAATCAAGAGGCAAAGGTCCGATACACGCACAACAGTAGCATCTAGCACAAAATAAATGCAAACAAGGTTTGCACATATCCTACTATTTGCTTAGGAACCCAGGTTTCAGGAGTCTGTTGAAATGTACGTATGTCTAGCTTCATGAGCAATCTTTCTCTAAATGAATGGATTTTTCGTCTTTCGTCGTCTTCGGGGGGAAATGTGTTTTTTTTTTACCTGTTCCTGCTTCTTCTTCGAACAGCACCTGGAACGGTCCTTGGGTGATATCCGCCTGCTTGTCCCTGCTGCTCTCCCGGCGAACCCTGCTCTCCGTCCCGTCCGAGACGGCTCGCCTGCGCCGTCCGGCTGGCGGGATGCAGCCCTGTTTGCACCGAGAGTCCGGGTCGTCCTTGAAGCAGATAATCATGGTGCAGTGGAAGTACACCTGCGGAATAATGGGATGTCTTTGACAGTCAGGAACAGCACTGACAGAAACAACACTGACAATCAGCAACAGCACTGACAGTCAGCAACAGCTCTGACAAGAACAGCATAGACAGTCACGAACAGCACTGACAGTCAGTGCTAATCCTGACAGACCCAAACCTCCGCCTAGCCTTTTGAACATATGTTTTTGCTGCTTTAGTGTCTCCGCTGACCCAGAATAATAAAACTCATCAAAATAATGGTAAACTCTGTTAAATACAAGTTTGCAGAATAGAGTATTATGAGTTTAAGGACATGCCGACAAAAGTGTTGATTGGCACTTTTGTTGGTATGTCCTTAATCAAGTTTAAGCAGAGTTTTTTTAATCATTTATATTCTATGATATAATCCACTTTAACTGGCACCAAGCATTTAACCATCGATATCTTCCCCATCCACCTGTCACCACAGAAATGACACCGTTCAAACAGACTGTATTTTACCAGGCTGGGATCGATAGCATTGGGAAACGTGAAGGCGGCCACGCTGTAGTACAGGGCCTTGTCATTAGAAAGGTCATTGTCCTTCTCTAGAGTTTGATCAACCTGACAGCTGCAAAGTCAGAGGGAAAAAAGTATTTCATACTGCCAAGTAACCGATGGTTGCCATAAGATTACACAAAGAACCATCCAACCCACAAATCAACTAACCAACTAACCAACCAACCAACCAACCAACCAACCAACCAACCATCTATCCAACCAACAAACATATCACAAACATGAAAAAAGAACCAAAAAACATCCAAGCAGGCACCCAACCAAGCGTCCAGTGCAAACAATCAACGAGCTATCCATCCATTGTCCATCCATAACTATCAATCAATTCATCATTCCGTTCATCCATCCATTCATTCATCATTCCATCCACCATCTATTATTCCAACCAACCAACCAACCAACCAACCAACCAAACAACCAACCAACCAACCAACCAACCAACCAACCAACCAACCAAACAACCAACCAACCAACCAAACAACCAACCAACCAACCAACCAAACAACCAACCAACCAACCAACCAACCAACCAACCAACCAACCAACCAACCAACCAAACAACTAACCAATCAGGTAGCCAGTCAGACAGACAGCCAAAAAAACTAACTAACCAACCAACCAACCAACCAACCAATCAACCTACCAACCAACCAACCAACCAACCTACCAACCAACCAACCAACCAACCAGGCAGCCAAAATTACTTACATAGCACAAACGACAAACTAATTAAACATCAAGCACATGTAATCCAACCCAACCCTGGTGCAGACGTACCCATCGTCGATGATGCTGACGCTTGGAGAGTCGTCTGGGTTGGTGGTGGGGGTGGAGACACAGTCACGGGCAAACAGCTCCAGGTTGTCCAGTGGTGACGCCACGCTCAGGCCGAAGTTAAGGCGGTCAGACGGTAAGACCTGGGAGGTACAAGATCAATTTCTTTCTATTCCTTCTTTTAACCACATGGCATGCAGTCAAAATTGCTCAAGTGTCAGGTCGACCTGTATCTAGTTTGCTTGTCTTTGTTATTTCCGTAGATATCTATGTCAATAACAAATTGACAACAAGAAGCCATAGGCGACAATTCTCCGTGAAATTTTATAATTTGCAGACTGGGAGGTGGTATTGAAGTAGTCCCCCCCGCTATTCAAAACAACGGGGTTTTCGCGGCCAGTCTCATATGCCACTAAATGTAGGGTACTAGTACTTCGAAATATTATATTGACGGCGAAAACACCTACGGTAAATATTGATATACGTGCATCATCACTGGCATGCCTACAGACCGGATGTATAAAATCACATGCCAATTGAACAAAGGGGACCGTGGGTTTTAGCTGCGAACACGGAAAAACGGGTACCGCTCAAGTCAACATGATCACAACAGCAACGGTTAGCACAGTTGCACACGGCCAGTTGCACACAGTTGCACCGGCCCACATAACCGCTACGGTAAAAGCAAAGACTGACGTGCACAAAAGTCAACTGCGCAACTGGCGGTCAGTCTAAAACCAGATCCCTGCAGACTTGCCATGTCAACGGCAGTCGCGCCCGTACCGGCCGGGCGACAACATTTCATAGGGAATAGGAAAAATAGGGGGGAGTCACAAATATGGCAATCACCACAATATAAAAACCGCTACGGTAAAAACAAAGACACGTGTATCAACACGGACATAACGGCACACCACATGCCCAAATTCAGAGAAATACAACGTACACAAACATGACTTTTACGTGCGAACACATTTCACAATTCCGGCCATCCATAAACCATTACGGTCCGCATCTGGTCTGCATTAAAAACCGCCCCGCACATCTGCATTAAGGATACTCGACCCCCCCGCTATTCAAAACAACGGGTTTTTCGCGGCCGGTCCCATGTGCCCCTAAATGTAGGGGTGCTTTTCGAATATTATCTTGACCGCGAAAACACCTACTGTAAATATTGATATACGTGCATCACCACTGGCATGCCTGCAGACGACGTATAAAATTAAATGCCGATTGAACACAGGGAACCGTGAGTTTTAGCTGCGAACACGAAAAACCGGCTGACCCGAATACTCCTGCAGGAGGTATACCTCCTTCACGGAGTAACAAGGAGAAAGTTAAAACCTGAATGCAAACTTCCTGACCTGGATTGGGAAGTCAGAACTCTCGTAGCTTGCACTGAAGTCTCCTGAAGTGTACATCCGCATCTCTATGATGAAACTGTTGTTCGCATCAACGATTTGAACACTGCAAGGGGATTGTAAAATCTGGTTAAAGAAGCAGTAAACCCGAGTCCTTAATTACAATGTTAAAATCTTTCCAATTACAGCAACAATGCTGTGAATGATAAACTAACGAATGGTAAGTTCAAACATTTTCTCAGTTGAGAAATGAATAGAATAGTTCAAATCAGATCATTCCCATGCAGAAAAAAAATTGTTCTCTAAAGAGTTTAATCTTAGATATTGGCCACTCAAACCTGATTTATTGTATACAATCCCGGTTATTTGGATCTGCTTGGTCAAGGCTTGGTTTGATAAAGACATAAACGAGTTCATTCTTGGTATTTGTTGCTGAAAATCCACAAGTCTCGGCTAAATATAGTCTTAAGCATGTTTAAGCCACAAGGCAGGGTCTTACCGAGGAGAGGGGATGTTATACAGGATGTCTCCGCCCTGGGAAACTACGTGCTGACGGATGAACTCGCACTGGAAGGGCAGGTTTACTGGCTGGTTACGCACAGCGCCGTTGTCGTGAGTCACCTGGTTGGCAATGACTTCGTTGGAGAAGATGAACTTGTCGTCTCCAGAGGTCTGAGAAAATACAAGAGAGACAGCAATTCAAAAATACATAAATTAATGAGGGATAAAGCACTGAACTTTAAATCTGTTGGCTTAAAAAAATTATACAGAACACTTTAAGCCAATTGTTTTTGACCAGTCTACTTACCTGATGCCATTTTACAGTAGATCACAAGAATTGCAGATTCAAAGATGATCACTTAAGTTTGGTTCTTTACCTACATGTGTTAACAACGCTCTAGGTTGGGAGGGACTAAACTTGTCTGTCTTACCTCCTGCCGGGTTCCACACTCCTGCAGGTGTGTCTCCAACTTGAAGACATCTTCGACTTCGTCCTCAGTGGCGCCACAGTCCGGGTCCAGAAGGTGCAGGTCCTCCACATTCACAGCCAGCAGCGCCGCACGGGGAATGGACAGCCTCATACTGTCCTGGTCGCACTCTACGTTCACTACAACCGAATCTGGAACAGAAAAAACAGTCTGTTATTACACCTGCAAAGGAAGCTGTGGAAGCTGTGGAAGATGATGAGACCTAGTGAAACTAGCCGGCTCTGCACACCACGTGCAAGAGGATGAGAGAGTGAGTGAGTGAGTGAATTAAGTTGTTTTGATGTTTGCCGTTGTTGGTTTGCTTCATTTTCAACTAAATGATTAACAACAAGTCCTTAGCCGGGGAAGGAAGCAGTTGCATTTATAAGTACCCTAACAACATTCTTTTAAACAAACACCACAAAGAAATGCCGACAGAACATCGATATCTTTGCAACATGTACTGCTATGGCGGTATTTACGTCCCCTAAGATGACTTGCAAGCCCTGGTAGCATGAAAATGGGTGATTTGGGATTCAAACCCTAACCTTATGATCCAGAAGCGGGATTGCTAACCAGGATTGGCCAATGATACACCATTGATTTCCATGTAGAATGTAGCATACACCCGTGGTTGGCCCAGCGTTAAATGCCTTAGTACTTTCACATCACCTACCTGTGATGTATGTCCCACTGATAACCCCGTTTGGCTGGCCATCCTCGTCAAAAAAAGTCAGCGTGAGGGTGTATTCCGTATCGGCCAGCAGTCCCGACACGGTTGCCGAGGTGGCTCCAGATCCTGGTGCGGGGGAGAGGTCCTGGTACGAGCCGCCTGTCCGCTGGTAGCGGAGCCTGTAGCGCGAGATCGGAAGATTCCCCACGACTGTCCAGGAAACGCTGAGATGGCTTATCCCGGCATCATCAAGGGTCAGTCCCCCGATCACTGGAACTGTATAGTACACCCATTAGATAATAATGATAGAACATAGTACTTGAAGAACAGAAATCTACTGTCAGTGCTGCAGCCTAGAACCCCACGATAAGATATTTTGACATTAAAATTGGTTATTAGGTATTATAAATCAATGAGGACCCTTTCATACAGGCAAGTAATGATCACAAGTACTGCAGGACAAACTTGATTATTTAAGAAATCAGTAGTTGTCCTATATGTATCTATATATCTATCTATATCTATCTATCAATATATCTATATCTATATATCTATCTATCTAATCTATCTATCTATCTATGTCTATTTATATCTATCGATATATATACTGCTATAAAGAGAGAAAGATCTAGATCTCTCTCTCTCTCTATATATATATATATGTATATGTATATATATATACATATACATATATATATATATATATATATAGAGAGAGAGAGGGGGACAGAGAGATAGATATATAGATAAATATAAATATAGGGATATAGATGTAAATATAGATAGATAAATAGATATAGATAGATAGATAGAAAGATAGATAGATAGATAGATAGATACTATTAGATAGATAGATTGATATAGATATATACAGATCAAACATATTTGCTGGTATAAATCTAAAACCTGTGCATCCTGTTCCATCTATTTGTCCATCTCCCTCATGTCCAGCGTCACACGTACAAGTCGCACCGGTCCCAGGAGCGGGCACGTCTGTACATTCAGCATTGGAGACACACGGGTTGGGATCACATCCGTCAATTTCTGCAGAAGAGCAGATAAAATGTAGGTAGGATGGGATGGAAAGCAATTAACAAGCAAATCCTACATAAAGAACACTCAAGCATGGACGCCTTATTAGTCGTTAACAGTCATTTAGAATGTAGTTTCGTTTTATTGTTTTTTGCTATATAACTGCTTAAATAGGACAGTTTATCAGTGAAAATCACTAAGTCAATCTGAAGACAATAACTATTGTTCGACATTGACTTAATATGTTATCTTATTGAATCAAAACAAAAAAGTATTCTTTATTAATAATCCATATGTAACCGACATAGTGTTATAATCTCATTTGTTAGTTCTCTTACCTGTACAGACGATCGTGTCACCTGCGTTGCATACACATTCCTCACCATCATCATACCATACTGCTCCAAGCTAAAAGTGTTAGAAATGGGAATAAAGTTTAATAAAAGGAACGTTATGACACTGAATTCATGTCAAGCAAACTTAAATTTACATGACGTAGAGTTGTATTTGCAACACCCGTTTGCCAGCCTGCCTGAAAAGTATATCTACCAATTTCTTTCCATCACTGCAACAAAAGTGCAAACTTAGGTTTCTTTGAAGAATCATAGCTTGAGGCCATCCTATCTCATAAGAGTCTATTCATGCTGTATGTCTATTCCCGCAAGAAAACCATATTACCGTATGGTAGTATCCATCGTCGTCGGTGCAACCACAGTCCGCTTTAGGTACGCAGTCCGGTCCGCTTTGTACGAAGCCGGCATCGCACCCGCAGCCTTCTACACAGGGAAGGTTACAGTTGTCTGGGGCGCTGGGGTTCACGCAGGTCGCTGGGCAGGCGGTTGTGCATGATGAGTACGCGCTGTTTGCTGGGCAATCCAACGCTATCGAAAACAAGAAGTTCATTCAAGTCACTAGATTTTTAGGAACACAGAACTACATCCTAAGCAGGAAATACACTGTCGTCGTCGTTATCAATAAACCATTAATATATAGTCTATGGCACAGTTTGTTCCATGACAATTGCTCGCTAGTCTTTTCTTGATAGATCTGTAAAAAGGTCTGAAATACATGACAGTTAATAAAGTATGAGAACGTAACTTACGACAGCGTTCTGAAGTCCGCCAAATAAAGGGAGGCACGTTGGCGCCCATACAGGAATCATAGTATGCCTTCAGGTTCGCACAAAGGAACCCTCCCTGGCCCTGCGTTGCACACTCGTCAAAGACGCAGGTTTGCAAGTAAAGCTGGGGATCTACAACACCATGGCAAGCAGTAAACGGGCCGTTTGGATCTGTAAGTACGTCACACGGGTCCGAATGGGTCGGGTCACAGTCTTCTTGGGATTGGCGTTTACGGCGCCGGGCATGACAACTGAAGTGGAGAGAAAATGTCAATGCAATCATGGAAACATGCTGTAAAAGGACAGTAAATATTTCTCTACATCTTTGTATAGCCACTATATCACCTGCATTGACCTATACGTACCTTTCCCATATTTTTTATTACAATCATCATTAAAAATTGTATCAAAAACAATGTAATGTGGTATAATAAAAGCCTTCCAAACGTTCCACTATTACCTTCACCAAGAATGATATGTTTGTAAACATCATAACTCGAGAATTGGGGATGGATCTTCATGATGGTATGTTGATATGTGTTCACAATAGGAAAAATGTTTACATTATAGGCCCCTGAATACGTCAGTTATAAACTTAAGGTTGATATTGTTTGGCGAAGATATGAGGTAACGGAACTCGATTTTTTTCTTTTGTTAGGTCACAGCGTCATCTAAAAATCAAACATTTGTAGTTATAGAATGACAGGGATTGATAATCATAATTAAAAAACAACAACTTATTTTTGACTTCAGATTATATTTCAAAATGTCTCAATGAATATCTCTGGACACAGATATGTTGTATCCACACAACATACGTATTGCTGTCGGTCTCCCAGCTATTCCCGAAATCGTCCCAGTTCGAGGCGATGTTTCCATTCGGCATCTCAAAGTCATCGTTCATTGTACCGTTGTAGTTACCGCACAGGCCACACATCCTGTTCTGGTAGTTACTCGGAATCTTCACCTGTAACATATTTGAATTTGTATTTCTCGCCAAAGAAGCCTACCAAGCATATCATGACCTTGACCTTTGTTTTGTTGAATGATAAGATACACGGTGGTCGGTCGCTAGGGTAAATGTCGCATTACTAGGGAGGGTATCGGGTTACCAACGTGGCCGCGCGGAGTCGCGCGGGAGTCTGGGGGAGGCTAGAGGTAACGGCTAAAATTTGAAAGTAATTGGAAAGTAAATAACTCGTCAAAATAAAATGTTACAAGCGATTATGTTCACCTCAAATGTTGGTCTTTCACTGTCTTTGCTCAACATCGTGTGAATTTGCTTCCAAAGGCGATCAATTGCCGATTTTAAAAACGGTTCATGGGAAGCAAACTACTGATTTTAATGGGCCCCAAACATCAAAAATAAGGTTTGATTTGGGGATTTCCTCAACTACTACAGTAAAATTAAACTTTCTGTCTTAGGATTTTTTTAATTTCTGACTAAAACTGAAATTACAGCGAAAAAAGGAGCGAAAAATGCACTTTTTAGTCTTAAAATACCCATAATTCCTCAGCGCGGCCATATTTGAAAAATCCCTAAGACAGAAATCTGCGGAAATCCTTGCTCTTTCAAACAAGCCGTCAATGATGGAATTTGAACGATTTTTGGGAGTGGTTAAAATACCATGTTTGCACGCATGTCACACCGCTTGGATGCGGGGAAGTTGTAATTCATGCTGGCGTAAACAAGAATCACGATCTTCAAGGTCACCCACGATGACGGTAGTAGCTTCGTTACATGTTACATATTCATTACAAAGTGACGGCACAGATGTACTGTTCAGAAAACAATTCATATTTGTAAAAAGGTGCATTTCTTTTGTTAGGCGATACCCATGTAAAAAAGGGCTTGAAGTAGCGGGTTTGCTGTAAATGACCTCAAGTAACATTGGATCGAACACCTGTTCGGTTCGATTGACGTTCGATCGAACATGATTCGGTTCGAAAGAAGGGTGGGACTTTTGGGCCCGAATTTGACCACCGTGATAACAGTTATTTTGATCAGTTACCATACAAAAGAATGGGGAAAACACAATAACTACAAACACAGAGAGTTGCTATAACATACCAAAATGGTGAGATTCGAATCACTGTGCAGCATTGTACAATGTTTGTATTGTTGCATTGTATTGTTGTTTTATATGGGTGAATACCTGAAATAAAGACATTCATTCATTCATTCATTCATTCATTCATTCATTCATTCATTCATTCATTCATTCATTCATTCATTCATTCATTCAATACATCGTGTCAAAATGAAAAATCTTTATAACGGTTTGATTTGTGCTTACCTCAATTCTGTGAGCTCCATCGTAGAGAATCACCACGCACAATTCTGCCAACTCTACTCGGACATATATGCCGCTCAGGGAGACCTCGATCCTGTCCATTACCAGGCTAAAGGGAGGCGTAGCCGTGAAGGGAAGCATAGGCGGCGCTCCTGTCACCTTGTTTTCGGAAAACATTGCAGTTTGTTATTACAAAACGGAGCACGTAGCGCAGCATGATTAACTGTGACGTTGATTCAAAATATTTTGACATCCCATGTTGCAAAATCTGCTCCAACAATACCAGCGATGTGTTTGCCAGACAGTTTCAGTGTGGCTGGTGAATGCCAGTAATGCTGTCGACATCTTGACGATAATCCAAACTTTTTACTATTAACTTCAACAGGAATCAAAACGTGCTTTTGCAGAGAAATAACTACTGCTCTCTCTTTTTGGAAAGTTCCCCACCCACGTGTCGTCACTCAACTTTACAAATACACTGACGAAAACATTAAAAAAAACACCTCCGTACTACCCACAGGTAATAAACTTACTGTCACAACTTTGCCTTGAAGAATCCCGACTTCGTACCCGTACGCCATAACGTACACTTCACGTACAATTGAAACGGTTGGGTTCCAGGGTGCTGGTACTTGTTGTACTTCAACACTAAAACTACCGCTGTTTTCGCAGTCCTTGGCGAACGTGTATCTGCACGGACCCTGGAAATGATGTTCCTTTTTGTCGAACGTCGTGAAGTGTGGATCTCCCCATGCAGAGCAGGTGGCCTTTTGTCCCGCGCAGGCTGCATAAAACGACACGGTTATAAAACTGTGTATATACACAGCGATATGAATTAAGCACGTTTGCCTAGTCTGCTGTCAAAACGAACGCAGACGGGGATTGGTTTAACTTTCCATTTTACTCGCCTAAATACAAGACTACGGAACACATACCTCCGTAATATATTTAGAGTTTCTTAGTTGCCATAAATGTTTTAAACAATTACATACCCCGTTCCAAACTTTCGGTTATTTAAGTTGGCTGATAAAATTAACTAAAAGAAACAGACAGACAAGAAACAACACCTTCCCGCCAATTTGTAACTTTGACTCTATGACTTGAAATGTCTGTTAAGCGACGGTCACAACCCGCCGTACGTGCTTTTTGTCCGTACGTTTTTTTGGAGGCCACGTCTGCTGCGTTTTTTTTCTGAAAACGTAGGGTGACCAGTCGAGGGAGTACGTCACTCGCACGGTTGCACAAGGTGTACGTACGTAGTCTGCACGCCACGCCTGGCCGTGCGTGGTTGCGTGCATCGTTTGTTGCGCAAGTGGTAAGTGAGTTGTACGTGCTTACAACGTACGATCTCTGTGCGATTGCCACGTTACCGTGTGCATGCCGTACCAACACGTGCTGCTTACGTACGGTTTCCTTACTCACTCGCACGTTGTAAGTGCGTGCACGTGCGATGAACGTAATCTCCCTGTAAAGTCCCCCCTGTTATCTTCATCACTAGCCGTCCTGTCGTCTTCCGTGGCCCGTCTCTTTGGGTCTTGTCTGGTTGTCTTCTTCTGAGCCTTCCTGGGCATCTTGGAGGAGCTCCGGAGACGAGTTGGCAGTCGTCCGTCAAGTTGTCTTTATATTCACTCACTCACTCAACACCGCATGCTCCAGGGAGCGTCGCGCCTCTCCAAGTTGTCTTCCAGGTGGCTCTGTCCTGCGCCCTCTGCCAGGCTGTGGCTACATCAAGGCCCACTGCGCTGACATCTGCATTCAGCTGGTCTCCCCACCTGCATCTGGGTCTACCTCTGGGTCTGGACCAGCATGCAGGTGTGGCTGCCTTCAGTAGACTGGCAGCTTCCATGGGTGGAGAGGCTCTGGCTATGTGGCCAAGGAGTCGCAGGCGGGCCTGTCTGATCTTGTAGGACACAGGCGGTTGACCGGTGTACTGTGGAGTTAGAGATGAAGTCGTACCAGCGGTAGCCAAGAATCCTACGCAGGCACTTTTGGTCAAAGGTGTCCAGAGGTGTCCAAAGGTGTCTTTATATACTGTAGAAATTAGGTGCGTTGCACGTGCGTTGTACGTGCAGAGCACCTGGTATGGTGCACGTGTGTTCTGCGTAGTCATTGAGCAGGTCAACTGGGAAGTACGGAGTAAGCACGGAACACGCAAGCACCGTGCGCGGCACGCACGTGCTTCGTGCGCTGTCCGTACAGCAATTGCCCGTGAATTAGACTTACGGAGTCGGTGCGTTGTACGCTCATAGGCTGTACGGGACACGCGCGTCGCCCGTACTCGCACGTACGGATGGTGAATCCGCAGACCGCACGCAGAAAAAGTTTTACATGCACTTAAAGTTCTACGGCGTGTCTGCGTGCTCCCAAATCCGTAGGATTCCGTACGGAGGCGGTACTCGCCACTTACGGATCCCCTACGTTTGCCCACGTTTTTGCACGTAGATAGCACGCAGGAGCACGTACGGCGGGTTGTGACCGTCGCTTTAGTCTGCCAAGTTTGATGAATGGACTAATTCCACCACATTTGATCTGCATTTGCCCTCCAAACTGTCACTTGATAAAACATTACAACTGAACTAGACTCTAACCAAGGCAGCAACAGAAACCTACTGATAGTACTGCACCCTAGAATTTCCACTCTCATGACGATCCACTCATTCCAGGTCTGAGGGTAGAAGCGCACATAACGGGCGTCGACGGGATTGTCCAGTAGGTTCGTCACAGGTGTGTTTGTGTCCGTGTTGCCTGTAAAAACCTGGAAGGCAAACGAATGATCAGACGAGGGAACTTTAACACCTCCGTCGATCTAGTTTGTCAATAGCCTCCGTATCAAATACAAAACCTAAATTCACGACATCCATAGTTGTGATAACCTGGCATCTTCTAAAGCAAACAAATGTGATCAGTAAATTAAAGGAAAGCTTTGATAGAAGATGACTGGAACGGAACAGATGATGATAAAGGATATGAATTATTCACTGCACGAACAGGTGTCCGTAATTTAATAACCCATTTTTCTTCTTTTTGGGATATGTTTGATATGGGTTACCTTATCAGATCCATTGCTGTCGGGATATGTCGTCCAAACAGTCCCATCTGCACTGTGCTGGAGTTTGTATGACGTCACCCATTGTTCCAAATCTCGACCAAATGCACGACCCTGGGTGACAGTGCCGGTGACGCGTTTCGTCTCCCCTAAATCCACCTGAAAGGCGTAATTATTTTGTTATAATTTGACAAAAAGCCAGAGCAGGTCTTGTCTATAACGCTTAGCGGCAAACACTGGTAGCTGAAATTAATCTACAGTGATGCATAAATTCTTATCGAAGCCAAATTCTAATTCCATTTCAAACAAGAATTCGGAGATCTCATATCTCCAT
The DNA here is from genome assembly GCA_013266295.2 of Branchiostoma floridae x Branchiostoma japonicum. Taxonomy (NCBI): domain Eukaryota; kingdom Metazoa; phylum Chordata; class Leptocardii; order Amphioxiformes; family Branchiostomatidae; genus Branchiostoma; species Branchiostoma floridae x Branchiostoma japonicum. The sequence goes on from CM023838.1 coordinate 13,564,978, forward strand.
GAAATATGGTTTCCTCAACACAGATAACATATATTTGATGTAAATCCTTTGGCAATGTTTCATTTCAACACGTTATCATAAATTATGCAAATGACCTTACATTAACATAATATATGCATGGTGTTGTAAAATTTTAACTAACTTACACATGTCACAAATATGAAATTCACATCATTTGCCACTAATGAATCATAGAATCTTCATATTTAGCAAATGAGGTCCATATTTGCATAATTGGTCTCTGTTGATAATCTACCTTCGATAGATTATACACATTACATGTTTGAAAGTCCTATAATGTAAAACACTGGAATTACAGAATTACAAAATGTCCTCATTACTTATGCAAATTAAGTCCTCATTTGCATAATTTGGATCTAATTATGTAGATCTCTGTGTAAGCTACCTACATACCAAAAATCATGTTAATACATTGCTCTGGACTTATCTGCTCTTAAAGAGTTTTCCAAAAACCCCTGCAGTTCCAGCACAAGCTGCTAGGGGAACAAAACCCACACCACTTATCCCTGACAGGAAAACCTATCTGCCAGCATAATATCAAGACCATAGCATGTTCAGGACAAAAGATACAAAAACCGGAATTTCTGTAAAGGTCAGCAACCAGGAGGCCCAGATTTGACCTTGACCTTTGTTTTCCTAAGATCTACCTACATACCAAATATCATCACCATCCATAACTTTACGCGTTCTTAAGTTATGCTCACCAGTAATCGGCGGAAACACACACAGGCACATACACACACATACACACACACACACATACACACACACACACACACACACACACACACACACACACACACACACACACACACACACACACACACACACACAGACAGACCCAAAACAATATCTCCATTTCTCATGGAGATAATAGAAAAATAAATAAAGAGAGTATTTGGCTTAAATCAACAACGATGTTGACCAGTACAGTTTCAAGTGCCGTAATTGAATTTTAAAACGTGCTGTAAGATGCAATTGAGATAGTCGTGTTTCAAATACGACAGTGCTGTGATGGATGGAGTTGCCTTTCATGAAATTTACAGGAAATGATAACTTTCCAAATGAGCAAAACTGCATAGTATTACCTACCTGCAACCACTCTCCGATGACATTTGTTTGGACTACCCAGCCACCATTTCCAGCTACTACGTTTAACCGTGCACGATAGGGCTCTACATTTGCACCGAAGAACGAAGATGCAGTGATGCTGCCATCAGGTATGGCGCCAGATTCCATTCCAAGCGGATTCTGACAGACTGAGAAGAAAATGAATCATGTTCCAGTTGGTTTTGGGTGCCCCCTAAATGGTAATAGTATTTACCGTACCGAAAAACAGCACGACAGTTTCAAAGAAAACGTGATATCGGGCGGTGATTCTCCTGAATAAATGGACGTAACAGGTCAACCGGCAAGGCATTAAAGACCTAATAATGTATGCTACACGATCTGCGAGCAGGACACGAACATACACGGAAACCTGTATTACATAATCTCCCATTATTTATTCTACCAAGAATAAAGCTAAAAGCACTATGATTCTACAGTATACGTAATTTTTTTCTGCATATAGTCAATGTAGCACAAAACTTGAGCACACATAAAACTTCGTATATACTCATTTTGCTAAAATAAAAAGACAGGTGGGCAATGCGGCAATGTTTCTCCCAGGTAACACAAACGGAAAAGGTATAAAACGTTTTATGTGAGGCCAGCGGCTTGCAGCGTCACGTTAAACTGCAACCCTACTGGTAGCAGCCAAATTAATGATTTAGGATTCGAACACCTAACTTTATAATCTATAAGCGGGGTTGCTTATCACGATAGCCAATAGTTTAACAGTGCGTTTTAATGCAATGCAGCGCAAAACCGTAGGTAGTTGGGCCAAGGTATACGTAATCATTTCCTCCACCCACCCGTGGTGTATGTCCTACTGATAACCCCGTTTGGCTGACCGTCCTCGCCAAAAGAAGTCAGCGTGACGGTGTATTCCGTGTTAGGCAGCAGACCCCGCACGGTTGCCGAGGTGGCCTCCGCCCCTGGTGCGGGGGAGAGGTCCTGGTACGAGCCCGACCCGTCTGCCGGCTGGTAGCGGAGCGTGTAGCCCGAGATTGGAAGTCTCTCCAGGACTGTCCAGGAAACGGTGAGATGACTCCTCCCGGCATCATTGAGGGTCAGCCCCGAGAGCACTGAAAACGTTTGGCACATTGATTAGCAATAATGAAACATTGCAAAAGTACCAGAACTTAACAAAAGCAACAACAGAAACCTACTGTTAGTGCTGCAACCAAGAATCTCCACCCTCATGCTGATGTGAAGTTCCCAGGCTTGAGGGTAGAAGCGGACATAACGGGCATAAATGGGGTTGTTCAGTAGATTTGTTACATGTGTGTTTATGTCCGTGTTGCCTGTGAAAACCTGGAGGGATAGTCCAGATGAGGGCATATTTAACTTTTATTTAGATCTTCTTTACTCTCTACCTTTGTCATTCCATCAACGACATACAGTATTAAAGCTAAACCTAAGCCCCAGCATCCATACGTGTGCGATAACATAGACAACTTGTAATTAAAATTAGAAAAAAAAATTAAGTGGAGGTAAGCTTTGTGAGAAGATGATCGGAATGGGATAGTTTAGACCATATCACATTTCAAAGTTGATATGACCTATATCGCTAGCTATATGTATTATATTAACTGATACCATTAGAGGTCGCAGGACAGATGTAGTGATTATCTTATTCTTTTAAAAATAATTAAGATAGTGTTGCATCTACGTTACCTCATCTGAGCCATCACTGCCGGTGTATGTCGTCCAAGTAGTCCCGTCTGCACTGTACTGGAGTTTGTACTCCGAAACCCATTGTAGATAATCCCGTGCACGACCCTGAGTAACAGTACCTGTGACGCGTGTCATCTGTCCTAAATCCACCTAAAATACATGATCGTTTTGTTACAATTTCAAGAAAAGTGCTCAAGAGCAGATGTAGCTGATAACACTTAAGTCTTAACGACATTCGTTAGTGGATGAAATTAGGCAACATAACAGTGAGACATAAATTAATAAATGAAATGGATTATCGTGTTTTCGAATACGGCTGTGGCGTCAATTTGAGTGTTGTGATGGATGGAATTGCCTTGCATAAAGGGTAAGGAAGTACCTTCCCCCCCAAAAAAGCACAACAAGAATGATTTTTCAATCCTTCAAACTGTTCACAGTAGTACTTACCTGCATCCATTGTCCGATGTTGTTTCTTTCGGCTATCCAGGCGCCTCCTCTACCACTAACTCCGTTCAACCTTCCGCGGTAGGCCTCAGTATTCACACCCCAGATCGAAGATGCAGTGATGCTGTCATCAGGTATGGCGCCATTTTCCATCCCAAGTGGATCCCGACAGACTGGGAGGTAAAGAAAATTATGTTGGTTTGGAGTATCCTAAAATGCCACCCTCTGTGGAAATTGTTAATAAAAGAAAGTTCAAAATCATACCCAAACAAAATCAGCACAGCTTAGATACACATTTGTTACCTGGCTGTGCTTCGCCAAGCTAATAAACACTTCCCAAAATACTACAATCCCCTGTTGTTTTTTTTCGAAACATTTTAAAACTTTCTTTTTCGCACATCTATAGAGATCATTGAGGAGTAGGGAGCAAAAAACAAAAAGAGCAATAGGGTGACAATCACGCAATTTAGGCGTATAACCGCACAGGTACTTTAAGCTACCTGCATTCCAGATATTATTAAAATCCGTCGTTCCTTCCTTGAGTTATACGTTTTGAAAGAAAGTGCTTTTAACAGGATTTACAGTTACAAAATTAGCTGCTAGCCTGCTAGGATAAATATGACACAAATCAAGACGCAGCATGTTCAGGACAAAATATACAAACACAGGAAGTTATACCAGCTTATATTAGCTTGCCATAAAACAAGCGATAATAACACTGACCATCACACCGGGTGCCATCTTCACTTAGAGATTGCCCGGCAGGGCAGGAGCACAGCACGTTGTTTTCGGGCGTGTCGGTGTAGATGACCATCCGATCGGCCGTTGCAATATCGCCCCCTGAATAAAGTAAAAAAAAAAATTCTATAAGGAATCAGACAGGAAATCTTAGTTAAGGCGGATATGTTTGTCTTATTTACTTGTTATAGATAATTGAAAAGTAGGAATTTTCCGCATAATTTCTTTCGTAACAGAATCAGTTTATTATGGCGCTAGACAACCCTAAAACACAAAATTACCAGATAAGAAAGTTCAACCTAGAAATGGGCCGTTCGGACAGGGAGACGAATAGGGATAATAAAGTGGTGAACACACCGTTAAAGTTAGCGTAGCCTGTAGTCTTAGAAAAGCGGATGTAAGGGAGCTGATCTTCGGGAGCTCGCTCCCATTGACATGCTCCATTCGGACCGCCGTCGGCCACCACAAGCCAGCCAGCGTCATTGAGGCAGCCACCCCAGTTGCGACTGATGTAAAAAGACCTGCAACGAAGAGAGTCAAGTAGCACAAATAATGCTATTTGTCTGGACGTCTATACTTTGAATCGGGTTATTCCTTGGAAATGATAGAGAGAACTTAATACGACTTTCAGTTACATTTTTAAGGCTCAATAGTTACCTTTTAGTTGTTAGGCTCCCTATGATCGAGAACACGTTATTAGGCTCGGTGCCGATGTCGTTCCAAGGAGATGACAGCAGACGAGACTTGGAGAACCAGTTGAACTTGTCAGTGTTTGTGCCATTAAAAATCAGCTCTACATTCCCTTCGGAGGACTCCAACACAACCCTTACCTGCAAAAGACGACACTTATACTTCTTGTGCTGCTCGAAAAACAAAATCGCTCTTTATTCTTTAGTTAAAAGCAGTTCTACTTATTGAGAACAAATTTGGCTGCTTCAATCCAACGCTGTTTGTCATAATTCTAATTACTTTTAATGGTATGTCCTGCAGTATTGTGTTACGCGTAAGTAATGATATGATACAACTGATGTAGCTGACGGAACTATGGGCATGCCACACAACAAAATACAGTGATGCCCACACGAGTTTTGGAGAAACTCACCCGTTGGATGTTAAGAGAGTCCCAGTAGTCTACAAGTCGGCACTTGTTGTGGCGGACTTGTCCATTAGTTCTCCAGGCGTCGTAAACTGTCTGTCCAGTTCCTTTCACGGTTGAAAAAACGTCTAGCCAATGAGGATTGTCTGTAAAGAGTGGATAGGTACCAAATGTCAGTCCATTTAACAACTAACTGGTTTTGTTACAGTTAGCAACAAATGTTCCGAGACCTCATACCTCGCGAGGTATTAAAAACTTTTGTAAATTGATTATGCCAATAAGTTTGTGATCAGTACATGTATATTCTATCTTAGTAGAAAAAGCCTTTGTTAATTTCTTGCTTTACGCAACCTAAAGCTAAAGGGCAAATCACATGTTTCGAAGCACCGTCGCACGAGGCATGGCGATAAAATTAATATTATAGACAGGAACACAGCATAGTGTTTGGGTATACTTGTACCCCAGGTGAGTTTAATATGTAAGTCAAAGGAATTTACATGTTACTACTCAGGTATACAACTTAATGTAGATGTGACGATGTCCACGCTTGAGAGTTAACATCTCCTTATGGGAACTTCCAGTTGTTCTGGCGGAGATTTGTGCCATGATGGCATTTTCTTTTACTTAGTAATACCAGTAATTGTGTGTGAGTGAGTGAGTGAGTGAGTGAGTGAGTGAGTAATACGAAAGTGGAACTTACAAGCAAATATCAGTGGTGTGTTAAGGTATGCAATCATAACACGTACCTAGCTGACAGATAAATCTCCTGGTCCAGCTGCCAGCTAAATCATTCCAGAGGTGTTCGGAACCGCCGACTTCGACAAAGTTTTCGCCATGGCCGCCGTTTGGCTCATTGGGGAACCAGTTGAAAAAGCCGGATGTTTGGCCGTCTGCAAATACCCACTGTCCTTCGCTCTCGACGTCAGTTATCCCAATCCAACTACCATGACCTCCTGCCAGACTGTGGATGAAAGTGTTGGTCGCGTTGTCCTTCGGCATGGCTAGCAGCCCTCCTTCTGCCGCACACCTCTGTTCAGCCTCAGTGTAATTCTTTAGCTCAGCAAAGGCCTTGTAGCAAACTCCGTTAAAACTGATGAAGCCTGCTATTGGGCACACTGTAGAAGAAGGAAACGGAGATAGGTGGCCTGATACAAAAATTGGCATTTATAACTAGATTTCTGGATACAATAACGACCGCTGTAATTATGAATCAAATTGAAAGGATTAGGCAGATTGTTAAGGGCTTGTTACAAAGTCAATACGACTGGCTGTAGTTTAAAGTTGCAACCAACTTAAACGGTGGCAAACCGCTATAATAAAATCAACCCTCGTACCAAGTGTCACGGCTATGGGCCTATGTATCCCTATGTACAAAATTATCAATTTCGTCACGTGTACGCCTTAGGGTTGAAATCTTCATTCCTTCATTCCGCATGTTCTTGAATGTACAGATGTGTTAGTTGCATAACTGTGGTGTTTCAGCCACTTTGAACAGCTCAGCAGTTTTTTTGTTTTTGTTTTGTTTTGTTCAGAAATTGTAACATGACAATACAAAGTGTGCACTAGGCAGCAAGTATGCTGATAGCGTGCACACCTAACACATAATACTCATTTACACCTGAGTCAAGTGAGGAAAGTAGTGTAAAGTGCCTTTCCAAAGGGTACAAGGTCGGTGGCATGTCAGTTTTTGCATGAAGGCTAGGGGCTTGTTCGTCAAACATATGGGAGTGACATTTCTTTTACTTCTGGAAATGATATTTTTAGGAAGCAAAACATAACTTAACAAACAACTATTAGTGGCAATCACAACACATACCCAGCTGGCAGATGAATCCCCTGGCGAGGCTGCAACTTGCATCATTCCAGCCGTGCGTGGAATCAAACATGAGGACACAGTGTTCGCCCCCGTGACCGTCGTTCGGCTCACCGTTGTGCCAGTTAGAATAGCCGGATGACACAAGGCTTTGGCCGTCTGCATACACAAACTGGCCTTCGCTCTCGGTGTCAGTCAGCCCAATCCAGCGTATTTCAGCTCCTCCCAGATTGTGGATGAAAGTGTTTGTCGCGTTGTCCTTCGGCATGGCTAGCAGTCCCCCGTCTGCGGCACACGTCTGTCTAGCCTCATCGTACGTCTTTAGCTCGGCAAAGTCCTTGTAGCAAACTCCGTTAAAACTGACATAGCCTGGTATTGGGCATACTGTAGAAAAAGAAAAATCCTGGATAGATCTTGATGAAAATGTATCTGTCATACAGTCATAACCAACTAACATTAAAATAAACTAACGACTGATGTACTTTTGCTGTTGTCTGTCTGCATCCGCTAGCATCATTCATTTGAAAGGCTTAGGTGGACTGTTTAGGGTATGTTACAAAATTGATACAATTTGCTGTATTTCAAAGCTGTATAAACCTTGTATGAGCCTTGGAAGACTAGCCCGATAGGGCTAAATTGTTTGGAAATAATAAATAAATGAATAAATAAATAAAGCAACCTTAACAGTAACAAACGGCAAGAAATACATCATTTTTAAGACAACCATTCACAAATTGGAGATAAAGGGCTAGTCACATACTCCGTACCAAATGCCAGGATGTTAAATGGGTATATAATAACTAATCAGGAGAAACTAGACTGATTCACTGCGCAGAAGAGAAGCGGATCCGGAAAAAAAAAACACTGCAACCTGAGTCAGCTTACAGATGTGTCTTATGTGGCAGAGACTGCCTTTCTCGTAAAAGACTGTTTAGCCATAGCCAAAGTTGAAGGGCTGATATCAATTAGGGTTCTACCATGGTCAATATTGACTGAAGGAGGCCATATATAATTAACTAAAAACAACAACAATAGACAAACCAGAAATGACACCTCCTCATTAATTTATACCCTTGAACCTATGACATAAAATGTCTGCCAGTCTGCTAAGTTTGACAAATGGACTAATTTCACCACCTCTGTTCTGTATTTGCTGTCAAGACTGTCACTTGATAGCACATTGCAAGTGAACTAGACCAAGGCAGCAACAGAAACCTACTGTCAGTGCTGCAGCCTAGAATCTCCACCCTCATGGTGATCCACTCATTCCAGGTTTGAGGGTAGAAGCGCACATAACGGGCATCAACAGGGTTGTCCAGTAGGTTCGTTACAGGTGTGTTCGTGTCCGCGTTGCCTGTAAAAACCTGGAAGGCAAGCGAATGATTCAGATGAGGGGACCTTAACTTATTCCGATCCGTCGATCTTCTTTTAATTACCAACAATCTCCGTACGTTTTACATTCCGTGAAATACAAAAACTAAGCTCACGACGTCCATAGTTGTAATAACCTGGCATCTCCTAAAGCAAACAAAATGTGATCAGTAAATTAAGTTAGAGCTTTGATAGAAGATAGCTGGAACGGGACAAGTGGCAGGGGATATGATTGTTTACTATACCAACAGGTATCCGTAAAATAAATAATGCAGAATTCAATTAATCATTTTTGCTTTTTGGGATATGGTTTACATGGGTTACCTTATCAGATCCATTGCTGTCGGGATATGTCGTCCAAACAGTCCCATCTGCACTGTGCTGGAGTTTGTATGACGTCACCCATTGTTCCAAATCCCGACCAAATGCACGACCCTGGGTGACAGTGCCGGTGACGCGCCTTGTCTCCTCTAAATCCACCTAAAAGGCGTAATTTTCTGTTATAATTTGACGAAAAGCCCAAGAGCAGATCTCGTCTATGACGCTTAGTGGCATACACTGGTAAATAAAAGTAGGCAACATAACAGCGATGCATAAATTCTAATCGAAGACAAATTCTAATTCCATTTGAAATAAAAAGGACGAGTACTGATATAAAGTAAAGATAGCATTTGGCTTAAATCAAGAACGATGTTGACCAGTACAGTTTCAAATACCGTAGTTGTATTTCAAAACGTGCTATATTAAAAACGAAATTATTTAATTTTAAACATGACAGTGTTGTGATGGATTTGCCTTCCATGAAGTTTACAGAAAATAATCACTTTCCAAATAAGCACAACGGCATAGTATGACCTACCTGCAACCATTCTCCGATGACGTTTGTTTGGACTGACCAGCCACCATTTCCAGCAACTACGTTTAGCCGTGCGTGGTAGGGCTCCAGAGTTGCACCCCAGAACGAAGATGCAGTGATGCTGCCATCAGGTATGGCGCCAGATTCCATCCCAAGCGGATCCTGACAGACTGAGAAGAAAATAAATTATGTCCCAGTTAGTTTTGGGTGTCCCTAAAATGTTAATTGTATTTACCGTACCGAAACACATACGTGGTAGCGGGCGGTGATTCGCCTGAATATATGGACATCACAGGTCATTCGTCATGGCCACATGGAAAAAATGTATACTACGTGAGAAGGACACGCACATCCACGATAAAGATGTGGCCACCCTACTCAAACCATGCAACACATCCTACAGGACTGCGAATTAGGACCATCTGTCACCAAACGAGACCTGTACGAAGTAAACCAGGAAGCCCTGGACTGGCTGGAGCAGTGGGCCGACAAGATATGATGATGATCCACGATAAACTATAGAGCATACTTGATACTGCCAAACATAATAAACCAATACTACAAAGTTAAAGACTAATACATTGTATATACAAATCAGGAAAGAGACGGAAAACAGTGTTCGCTTTGGTTTTGTTTGTAACAAATGTTAGGGAAAGTCTACAGTGCTACAGTCTGCATGAAAAAAAAAGAAAGTATCACATAATTTCTGAGTATAGTCAATGTAACACAAACCTTAAGCAAAAAAACAACAACTTAAGTGTATACTAATAAAAAAGAGATCGGCGATGCGGCAATGTTTCTCCCAGGTAACACAAACGGGAAAGTTATAGAGTTTTACATGAGGACAGCGGCTTGCAATGTCACGTTGAACGTCAGGCCCTAATAGTTGCAGCCAAACTGATGACTCGGGATTCGAAACCTTAACCTTCTAATCCTGAAGGGGGGGGGGGGGGGGGGGGTTATCACTACACTATAGCACATGCGTTATCATTCCATTTTGTATACAATTCAGTGCAAATACGAAGATAGTTGGGCCAATAGGTTCCTCCACCCACCTGTTGTGTATGTCTCGCTGATAACCCCGTTTGGCTGACCGTCCTCGCCAAAAGAAGTCAGCGTGAGGGTGTATTCCACATCGGCCAGCAGTCCCGACACGGTTGCCGAGGTGGCTCCAGATCCTGGTGCGGGGGAGAGGTCCTGGTACGAGCCCGACCCGTCTGTCGGCTGGTAGCGGAGCGTGTAGCGCGAGATTGGAAGTCTCTCCAGGACTGTCCAGGAAACGGTGAGATGACTCCTCCCGGCATCATTGAGGGTCATCACCCAGAGCACTGAAAACGTTTAGTACATTAATTAATAATGATAAAAGAAATAAAACAGCTTGCTATAACACTAGGAAGGTGGAAATTCTATATCATAATTTGTACAAAGAAGTAGGAGTCATAATTGTTACATGTATCAAAGGAAGACTTGGCACTATTCACACTCTTTTCTTCTACAACAATAAGTTGATTACACTTGCATGACGAGAAAAATAAAAGCTTTTTGGCGGCAAATCTCTGTGCTTATTTTTTCATCAACACATTTTCCTGAGAGACCATGATGACTGGTTGATTCATTTCTGTCTCCTGGATTCTTCGTAATTCTGACCTAGCCAAAGAGGCCTTTTTATACCTCCTTGACCAAGACAAGGGGTACCTTCACAAGGTATGAAATTTGCGCATAGAGATGCAAAATAGAGAAGGGGGCAATTGGGCGGTGAAACCAGAGCAATTATCGCCTACCATTACATATTTATAACCTTTCCACTCGCGCCTTGGTTCATTTCAATGTCATTGTAATATTATAATGAAAGCTGCCCTGGGGGTATCTTGGTCAAGTCTTAGATTACAGGAGCATTGCAAGTGATCTAGAATATAAAAATGCAACAACAGAAACCTACTGTTAGTGCTGCAGCCAAGAATCTCCACCCGCATGCTGATGTAGTGATGCCAGGACTGAGGGTAAAAGCGCACATAACGGGCTTCGACGGGGTTGTCCAGTAGGTTCGTTACAGGTGTGTTCATATCCGTGTTGCCTGTAAAAACCTGCAAGGATAATTTAGATGAGGGCATTTTTAGCATTTCTATAGATCTTTTTTTAATATTAACGGCCTAACAATCCCCATAACTTTTACTTAATGACAAATGGTATTTATTAAGCTGAACCTAAGATCCCGACTCCATGCGGTAACCAGGCAACTTTTAATTGAAATTAAAGATGAGATCAGTAGAGGTAGCATATGTTAAGACGAAATGACCTACATAATAGCTATATGTACTATTATACCAACTGATATTCGTAAAGGTTGTAGGGTAGATTGAATGATCATTTATTTTTTTTCTTCCAAGATATTTTTGTTTCTATGTTACCTCATCAGAGCCATCACTGCCGGTGTATGTTGTCCAAGTATTCCCATCTGCACTGTACTGGAGTTTGTACGACGTCACCCATTGTGTAAAATCCCGTGCGCGACCCTGAGTAACAGTGCCTGTGACGCGTGTCATCTGTCCTAAATCCACCTAAATTGCATAATTGTTTTGTTATAATGTACAAAAAGTGCACAAGAGGAAAATTTGATGTAGTTGATAATACTTGACGGCATACGTTAGTAGCTGAAATCAGGCAACATAACTGTAAGGCGGAAATTAACGAAGAATAGTTCCACGACGTCATACCTCAGCCAAATGACGTTAGATTTTACATACGACTGACATATTTGCATGATTTATATTAGTTGATCATATTCTCCATCCAATTACTGTCTTATCATTTTCTCATAAATTATGCATATGAGGTCCTAACTTGAACAAATAATGATGTTTGCCTTCCATGAACTTCCAAATGTGGCAAGAATGAAATTCCCTGTAGTCATCAGCATTTTTGTTATCAAATATGCAAATTAGGTCTACAAGTACATAATCAAAATCTGATGATGTTACTCTTGTTCCTAATTACATAGTTACAATTTTGAATAGCCATTTGTTGGAACGCAACAGATCTACAGATTATGCACACTAGATCCTGATTTGCATAAGCTTATATAATAAGCTACCTAAACAACAAAATCCAAAACAATCCCAACAACCGGTTCTTGAGTTATCCTCCCTCAAATATTTATAACAATCACCCCTACAGTTCCAGAGCAAGCTGGTAGGGGGTCCAAAGTCACGTCACTTCTTTCCGAGCACAAGTGTTATCTATCATTTAAAATTGGTGACCCTAGCATGTCCAGATCGTAATATATGAAAAGCAGATATTGAGTGTTGCGATGGATGGAAGTGCATTCCGTGGTAGAAACAGGAAGTAATCCTTCCAAAAAAAAGGAACAGGAATGAATTTTTTTAATCCACTAAACTGTTCACAGTAGTACCTACCTGCAGCCATTGTCCGATGTTGTTTGTTCTGGCTGCCCAGCAGCCTCCTCTACCACCGACTCCGTGTAACCGTGCGCGGTAGGACTCGTGGTTGAAACCCCAGATCGAAGATGCAGTGATGCTGCCATCAGGTATGGCGCCATTTTCCATCCCAAGCGGATCCCGACAGACTGATAAGAAAAGAAAATTATGATTCAGTTTGTTTGCAATGTCCTAAAAATGCCACTTTCTGCGAAAATTGTAAAATCATACTTACCAATAACAGCATGACAGCTGAGATACATATTTGTTACCTTGCTGTGCTTCCCCACACAACATGTCAACCGACATGGACCCCATGGATCTGTTATATTTGAAACGAGCACAGCATGCACGGCAACCTGATAAAACATACAGCTAAACACTTTCTGTACCTATCCAAATCAGGAAAGACATAAAAAAACACAGTTTTCTTTCACATTAAGCGCGTAACAGAACAAGAGTTTGGAGACCTCTTACCTCTATGACATATTTAGCAACTGAATGAACATAAAATACATAAAGTAAATTCTGTTGCTTTAATTTTGCCTTAATAGTTATGGAAATAAGATTGTTACTAACATAATTTTTTTCAACTAATCAACTAACCATCTTCTGTAGTCCAATGGGATTTATTATATGTGTAAAAGTCCTAGTCTTTAATTTGACAGCATTTCATTTGAACATTTCATCACCATTTTGCAAACGGACATGACATTTACATAATATATGCATGGTGATGTTCACCTTCAGCTACCTTACACATGTCAGTATAGAATTCAATATAATTCGCACTAACTTACTAGTATAAAATATTCGTATGATGTATGCAAATTTTCCTGATGAATTGTAGATGCATAGTGACAGCGGTATAACTTTGAATTACCTGGACAAGACACCCCCGTGTCACAATCTTGTGTCTCCTGAGCGGGTCCGTCACAGTCTGTCCCACCGTTCGCTGGTGCAGGGTTGGTGCAGGTTCTGTCCCGAGTCTCCGTCCCGACTCCACACGTCACGCTGCAGCCAGACCATGGGCCCCAGTTGGACCAACCACCGTTAACTAATTCGAGACAAATTAACATTTAAAGTATGCTGGAAAATTTGAAACTTTTTCCATTTGAATTAAAGGAGTACTATAGACACTGTTGGTTGTATTCTTGCATAGTGAAAAAGCACAGAAAATAACTGATTTCAAGATCAGAATTTTACATCTCCTGATCTATAGATCCATAGTAACAGCAGTATAGCTTAGTTACCTGGACAAGACACCCCCGTGTCACAATCTTGTGTCTCCTGAGCGGGTCCGTCACAGTCTGTCCCACCGTTCGCTGGTGCAGGGTTCGTGCAGGTTCTGTCCCGAGTCTCCGTCCCGACTCCACACGTCACGCTGCAGCCAGACCATGGGCCCCAGTCGGACCAACCACCGTCAACTGCAATAGCTACAACGATAGGAGATATGTAGAGCCTTTGTGAATGTCTTGATTTATCTAGTATCATTGGTTATGAAAATAAGGTTGCAATAATCACAATGTTAATATTCCATTGGCCCTAGACTAAATTTAAAACCGGCCCGTCTTTCTTCAGTCAATCAGAATCGCGGAGTAGTTAGGTGTGGCTTCCCAAGGGCTCTGGGTGCACTAACCAACACATACGTGAACTTAAGTAGACTAACTCACTAGTATCTCGTAGAATGTCCTCACCGATCCCCCCCCCCCCTTTGGGACTAAAAAAGTCTTTTTGACAATCAATATACGGACAGGATACTGTCTTATAGTCTCCTGATTCATTTCTCTTACCTCAACAGAAGATCGTGTTTCCTGCATTGCATACGCATTCTTTACCGTCATCTTCCCATACTGATCCGAGCTAAAATGGTGTTAAAAAGCAATATGTTTAAAGATCAACAAAAGCAACATTATAGTAAGCCCACACACTATCATTATTCCCTAGCATACATTTACATAATGTAAAATTGTAATTACAACACCACTGCCTGCTTGAAAATCGTATATTCCTATTTCTCTTCATCACTACAAATCTAGGTTTCTTTAAAGCATCATAGCTTATCCTATGCCGCATAGAGTGAATTCATACTGTGTGTCTATTTTCTCAAGAAAACTATATATATATTGAAACAGACACAGCTTTTACGTTGTAAAGGACGACTGACAAATTCAGGATGATAGCTTACAGCATAGAAAGCCATTCACAATGAATCAAACTTACAGTATGGTAGTCTCCATCTTTGTCTGTGCAACCACAGTCCGCTTGACGTACACAGTCCAGTCCAATTTGAACGTAGCCAGGATTGCAACCACAGCCTTCCACACAGGGAAGGTTACAGTTGTCCGGGGCGCTGGGGTTCACGCAGGTTGCAGGGCAGGCGCTTGTGCATGAAGAGTACGCGCTGTTTGCTGGGCACCCCAAAGCTGTAATAAACAAATTCTAATCTGAAAAGAAGTTTTAAATGTATTGGAGGAAACGAAAAAGGAAAGCAAAACACACACACACACACACACACACACACACACACACACACACACACACACACACACACACACACACACACACACACACACGCACAAACATCTGAACACAAACTCAAACACACATACAGACAGTGTCAGAGAGAGAGAGAGAAAGAGAGAGAGAGAGAGAGAGAGAGAGACGTATTAGAATTAAACGTACGACAACGGTCTGCAGTTCGCCAGCTAATAGTTTCAGACGACACGCCGGCTGCCACACAGGCGTCAGCATATGCCTTTAGGTTCTGACACAGCCCATTGGTTCCGTCCCATGCACACATGTCAAAGACGCAGTCGTCAAAGAAACCCTCCGGATCCACAACCCCCTGGCAGACAGCAAACGGACCGTTCACATCTTTTATTACCCCGCACTTGTCATCCGCCCTCACTTGATTCTCCAATTCCGGGGCACAGGGGATGGGAGGGTCGTCCGTTGGCGGTGGGGCTCCACAACTGGGGTGGATTGATGATGTTTTATTACTACCAAGGAAGTGTCTTTCAATCATTTTAGACATTCGTGTTGTCAGAAAAAGTCGTGTTCGCTTTGAAAATGTAATACATGTCCATTCAATCCGATATAAACCTACTAGTAGTACTGTTTAGCCTAATGCCATCAAGAATTGTTGGTGCATACGTTCTTTTTTCAAAAGAAGAAAAAAAGCGAAAATGGTATATATACATAAATTATTCAGTAATTCATGTTGCAAGAAAGATTTCTTTAGAGAGAATATTTTAGTGAATTATATAGAGACGTGGTATTTATTCAGAAATAAGTATATATATCCTGTAGTCACGTCACTTACGTCGTCGTGTTGGTCAGATGGGTATTCCCGAAAACGGTCCCACTCTGTCCATTCAGGTCATCGGACGGGTCATCGTTGAAGTTACCGCACAGTCCACACGTGTTGTTCATGTAGCTCCTTGGGACATCCACCTGTAGAAGAATATCATTTTGAGGATAAATCTATATTGTAATCGCATTAGCACCTGATTTTCAGTTCATTTGGCATTTATTATATAAATTGGGCATGGCTGAAATAACATACAGCTGGCTGTAATACTAGTATACTGACCCTAACTATGTGTAGTCCGTCGTAGGATACTTCCACGCACGAGTCTATCAACCGCACCCGGACATCAGTGCCGGTCAGGTAGACCTCGATCTTGCCGCCTGGTTTATGGTAGGGAAGCGAGGTGACTTCTCCATTCACCTGTTTGAAAAGAAAGACGTATCACCACCCTTCTGCGTAACACATGTACACCGCCTTTCAGTGCAACACATGTACACTAGCTTCGTAAACACACGGCGCGGCGGCAGCAGGCTCTGTATCATGACTATGGACGATACCACACCGCTTGCAGCACGAGGCTGACTATGCAGTACCTGAAAGTACGACTAAATCCCCAAATTGTCATGTTTCTTCGGAACTCAATAACTAACCACATCCCTATAACTGCAAATTCACAAAGAGGATTTTGAGTCAGAGGTGCGATCACACAAACACGACATAAAACAGTTGTCCCATTGAAGATGGAACTTCTTCACGGAGATAAGATGAGGCTCACCGTCACAACTTTGCCTTGAAGAATCCCTATTTCAATCCCGTACGCTTTCACGTAGACTTCACGGGTTACGGAAACATATGGTCTGCCGGTTAGAGGTTCGTGTTTTGTCTCCACTGTAAAGTCGCCGTTTCCACAGTCTTTGGCGAACGTGTATCTGCACGGGCCTTGGAAATCATATTTCCTTCCGTCGAACGTGGTGTAGTGTGGATCTCCCCATGCAGAGCAGGTACCCCTGTGTACCGCGCATGCTGTATAAAACGACATGGTTGTAAGACTGCGACATTATTTCAACACGTTTTGCTAGCTTGCTGTCTATGCAAGGCACGGACACTGATGAAGATACTTGCTTTCCCTTTCAGCTGAAGAACAGCTTACCTGTACATGTAGGTGAACTTCCACTCCAGGTTCCGTCATCCTGACATGTCAGTGTTGATTCGCCGACCAATTTGTATCCTGGGTAACACTTGAAGAAGACAACGTCTCCGTAGCCGCTCACTGCACCGTTTGTAGGGACGGCCAGTGCAGGACAATATACATCTGTATGCCGAGATGGAAATATACTTACAACAATATATAATCAATATACCATTTACAATCAATATACAAATGCTACCAGTAGCATCACACAAGGTGAATAGATGACGCCCTGTCATTTTTGCAACTTTGAGTGTGATTTCCTATCTCGCGATGGACATCCCTAGCAAATAAAAATACATAATGCGCAAAAATAGAAAAAAAACAGAGACGCCAAAAGCTATTATTTAATAGTCTGCCATGCAAGTGCTGGACAGAAGAGACTGCAAAGCAGTGGTGACCCGCATTGTCGACAGATGGGAGCGGCAACGATGATGATGATGGTGAATATTCTGCTGTTATTGTACATCTTGTGTTATGCACCTCACCCTTTGAAAACGTTTACGACGAATAGCATAACCCAACTCTCTCTGGTTTACGTTTCCCTTATATAGAAAGATATGTGGGGATTAGGGAATCTCTGCCTCGCGCTCGAGAACGTTTGTCTAGTTATGTTTCTTTTGTGAATTCCGCCATCCTCCCCCAGATACTGTGACCTTTTTAAACTTCATTGTTAGCCTTCGGTGATGTCATTTTGCTCTGAACGTCCTGACATTCTGTGATGAGACGAAACAAGTATATAAAAAAATCAGTATTGAGCAACAATTGTAAAACTTTGCTAGTGGTCTAGACTCTAACCAATACAATAAATCTAACCTACTGTCAGTGTCGCAGCCTAGAATCTCCACCCTCATGGCGATGCGATTGTTCCAGGTCTGAGGGTAGAAGCGCACATAACGGGCATCGACAGGGTTGTCCAGTAGGTTCGTTACAGGTGTCTTCGTGTCCGTGTTGCCTGTAAAAACCTGGAAGGCAAATGTATAATCCCGATGCTTTCTTTCATCTTTTGTTGATCTTTTATACAACCAACGGCACCATAATCACTATACCTTTGACATTCCATCAAACATAAACAGTAAAGATGAAACTAAACGACGACCATAGATGTGTGATATACAGATGTGTTATAAATGACGTAAAATCGGAAAGAAAATTTGTGCATGTATAATTGAATTGGGACAGATGAGTACAGGTGGAATGTAGTATTTCGAAGGGGGCAGTTTTTTTATGTGTACAAGACAAAAAGGTATCTATTAACATCACAGTTACCTTATCTAGGCCACCGCTGTCGGCATATGTCGTCCAAACAGTTCCATCTCCGCTGTACCCAAGTTTGTACGACGTCACCCATGAATAATGATTATAAACAGTCCTGAGACCACCCTGAGTAATGATGCCGGTGACGCGCTTGATCACCCCTAAATCCACCTAAAAGGCACAGTTATTTTGACTTTTATTACAATGTAACATGGAGCAGGTCTTTCTAACAATACTAACGCCCTACACAAATATTCATGCACAACGAAATTAATTATGAGAGGGTAAAGGTTGGGTACTCAATTATTACGATGAATCGAATTGATTTCCACGAAGTTAACAAGAAAACATTCCTTTTCAAATATACACAACATTATTTTTACATTATTCACCTACCTGTAACCAATGTCCGACTATTTGGTGCCATGGTCCCCAGCCGCCAAAACCAGCAATTCCTTTTAACCGCCCGAAGAAAGCCTGTTGCGCACCATGGCCAAATTCCGATGCAGTGATGCTGTCATCAGGAATAGCACCAGATTCCACCCCAAGCGGACCCTGACATACTGCAAGGAAAGAAGCATTCCATTTAGTTTGGATAGCCTTAAAACCTACAGTGGAAACTATTAGCCGTACTTAACAAAAAAATTGAACTACAACTAAGAGGACTATATAGTATCAGGTGATGATTTATCCAATGTACACAGGTCAACCGCCCAAAACCCTTGCTATTGGACCTAATTTTAAACGACCAAAACTCACACGCGAGACAACCTGTAATGAAAGATTCCTCATGATCCATACTACAAAACCATAACCTCCTTGATAAGACATAAAGCGTCTCCTACAGCAAACCTTACTTGCAGTAAGACAAACTAATGATTCGGCAACTGAACACTAACCCACTGTTTAGCATGTAATTTCGTATACACTATAACCCAAACCCTCTGGTTGTTGGCCTAACCTCAATTATTTGATCCACCCACCTGTGGTGAATGTCCCGTTGATAATTCCGTTGGGCTGGTCGTCCTCGTCAAAAGAAGTCAGCGTGAGGGTGTATTCCGTGTGATCCATGAGTCCTAGCACGGTTGCCGAGGTGGCGTCCACTCCTGGTGCGGGGGAGAGGTCCTGGTACGAGCCCGACCCGTCTGTCGGCTGGTAGCGGAGCGTGTAGCGCGAGATCGGAAGATTCCCCACGACTGTCCAGGACACGTTTAGATGACTCCTCCCGGCATCATTGAGGGTCAGCCCCCAGAGCACTGGATGTGAACAGTATATCTATTACAGTATATCTATCAAGTAAACAATTATAAAACATTTTAAGTGAACTAGACACTAACCTATACAACAACAGAAACCTACACTCAGTGTCACAGCCTAGAATCTCCACCCTCATGGCGATGCGATTGTTCCAGGTCTGAGGGTAGAAGCGCACATAACGGGCATCAACAGGGTTGTCCAGTAGGTTCGTTACAGGTGTCTTTGTGTCCGTGTTGCCTGTAAAAACCTGGAAGAAACAGATAATTCAGATGAAGACTTTTTATTAACATTTTGTTGATCTTTTATACTACCAACGACCACACAATCCTCGTACCTTTCGCAAACCATTAAAGATAAACAGTATAGATTAAGCAGAACCTGAGCTGACAACGCCCACAGATGTGTTTGATTCCCAGATAATGTTATCAAGCAAAAGATGTGATCGCAGAGAAAGATTTTGTAAACACATATTTAAAAAGGGACAGACGAGAGTCGGGACACTGAGATATTACAAAGAGGGTCTTTTTATGTGTAAGAAACAAATAGCTTTTAATTAATATTGAAAGAGAGGACTAATTACTTTTTTTACATATGTGTTTCCAAGTCACCTGATCTGAGCCATCGCTGCCGGCATATGTTGTCCAAAAACACCCATCTCCACTGTACTCGAGTTTGTACGACGTCACCCATGAATAATGATTATAAACAGTCCTGAGACCACCCTGAGTAACGGTGCCCGTGACGCGCTTGATCACTCCTAAATCCACCTAAAAAGGCAGACTTGTTTTGACTTTTATATCATAACGTAACATGGAACAGATCTTGCTAGCAACACTTTCACTTTTACGCCGTAAGCATTCAGTTCCAACAGCAACGCAGTGAAACCCTGGAAGGCATAAGGTTCTGTACTATACTTAATAGTTGCGATTAATTGAATTACCTTCCACGAAGTTGACAAGAGCAGATTGTTTTTCAATTGTACACAAGATTTTCTCAATCCATCAAAACATCTACCTACCTGTAACCATTGTCCGACGTGGCTGTTTTGTGGTCCCCAGCCGCCCCAACCAGCGATTCCTTTTAACCGACCGTAGAAGGCCTGTTGCGCACTATGGCCAAATTCCAATGCAGTGATGCTGTCATCAGGAATGGCACCAGATTCCACCCCAAGTGGATTCTGACAGACTGAAAGGAACAGTATATTCCTGTTAGTTTGGATGGCCTTAAAACCTACAGCGGAAAATACTAGCCGTACTTAACGAGAAACAGAAATACAGTTATGAAGAATATGTAGTATGGGGTGGGGATTTATCAATGTACACAACAGGTCAACCGCCACAAACCCTTGGACCTAATGTATTCGAAACGACCAACACACACATGCTACAACCTGTAATGCGTAATTCCTTATGATACATATCATAAAACCAAGGTGGTTATAACCTTCTTACTAAACCATACAGCTGCAGACTTAATGTAGTAAGGGACAGTCTACAATTCTACATTTGCGATTTGAAAACGTTAACTAGCATCACATTTTCTGCGTATAGCAATGTTAGACAAACCTTGAACACAAAAAATACTTAAACTGACTTTGCAAACTCTGTGCTGCATTAGATAGATGGACAATGAAGCACGGTAGTGGTCTTCCCAGGTAACTCTTTCACACAAATGAAAGAGATTTAGAGTTTAATGAAAAGCCAGCGACTTGCAATGTCTCCTACACTACAGCACATGCCTTACTGGTAGAGACAAATTGATAGTTCAGGGTTTGAACATTTAAAATTCTTATCCAAAAGTGGGATTGCTTAACACAATTGCCTACTGTTTAGCATGTAATTTTGTATATGCTGCAGCCCTCGGGGTGTTTGCCAAAGGTTATCAATTTCCTTCACCCACCTGTGGTGAATGTCCCGTTGATAACTCCGTTGGGCTGGTCATCCTCGTCAAAAGATGTCAGCGTGAGGGTGTATTCCGTGTGATCCACGAGTCCTAGCACGGTTGCCGAGGTGGCACCGGGTCCTGGTGCGGGGGAGAGGTCCTGATATGAGCCTGACCCGTCTGTTGGCTGGTAGCGGAGCGTGTAGCGCGAGATCGGAAGATTCCCCACGACTGTCCAGGACACGTTTAGATGACTCCTCCCGGCATCATTGAGGGTCAGCCCCCAGAGCACTGGATGTGAATAGTATATCTATTAAGTAAACAATGATAAAACATTGCAAGTGAACAAGACACTAACCAATGCAACAACAGAAACCTACACTCAGTGTCGCAGCCTAGAATCTCCACCCTCATGGCGATGCGATTGTTCCAGGTCTGAGGGTAGAAGCGCACATAACGGGCATCAACAGGGTTGTCCAGTATGTTCGTTACAGGTGTCTTTGTGTCCGTGTTGCCTGTAAAAACCTGGAAGGCAAATGTATAATTCAGATGAGGGCTTTTGTTTAGTCGTTGCAGATCCTGTATACTACCGTGGACTGCACAATCACCATACCTCTGACAATCCATTAAATGTTAACCATATTTAGTAAGCTAAACATAAACTAACGGCGCCCAAAGATGTGTGCTGTCCAGATATGTTATTAAACGAAAAGATGTGATCACAGAGAAACGTTTTGTGGTCATACTATAATTGAAACGGGACGGACAAGAGCAGGTGGAATGGGTGTTTTGAAGAGGGTATTTTATGTGTACAGAAGAAGTAGATGATCCATTAATATTGCAGGAGAGAATTATTGATATTTTAAAAGTATATTTATTTAGCTAAGTTACCTGATCTGAGCCATCGCTGCCGGCATATGTTGTCCAAAAACACCCATCTCCACTGTACTCGAGTTTGTACGACGTCACCCATGAATAATGATTATAAACAGTCAAGAGACCACCCTGAGTAACGGTGCCCGTGACGCGCTTGATCACTCCTACATCCACCTAAAAAGGCAGAATTGTTTTGACTTTTATATCATAACGTAACATGGAACAGATCTTGCTAGCAACACTTTCACTTTTACGCCGTAAGCATTTAGTTCCAACAGCAACGCAGTGAAACCCTGGAAGGCATAAGGTTCTGTACTATACTTGATAGTTGCGATTAGTTGAATTACCTTCCACGAAGTTGACAAGAGTGATTGTTTTTCAATTGTACACAAGATTTTCTCAATCCATCAAAACATCTACCTACCTGTAACCATTGTCCGACGTGGCTGTTTTGTGGTCCCCAGCCGCCCCAACCAGCGATTCCTTTTAAGCGACCGTAGAAGGCCTGTTGCGCACCATGGCCGAATTCCAATGCAGTGATGCTGTCATCAGGAATGGCACCAGATTCCACCCCAAGTGGATTCTGACAGACTGAAAGGAACAGTATATTCCTGTTAGTTTGGATGGACATAAAACCTACAGCGGAAAATACTAGCCGTACTTAACGAGAAACAGAAATACAGTTATGAAGAATATGTAGTATGGGGTGGTGATTTATCAATGTACACAACAGGTCAACCGCCACAAGCCCTTGGACCTAATGTATTCGAAACGACCAACACACACATGCTACAACCTGTAATGCGTAATTCCTCATGATACATATCATAAAATCAAGGTGGTTATAACCTCCTTACTAAACCATACAGCTGCAGACTTCATGTACTAAGGGACAGTCTACAATTCTACATTTGCGATTTGAAAACGTTAACTAGCATCGCATTTTCTGCGTATAGCAATGTTAGACAAACCTTGAACACACAAAAAAATTAAATTGTATTTGTAAACTCTTTGCTGCATTAGACAGATGGATAATGAAGCACGGTAGTGGTCCTCCCGGGTAACACTTTCACACAAATGAAAGAGATTTAGAGTTTAATGAAAAGCCAGCGACTTGCAATGTCCCCTTCACTAGACCACATGCCTTACTGGGAAGAGACAAATTGATAGTTCAGGATTTGAACATTTAAAATTCTTATCCAAAAGTGGGATTGCTTAACACAATTGCCTACTGTTTAGCATGTAATTTTGTATATGCTGCAGCCCTCGGGGTGTTTGCCAAAGGTTATCAATTTCCTTCACCCACCTGTGGTGAATGTCCCGTTGATAACTCCGTTGGGCTGGTCGTCCTCGTCAAAAGAAGTCAGCGTGAGGGTGTATTCCGTGTGGGCCTGTAGTTCTCGCACGGTTGCCGAGGTGGCTCCTGCTGCTGGTGCGGGGGAGAGGTCCTGGTACGATCCCGACCCGTCTGTCGGCTGGTAGCGGAGCGTGTAGCGCGAGATCGGAAGATTCCCCACGACTGTCCAGGACACGTTTAGATGACTCCTCCCGGCATCATTGAGGGTCAGCCCCCAGAGCACTGGATGTGAATAGTATATCTATTAAGTAAACAATGATAAAACATTGCAAGTGAACAAGACACTAACCAATGCAACAACAGAAACCTACACTCAGTGTCGCAGCCTAGAATCTCCACCCTCATGGCGATGCGATTGTTCCAGGTCTGAGGGTAGAAGCGCACATAACGGGCATCAACAGGGTTGTCCAGTAGGTTCGTTACAGGTGTCTTTGTGTCCGTGTTGCCCGGAAAAACCTGGAAGGAGACTGTATGATTTGAATGAAGGCTTTTGTTTAGTTTTTTTGTATATATTTCATACAACCAACCATGCCACAATCTGTTTACTATTAACATCATAAATAAACAATACTGATTTAGCCAAACTTTAGCTTAAGATTTGCGATATTCAGTTATGTCATCAAGCAACAGATGACATTGGGTGGGCCAGCTTACTCTCCCCTTGCAGCCAAGGGATGTATTGTGAGGAGCTTACAATTGGCGGGGCTTAATCGCAAGTGTCTGGTCTGGAGCGGCTGCCATTCGGCGCTAACTCAGGTACGACCCCAGATAGGGCCATAACATAAGACTGTAAGGTCTGAACCACCCACACCGGGAAGTACTCTTTTCGATAAGTATGGCGGGGTTTTTAACGTGCAAGGAGTGTGGCTCTCCCCAAACACAGGACTTCTATTTTATGTCCTATCCGAGGGACGTCCCTAACCGAAGCTAGGTACTCATTTACACCTGAGTGAAGTAAAGAGAGTCGTGAAAAGTGCTTTTTGCAAGGGCACAAGACCGGTGACATATGGCAGGTTTGGTACCAGGAACCTCTTGGTTCTGAATTGAACACGCTGTCGTTACGCCACACGACCCCACAAGTTTTGTGAACATATAATTGAAACGGAACAAACGGGAGCCGGGGCACTGTGGTATTTGGAAGAGTGTATTTTATGTGTACGGATTAACCAGATATCTATTAAATATTGCAGGAGGGAATAATTTACCTTTTTTAGTATATTTATGTATCCAAGTTACCTGATCTGAACCATTGCTGTAGGCATATGTCGTCCAAAAAGTTTCATCTCCACTGTACTCAAGTTTGTACGACGTCACCCATGAATAGTGATTAAAAACAGTCAAGAGACCACCCTGAGTAATGGTGCCGGTTACGCGCTTGATCACTCCTAAATCCACCTAAAAGGCATAATTGTTTTGACTTTTATTATGATGTAACATGGAACAGATGTTGATAACAACACTTAACATCGTAAGCATTTTTTTCTCACGCAGTGAAATATGCAAAGGCCACTTAACTGTTGCGATGAATCAAATTGACTTCTATGAAACTAACACGTTAATGAGATGAATTCACTTTCACGAATTAAAAAAAAAACTATCAAAATCTTTACCTACCTGCAACCATTGTCCGATGATTTGCTGCCCTGCTCCCCAGCCGCCCCAACCAGCAGTTTCGTTTAGCTGCCCTAAGTGGGCCTGTTGCGCAGTATGTCCAAACCCCGATGCAGTAATGCTGCCATCAGGTATGGCTCCAGATTCCATGCCAAGCTGATCCTGACAGGCTGTGAGGAGAGTAAATTATATTCCAGTTACATGTACATTGGAGAGACCAGTCGACAACTGAAAGTAAGATACAAGGAACATTGCAGACCTAGCGCTAACGGCTACTCCTCAGCCATTTTCCACCACCTACAACACAACCAGGGGCACTCTTTCAAACTCGAGTCCACAGATATCTTAGACCGCGAAACCCGCTGGTGGGAACGAGGAGTTAGAGAAGCTATATATGAAAGAATGTACAACCCCACCCTCAACAGGGAGGGGGGGTGTGCTACGGGTAGACCTCTCGGGAACTTGGGATTTGGCGCTCCCAGCTCCATGAACAGACAACACTTAAGCTGCTGTTCTGAAACAACAGGAGCTTCTTCGCTAATTTGCATCACCTTGTCTTGACTTGTCTAATTTTTGTTTCCTTTTGGACTTTCGCAAAAAATTGTCTTGACTTGTCTAACTTTTGTTTCTTTTTGGCCTTTCACAAAAATTGTCTTTACCTATTTGGTAAACATCAATCAATGGTTTGTGCTTATAAACCAGCAATTCTCCTGCAGTACTTTAGTGTCACTGACGAAAGGTAGTGGATGCTACCTGAAACGTCTGACCGTTTCCAAAATCATATCCAGTCGCTTGAGTAACTGTTTTTGGCGTAAAAAGTACACTATTATTACATTTGTACCTATAGTCAATGTAACGCAAACCTTGAGCAAAATCGTCAGGTTGTATACATAATTATTTTCACAAAATAGAGAAAAAGGAAACACTGTGTTTCATAAGACCGATGGCCAAAGAAACACGGCAATTGCTCTACCAGGTTGTCTACGTTTGGAGGTCCTATTCTTTGGCAGAATTCCATTTTAACATTTCATCTTCGATAAAACAAATGACTACACAATCTATGCATGGTTGTGTTTTGTTATTTTGGAAAAAAGATTAAAAAAATTTTTTTGACAAGCAAGTGGAGAAAAAGAAGAAGAAGAAGGAAAACGGTAATAAAAGAAATGCATTTCCCTCCTGTACTATACCGTTGAAATGGAGTAAAATATAAGCAAGGAAAAGTTTACAATTCTAAAGTAAAGCAAACTATCATCATATCCTTGCGTAAAGTCAGTGTAACACAAACGTCGTATATACTGGTTGTGGCAAAAAGAGACATTGTCATCTCAAAGATGGGCAAGGATACATGGCCATGGTTGTAAAGCAAGCAAAAAATACGATTTTTTTTCAAATCGTAATTGTCACTAACGAACGGGTCGCAGACACAATATACTGATGATATAATCGCCTCAAAAACCGGCCTCTGTACAATATCCCCATCCCGGGGGTAACAAGATTAACAATGTGCATGAGCAAGATAGAATATTGTCATTAAAACGGTTCAAACCTGTCAAGATCATCGCCCGCATAGAGATAGCCTGGTTCCATGTTTGCGGATGGATTTTGATGAAGCGCGCAGTAATGGGGCCACTGTAGTCTCCGAAGTCGTTAAAGACCTCTGTGTCTCTGTCGTCGTTCCCCGGAAAAACCTGCACCATATGGAGATTTTGCATGGGTACATGCCAAGAAAATCAAACCCTACTTTGAAACAACCACAACCAAAATTCATGTATATGATTTGAATATTGAAGATATTTATTCCACTTAAAAGGAAAAATGATTCTTACAGTAACTTGCCCCTCAGCATTGGTGTAGAACGTCTCATCACCATTTTCATTGCCGTGTGAAATGGTGTAGGATGTGACGTATTGGTCATGTATGCCCCATGGCCAATCAGGGCTGTAGTTCCTGCCTTTGGTGATGATGCCGGTGATGACGCTTACGTCACCAAGGTCCCTCATTAGCCATTCGTCCGGGGTATCCCAGGGTCTGGCTGCTGACCAGGCACCCGCTGCATCGGCAGTCTCGCGAGTGTTGATATCTGCACGATCAGCTGAGTGACGTGAATCATCCTCGGAGGACGCTGACCAGGATGGAGGATCTAAAACAAAGAAACACGTGACTTTTGTGAAAGAAATATTAACACCGGAGCTAGCAACAGTCTGTTGTTTCATCATAATATCAGCTTTACAATTTACACATAGTGTACGCATACATGTATATTATGGAATCAGAGTGACCAATACAAGCACCAGGACAGACATAGTAAATTGGTTGAAGGCTGTTTTAATCTGGACGGGAGCCAGCAGGTATTAGAGGTCGACAAATGGGGGAATTTAGGAATACATGAATTGCATCAGCGACCCTCCAACAATTACCCCTCCCATTTCCTGCCAGGCCAAAACTACTTTCCCATAAAGAGTCAGTTTACAGCAACGGAAATGCTTGCCTAATACGTGACCGCGGTGCTTTGAATTTTCTTTTTAACACCCAAAAAATTTAAACTTGAGATTTACCTTGCCCAGTCACTGAAGCAGTCGTCGCTATCAGCACCAGGACCATCCACCTCCAGAACCCTGATGTACACGGACCCGTCATCGTGTCAGCGTACATCACCTAAACACAAAGTAACAATCAGTCTATCAATCTGCAAGTTCATAATATCGTTATTATTTGTGCCCCTCCCCCCATAAAAAAAGAGAAAATTAAAAACATTTATTTGAACATTCTTCGGGTCATCAAGATGCAGCTTCGGCTTGCTGCCTTGCACTTTTGTATGGAAAGGTGGTGCTGTCGAGCTGGTTTATAAAGTATAAGACCATACCCATCGATTTTTGTTGATGACATAGCGCATGCATAGCGTAAGAAGGATTAAAACAAGAAATCAGATACGGTGTGTTAAAATGTCTTTTAACGTTTTTTTTTCAATTCAGTATAAAAATAATTACTTGTAATGGTCTAGGTTTGAGTATTATTCTTGAATAGATTTGTCCTCTTGTGGTCAGTATGCTAATTGGGAATGCTTTGTTAACAATGCCGGCCTGTCTGCCAAGATTGGTGCCATGACACCCGGGCACCAAACTAGCTGGAAAAAATCTGCTCAAGGACAGGTTGCTTGTGTTTTTGTCTCTGCCCTGTCAAGCAAGAACACTGCAACGAAGCAAGGACGCACGAACATGACTTCGTACAGGGCACCACACTATTCTGGCCTCTTTCCTAAAAAAATACTTTCTTTGGGATACTCCACGATACATGGCCACTTACCTCTAAATAAGAAATTATTGCGAGAAAAAAAAACGCAGCGGATACAAATGATATTAGGGCTTCTTATCGTTCATTTATTTTGAATAGAAAGGAGACGAATGGTATGTTCTGTTGATCCACATTTCTTCGTCGGCCGTAGCTCTAATTATTGTAAGCATTGATTGTTTTTTAAGTCGTTTTATACCAACTTCTCCCATTAGAGTTGACATGTATCTATTTGTACAAGCATATAAACAAACAAACAAGCAAACAAACAAAAACTTATCCTGGAAATACACTCACAGCAAAATGCAGCTTCTGGTGCTGTCCTGCACGTTTGTCTTGGAAGGTGGCGCTGTTTAACCAGGTCTTGATAAGAAATTATACTGCGGTTTACACCTGTCCAACAACTCTCGGTTGAAGTTAAAATCAGTGTGTGACCCCTACTTAGGCACATGTACACAGTTGTCCCAACATGACCCTAGTACTACATCACTCCGTCTTTTTCAGTTAAAAGTAGGTAGAAAATCTTGCATACTGCCTCAAATACAACCTGCCATTTCACCTTTGTGTGCACCCTAGACCTAGAAACCATGATCAGGATATTAAAAAAAGGTTTTAACGTGTCAATAATACAAATAAAATAGTGGGTGGTGGAATATCTCAAACGCTTTAATACTCTCGTTTCGAGTATTTTTATGGTATGAGTGTGTCTCCTTTTAGTCAGTATGCAAATGAGGAATGCCTTCTTGACAAAGGTGGGCTGTATGCCAAACATGTGCCATGGCACCTGAGCGCCAAACTAGCTGGAAGGAAAGCCTGCCCGAAGATAGATTGTCTGTTAAACAAGAACACTGCAACACGAACATAACTTCGTACAAGACATCCTAACGCGACCTCTTCTGGCCTGTTTCTCCACAAAACTCACTTTCGTAGCGAATACGCATCGACGATACACGGCAAGCTGATGATGCTCACATCCAAGTTACAAGTAGCCTTGAATTACCTTTGATCGAGAAAGAATGGAGATGACAGCGCGTACACAGGGTATAGAGGTTAGTTTGTTATTGTTAATTTGTTTTGAGCACAACAAAAACTACAACTGTACAGTAAAGCAATGATCTGTAGTTTCCATTGCTCTGTCTGTCATCTTTCTCATTTTAGACGTTGACTTCTAGCTTTTTCATATCAATTTTTTTCCTAACATAATTCACTGTACACAAGACTTTCCTCTTTTATTCCAAAATTTATCTCAATGGATTTAAATAGCAAATTTAAGTATTAATAACACGTGACAACCTTTCCATAGTATACATAGAGATATCAATAAAGAATGTCTAAACGTTAGAACTTCCTTCAATAATTGTAAAAGCTATTCCCACCCTATAGTAACCACATACTATTGTATTAGGTGGGTTAACCTTATTAAATTCTAGTTATGTACTAGTAAATGCCATACTTTGTACCCTGTACTATTGTTGTGCAATAAATATATTATATATTAAAGGCTCCTCCGTTTCACAAAAAGTCATCGAAGTGTCTACAGAAAAAAAACTGCTATCAATCACAAAAATACTGGAGTGATTTTCTGTTCCACTTGGGCATGTGCGTTTCACAATCTTATTTGTAGATAAAAACATTATCCTAGAAATACACTCGCAAAATACAGCTTCCTATGCTGCCCTGCACTTTTGTCTCGGAAGGTGGCGCTGTTTAAGCAGGTCCTGAATATGATAAGTAATGCCACTGTGGTTTTTAAAAAGGCGACAACACCTGTCCAACAACTCTCGGTTGAACTTAAAATCAGTGTGTGACCCCTACTTAGGCACGTGTACACAGATGTCCCGACATGACCCCAGTACTACATCACTCCGTCTTTTCTACTAAAATGTGTCATTTCACCTGTGTGCATGCCCTAGACTTAAAAATGATGATATCATGATAGTCATTGTATATCAGCTTTTCGCATCAGGGTTGGGATGTGTATACTACAACGGTAACAAAGGACGTTGTAAGGCTTAATAGAGTAAACGTGTGAGCATTAATACCCTGTCTCACATATAAATGTAAGCCGAACGTGGCCTCCGGACTTTCTCCAGACTACGGTTGGGTCAGCTACGCGTGAGCAAGGTGATTGGCAGTTGGTCGGCAAGATTGCCTATCAGTAATGGGGGCCAGCTGACTATAAAGCTTTGAAAATCAACGTCGGAAGAGTCTTATTCTGCATAGGAGCGAACTGAAGCTAGAACAGGATCAATTCCAGACTACTTTCCACCCATGGCCAGCGCTGACCTTCGCTGGGGATTCGTGGAGATCAAAATCGTTGAAAGGTCTTGAATTTACGACAAGAGCTTCACATGTAGCTTGGTTTGCAATGGACCACAAAAGACACGTGTCTCACTTTGTAACACGCGTTGATACTCAAAACCTATAATTAAATTACAAGTGCCCTGTCCTTCTACAAAGAGCCATCAAAGTGTCCACAAAAATGTAAGCTGCTATCAATCACAAAAAACTTCTTGAAATGAAATAGTGGTCGGTGAAATATCTTAAACGATTTAATCAACTACTCGTTGTCTCGTTTTGAGTATTTATATCGTATAAATTTGTTTCCTTTAGCCAGTATGCAAATGAGGAAGGCCTTGTCGACAAAGTTGGGCTGTATGCCAAACATGTGCCATGGCACCCGAGCGCCAAACGAGCTGGAAGGAAAATCTGCCTGAGGACAGGTTGTCTGCGGTTTGTCACTGTCTTGTCAAACAAGAACGCTTCAAAGTTGGCCACACGAAGCTTCGTACAGGGCACAAGAACTCGAACTCTTCTGGCCTGTTTCATCCACAAAACTCACGTTTGTAGCGATCCTCGACAATACATGGCAAACTCAGAGTTTCCTAATTACAATTGCCTCCATTGAACTGAGAAAGAAAGGTATCACAGCCATACAGAGGCAGTAAAGGATCCTTTGTTATCGTTCGTTTGTTTTACATACAGTAATAAACGATACGTTTGTCTGCAACACCCCCTGACCGACGAGCGTGAAATGTTAACTTTGACAGATTTAAGATTAATGGCTGCCCAGGTATCACCGTACCACCCTGCGTCAGTACGGCGTAATTAGTCAGGTAGCCACGGTGAATCAACGGTTGTGGTTGGTCAAATGTGGAGTGGTGTAAGTTGAGCGTAATTGGACAATTAGCTGGGAGAGACAGCTAGCTCCTTGGCTCCAGGGTCAACAAATCCTCAAGGCCATTCTACCGCGGACCCCATTCAGTAACTAAAGGCTTTGTTTCATCCACTTTGTACCTGTTGCATAGGTCTAACTGAGGGGTGGCATGTGTACTGCCTCTGACAACAGTCTGGCATACAGGTTGGTAGCAAAAACGCGTAACAAAACTTGAAAACGCTTCTACAAAGGAATCATTTCCATTTGCAAATCTACTTACATTGAAAATGTTAAAGATGTTAACACAAAATCAAACTTTCTGTGTATGAATGACAACTAAGAAAGCATCAGAGTTTATAAGGGAAAATTAGATGAAGGGGCCAGTAACAAGTCGTCACATTGGCTAAGTGTTCTGTATGTAGAGGTGGTCACATATACAGATTTGGCAGTATATCAAAAGCCTTTTAGTCTGTATGCAAATTAGGAATGCCATGTTAACAATGTCGCTCTGTTTGCCAAGACTGGCGCCATGATTCCTGAGCGCCAAACGAGCTGAAAGGAAAATCTGCCCGAGGACAGATTGTCTGTGTTTTTGCCCGTCCTGCTAAACAAGAACACTGCAACTTGGGCCACACGAACACAACTTCGTGCATGACATCCGAACGCGCTCTTCTGGCCTTTTTCCTCCACAAAACTCACTTTCGTAGCGAACACAAATCGACGAGACATGGAAAACTTATAAGGCTCGCATCCAAGTTACAACTAGTCTAGGATTAAGATTTGAGCGAGAAAGAATGGAGATCACAGCGCGTACACAGGGTATAAAGGTTAGTTTGTTATCGTTCATATGTTCTGAGTACAACAATAAAGAAATGATCTGTTGTTCCACATCGCTCCGTCCTTCGCCTCTCTAATTTTAGACATTGGTTTCTAGGTTGTTCATATCAGTAAGTCTTTTACAGCGTAAAATTGTGAAAATGACTCAACATGTGGAATGAACGTAAATTCAGCGTTGGTGTGTGAAGCCTATAATTAAGAGTCATTGCACGAGAAAACCAGGCAGTGGCCGGAAGATGGGGGTCGGCCAAATCCGCTCATATTTTGTATGTAGGATAGGTATGGGGAACTATCAACAGCCATATGATTAAAACCCTCCAGCTATTTTTTGTTATGGAGTTCTGGAGACCCCCCATGGAGACCCTCAATAATTGGGGAATTTTTGCCTGGAAATTTCCAAAATTCGGATCGCTCTCTCCATAGTTCTACAAAAGATATTGGTATATGCTTTTAATTTTTAGATTTCTTCACATCTCTAGTCTCAGCAGACGAAATTTCAATATCTGGTACTGAACTTCAAAGGGTATGCTTGGGGGTTATCAGAACCATTGAAAGTAGAATTTGAATTTCTTTGAATATTAGGCATTTTCAAAGGGCCATTTGTCACACAATCTGCATTTGTTTGGATTGGTTTTGATTTTTCTGAATAGAGGAACATCTAGTCATTAAGAAACAATCGTCGTTTATATGGGCTATAAATATTGTAAGTCGTAGGAAGGGGCTAATTATGGGGTTTTTTCGTTTCTGAAAAACACTGAATCAAGCAATTATGCCACCTTAATGCAAAAAGTATTGACTAGATCATTGTCTTTTTGAATCAGAATTATGTAGGGACATGGTGACTACTAAAGTAAATGCAAAAAAAGTGATATGGGCTCTACATGGGGGTTCTGAGAATGCTTGAAATTGAATTAACTGACTTTGCGAGCGAATGATACTAATTTGCACGCCTTCTATTAGCTGATAGTAATGCTCTATACACAAGCATTCTTGACTTGAAGTCTGTGAGTAGACAAAGTGATCATAATGCCTTTGGGCTCTGCATGGGGATTAGTACAGACATGATAAGTATATGAATGGGTGTAGAATTAGATAGTGAAACATTTTCGAAACACCGAAACCATATTAAACATAGATTATAATGTCAATAGTTCCTAGTAAAGCTGACCTAGGATATGAAACAAGGAATATCAATTTATATATATCTGAAATGTGCTGATATGATATGTGCCAAGGTATGAAAGTTGGAGAAATAACAAGAATAGGCCATAGTGAAACATAAGCCCTCCCCCATTTTCCCTGTCTGGGACTGGGTCTTGCAATGTTATTCTTTCCTCTGACCCAGACGCTCCTTGTCGCCTTAAAGATAAGGATCAATTCTCCCACTTGGCTGGTCTATGATAGGGTATGAAGGATATGGAGGGGGATTCAGTAGTACAATCTTTTGATTCTTCCCCCGAGTACATTTACCAGCAAGATGTGCGATTCTTGCATATTGTGGTCATTTGCTGTGACCGATACATTTTGGGTGTTGCGCTTGTTGGAATATGGTACCAACTCAAGGAAATGTGGATTCCTGCACTTTTCACTCCTGTTTACAAATACCACAATGGATCCTCCAAATGAGACTCAGTGCTGATACAGAGATGTGTGGCGTTTCAGCTGTGCTGTATACAGAGGTAAGTTCCATTTTACAGCAGACTTCTCAAACAAAAAATTAAACCCACTAAGCATTCTTGAAAATATGGCAAACGTTTTATCAACTGTTGCATACGGTAATATTGGATCAGAATTCTTGAGAAGCATCCTCCTCAATGCTATTGTTGTTGCATGGGGATTGCTGAATATACATATGTAGCTGGGCTTTCTATATTTTAACAGATGTTTGGTGTTGTTCTTGCAGTCCAAATGAAATGAGCTGCTCATTTAGAACCCCGGAATCAGAGTGTGGTCCCACACCATACCAACCTTCGAATCAGTCTGCAGTACCATTGTCTGCATGTAACAAGGATGTGACAGCATACCTGAAAAGGCTAGGGGTCAGTGTATTTCGTAAGGGCCCTGTAGATGTGACGGAACAGGATCTCATCTTGAATAGGGCGGGACGATTTGGTGTAACAGAGGATGAAAAGCGCCATTTGACAGTTTGTCCGAAACACCGATACGCTCTCACAACACAATGGACTGGAGGCAAAAAAGGAGCCTGCACACATCCAGATCACAAAGGAAAGAGGGCACACCTAAAGCATCCTAGACGGGTATCCTTACCACTGTCCATTAAGCTATATGAACTCTTACACAGGGTAGTGCCCGTTGGGTCAGCTATATGTGATCCTTGTAGGAAAAGTATCAGCGCTCAAGCCGCATTGTCTGATGATCATGATCAGCCTGGTCCGAGCCAGGATCCCCAAGGCACCATGGGACTACAGGTACAACCTGGTCCAAGCCAGGAGCTCCAAGGCACCATGGGACCACAGGTACAACCTGGTCCGAGCCAGGAGCCCCAAGGCACCATGGGACCACCAATACAACCTAGTCTGAGCCAGGAGCTCCAAGAAACCATGGGACCACAGGTACAACCTGGTCCAAGCCAGGAGCCCCAAGGCACCATGGGACCACAGGTACAACCTGGTCCGAGCCAGGAGCCCCAAGTCACCATGGGACCACCAATACAAACTAGTCTGAGCCAGGAGCTCCAAGAAAGCATGGGACCACAGGTACAACCTGGTCCAAGCCAGGAGCCCCAAGGCACCATCGGACCACCAGTACAACCTGGTCCGAGCCAGGAAATCCAAGGCATCATGGGACTACAGGTACAACCTGGTCCGAGCCAGGAGCCCCAAGGCACCATGGGACCACCGGTACAACCTGGTCCCAGTCGTTATCTACAAGGCACCATGACAGTACCTGTACAACAAGAAGTAACATGTTCTGCATCGACCTCACCCAGTGAGTCATCATCATCAGTATCAGAAGTTCAAACAGCTGAAGTGACATTTGAGTCACAAAGTAGCAGTGTAACAAGTAACGGAGAGGCCGACACGAGTATTTGGATAGACGAACAATACCATCAGCAACAGAACAGAGAAGCCCTCAATACAGCTATTGATCAAATATCTGAGGGGAGGGTCAGCCCTATCCGCTCCAGCCTGAACACCCCCTGGCTGGAAGTTACTGAGAGACAACGTAATTACTACCTCAAGAAAACTAGGGAGGTAGTGTCAGCGACAATGGGTGTCATTGCTCCAGGCCAAGAATCAGACCTGTGGCGTAGTCTGGTGCAAGCACCTCCGTTCTATGAAGAACCACCCGTGAAAAAGAAAATGTGGGATCACCAAACTGTCCAAACGTTAGTAAAAGCCTACCAAGAAGCGGGTGCGTGGCAGACAAGACAACAAATCTTATCCCTGTTTGCTGACGACTACACCAAAGAGGAGCTACAGGAACTCATCCCTGGACTATCAAAGTGGCGGATCGATCAAGCCAGACAACACGCAGCTGAGGCAGGGCCAGGGAAACCCGTAGAGCAACAACCCATATACCGGACCAGGCTAAGCCCGGTGAAGACAGATCATTTTCTGTCTTTTCTCACTCAGCCACACCTCCTGCAGGATGTTGCCTATGGTACTAAAACAATGAAGTTAGATTCAGGGGAAAGGATAACAATTCCTGCCGCCATTAGAACAATCGTTCCCTCACGCATCATCCAACAGTACAAACAATACTGCTCAAGTACAGGTTTCATACCTTTGCAGGAGAGAACCCTCTTTAAAGTCATTGAAGTTTGTGCAGCACGACAGCAGAAGTCATTACAGGGGCTTGACTACATTTCTACAGAGGGTGCCGATGCATTTGATGCACTGTGCAGTATTGTAGATTCCCTTGTCCAGAATGGTGCTTCTGTAGACTGGGCAAAGACTGTCACGCACAAACTTCGGGAAGGAAAACGCTACCTCAAGACTGACTACAAGACACATGTAAACCTGGAAGACAGATGTGGTGATCACTGTATTGCATTTGCCCTCAGTGAGAAGGGTAAGGAAACATTGGCTGTGAAATGCAATCATATCCATGATGTTGTGTGCGACCGATGCGCTGAGATAGACAACACTCTGTCTGAAGTACAAAAGATGTTTGAGAAGGAGGGCCTCCTCACAGAGGAGCACAAGAGTCGACTGTGTTTCACTTTTGAACAATCATATTTTGCCATTTACAGTTGGAAGGCCCATCTACTTCGATCAGTGAATCAGGATCTTGCCAAACATTCTTCTCTGCAGCATCTAGATAAGCAATCGGCTCTGATAGTAATGGATTGGGCCATGAAATTTCTCCCTTTGAAGTACAGGGAACAAATGACAGACTTCTTTGGAAAACGAGGAAGGAGCTGGCATGTGGCTGCAGTGATCACAAAGGGGGACGATGGGAAGTACAATGTGGAGAGTTTTGTGCACATTTTCAACAACTGCCGACAGGACTGGTCAGCTGTTTGTGCAATTATTCAAAGTGTGCTTCAAACCATCAAGAAGGAGAATCCTGCACTGTCAAAAGTGTTTTTGAGGTCGGACAATGCAGGATGTTATCACTGTGCTCCACTGATTTTGTCTCTCCCAGCGATCAGTCAGAAAACTGGTATCTCAGTGCTGCGCTTTGACTTTTCAGACCCTCAGGCAGGCAAGGACATTTGCGACCGCAAGATAGCATCAATGAAAACTCACATACGGCGGTATGTGAATGAAAAACATGACGTCTTAACCGCCGAAAACATGAAAGAAGCGTTGGAGTCCCACGGTGGTATCAAGGGCTGTAGAATAGCCGTGGCGCAAACAGACGAAACAAACAAAGAACTTCCAAGACAAAAATGGGAAGGTGTGAAGTCGTGGAACAATTTCTTGTTTGAAACTGATGAAGACATAAGAGTCTGGAGGGCCTTTGATGTTGGGGTCGGTGAAGTGGTGACCTTTGCCACAATACCACAGACCCATGACCTTCCAACCCTGACAATCACGGCACCGTTTGGTCCTCCACCACAGTCACACACAAGTCACATCACAGCACCAGCAGCTGGAACAGCGTCAACGTTGTTCTACTGCCCCGAGCCAGGATGTGTGGCAGCTTTCAGCTCAGCCAACAAGCTAGAAGACCACATGGATGTTGGACAACACCTTAAGGAACTGGAGCGCGAGTCCACATACGACAAAATACGCAAGAAGTGGGCTCAAGCTGTGACTGGTATAGCTCATGGCCCTGACTTTGCCCCACTGTCACTTGGGGAAGAATCCGGAGTTGACGTCGTGGGATCCTCCCGGGTTGTTAGTGAAGGCTGGGCAATCCGGACAGTCAAAGGTGCCCAACGGATGTCAGACAAAGTGAAGACTTATCTGACTGACATTTTTGACCAGGGTGCTAGGTCTGGCCAGAAAGCCGATGCTGTACAAGTGGCCCAGGAGATGCAGCACGTGAGGGGAGCTGACGGGAAGCTGTTGTTCCAGCCCAGCGAGTGGCGTACAGCCAAACAGATTACAAGCTACTTTTCTAGACTGTCAGCAGCACAAAGACAGCAGGAAAGCGCTAGCACAGAATCTGTGGCCACTGACATGGAGGCGATAGAAGAGGAAGGCGAGTGGCAGGCCCTGCGAAAGACAGTGTACTCTAGCATTGACTACAGTCACCCGGTTATGTTTGAAGACATAAACTTGTGCGAACTGGCAAAAACCAAAGGCCTCAAATCATTAAAGCTGAAGGAACTAAAGTGTATAGCAGACCATTTCCATCTGCGCATTGCAGGCTCCATGACAAGAAAAGTCACTTTCATACAGGCATTGGAGACCATACTAGGCACATGCCCATGTGTAAATTGATTTTTGTATTTGATAGGAGTTTTGTAGCGTAATGTGTACCGAAGTATAAAAATATCACAAGTCAGTTTTTTACCCAACTTGTCAAGCTGTATGCATGACTAGAATTACTTATCATGACACTTACTTAGGTTCTACTTATTGTATCACCAGTCCAACAAAACTGAACTTGTTCTTTTATCATTATCGGCATTTCAACAGTTTTAGCAAGAAGGTTTAAACCTTCTTGGGTTTAGATCAAATTCTCGTGTGTTGGTATATTTTGCAGGTTGTATTATACTATGACTGATGTGGCTCTTATAATGTGTAATGGTTTCTTGATAGAGCTTGTTTTTGGTTTATCCTCATAATGATAATTGTATGGTCACTGCAGTTTGTACACCGCAGTTTGGCAGTGCTGTGCTGAATCAAGAAAAGTACAATGTGCACAATTATCCCAGAATTGCCCTTTGGTCTTGACCTTTGTTATGGTCTTGTTTCTAGATGATTGTTAAAATAATATGTATGATATAACTCTGCATCCATGTACATGTAGCCTGTGAATGGTATTACATGAAGTCCTGATGACCCCAATATTTTAATGTAGAAGATTGCATGATAAATGTATAAATAGAAAACTAAATATCTAGCTATTATTGCCTTAAAGTTTATAGTACTTCTGTTTCCGCAGGGTCTTTAATATCCACTATCATAATATGGCACATGTAAAGTCCTATTAACCTCCGTGTAGAACATTCAGAAGGGAGAACATTTATTTCAATGGCTGTAGATGGCTTTGGCAACTTGTCATGGTGTGCTACTTGTCGCGATTTTTCTGTTATTATGTATGTATAATGTAATTACACACTTATAAAGGAAACAAAAAAATGTGCACGGTGTCCTAGTAACCCCCATGCAGAGCCCAGATTATTGTTAACTATTTTGTCTATACACAAACTGCAAGTTATTAACAAATCCGCTGATGTAAAGTGGGGCAATTAGCATCTTTCACACGCAGTCAGTTAATTCAATTTCAAGTATTCTCAAAACCCCCATACAGAGCCCATATCACTTTTTTTTTGCATTTACTTTAGTAGTCACCATGTCCCTACATAATTCTGATTCAAAAAGACAATGATCTAGTCAATGCTTTTTTGCATTAAAGAGCATGCTTGTACTATAAAATCACCCAATAAATTCGGCTAACGTAAACTACCAGGCCTCAGTCTACCTCTGACCACTGTGGTGGTAACATGGGTAGAGGTCTGGCTAATAGGTTGACAGTACCCAAGACAAGTTACTCTTCAAGACATTTAGAAATGAATCAAAAACAGATAAAGAATTCAAATATGATTGTAAGAAGATAGTCGGAGTCATGAGTCCAGAATGTAATGACAACACTGGCTTGCCAAGCTCTGTCTAGTACATTGTAGTGTCAGACATATGCATTGGCTGGCAGTTACTTGTACAGTTCTGTTAGAATAGAGCTCCATATTCTACATGTATACTGTTTTCTTAGATACCACAATTACAAGACATATTTCTAGACACACTTACTATCAAAGATAATCCAGCTGTGAGGAAGATACTTTCAAGTTACAAAATGAATACAGATATCTACAATTACACAACTTTTCAAAGGGCTGTGTAGAAAGTGGAAATTTGAACACAAGGTTGGTTTTCCAGAAACTGAAAGTTGTTGATAGCAATTTCTTCATTATGTGACTTAGTTACAATTATCTGGATCATTCTGCATGGTTTGATATTGTCACTATGAAAACCAGTACAGAAAAATATTTGAATCTGTTCAAAATAGATCGACCAGTATTATGCTAATAAGTCCCTGCCTTTGTTTCTGTTCTGGGATGTTTATGAGTTTATGTAGTTATTGGGGTCAATTCACTATTCAAGCTGCTGGAGAAGCCACAGTGGGGAGTACTTCCTTATTGACTTTATATTGTGTCGCCCAGGGCGACAGGCCGTCCTCTTTAAGGTGGCATAATTCCTTGATTCAGTGTTTTTCAGAAACGAAAAAAAAACATAATTAGCCCCTTCCCACGACTTACAATATTTATAGCCCATATAAACGACGATTGTTTCTTAATGACTAGATGTTCCTCTATTCAGAAAAATCAAAACCAATCCAAACAAATGCAGATTGTGTGACAAATGGCCATTTGAAAATGCCTAATATTCAAAGAAGTTCAAAAACTACTTTCAATGGTTTTGATAACCCCCAAGCATACCCTTTGAAGTTCAACGCCAGATATTGAAGTTTCGTCTGCTGAGACTAGAGATGTGAAGAAATCTAAAAATTAAAAGCATATACCAATATCTTTTGTGGAACTATGGAGAGAGCGATCCGAATTTTGGAAATTTCCAGGCAAAAATTCCCCAATTATTGAGGGTCTCCATGGGGGGTTCCAGAACTCCATAACAAAAAATAGCTGGAGGGTTTTAATCATATGGCTGTTGATAGTTCCCCATACCTATCCTACATACAAAATATGAGCGGATTTGGCCGACCCCCATCTTCCGACATTTCCCCGAAATTGCCTGGTTTTCTCATGCAATGACTCTTAAATCAGAAGGTCTCTCCTTCACAAAAAGCTATCAAGGTGACCACAGAATTATAATCTGCGAAGAATCTACCTTTAGTTAGTTTCAAATCTCAGACTTTACCCCTGACATTAATGAAAAAGTTCGAAGTCTGAAACGTGTCGTAATTACTGTCGGGGCCGTACTATCCTACTAGCGAGGCGGCCAAATGTCACAATCGTTCCCCCAGCTGCAAAAAAGCACAATACATAATCTCCATAATAAGGCTAAACGTACGAACAATGTTATGAAATGAGCATAAGAAGAGCTTTGCTAGAAATTCTAGGCTTTTGAACAAATGGTCAGATCATGCTACCCAGCTAAAGACGCCAGTGTCGCCTACTGCGGCGAGTACGCGGTTTTTGCTGGGTGGAACATTGAAAAAACAAGCAAGAAACAGT
Source organism: Branchiostoma floridae x Branchiostoma japonicum (assembly GCA_013266295.2). NCBI lineage: Eukaryota > Metazoa > Chordata > Leptocardii > Amphioxiformes > Branchiostomatidae > Branchiostoma > Branchiostoma floridae x Branchiostoma japonicum. The sequence continues at coordinate 13,606,388 of CM023838.1, forward strand.
CCTTTAGATACTCTCTCTATCGTAGTACATTTGAAGTTCGAAAACATTGAACTAGAAAGTAAAGTTATGTTTAGACAAAGAACGTAATAGTCTGCAAGGCGACGTCTTCACTTGCGCTTTTGTTGGGCGCAGGCCACGTCACCGTGTTTTCAAAACCACGCTTTTTCAAATTAAGCTTCACGGCAAAAAAACTACCAACAATGAAGTGCGGTGGGTATCAAGTGTTCAGCTTGGACAGAGAAATGTTGAACGTGCACGTTGACAAGAAACCCCGTCCTCTCAAACGGGGGGATATGACGAGATTTGGTGCGGGGCGGGGAAAACATTTTTTCGCACAGGTACCGTGCGACGAAACAGCTAAAACTTCACAATTAGAAAAGTTAGAAAAACACAGGGTGGCCTTAGCTGCGGTAAAACTTCATAAAAAAAAGAGCAGGCATTGCCAAGAAACGTCGAGCTTTTGAATTAGCGGGCACCAAGAATCCCTATCTGTCGTGCCAAACAATTGCGAATTCTGTTAAAGTTATCGTTTTTGGAACTTTAAGCAATTAACAAGATACCGAAAACTAATATTTTGTAAGCAAATGTTAGTTTAATGATATTGCAGGTGCAATAAAATAGAAAAAAAGACAGGTACTTACTGGTTCAGTGTTGTCGGCGAAGCGATGTCGGTTTATGCCAGCCCGCTGTCCACTCTCCAACTTTATAGTGCTCGGGTATATATACCATACTATTATTAGATTGGCGCAAACGTCATTCAAATGAACGATTGCGATTGGTCAAATGTTGTGGTGTGACACTGCAAGGAAATAGCCAAGTCCCCTTGTCGGAAACTCCAGGACATTGACCCACCCAGATATATCCGGACGTGTGCAATGCATGTAAATACGTAAAAGTCAGAACAGTTGTCTACCTTTATCGTGATAATAAGTTGATTGCAAATTATGATACAATAAGAAAGCCCTTGCTTCACCAGTAAAGTTTATTAGGTATATTCTTGTCCTATACAGTTCGGTAGCATTTTGGAAGCAATGCGTTCGTAATTATCACTTGAAATTCACACAGTGTAATTTATAATGCCTCTACTATTTCACGACACGGATTGGAAGGAAAATAGTAGTGTAGGTTTGGTCCCACTACTTGTTCTAAATCTGCAGGGGTTAAAATTTTCAAAGAAGATAATTAAAGAAAGGAACAACGTATGGATCTAGGCATGTAGGTAGCTAAGACAGAGATGTACATAATTAGATGCATATAATGTAAATGATAAATTAATTTACAGAATTAATAAGAATTTTTATAACCCCCTTATTTATGTAACAGATGTAAACGATGTAATATATGGCACTTGGAACATTAATAGATATCATTTTAATATACAAACCGTAGCCTACTTAACCTAATAAATACGAAAATGGAATAGTTCCTTAGAGGTAAATGATTTGAATTTCATACATGTGGCATTTGTAAGTAAGTTGAAACTGAGCATCTCTGTGCGTAGATTCTTCTACACAATTAATAATTAAAAGTTGAGATGGAATGGTGCCAAAAAATAGGGCGTTCCCACATACTACATGATTTATGTAATTTAAGTAGAATATAGTATGCTAAGCATGTGGTTCCTATTGAATAACATAAAATAAAACAACAAAAGTACAAATTTGAATATCTTATAAGAGGTATGAGGTCTTTGAACTCTTGTTAACATGGCGGTCTGTTTACTATCAATGGCGCCATGACACCAGAGTATCAAAGGACCCATTGTCTATTGTCTACTGAAGGGTCCTAAATATGCAGTTAGCCTCAAGGGGCAAGCTGACTTTACTAGTCACGAAAATCGATAAAATTTCGAATACACTTGCGTATTTATAATTAAATAAAGCGTTAACTAGAGTTCGGAAGAAGTTGTATTGTATACACTCAGGGTGACGAAACACAATTATGTCCAGTACCAGGGTAAACAGTATGAAGTTAAAATCAGGTTACATCAAATGTGACGTCCGGCAAACCCCGAGGCTGGTCGGCTAACGTAAGCAATAAGCGAACTTCGTACGGGAGACAGGGTAAGTGTACGAAGTTAGGAGTGGCGTAAATCCAGTATGACGGAAGTCTCGAGTGACGTAACCAATAAGCTATAGTACGTGGGACCAGGTAAGTGTGCGAAGTACGATGTACGAAGTTAGTAGTGACGTATTTTCAATATAATATGACCTATATAATATGCTACGCGGGACGGGTGGACAGTAAAAAGTTGAGAGCGATGTAAACCAATTGTTACATCACGCATCCATTACTTTAACAAGAGGCCACTCCTAACTTCGTACATCGTACATCGTACACCATCCCCAGCCCTCTGTAGTACATAAGTTTACGTCATTCCTAGTTTCGTACTTCGTACATCGTACACCCTCCCTTGCCCTCTGTACGAAGTTAGCTTAAGCTTGCTACATATACATCACATGTCCATTATTTTAACATAAGAGCTCACTACTAACTTCATACATCGTACATCCTCCCTCTCCACTGTACGAAATTAGCTTGCTACATCACCCGTCCATAACTTCAACATACCGGGTAACTACTAACTTCATACATCGTACAACCTCCCCTGCCCTCTGCTTGCCACTTTACATTATAAGGGCTACCGTATCTCCCGGCTACGTGACTATAACATCGTGCTTCGTACACATTCCCCTGCCCAGCTCTAACTTCGTACAACTTCGTACATCTAACTTCATACTATTCACCCTGATACTGGACATAGTTATTTTTTTTTATGTTACCAATTAGAGCTTAGATTTGGCAAGTATGTTGTAAATTTAATATTGAAATATGCCAGTTTAATGTTTCCCACGGTCGCATGTGTGACAGTGTGTAATTGGCTGCGGTGCCTATCAATGTACGATCGCCAAGGTCCATTGTTATTTGTTAGGTCCATTTGGGACGTCGCCAAGTACTACCTGCAAGCCAAGTATGCAGAGAATCAGGGACTGTGCGCAAACACAGTCACTTCGGGTGGCAAGAAAAAACTTCTAGATTATTACAACACAGAGTATCGTATCAACGTATCCTATTTACCCTTTTCACACTTTTCAACGTATTTTACGTCTTGTTCTGCTATCAGATCGGTGGCATTTTCCTTGAGTTCCTCCCGCCCAGTGCATAGTTGTTTTTGCCCCTTGCAATTATTTGAGGTTAAAAATAGTCACCTTACAAAGGATGTCTGTCGTTTAGCCTGGCCTTGAAGTATCATAAAAAGCACAACTTTTGAAGCTGTTCAAATGTAAGAGATGCCAATGGAATGTTGGATTTTCACTGTGATAAGTATGTATGCCTCTAAAGTACTTCAGAAAATGTTACAGTGCAAAGGAAGTATAAAGGCAACTTTGAAAATTCCACCAGTCATTTTAGATATCCATAGACAGGCCCATTGTGACAGTGCAGCAAGGCGGAAAAGTTACAAGCTTTACGTAGTTGCAAAGGTGTCAATAACCGAGTTTTTAGAATTACTTACCACCATCTGTTAACTTCTCTAAAATATTTGAAGCAAGTGAGATTTTGGTATGTTTGTATCATGCAGAGCTTACTAAAACTTAAGATTCGACAAGTGTATTGTTGCTTAAGTTTGTACTAAGTTCGGACGGAAAGGTCGATTTGGGACGTTGCCAAGAAGAATACCTGCAGGACAAGTATGTCGACAATCAGGGACTGTGCTCAAACACAGTCGCAATGTGGGACAAGGAAAAGCTTCTAGACTATCAGAATACATCATAACTTATCTATGTATCCAATATACCCTTTTCACACTCTGTAGGGTATTTTACGTCTTGTTCTCCTATCAGATATTGGTTGCATTTTCCTTGAGTTCCTCCCGCCCAGTGTACGGTTGTTTCTGCCCCTTCCCAACATATGAGGTGAACGATGGTCACCAAAGGCAAGGACGTCTGTTTGTTGTTTCAGCTCTCCTTTAAATATCGCCAGTTTAAAGTGTTGTTGTTTTTTTTTGGGGGGGGGGGGCAAATATTCCAGTTAATTTTGTCCAACGGTCGCATGCGCGACGGGGGTGTTGATGGCTGCAAATCCGTCATTTATCGACGATCGCAGAAAAACATTTGACAGATTTAATGTTAATGACTGTTACTATCAGGTCCATTGTTGTGCAGGATATTTTTATCGTTCACACGACCTTTTCTGACCTTACCCGCAGTCCAAGGTGCACTGAAATGAGAAGCAATTAAATCCCAAGGTTTCCGTGACAAGTCACAGACCTTGGAAAAAAATGGCAGAATGTTAATTAAAAAAAAATGAAAAAAAATCATTTATAGTATCGGCTAAAGTTTAGAAGAACATTCTTCTGTATGAGGGTTAATTAAAGGAACATTCTTGTCCGGTAAATGCACGGCCATTATGACCCCAAGTGACTAAATCTTTATCGTCATTAGCGGAGAGAGAACAAGACGTTTTTCAAGACAGCACCCTTCGAATTTACTTACCGTCATTTGTTATTTTGTCCAGAAACGCTTTTTTAACTTGTTAAAAAAATGAGATACTGGTATGTTTGTATCATGCAGAGCTTAATAGAACTTAAGATTCAACGAGTAAACTGTTGCACTATGTTCGGATGGACAAGTCGATTTAGAACGTCGCCAAGTAGCACCTGCAAGACAAGTATATCGAGAATCAGGGACTGTGCAGAAACAGTGTGACTACCGGTGGCAAAAAAAAACCTTCTAGATTTTCACAACACAGGATACCATATTTATGTATGCAATATACCCGTTTCACGCTCTCCAGTGTATTTCCAGTCTTGTTCTTCTATACAATCGGCGGTATTTTGCTTTTTGAGTTCCTCGCGCAAATCGCACAGATGTTTTTGCCCCTTCATGACATGTCAGGTGAAGGATAGTCACCTTACAAAGGATGTCTGTCTGTTGTTCCAGCCTAGCCTTGGGCGATTAGGCCGCTAAAAAGTGCCGGGGATGGGTTAATTTTCACTGTGCTAAGTATTTATGCATCTAAAGTACTGCAGAAAATGTTGGAGTGCGTAGGAACTAAAAAGGCAACTTTAAAAATTCCATTTAGATATCCATAGACAGGCCCATTGTGACAGTGCAGCAAGGCGTAAAAGTTACGACATTTACGTAGTTGCAAAGGCCTCAATAACCGAGTTTTTAGATTCATTTTAAACGTGCCGCTCTCCTTTAAATATCGCCAGTTTGAAGTCGTTTTTTTTTGGGGGGGGGGGGGGGTATGCCAGTATAATTTTTCCGACGGTCGCATGCGCGACGGGGTGTTGATGGCTGCAATGCCGTTAATTATCGACGATCGCAGAAAACCTTTTGACAGATTTAATGTTAATGTCTGTTACCATCAGGTCCATTGTTGTGCAGGATATTTTTATCGTTCACACGACCTTTTCTGACCTTACCCGCAGTCCAAGGTGCACTGAAGTGAGAAGCAATTAAATCCCAAGGTTTCCGTGACAAGTCACAGACCTTGGAAAAAAATGGCAAAATATTTATTTAAAAAAAATGACAAAAATTTATCATTTATAGTATCGGCTAAAGTTTAGAAGAACATTCTTCTGTATGAGGGTTAATTACAGGACCTTTCTTGTCCGGTAAATGCACGGCCATTATGACCCCAAGTGACTAAATTTTCAAGACATTTTCGAATTTACTTACCACCATTTGTTAAGTTGTCAAGAAAGTCAGATACTGGTATGTTTGTATTTTGCAGAGCTTAATAAAACTTCAACGAGTAAGTTTGCACTATGTACGGACAGAGAGGTCGATTTAGGACTTCGCCAGGTAGTACCTACAACACAAGTATGCCGAGAATCAGGGACTGTGCAGAAACACAGTCACTTCGGGTGGCAACAAGAACCTTCTAGATTATCACAACATAGGATACCATATATGCATGCAATATACCCTTTTCACGCTCTCCAGTGTATTTCAAGTCTTGTTCTCCTATACGATCGGCGGTATTTTGCCTGTGTTCCTCCCGCAAATCGCACAGATGTTTTTGCCCTTTCAGGACATGTCAGGTGAAGGATAGTCACCTTACAAAGGATGTTTGTCTGTTGTTCCAGCCTGGCCTTGAAGTATTTAAGGGCAATTAAGCCGCTAGAAAGGTGCCACGGAAGGGGTAATGTTCACTGTTCTAAGAAGTTATGCATCTAAAGAACTGCAGAAAATGTTACGATGCGAAGGACCCGGAAAGGACAACTTCCTCCAGTCGTTTTAGATATACATAGACATGCCCATTGTGACAATGCGGTGTTCCAGAAACGACGACAAAAAGTTACGCCCTATCAGGGACAGTCCAAAAATAACAGCTCTATGGGTGGCAGCAAAACGTCTATATTATCACAGCATAGGATTTCATGTCTATGAATCCAATGTACCGTACCAATCTTAACGTTCTGCAGTGTAGTTGACTTTTATTCGTCTTGTTCCCCTAACAGATCGGTATCATTTTACGTGAGTTCCTCTCGCCCATTACACAGTTGTTTTCGCCCCTTCCGGACATGTGAGGTCAAGGATTATAAGTTATCTTGCAAAGGATGCCGGGTTATTGTTCCAGCCTGGCCTATGATTTTATAATTGGAATATGATGCACGGTGTAAAAATATTATTTGAAAGACAAGAAAACACATAAGACGTAAAAAAACGTTCTTTTTCTTTGAGCGAGCAACCTTTCAAACCGTACACGCCTGCGTAAGATTATAATAATGAGTGTAGACTTCCTATCTTCTGTGTAGTACACACAGAAGCCTATTCCGTTTGACTCAGGGCTCTTGTGACGTACTCCTGTCATGTTTTGACAGAAATGCACACACACACACACACACACACACACACACACACACACACACACACACACACACACCACATTATGTTATCACGTAGTGGATCTGATAACCCTTTAGGACATTCCCAGTCTTCAGGAGGACAATCCCGCTCAAATCGTTTCCTTGTCCCGTTTCCTTGTCCCGTTTCCTTGTGACACCTGGTGCCTGCCTCGGTGCCAACACAGACACCTGAACTAAAGATGGGTGGGTCTTTACAGTGAGGAGGAGGAAGTAATTTACGGGGTAAAATCACGTTGGGCCTTTAGTCAAATTTTAATGTCAAGCTTTACGGTATGAATTAAATGCCGAGAATTTGTCTCAGGAAAACGCATCCTCTAAATTCTGCCAACCAAAAACCAAATATCCTCCGACAAGGACGGCAGTTCTGTCCTGTCTCTTACCTAGATAAACAGTTTCCCAGACATGCAAGACAAACCACAGTTAAGCTTTTCATCATGAAGAGAGGAGGGAAAAGCAGAAGCCCTTTAGTGAAAGATAATTGACTTAAAATTTCCCTTTAAAGTTTGTGGATCATGCAACAGTGCCATAGTATAAAAAGGGGGTTCCACTGATGTCGGCACGAGGACTGGCACGTGTATTGTCTAGCGGTCAGACACTTGTTAGGTGAGCTCAAGCAACTAAATCCTATGTAGGATATCATCAACATCCATATCTATATTCCAGGTGTATATATATATATATATATATATACATATCTTTGTAACAGCTTTAATTACCTTAAATACTTCAAAGCCAGGCACAACAAATAAAAAACATTTGTAAAGCGACGACCCCCCACCTCACTTGTCCTTACAATATGCGTAAACAACTTTGCGATTGGCGGGAGGAACTCAAGCAAAATGCCACTGATCTGATAGGAGAACAAGACGTAAAACTAGAGTTCCACGACCTCATACCTTCGCCAAATGAGGTTACCCTTTATGACTGACGAACTATAGATTTCCCCCTAATTATGCAAATAAGATCCTCATCTGCATGAATTACATCAGTTGATCATATTCTCCTCCCAATGAGTCTTATCTTAACAAAGAAGGTAATTCTATCATTTCCTCATAAATTATGCAAATGAGGTGCTGATTTGAATACGTTATGTTGAATGATGTTCACCTTCAGTCAACTTCGAAATGCGCAAGTCTGAAATTGCCAACATCAACCACTATGGAAATATAGTATTTTCTCATTAATTATGCAAATTAGGTCTTCAATTACATAATTAATATATGGCGAAGTTCCTCTCATTCCTAATTACACATGTCACAAGGTATAATAGCCCTATCATGGAAGGTAGCTGAATTATAGAATTCCCTTATAATTTATGCAAATTATATCCTAATTTGCATAATTGTCATCTAATTATGTCAAGCATCACTTAAGCTACCTACATACCAAATATCAAGACGATCCGTCGACCGGTTATTGAGTTATCCTACTTAAAACATTTTCATACAAATGCTCCTGCAGTTCCAGAGCAAGCCGCTAGGGGCCCAAACTTACGTCACTTCTTCCCGAGCATAAGAGCTACCTACCATCCAAACATCATCACCCTAGCATGTCTGGATCACGAGATCTAATCATTTCGAGGTCTCATCAAGACCTACCCACCTACCAAGTAATAAGATAATCCATCTAAGCCTTCTCAAGTTATGCTGTTAACACACACACACACACACACACACACACACACACACACACACACACACACACACACACACACACACAGACACACGGCCACGAAAACATAACCTTGTTGGCGAAGGTAATAAGCTAGAGAGCGTAAAAAGGTAATATTGGATACATAGATATGATATCCTGTGATAATCTTTTTGTTGCCATTAGTACGGTTGCTTGTGAACAGTCCCTGATTTTCTACAGCAGACCAATTGATATGTAGCCTGCAGGTGTTCCTACTTGGCGACGTCCCTACCGAACTTTCCCCTCACGCAAACTTAATATGTCATACACTCGTCGAATAGCTCTGTATAAGACAAAACAGAAGCTTAATTTCTTGAAGTAATTTTAGACAATAACGGTCGTGAATTTGATGGATAAGAATGGCAAGCATATCATGTTATATTGTACATTTCATCGATTTCATATTGCAGATATACGACCCTTTAGTAGACAATAGACAAATGCTAGTTTGATGCTCTGGTGTCATGGCACCATTCTTTGCAAACCAACCACCATTTTCAACAACATTTATCGACATAAGATATTTTTAAATGTGAATTTCTATTGTCTGGTTCATTATAAAATAAGTTTTTTTTAGCATAATCTATTGAAAAATAGTCTTCTCTATCCAAATCAAATATGTTGTATGTGTGAAAGTGTTATTCTTTGGCGGAATTCCATTCCATTTTATCATTAATTATGCAAATAATCTTCCTCATTCATTAATATAATAAATTCATAGTAAAGTTCAGTTTCAAGTAACCTATACAACTAACTTTTTAAGTAGGAAATAAAATGCTTTACCACTCAGAAACTATGGCATTTTCTTGTTAATTATACAAATTAGACCCTTTTCATTATTGGCATCTAGTTATGCTCAATCTACGATACATATTTTCAATTTCAATTTTTCAATTTTATTAAAACAGTCAACATAGCAGGGGTACGTAGTACTCCTGAATAGTGTGGACTTTACATAATTGCAAGGAACGCACATGGCAATTACATACAGACGTGGTACATAAAACACAAGGACACTAGGTCTGCATTTGGCTATTGTACAATCTAATTGTGCAGTGGAGGAACGAGTTGAACAGTCTGTTAGTCCGTGCCTTGGGCACCGTGATTCCCCCAGAGTTTCTCAACCACCTCCCTGTGCTATCCGACCTGGCTCCCGGTACCAAATCATGTAGTGGGTGGTCAGGGCTGAGCATACTCTTGAGCAGCTTGACCGCCGCAAGTTCACGTCTTTCTCGGAGTGTTGGGAGGTCGGGAACACTCCTCCTTCCACCCAGGGAGATGATCTTCAAGGCTCTCCTCTGCACTCTCTCGAGAGTCAGTTCCTGTTTCTTACTACAGCCCACTAGGATCACATGGCCATACTCGAGCACAGGCCTAACAAGGGCTGTGTACAACTGAGATCAGAGACACTCATTCCTTGTTTGGTGAGTAGTCTAAGGAAGTGTAATCTCCGCGAGGCTTTCACCATCGAGTTGACCTGCTCGTCGAAGGTGAGACCCTTATCTAAGATAAACCCTAGACCTTTTGCTGAGTCAACGACAGGCACTGGTTCTCCCCCAAGGGTCAGTGTAGGTGGCACGGGAACACTTCTGCAAAAGCAGATCTGGAGCAATTGGCTCTTCTTGCCATTCAAAGTCATTTTCTGTTCACAAGCCCAAGAGTCAAGGTTGGATGACTCCTCCTAAACTGACCTATCGTCGTTCGCTTTAAGTGCCAAGAGAGTTCTCGACAAAGTGATGTCATCCGCGTAGCCGACGTTCATAGTGTCTAGGTGGACTGTACTACGGGTACTCATGAACAACAAAAAATACGGGGAGATAACTCCGCCTTGGGGTACACCCGATGTCAAAGTGCGCCAAGAGCTCGTTTCCCCGGTAGCAACTACTCTCTGCTGTCTGTCTGTCAAGTAGTTATGAATCCAAGCCACCATTCTTGAGCTTAGCTGGAGGTTGATCACGGTCTTAAGTAGCAGGGCATGATCCACGCGATCAAATGCCTTGCTCATGTCAGCAAAAACTGCGCGAATCAAGGTTGGCTTTCTGGAGTCCAGAGCAGTCAGCCATGTATGAACCATGCGCACCAGGGCTATTGTTGCTGACGAGCCCCGCAGGTATGCGTATTGGTCCTTGATCACATTACGAAGGGTGGGAAGCAACCGTTTCAGGACACATTTTTCCAACAGTTTAGCCAGGACTGGAAGAAGAGACACCAGCCTCATGTTGGAGACGTCAGATAAACCAGCGGACTTGGGCACTGGGACAACATTGGCCGACTTCCAGATGACAGGTACTGTGCCCTCACGGTACGAGGCATTGAACAAGTGTGTAATTACTGGCGCTATGTACATGTGTTACATCTATCTACGTTCTATTGGAAGGATTTAAGAAATTGTAGATTTTTCTCATTAATAAATATACAAATTAACTTCTCATTTGCAGTTGTTCCTTTCTTGACTTATCCTCTTTGAAAGGTTTAACCAATGATTCACAACTGCTGTTCTAGAACTGACAGCTAGGGGACTAAAGGTACGTCACATTATCCTTACATTAAAAGCTATCTACCATGGAATCACAAACGCCAGCATGTCCAGGACCAAAAAATACAAAATCCAGAAATTTTGCTGCAGTACCAAGGACAGCTGCCAGGAGGTCCACTTTTCTTCCAAATTTCGTGACCTTATCATGTATAATCATTTTGAGGTCTCAGCAACACCCACCCACCTACGAAATCTCAGGACAATCCATCTCCACAAGTCATCGTGTTGACAGACAGACAAACAGACAGACAAACAGACAGACAGACAGACAGACAGACACACACACACACACACATATACATACATACATACATACATACATATGAACGCTACAAAAACATACCCTTGTTGGCAAAGGTAATTAAAAAGCTCATTGCTGTAACTGAGTTTTTAATGGAGTAGGCATTCGTGTGTAGCTACCACACCGACTTGGCGTCAGTCAGAATTATTTTAGCTATCTGCATATCTGCGACACTTCAGGGGACAATAAACAATAGACAAAGACGAATACACCCAGTTCCTCTGTACAGTCGGAGAGTGAACAGCGAGCTGACATAACCCGACTTCGCCTCGCCTAGAACACGAGCATACATGTAGGTACATGTACTGTTTCCTATTAACGTTAACGTTCTTACTTTATGCAATATAACAACTTACGGTATATTTTCTGTAGAAAATGATAACTGGAAAACACAATCACTGTCAGATATGTGAGTTTGTTTTGAAGGTGACCGAACCCATGCGTTGGCTCATTTTATGACCAGACGTGTCGTGCCTAGCCTGATGTTATATAGTTCCAAGAAGGTGTACAACAGCTAAGGCCACCCCGTGTTTTTCTAACTCTTTTGTAGAAATCCTAGCTGTTGGCACCGTATCTGTGCAAATATGTACGGCCCCACCAAACGGCTTGTTATATCCCCCGTTTGAGACCTTCAGATTCCTCGCCATTGTTACCGTCAAAACCTCTCTGTCCACGCTATAGACTAGCTCTACCAGTCTTCGGCTGGAAAGAGTAGAAATTGGCCAAATAGACAGATAATATGCCAGGGGAGTCGGTCCGCCAGAGAGTATTGTTTGCCACTCCCGAAGCCTGTCGAGGGTCGCTACGATCAAGCGGTATAGAAGTAATCCCCCCATTATTCCAACAACAAAAACTGTTTCCAGCGTAAAGATCATTCAAGCACTAAAGCAACCAGGGCGCTGTGTGTAAAGATCTAGAAATGACCGGTACAATGGTCAAACGGGCTGTATGTTGTTGAGATTTAAAAAAAAAATATTGTCATACTGATATTAAAAATGATATTATGAGACACCTATTAATGCCGACTGTGTCGATAGATATTTTAAACAAAAATATATTCGCTAGGATCTCAAATATGATGGGATTCTCTCTTTTTTATTTGACGGGGAAAACACTAAATCGGCGTGGTTATGTGTGAGAAACCCATGCGGCGGCTAACCGCACACTTTCAGGCTGTTTTAACGCCAAAGACACAATGAATCCGCAAACAAATTAACATTTTCCTAAAAGATGCTTTGAAACATGCATTTCTATACTAGAATGTCGTTATGTAGTCGTGAAAAACAGCGTGGAAAACGCCTGTTCCTGTCAGTTCCCGTTAGATATAAGGAAGTTTATTTGCAAATTTATAACCAAGAGCTAATTGCAACATGGCACAATGTATGGAGTATACGGACATTACAATGGTGACAAATGGAAGAAGTGACTACTACTCTATTAATGGTGGATATGATATCATGCTTTGTCATTATTATCTCTATTTTCAGTTTTAAATGAAGTCATCCTGTTTTTTACGCCCTTGCGTCAGATATGGATGTTGATGATGTCCTCCATAGAATGTACTTGCTGGGGCCTAATTTCTGAGCTTACCTAACAAGTGTCTGGTCACTAGACAATACATGTGCCATTCCTCGTGCCGACATCAGTGGAACCCCCTTTTTATACTATAGCACTGCTGCTACACAACAGGGAAGTGCCAAGTCAATTATCTTTCACAAATGCCAAGTCAATTATCTTTCACTAAGGGCTTCTGCTTTTCCCTCCTCTCTTCATGATGAAAAGTTTAACTGTGGTTCCTCTTGCATGGCTGGGAAACTGTTTCTCTGGTTAAGAGACAGTACAGAACTACCGTTCTTGTCGGAGGTTATTTTGGTCTTTGGTTGGCGGGATTTAGAGGACGCGTTTTCTGAGACAAATTCAAGATATCCGGCATTCAGTTCATACAGTAAAGATCGACATTAAAATCTGATCTAAGGCCCAACGTGATTTTATCCCGTAAATTACTTCCTCCTCAGATAATCACTAAGAAGACCCACCCATCTTGAGTTCAGGTGCCTGTGTTGGCACAGGAATTGCCTGTCAAAACGTCAAAGGCATAGAGCACGTCACAAGAGCCATGGGTCAAACGGAATAGGCTTCTGTGTGTGTTACAGTAGATGGGCAGGCTACACCCCTTATTGCGATCTTTGGCATGCGTGTACGGTTTGAAAGGTTGCTCAAAGAATTACTTTTTTTACGCCTTATGTGTTTTCTTGTCATTCAAATAATACTTTTACATCGTGCATCATATTCCAATTAAAAATTATCAAAGGCCAGGCTGGAACAATAACCCGGCATCCTATGCAAGATGGCTATCCTTGACCTCACATGTCCGGAAGGGGCAAAAACAACTGTCAGGGCAAAAGTAGGCACGTTAAGCCCATACATAACAAATTGATAATGCTTACTACAAGTTACAAGTAGCCTCGAGTTAACATAGAGTGAGAAAAGATGATTACAGTGCGTACAGGGTATAAAGGTTAGTTTGTTATCAGTCAGTTCTTTTGAGTAGAACAATGAAGAAATGATCTGCCCTGCTCCCTCTGTTACCACGGGTGACATAGAATTAAAAAAAAAAGAGAGTTTGAAGTCGTAAGTACCGGGATATGTCTTTTGGGGGTTTTCGTGAATGTGTGACAGGGGCTTTAGAACATGGATACATCCGACAGGCTTCGGGAGCGGCAAACAGTACTCTCTGGCATATTATTTGTCTATTTGACCAATTTCTACTCCTTTCGCCACTTCCCCAAGGCTGATAGAGGCTATCTCTATACTTGTTACTCGCAGGAATTCATTTTAGAAATTATCTAAGAGATCATGGTCACTTTTTGTACGTGAAGTTTAACTTGAAAAGTTTGGTTTTAAAAACACGGTGACAACTCTGACGTAGTCTACGCTCAACAAAAGCGCAAGTTCCAGACTACCGTTCTTGGAATATAACTTAAATCACAGTTCAATTAATGCTCGACAACTGCAATTTAAGGTAAGACGATAGAGAGTATCTAAGGAATCGTAATTTTTTTTACCGTTTTTCTTTTAACAAGCCAAGCGACTTAGCTATTTAGCTAGGTAGCATGTTGGCTTCCAGTATTGTATAGATTTCAGCTGTTTTGTCGCATTTGCGCGAAAGATTGCGACATTTTGAACGCCCCATTAGATCTGTAGTGGCGGTAATTACGACTGCAAACTCTCTTTGTCACCCGTGGTAACAGAGGGAGCAGGGCAGATCATTTCTTTATTGTTCTACTCAAAGGAAATGACTGATAACAAACTAACCTTTATACCCTGTGTACGTGCTGCAATCATCTTTTCCCACTCTATGTTAATTCAAGGCTACTTGTAACTTAGGCCATGTTGATTTGATTATATGGATGACATCCTCTGGGTACCCCAAAACTGATGCGAGCGTGCGAATAAAAAAAAAGTTTGGCAAAAAAAAAGTTGCCTTCATTATGAAATCTACGTGGTTATGAAGGTTGAACAAATGGCTAAACACACAGATTATGGTATGGCGAATAATAGACTCTTAATTTTCATTTCTTCACATTTTCTTCTTCCTTTGGAATTGATTTTAGTATTCTACGATATTAGTATAGTTTTCCAATATTTTTTTTTTCTATTTACGGCATATATTTGCTCATTTTGCAGCTGCTTTGTACGATTTCCAGTATGGTCGAAAACTTTTTTTTTTTTTGGAAACGAACGAAAATTGATGCGCGCGCGGATGTCATCCATATAATCAAATCAACATGGCCTTAGTAGTAGTAGTAGTAAGCATTATCAATTTGTTATGTATAGTCGAGGGTTGCCACCAATGTGTGTTTTATAGAGGAAACAGGCCAGAACAGTGCGCGTTCTGGTAATCTGTACGAAGGCAAATTGTGTTCGTGCAGCCAAAGTTGCAGCACAGGGACAAAAACACGCCGAACATGTTCTTAGCCAGATTTTCTTTCCAGCTCGTATGACCCTGACCGCCGGCGTACGCTCGGCTTCATGACGTCGGCCGCGGCGTCTTCCCCGGGAACATGCCGCGCAGGCCCCGTTGGAAATGTGACTCCAGCTAAAAGCTATGTTCGTGCGGCCTAAGTTGTAGAGCTCTTGCTTGATAGGACTGGGACAAAAACACACCAAACCTGTCCTCAGGCAGATTTTCCTTCAGCTCGTTTCGTACATGGTTCCCGGGCGTCATACTCTTGGCGCCATTCTAAGCAGAAAGGCCACCATTGTTAATTCCTTATTTGCATACCGGCCACCAGAGGACAAATCTATACAATGATAATACCCGAAACGAGACGATTAGCAGTAATCAATTATATAAAGCGTTTGGGATATTTCAACACTCTGTCTCTGGTTCGTTTATGTGTTTAATTCTTGCCGCGTTTTGTTATCAACAAAAGTCGATGGGTGTGGTCTTAAACTTATGACCTGATCAAAAGCGCCACTTTCCGATACAAAAGTGCAGGGCAGTATGCTAAAGGTGCAATTTGCTGATGTGACTTATGTTCGGATGTTAAGATGATTTGTGTGTGTGTGTGTGTGTGTGTGTGTGTGTGTGTTGTGTGTGTGCGCGCACGCGTGTGTGTGTGTCTGTGTCTCTGTCAGTGTGTTTGTGTGTGTGTGTGTGTGTGTTTGTGTGTGTGTGTTTGTGTGTGTGTGTGTGTGTCTGTGTTGGTGGCTTTGGTGGGTGGGTGGGTGACTTTGGTTGGTGAGTGTACCATTAACATGGTGAACTTGTAGACTAATAACAGGCAATCCCTAATTGGTGCTCTGTGTTTAGGTAGTGTACGCTGACACGATGACGGGTCCGTGTACATCAGGGTTTTGGAGGTGGATTCTCCTGGTGCTGATAGGGTCGACTGCTACAGTCACTGGGCAAGGTAAACCTCAAGTTTAAATTTACTTGGGATGAAATTTCATCAAGTTCATATTGATCCTCTCTTGAATCATTGTTGTTTCAACAAATACCATGACATTTGGTGCAAAGGTGTGTTAAGAACATGTAATTAGTGATTTATCTCCATTTTATAAATAATTGTTTCTAAACTAATTTTGTTCTTGCCATTTATCGCTGTTCAACTTGCTTTCAGCCTTTGGATACATCCAGTCGTATTGATTTTGTGAAATGCCTTTGACAGTCCACCTAAATCTTTTAAATCAATGAT
Organism: Branchiostoma floridae x Branchiostoma japonicum; assembly: GCA_013266295.2. NCBI lineage: Eukaryota > Metazoa > Chordata > Leptocardii > Amphioxiformes > Branchiostomatidae > Branchiostoma > Branchiostoma floridae x Branchiostoma japonicum. Next base: position 13,622,995 of record CM023838.1, read on the forward strand.
GGTTGTGAATGTATACAGCCAACAGCATAATTACATCGGTCGTTATTCTATACTAAATGTTAGGGGCTAGCAAGTTTATGTTCGTGGCACAATGTTCGTGTAAAATGATCACTCCCTTAAGTAATAAATTGCCGTCTCACGATGAATGATGGCAAAGCCAGGGATCTGACGTTTACCCACACTGGGCAAGATATGTTTAAATGTTCTGGTGTTAAAAACATAATTAAAACAACTACCATCACGTATTAGACAAGAATTTTCGTTGTCTTCAGCTCATCCTTTTATAGGAAAGCAGTTTTGGCTTGGCAAGATGTGGGAGGGGGAACGGGTAACTCTCTAAAGATATGGTCCATTTCTCAAAATTTCTTTGGCAAATCACTACTAATCGTACTACATATTGTTCTTAACGTTTGTGATGTTTTGGGTTAATATGATCAACACTTTCAACTGAATGTTTTAATAGCATGGAAGCAAACTGGAATATATCCATTTCCCTCGCAGTCTGCCAGGATCAGCTAGGGATGGAATCTGGTGCCATACCTGATGAAAGCATCACTGCAATTCAATCCGGGCATACTGCGCAACAGCCCCACTACGGGCGGTTAAACGGAACTGGTGGTTGGGGCGGCTGGGGACCACAGCACCAACTCATTGGAGTATGGTTACAGGTAGGTAAATATGTTAACTTCGTATCACATTCCTATATATATATCACATTCTCTATTAGTATTACACATATTATATAGTTTGGGTTAGGCACGTCCTCTCAGATGGGGAACGTAAAGGTGAGTTTTTTTATTTTGAGTTGGATAACAGTTTAGTCCTAACATAAGTCTATACCAACTCAGATGAACTTTCATGCTAAGCAGAGGCCCCGTGTTTGAGGAGAGACACACATCAAGCATGTTAAAGAACGCACCACACAATCATGTAAAGTATCGTTTCGTTGTATACCTATATATATATACAACAAGACCGAGCTAATGTGGTCCAAAATGTAAAGTATTAGGAATGTCAGTTATTACGAATGTGGTCCCAAACATGACTGAGTTCATAACCCCCCTCATCATGGTTTATGACTGGAGTGGATTTCCTGATCAAAACAGATTCCTTAATCCAACATAGCCACATAGACTCAGTTACATGTATTTGACTCATAGACTCAGTTACAGTTACATCTAGCTTAAGTGCAAAATGTTACACCTTAACTGCTCCATAATAAACGTTATAACAATTTTGCCTTTTAGGTGGATTTAGGAGTGATCAAGCGCGTCACGGGCACCTTTATCCAGGGTGGCCTCTTGCCTGTATTTACCCACTATTCATGGGTGACGTCGTACAAACTTGACTACAGTGGAGATGAAACTTTTTGGACGACATATGCTGACAGCGATGGCTCAGATAAGGTAACGTGAAAACATAAATACAGTCAAACCTGCCTAGGCGGCCACCTCCTCAAACCGGTCACCTGGCCATCGCTCGGTCCCCAAAATTTTCCCAATTGACCAGGGCGGTCACCTGGCCAACGCCATGAATTGGGTCCGCCCATGGCCCGATCCCTTCCCATGGCGGCCGGTCGACGGGGTCATAATTCTTTAAATCTTTCAAACAGTGGCGATATCAATTCTCAAACCGACCAGTTTGTTTTGGGTTTCTACTGCCGGGCGATGTTTTCGTCTAAGGACAAAGATGGCCGCCGCTGGGTCAGTTTGGGTCAATTTCAGTCTACTACGTAATATGGGTGGGAATTTCAGCGCCCTGTAATTGTTCTCGACAAAATTAAAACTTATTCGGTAGGGTTCAATCGTGGTTTGGAACGATTAAATTACTGTACTACAGTTTGTATCATCCGTGGTGTCGATGTACTGCACTGTACATTGTAGATAGCACTCGATTAAATTGTGAATACACTGAGGCCCCGTTCATACGAATGCGCGGAAGGCGCATTCGATGTGGTTTGGCCGGATTCTGGATTCATGTGGCTCCATCTGAACGCTCCGAATCGCATTGAATGCGCATCGATCCCAATCCACATCTGGAGGCGGATTCAAACCGCCTTGACTGGATCGCGAATTGCGTCTGAACGCGCCGATGCGCATTCATCAGGTTTACTTTGCATATCAACCCGGTCATTGACCTCGGGGTCCGCAAATAACAAGTGGCGGCGTCGGCAACGAATTCTTACAAGGGCCACCCGTAGCCTGCGTCTCCTTCGTAGTCCTCTGAGCCGGTTGCAAGCGATTATCCATAAAAAAACACGACAACTTCTAGGGCATGATGCATTTTCACCCCTAACCTCTAACATTGGCAAGACGCCACCTTGTGTGTTTTCATCAAACAACAATGAATGTGGTTTAGGCGAATCGTTCTCGGTTACGGTTTTGAAGGAACGTGTGGCACGTGGACCAGATATGAGGAATGTGGTTTGCCCGAATCGAGCTCAATGCGCATTCGTATGAACGGGGCCTTAGTCACAAGGGGCTTACAGTGGGTATCCGGTCGGTAGCCTGTCAAAGCGCTCGACTCGGGTTGATACCGCCATGCGCACTAAGAAAATTACAGTACAGTACGTAATTGAACTTGATGAATATCGAATTTGAAAACATTGCTTCATTTGCCAGAAACTGTGAAGTTTAGGCCCCTGGAATCTAAAGATACCTGCAGTATTTGACATTGAAACACCTCGAATCGGAGACCATTAACTCTCAGTCATGATGTGAGTCGGGAGAATCGACCCTCTTCAAGCAGGTCACCTGTCCAACGCGGCCACTTTTCTTCGTTCCCCTGGGTGACCGGCTTGAGCAGGTTTAAATGTACACTGAACATAGAGTCAACAATTAACTCCTGCAATGTTAATGTTCTGCAAACATAGAAAAACCTTCGAAATACTGCATTGCCCCGGCTCTTGTTGGTCTCGTTTCCATTCTATATTCACAACTTTTTTCTATATGATTGCATCTGTTGCTTGGTAACATATCTAAATATCACATACCGATGGGCGTCGCTAGTTTAGATTCAGCTTGATCAATACTTTCTTTTTTATGTCAAAGGTATCAAGATTGCGGCGTCCTTATTAGTATAAAAAAATCTTCAAAGGACTAAACTAAAGCCCTCATCCGAATAATGCATTTGCTTTCCAGGTTTTTTACAGGCAACACGGACACGACGACACCTGTAAAGAGCTTACTGGACAATCCCGTTGATGCCCGTTATGTGCGCTTCATCCCCCAGTCCTGGCACAATCGCATCGCCATGAGGGTGGAGATTCTAGGGTGTGACACTAAGTGTAGGTTTCTGGTCTTGCATTGGTTAATGTCTAGTTTACTAGCAACGTTTCATCATTGTTAATTAATATCATAAAGATTAAATAAAGATTCAATAACGGGTAAAGTTTAGGCCCCGGGTAAAGAATATGATATTCCTTTCAGTACTCTGGGGGCTGACCCTCAATGATGCCGGGATGAGTCATCTAAACGTGTCCTGGACAGTCGTGGGAAATCTTCCGATCTCGCGCTACACGCTCCGCTACCAGCCGGCAGACGGGTCGGGCTCGTACCAGGAACTCTCCCCCGCACCAGCAGCGGACGCCACCTCGGCAACCGTGCTAGGACTCATGGATCACACGGAATACACCCTCACGCTGACTTCTTTTGACGAGGACGGTCAGCCAAACGGAATTATCAACGGGACATACACCACAGGTGGGTGGAGAAATTAATAACGCTGGGACAATACTCACTGGGACAGGCCACTATGGCTTTTTATCTTGCCCCAGTATGTCTTTTTTTGTTTATGTTCATTTGATTACTTCTCTTTGACTATATGCAATTACACAAACAACATACAAACAAGCCTCGGAATAATTTTTGTGGACGTGATAGCCAAGAGGACCATTGTCATGCATAGTTGCCCATCTGTCTTATTATGCACAGAGTTTTCTCTGATATATTTTGAAAATCCAGTTCAAAGTAGTCTTACATTTGCTATGCGCTGACAATGTGATGCTATGCTAGTAACTTTTTCTCATGTAGACTATAGAATGGTGGCCTTCCCTTACTATATTACTGTTACTCACTAACCCACAGGGAAATCTCTTTTCCGTCTATTTCTTAATTCAGATAAATACTCAAAGACTATAGCTGTATATTTTATAGTATGGATCATGAGGTATCACTAACTGCAGATTGCCTCGCATGTGTGTTTTGTGCTCGTTTAGAATATATTAGGTCCAAGGGTTCCATGACGGGAGACCTGTTGTGTACATTGGGTGAATTACCACCCGATAGTACCTGTCCTTTAATAATTATAACTCTATTTCTGTTGTCTGTCAAATAGTTTCCGCTGCATGCTTTAAGGACACCTAAACTAACTGGAATACAATTTATTTTTCTCGCAGTCTGTCAGGATCCGTTTGGAATGGAATCCGGTGCCATACCTGATGAAAGCATCACTGCATCTGAATTCGGGCATAATGCGCAAAACCCCATCACAAGCCGGTTAAAAGAAACTCGTGGTTGGGGTGGCTGGGGACCACAGCACCAACGCATTGGAGTATGGTTGCAGGTAGGTAAATGTTTTGAAACATTTTAACTTTGTGAAGTCAATTAATATTCGTCTCTATAACTCATTATCTCCGAACTTTGTGAAGTCAATTCGTCTCTATAACTCATTAACTTCCTGAAAGTCAATTCGATTCATCGCAACAATTAAGTACAGAACCCAGTTTTTTGCATTCGTGTAATTCCTGCGATGACAAAATTTGCGCCATGTGTTAATTTGTTCTTAACAAAATCTGCTCCATGTTACATCATAATAAAAGTCAAAACAATTCTGTCTTTTAGGTGGATTTAGGGGTGATAAAACGCGTCACTGGCACCGTTACTCAGGGTGGCCTCCTATCGTCTGTTCATATTCACGATACATGGGTGACGTCGTACAAACTTGAGTACAGTGGAGATGAAATCTTTTGGACGACATATGCCGACAGCGATGGCTCAGATAAGGTACATTGGATACATATATACAGTAAATAAAGTGTCAATAATTCTCTCCAGTCCTGGATATCTGTTTGTTCTGTACACAGAAAAGAATACCCTCTTCGAAATACTGCATTGCTCCGGCTCTCGTTTGTCCCGTTTCAACTATATGTTCACAAAACTCTGTGATCACATCTGTTCGCTTCATAACATACCTGAATACCAAATACCGATGGACGCCTTGAGCTTAGATTCAGCTTATTGAATAACGTTTATCTTTAGTGGAATGGCAAAGGCACGGTTGAAGACGATCTTTAGAAATGCTAAGTATGTCCTCATCTGGATTGTCTGTTTTCTTTGCAGGTTTTTACAGGCAACACAGACTCAAGGACACCTGTAACGAACATACTGGACAACCCTGTCGATGCCCGTTATGTGCGGTTTTACCCTCAGTCTTGGCACAATCGCATCGCCATGAGGGTGGAGATTCTTGGCTGTGACACTGACTGTAGGCCTCTTTTTTTTGCATTGATTAGAGTCTAGTTCACTAGCAATGTTTAAGCATTGTTAATCAATGTACCATTCATTTCAATTGCTCTTTGGACTGAACCTTAATGATGTCATGATGGGTTATCTTACCGTTATCTGAACAGTCGTGGGGGAAATGGGTTGCGTTGGGTTCAGTTTTCTCAGAACACTTTAAATCGTTCTTTGCCTCCATTATCAGTGAGGCTTAATAAAGCAATTGACAACCGCCCTAAAAACCTCTTGTCGTTGCAGTTACCGTAGTTGACGGTGGGTGGTTCGACTGGGGCCCATGGTCTGGCTGCAGCGTGACGTGTGGTGTCGGGACGGAGACTCGGGACAGAACCTGCACCAACCCCGCACCAGCGAACGGTGGGGCAGACTGTGTCGGATCCGCTCAGGAGACTCGAGATTGCGACACAGGGGTGTCTTGTTCAGGTAACTAAGTTATACTGCTGTTACCATGGATCTAAAGATAATTATGAGGAGATGTAAGATTGTAATGTTGAAATAATTTTTTTCCTTTTTTTTCCACTATGCATGAATACAACCAACAGCGTCTCTGCCATTCCTTTTAAAAGACGAACTTTCTACTTCTTCTTCTCTTCTTCTTTTTCGGGTTTACGTGTCGTAACTTCTTTTGGCAGAAGGCTCTCGACACGGGGGGTAGGGGTATGTACGTGGGGGAAGGGTGGTCGCTTGTGTTTGTATGGTAAGCCCAGCTTCTCAGTGGGCAGGGGCGCTACTCCCTGTCCGCCACCCTACAGCTTGGTGGCGGTGAGTACCCGTAAACTTTCAGGTGTTTTTTAACAGAAATGTTTTAAACATTTAACATTAAACATTTTTTAAATGTTAATATGTCTCCAATTAGTTGACGGCGGTTGGTCCGACTGGGGCCCATGGTCTGGCTGCAGCGTGACGTGTGGAGTCGGGACGCAGACTCGGGACAGAACCTGCACCAACCCTGCACCAGCGAACGGTGGGGCAGACTGTGACGGACCCGCTCAGGAGACACAGGAATGCGACACAGGGGTGTCTTGTCCAGGTAACTAAGTTATACTGCTGTCACCATGGATCTAAAAGTAACTTATGAGATGTAAGATTCTAATGTTTAAATCATTTTGTCCCTTTTTTTTTTTTTGTACTATGCATGAATACAACCAACAGCGTCTCTACCATTCCTTTTAAGAGACGAACTTTCAGGATTTTTCTTAAAGAAAATTTTTTAAAACATTTAACATAAAACATTTTTTAAATGTTGATTTGTCTCCAATTAGTTGACGGTGGTTGGTCCGACTGGGGCCCATGGTCTGGCTGCAGCGTGACGTGTGGAGTCGGGACGGAGACTCGGGACAGAACGTGCACCAACCCTGCACCCGCGTACGGTGGGGCAGACTGTGACGGACCCGCTCAGTGGTCACGAGATTGTGACACGATGGTGTCTTGTCCAGGTAACTTGAAGATAGTCGTTGTACATGTATCCTTAATACATTCTCCTTTAGCAAAGTCCGAGCTCGAGAAAAAAAGAAACAATACACTATTGCGAAGGCAATCAAATTGGCATATATAATGAGGACATTGTATAATTTTAGTGTTTTACATAAATGATGTTGATACATGTAACTTACGTAAAGCTGGAGTCACATTTCCAACGGGGCCTGCGCGGCATGTTCCCCGGGTAGATGCCGGCCGGTGTCATGAAGCCGTGCGTGCGCCGGCGGTCAAGGTCACAATTAAATGTTCCTTTACGGCTCCCTGTCGGGGCCGGCTTTGAGGCGGCTTCTAATTAAAATTCATAAACTTTTGGTCCCCTTGAGGTTTCTGTCAGGGATCCGTCTGATGCCTGGTCAGTCTCCCGTCGTGACCAGTGCGGGGTGCGGTAGGGTGCCGACCGGCTCTTGCAGTCCGGCCGGGCAGCTCGTGGGTCCCTGGCGGGGTCCAGGGGTGATCCTGGCGCGTCCCTGGCTGGATCCCGACGGGCTCCTGTCGTGCTTTTGAGCTGGTATATATATAAGCGCTGCTCGGCCTGTCACCGATCACTTTTTTCTTAATGTTGACAATGCAGCGTTTAGTGCAACCTACAGACAACCTGCAAGCCCGTCTGAGGTTGAGGTTGCCGACAGCGCGTCACCGTTACAACCTAGGTAGTGTGGTATTGGTAGCTAAAGAGGAGAGGCAGGCCGAACTGGATTGTTGCAAAAGACGAGGGTGGGTTAATGCGCAGACCCGTGCATGGACAGTACGACTCACTGATGATGGAGCTATGGCGCGAATTCTGACACACAAGTACACAGTGTAACACACACGTGGTGAACTGTGCGACGTAGTCTGAGGAAGGAGTTTATGATATGCCCCCTATAACCCCCTTTTTCTGACCACTTGATGCACTGATCAGCACCTGTGACGTCATAATCTTAGACAGGTCCCGGGCAGTTAGGTTACGGCTTCGTTTCGGCGTGCCTTGCCCGCCGGGGCCCGGGGTGATTTTAAGTTTGTGTTAAAATCAATTCGGCGACCGCGCGGGAACAAAAATAGGCCAGCAGCCGTCGAGAATCACGCCAGTCTCCGTCCAGGTCCCGTATGGTAGTGCCAAAAAACAGCCCGAAAACGCGCCGAGCGGGCCCCTTTTTTGAATTGTGACCTAGGCTTCATCTGGCTTCATCTATCAAAGATGAAACATAAGCAGATGCAAATTATGAAAATGTGGTTATTCTTTAAATACGTAATACGAAAATGTCACAATTCCTTAGTGATAAATGAAGGGAATTTTATACTTGTGACATGTGTAAGGTAGTTGATGGTGAACATCACCATGTTTATTTTGTCATGCTTTTTCAGTTAATTTTTCTTTTAGTTAATTTTGTTTACAGTTTATTTTACTTATTCGACCTCCACATGTTATGTTTTCTTGTAGGTCAGGTAGCAGGCGCCCCGCGAACAGGTGACAACCTTAATGGCTCCCTGACGTTAACTGTGTCGAGAGCTTTCTTTTCTCTAATACATGTATACTATCTCTGTCATTTGCTTAAACCATCTGTTGAACTGATGAACTGTCATTAGTACTATAATATAACGTTTTTTGCCATTTGTTAATATTTGTTTTAAAAAATTACTTATGATCACAGCGCATCCTTAAAGGTTTGTTAACCTTGCTTTGGTGTTTTCCATGACTTATGATAGGAATGTGGTCAAACATTTAAATGACAATAGAAATCAGATATATATATATGATTTTGCTACATTCAGTGCAAAAAATATGTCCGTTTATTAAAAACAATCTGATTCGACGCTAAATAGTCACTAAATTCATGGATAATAAAATCTATCCAGTTGCTTGAGTAACAATTTTCTTGTGCACTGCACTAATAACAGTTACTTGCACAATACTAATGCAAAAATGTTGAATAAGAATATTCCCATGGAACATTCCATTACTTTAATAATAATTTTGTAGAGATCATTGACAGCCTACTTTAGTTTCAGAATTGGGTGCAGGAGCTATTGCCGGTATTGTTGTCGGAGGGATTTCGGCCGTGGTTCTGGTAGCAGCCCTGGTGTACGTCTTTCTGATTCGAAAGAAACGATATGGCATGGATAAGGAGAACGGAGGTAAGAAAAAGGGGTTTAAATTCTTGCTGGTTGGTTTGAATTAATCTTTGATTTCCGTAATGAAAAACGTAGTACTACTACATGCCAAGTTTAAGCTTTGAAGCATGCCATGTATAGCACAGTTTGTATTTCAGCACACATAGCAGTATTTTAAAATGACTTCTACATCTCTTCTACATATGCATCACTCCTCTTTACCCATAGACCTTCCTTGTATTTTGCTAACCTGGAAGAGAAATGGTCAGACCTGATCTCGCACACCTTCTTAAGGTGTCTCTAAACTACCCTGGATTTTCTAATGAATGTTTTGATTACAGTAACATAGCTGTAGCGCATTTTTACATCCATGAAAACAACAACAATTGGACAAAACTGCCACCAGAACAGTGAGGTCATTACTTCCCACATCTTTCCAGACGTTGGGGACCCCGATGACAGGGTGTATGAAACCGTGGACGATGCAAGGGTGGCGTCGACGGAACGGCCCGGAAGTGGAAATGGCGGGAACGAAATTCCGACGGAAACCGAACGACCACCAATGGTCCACCCACGCCAGCCCGGTGGCCACCACCTGGAGCTGAGGCAACGACCCGGAAGCGGAAGTGACGGGTACGAGGTTCCCATGGAAACCATCCAATCATCAACCGTCCAACCACACCAGCCCAGTGGCTACTACCTGGAGCTGAGGCAACGACCCGGAAGCGGAAGTGACGGGTACGAGGTTCCCAGGGAAACCATCCAATCATCAACCGTCCAACCACGCCAGCCCAGTGGCTACCAACTGGAGCTGAGGCAACGACCCGGAAGCGGAAGTGACGGGTACGAGGTTCCCAGGGAAACCAACCACTAAACGTTCATGATCAGCCACCCCAGCCCAGCGGACATAATAAAAACTTGCCACATCCGGACGCAAGGGAGGCGTCACAACGACCCGGAAGCGGAAGTGACGAGTACGAAGTTCCCATAGAAACCACCCAAACACCCCATCCCACTGGCCACTACCAGAATCTGCTCAGGCAATGAATTAGCTCAGGCGTTCATCAATTGGCTGAATAATTGATTAACTTGGTGTGTTGACTTCTATCATCGCCTCATTAATTGACCTTTAGATTAAGCACTACACACATACCATTTTAGACATTATGAAGCAAGTGTAAATAAAGTCTAACTTTTTAGCACAAGAAATTGGACTTAACAAATTTTCGTCATGAAATGAGCAATCCACCGCTTCTGTGACCTTCAAATTTGCTTAATAATGACTTCAATAAACACAGATGAACTTTCAACATAATAATGTAGATATTAGTCGTGATGGTTTTACTGGGTTAAGTATTGTATCTAAAGCTAGGGGACAGTTGTGTGCAGTTGGTTTGTACATTTACTTGCAGGTTACTTCCATCCCACTCATATTTAGTATACGCGTATGCGTATATCATTGATTACACATATAGTTACTTTAAAGCGTTGTATGGTGTGTGGACACTGCATTGCACCACTGGATCTCTAGGTGGGTTTTTTGTTTGCCTTATCTGCACTGAGTCAGAATTATCAGGAGTTTAACATTATGCCATCTCTTATTTCCATTTAAAAAGATTAACCTCTTAGATTTAGGAAGAAATGGTCTTAACATCCCCTCGAAAGAGACTAAAAATAGTTCAGGAGGGGGATTCCAACTAGTACTGTTCACCCTGTGGTTCAGGGGTAACAGCATTGCTAACAACTAAGATCAAACCACAAATCCTTCCAAATGTATTAACAAAGAGACAAGAACGACGGAAGGGGGAAAACAGATCCACCGACAGAAGAACTCATGTGAGGAATCTGCCTTAAAGACTTCAAGACGCCGAAGTTGTTACCTCGTGGGCATACCTTCTGACAGGCGTACCTTGAGCAGTCATCGGATATCACCTGCCCTGTCTGTCGGCGGCAGGTGGTCGTCCCGCCCGAGGGAGTTTGCGCCCTGCCCGGTAACTTCTGGATCGGGAACGTACGGGAGTTGTTGAAGGGACAGAGGCAGGAGCGTAGGACGGCTGTACGGGAGACCAGACGGTTGTGTGCGAGCTTCGGAGCTTCTGTAAGAACTGTCGGCAATGAATCAGTGATTTCAAATTCAGTGCAAATGTGGGGGCCAGACTCGTAAGTCGGCGGGCGGAGAGTTTAAGCGCGCGCGGTCGAATGTTAGCCTGTCCCCGACTCACACCCCTCCCCACTATCTATCGCTGTGCTCGTTGGGGCGGCGGACCTAGAGGGATTGCACATCCAGTTGCACAGCGCGGCCTAGAGGGTTTGCGCATCTGGAGCACAGCGGATAGTGGCGAGGGCGTGAGGCGGAGACGGGTTACCACTCGCCCGCGCGCGCTTAAACTTTCTGCTCGCCACCTTACGAGTCCAGTCCACAGGGTAGTGAAACTATAAATATTGTTATTCCAAATGCCATTGCTGTATTAGCTTACTACTGTGATACATCTTTATTGTGTTAAATTGCCCCATGTTGACACAGTCAATTTAGACTATAAATAGTCAGTATGGGCAAAAAATTAGAAATATGTCATATTCTAAGTCACTTTCTCTCAAATGCATTCTATTTAGTAAACTCCATGTGATTGTATAACTGCTGTTTATCGGAATTTTATGTAGATTTTTTACTGTAAGGCAGAAAACATGGTATTGAACATTTTTATACCCACCCCCTTGGTTAACTTGTGTCTGTCTGCTTTTGCTACAATATCGTCAAGAGTAACAAAAATCCCTCACCCTTACTCTAATTAAGAATTTCCTTGCAAACGCTAAAGTCACTGTTTAATGACATTGATTAAGTGTGAAATCATCTTGCTACGAAGTCCATAGCCAATAGAGGGAGTGATCCAGTGTGACGTCACGACCCTTAGTTGTTTAGGAAGTACAGTCAAACCTGTACTAGTGACCACCTCTAAGTAAGGACAACCTGGCCATTGATATACAGTGACACATTTACTAGTGACCACCTCTGCATAAGAACAACTTCGTCATTGATGTACAGCCAACCCTGTATATACTAGTGACCACCTCTACAAAGGACCACCGGCCATTAATACACAGTCAAACCTGAACTAGTGACCATCCCTACATATATTAGGCACCACCTAGCCATTGATATAGTCTTGGTAGAAGTAAGCACTTCTGCATAAGAACTACCTGGCCATTGATACATAGCCACCCTTGTACTAGTAGCCACAAACCTTTATAAGTGACTAACTCTACATAAAAATCAGCTAGCCATCGATATTTATTAAAAAATGATCTCCTGGCCATTGACATACAGCCAAACCTGTACTAGTGATCACTTCTGTATGCGAATTACTTGGCCATTGATATACAGCCAAGTTTGTTCTAGTGGCCACTATTGCATAGTGGCCACTTCTAGATAAGGACCACCTGTCCATTGATATACAGTCAAACCTGTACAAGTGACCACCTCTACATAGAGACCACCTGGCCATTGATATACAGTCAAACCTTTACTAGTGACCACCTCTAGATAAGGACCAACTGGCCATTGATATATGAATGAATGAAGACCTTTATTGTACACACATACCCGCTGGGTTTAGTACAGGTCACAACAAAAGAATAAAATACAGATAACGATACATATATACATTGCTAAGTAACTACAATTAAGTACATTCGGTTTCTTCTCGTTTCTTAGTAATGGTAAAGAGGTAAGAACAGATATGTTTCATAATTGAAGGTTTGTCTAAGCTCATTAGAAATATAAATTTGTCTGTACTGCTTAGGTGTACGAAGTGGGGGAACATAGGTTGAATCAAACTATAAAGTTCAGCTCTCTCTTTGTTGTATAGTTTACAATCTAATACAAAATGTTTCTCATCTTCAATTCTTCCTAGGTCACAGTATCTACATATTCGTTGTTCCAGGGGAGTACGGTCATGTCTTCCGGTTTCGATGTGTAATTTGTGGCAGCTGATTCGTAGTTTTGTGGCGGCAGTTCTGTGCCGTAGGTTATCAATACTAAGGTACTGTTCTTCAGTGTAAGTGGACTTGAACAGTCTGTAGGTCCTCAGCTTGTTTTTGGCGGCTCCGCCTTTGTTATCATTATAAATTTCTTTTGAGAAGGTTTGAAAGTAGATGTCTTTCAAACGCTGATTGATAGAATTAGTAATTTGAGAGGTATTTGTGTTGAGTGATAGAGGACAATGCCATATATAGCCAAAACCGCACTCCTCCAGGGACTTTCGAACTCCTGATGCCCAACATTTGGCACCAGCTTTGTCTAATTCTATCTGACAACAAAGAGCATCTGACAGAAAACTATCGGCTGATACTTTCTGGCGAATTCTAATAAAGTGCTTGATGGCGTTTAGGGAGGCTTCGACCTGAATGGGGAACCTCCCTAATTCCGCTCTTGCTGCGAGGCCACACGCCGATCTGGGTACATGTAGAGTTTGTTTGCAGAATTTCAGGTGGATTGATTCAATGGGACAGGATTTAGAATTTTTTACAGAACCCCAGATTTCTGACCCATAGAGAATTATGGGCTTAACGCAGGTATCGAAAAGTTTGTTTCTGACGGACAAAGGGGCATCCGCTTTGTCTAGTGGCTGATTTATCCCAAATAGAGCTTTTAGGCCTCTACTGTACAGATGTTTGTTATTCGCCTTGAAAGTACCCGCAGCATTGACAACAATACCTAAATAACAATAAGATGTAACTATTTCAACATTATTTCTCTTATACACAAAACACAGATCCTTTGGTATACGACCCCCCTTAGTGAAAACAATAATCTTTGTTTTCTTGAGGTTAACATTTAACTTCCAGGTATGACAGTAGTCTTCTAATAAGTTTAGGGATGATTGTAGTCCTTGCTTGGATTCGGAAAAAAGGACTAAATCATCTGCATATAACAAACAAGGTATTCGCTTACTGTACAACATTGGCGGATTACAGATATCGTTGTCGAATACAGATGGAAGATCACTTAAAAATAAATTAAATAAAGTAGGGCTTAGATTGCAGCCCTGTTTAACACCGCAGTTTGTAGTAAATGGTTCAGTCAGACCGTTACTACATTTAACACGATTAGTGTTTTTTGAATACATATCTTTTATGGTTTTCAAAAATTTACCCTCTACACCTAACTTATTTAATTTAAACAGGAGGCCATTTCGCCAGATCGAGTCGAACGCCTTACTAAAATCTACGAAGCAGGCAAAAAGGCGAGAATTTTTACTAAGGTATTTGCTAACTAGGGTGCTTAATACGAATAGATTATCTGTTGTTCTAAAGCTCTTCCTAAAGCCTGCCTGGTGAGGTTTAAAGAGATTATTATTTTCTGCATAACTAACTAAGCGACAGTTTAGTATTGACGAGAATAATTTACCTAGGCAGCTAATTATAGAAATACCACGGTAGTTGTCTGGGAGAGAAGGATCCCCAGACTTGTGGATAGGAACAATATAACTGAGGGACCAGTCCTCGGGAAAGTACCCGTTTTGAAGACATGTATTAAATAATCGAAGGAGTGGCGTTTGAAGCACTAATTTGCCTGATTTTAACATTTCATTTAAAATCATATCGTTACCGCTCGATTTATTGTTCTTGAGGTTGGAGATGGCAGTATTCAGTTCTTCTGGTGTTATTGGTGAGTCTAAGACGGAGGGATTAGTAGATAAATTTTTATCGTCACAATCTGTGTTGTGGTCGTTTGTAGTATATGTATTAGTGGAAAGTTTGTCTACGTTGTTGAAATGTTTAAGCCAGTCATCTTCTGAGATTTGATTGATTTCTTGAGCTTTTGATGGTTTTAATTTGTTCACTAAATTCCAAAAAGCACCAGGGTTTTTGTCTTTAAGTGAAGACAATTGTGCCATAATTTGTTTGTGGAAGTTCCTTTTCTTCATTTTTATGAGCTTTACATATTCCTTCTTCCTTTTAAAATATCTACCTCTAATGTCTGAGTTGGACGGGTGTTTTCCGAGTAAATATGCCAGATTCTTTACTTCTCGTTTTAGTTCGAAACAACTTTTGTCAAACCATTGTCTCTTTTGTCTTACCGGGGGGCGTTTCTTAGAATTAGTTCTCCTTACTGACAAAGATTTGAAACCGGCGTCTCTCAAAATTGAACTGAACTCCGAGACAAATGTTTCTATTTCTGCCTTCGGTGTAGTGTCGTTTGTGTTTTCAGATGAAAGGGAATTCAATCTATTGGTAAGATGAGACTGAGAAAGGATTTGCACGAATTTTTGTGTAGATTTTTCATTCCAGTGAAAACGTTTTGGGGGTGGTTTTGTTTTTGACCTTGTTTGTTTTTCATGATTAGGTTGATGTATTGAGTTAGAGTGGAGGAAAACTGACAACATGCAGTGATCGGAAAAAGATGTTAAAGGATGGACTTGAAATAATAAAACATTTTGAAGAAAAGATTGACTGCAAATAATGTAATCGACTGTACTGCTACCGTTAGGTTGGTGACAGGTGTAGTTACCTTGTAAGTCACCAGGGATATATATACAGTCAAACCTTTACTAGTGACCACCTCTACATAATCACCACCTGGCCATTGATATACAGTCAAACCTGTACTAGTGACCACCTCAGCATAATGACCACCTGGACACTGATATACAGTCAAACCTGTACTAGTGACCACCTCTACATAAGAACCACCTGGCCATTGATATACAGTCAAACCTGTACTAGTGACCACCTCAGCATAATGACCACCTGGACACTGATATACAGTCAAACCTTTACTAGTGACCACCTCAGCAAATGACCACCTGGACACTGATATACAGTCAAACCTGTACTGGTGACCACCTATACAGAATGACCACCTGGACACTGATATACAGTCAAATCTGTACTAGTGACCACCTCTACACAATGACCACCTGGGCACTGATATACAGTCAAACCTGTACTAGTGACCACCTCTACATAATGACCACCTGGACACTGATATACAGTCAAACCTGTACTAGTGACCACCTCTACATAATGACCACCTGGCCATTGATATACAGTAAAACCTGTGCAAGTGACCACCTCTACATAAGGACAACCTAGCCACTGATATACAGTCAACCCTGTCCTAGTGACCACCTCTATTTAAGGACAACCTGGCCATTGATATACAGTCAAACATGTACTAGTGACCACCTCTGCATAAGCATTACCTGGCAATTAACATGTACTAATGACTATTTAGAACTACACAAGAACAACTTGGCCATTCACATAGTCTAACCTGTACTATTGACCACCTCTACATAAGAACCACCTGGCCATTGATATACAGTCAAACCTGTAGGAATCTTGTTTTTTTTTTGGGGGGGGGGCACCTTGTTTCTTTTTGCCCTATCGCATTAGATTTGGAGTCTGCGGAGGATTTCATAGATAATATTTTTTTGCTTTGGCCTAACGCTGTACTCACACCACACCGCATTTGGCCAACCACAATCGTTGATTCACCGTGGTAAACTGGGTATTTAAGCATTACTGACGCCGAGTGGGAAAATTATGTGTGGGCGACCATCAATCTGAAATCTGTCAAAGTTAACATTCCTCACTCTGAAAACCAGTTTTCTAATAATAGTACGGTATACATATATATCCGAGCACCCAGTTCGTCTATAAAGTTGTAGAGTGGACAGCGAGCTTTTATTTGCCGACAGCACTTAATACACCTGTGAGTACCTAGTATCTATAGAATCTATAGAATAGCAGTATCTATAGACTGAATCATGTTTCTTTTCTGTTTAAGTTTAATGTGATCAAAAATCTGGTGTCTAAAACACGGTGGTGACTGTGACATGGTCTATGCCGAACCAAAGCGGCAGTTGAAACGTCACGTCTCAGACTAATACGTTCTTTGTCTATACAATGTCATAAAACTGTTCTTTTGTAACAATCGACAACTTCAAAGCTAAAATATGGAGAGGATCTAATTGGTAGTTTGTTTTGTTTTCCTAAGTTCCGCCCTTCAAAAACCACGAGTTCGTCGCAGTAGACGACGCTGGTGTGTACAGATGGGTAGCATGTTCTGCCCACTTCTTAAAAGCCATTGAAATTTCTAGCAAAGCCCTTATTATACTTCGCTCATAATGTTGTATCGCTAATATATAAGGCTGGCGACGTCTCAGAGTGGTATTGTAGATAATTTAGCTGTTTTGTCTCACCTGGGTGAAATATTTGGACGGTTTGGATAGGGTCTGGCCTGGTGTCCTCAATGAAGAACCAAAAGTACTGGTCAGGAGTAACTTTATCTAGTATACTTTACCGGAAGTCCGGATATAAGATGATGATCATTATATTTCCGTCCAAGTTTTAATGTCCTGCTTAACATTGAAATTTGCTTGCGACTTCGAAATTTTGGTAATGTCACTGTCAAAGATTACAATTTGACATTCAACACATTTATGTTAAGATACACTGACTCAGTCCTATCTGATATACGTTTTGGGTAATACTTATTTTGGCAACATAATTGCCTTTCACTTCAGTGCATATTGCAATGCGAGAAAGGGCAGAAAGGGTCACATAAACGACAAAAATATCCAGCCCAACAATAGAGCCAATTATACGGACAACCATCAATATTAAACCTGTCAACGTTCACAATCACTGATAATTATACTTAAATTCTGAGGGCCACAAAAGGGTAATTACGTTTGTATGGCAAGCACCAAAGTTCTTACAAGAAGCCCAAATTCTAACAAGCTCTCAGGGCAAGCTCTGTACAGTATGTCTTTATTATGATCGTAAAGTCATGATTTTGGAGTAGCACTGTCATTCATGCAAAACAAGGATAGCGCAGTGAACTGGAAAACCCAGATTGTTTTCTCGTGGCCCTTTGCAGTTTATGTTTCTGTGGCGCTTGATACAAGCTGTGACAGAATAAAGCCCTGTTGTTGGTGTACCAATGGCGCATTTTTTCTGATTGATAGCAGTTTATATCTCTGTGGACATCTTGAGTCTCCTTTGTGAAAAGACATGCCCTCTAGTCCTGAAATTTAATTATAGGTTTGGACTACCAACGCGTAAATTACATCCGATCATCGCGTGTCTTTTGTAGTCCATCAAAAGCCAAACTACATGTAAAGCGTGTGTTATACTTTCAGGACCTTCCCATGGTTTTGCTCTCAACCAATCCCTAGGCTAGATAGGCGGTGAGTTTGGAGTAGCCTAACATCTAACTACTAATATACGTAGAGCTGATTTTACCGTAGTCTTGAGAAATTTGGGAGGCCATTTTAGATGTGTGTAATAGTGACTTAACGTGCATACTTTTATCCTGTTGGGCCACACAAACGTCATGTTTTGACTGGAGCAGTACCTAATAGATACGTCTCAACTCTGATGGAAGAAGTTTATATAAAGCAACCTAAAAATCAGCGTTTACAATTAACTTAATTACGACCGACGAAACAGTGTGACGTCAGTTGCAGCGTTCTTGTTTGACAGGACAGGGACAAAAACACACCTAACCTGTCCTCAGGCAGATTTTCTTCCAGCTCGTTTGTTGCCCGGGTGTCATGGCGCCTTTCTTAGCAAACAGACCGCCATTGTTAACATGACATTCCTAATTTACATACTGACTACAAGAAGACAAATTCATAGTCAAAATAATCAAAACGAGAATATTACAAATAATGAATCTTATATAGTGTTTGGGACATTTAACCATCCACCATCTGTTCTGTGTGTTATCGAAACGTTTAAAACTTTAATTTCTTTTAACATAATGATCATTATTCAATGTCTAGGGTTTAAACAAACGGTATGTTCTTTTTGAGGCAACAAGTGGCATTTTCTACCAAGTTCTAGTAGACATAGACTGGGTTTTGTCGCACTGGGTCCATGCTAGAAGAACTGTTTATATTTGCCTTAGTAGGAGTGACACACCGATCTCAAGATCAACCGAGAGTTGTTGGACAGGTGTCGACGACTGTTCTAAAACACCATACCTTTAAATCTGACCGCATTAAACCTGCATACTAAGACCTGCTCAACAGCGCCACCTTCTGAGACAAAAGTGCAGGGCAGCATTGTGATTAACTTAAAATTCAGGAATCGAGACGTTTATGAGCAATGACTCACGTACACGTTTGAGACATCTAACCGCCTACTATCTGATTTGTGTTATGAACACATTTAACACCTTAGTTTAGCATGAAAGTTCATCTGAGTTGGTATAGACTTATGTTATTTTGAGTTGGATAACAGTTTAGTCCTAACATTTAACACCTGAACTCTATTTCATTATTGTGATCATTATTAGACGTCTAGGGTACACACAAAGGCGAAAGGATGTGTTGTATTTGAGGCAGCGTGAGGCATTTTCTGCCAAGTTTTAGTATGGGATAATGTAACTGTCTCATGTTGAAATGGGGTAATTCATTTTTGCTAGTAGTTCAATTTGAATCAACATTGATAGCTGGTCACAAATATACCACTGGTGACCTTTGTCAACGCCCTTTTCCGTTGATCGAAATACTTGATCCTTATAAAGCATATTATGACTCTTTTTCGACGTTATTTCTATTATGGCATTTGTATTTTGTATGAATTTTCTGCATCGTTCAACCAGGATAATCGCCCCTCCGCGTAAGATACCAGTTTTGCAGATATGGGTAAGATAATAAGCAATCTAGTCCTAAACGTGTACTTTTTAATCCTTGCTGACGCACCATATATAATAGTGGAAATTCGTCTTACTTTCCCTATTTGGTTTTAGGTATATCGTAGTTGGTACGTCCACCTGTTGGATCCGTTATGGGGTACTCAGTATAAATGACAACATGCCCTTGCAAATAGAAACAGGCTCTAAGGACTGAAAACATGGGTTTAATTTCTGTTTATTACGATTATTTCTGTTCTTTATATGATAAATTCTTCCCTGGCAATCCTAATCTCCAAGCAGATCTTACGGTGGCCAAAGACAGTATCCAATTGGCCAGACAGTTGTGGCTAATGGTAATTGTCTGGCCAATTGGATACTGTCTTCGGCCACCGTAAGATCTGCTTGGAGATTAGGCATTCCGTCAACAAAAGTCGATGATTGTGGTCATACACTTGTCCAGCACGACAACGACGACGACAAATGAAAAGAGAAGCATGCAAAGGCTCTATCTTGTTTGCGAGTGATTTCACGATAATTGTTTGTTTTTTTGTATGTTTGTTTTTCGTGTGTACTGATGATATTGTGAAATATGAATATGCAGAATAATAGAATGCACGCTGACACGATGACGGGTCCGTGTACATCAGGGTTCTGGAGGTGGATGGTTCTGGTGCTGATAGCGTCGACTGCTTCAGTCACTGGGCAAGGTAAACTTCGAATTTCAATTTCCATTGAATGTCTTTAATCACACCGCATTAATATTGCACCAGCAGGAATACATAACTGTAGTACAAATCAGAGACAGAAATTGTTGCGTGAAAATACCTTCTTGTTCAATGAAGAACATTCTTATGCACTCAGACTCTTGCCGACCTAATGAAATTATTTACGGAAATAACCTGACATTTAGTACCATGTTCTAACAAGCACACGTACGACGACTAGCAAGTTGAACCGTTCCATAAATGTCCATCGAATAGTAGTATACCTTCAAGAAGTAGTATAGATAGTAGTATTAGTAGGAAACTGCGTCAACGATATGTATTAAGACATGATAGACAGGCATGGATTAAAATGAGTCATTTTGTGCATCTTCAGTACAGATATAGATCTCAGCCAGGTAATACCCGACTTTGACTGATCAGTTCCCTGAGCACCATATGTAGCGAACCCCCACCAGGCTGTGGTAACGTTCACTTGTAACATAAGATGCCTACGTAACGGCTCTGCTGATTCGACGTGCCAAGCTGACGTGACGTGGACTGACCATGTTCCAACGTGATGGGAATTATTTCTTTTTGTACTATCCATTGCAGCGGTTCAATGTCCGACTCTGACAGCGCCAACCGACGGAGCGGGGAGTCCTAACGGAGCGGTCTCCTACCCAAACGGGGTCAACTTTACCTGTAACACGGGATACATACTGAACGGCGCTGCTGCTGCAGCATGCCAAGCTGACGGAACATGGAGTAACCCTGTTCCGACATGCACACGTAAGACTGCGCATATGTGCTACATATAGCAATGTCTATCGAATTTTACTATATTTTCACTACAAAGTATAGAATGTTAGAAGGCAACTGCATGAACTTTTCGTATTCAAAACATGGTAGACATGCATGTATTATTAAAAGACGTCATCTAGAGCATCTTCAGTACAAAAATAGATCTCCGTAATAAAAGATTGTTGATTATTTCAGCGAGACGATGTACAACGCTGGCGGCCCCAGCTAACGGAGCTCTGATTCCTCTCGGGCCACACGCCTACCCAGACGGGGTCACCTTCTTCT
The DNA here is from genome assembly GCA_013266295.2 of Branchiostoma floridae x Branchiostoma japonicum. NCBI lineage: Eukaryota > Metazoa > Chordata > Leptocardii > Amphioxiformes > Branchiostomatidae > Branchiostoma > Branchiostoma floridae x Branchiostoma japonicum. Next base: position 13,644,522 of record CM023838.1, read on the forward strand.
GTAACATGGGATGGGTAAGGAACGGCTGTGCTGCTGCGGCGTGCCAAGCTGACGGAACCTGGAGCAATCCTGCTCCAACCTGCACACGTAAGACGACTTGCAAGATGATATTCGCTACAAATTATAACGAAGTTGTCAGAAGTAGGTTATGAAGTTAAATTATATTATATTATAAAACTTCAGACACTCACCCGGGAGGCGGTAGAAGCTGTCAGATGTTACGTTATGATGTAAAAATAACTTGAGACACTAACCTGGGAGGCAGTAGAAGTTGTCAGAAAATATGACGTTAACCTAACTTTAGACGCTCACCCGGGAGGTGGTTGAGGTTGTCAGAAGATAAGTTGTGACGTTAAAAATACTTACGGCACTTGCGAAAGAAGGCGGTAGAAGTTGTCAGAAGTTATGACGTTAACCTAACCTAAATTATAACGTTAAAAAAACTTCACCTGGGAGGCGGTAGAAGTTGTGAAAGTTAGGTTCGTCCACCCTATTCTAGCCACTGTCGGAAGTTAGAAGGCGCCATGTAATTTCAGACAACTTCTGACACCCGCCACCATACCGTGGCTAATGTCGGAACTTAGATGACGTCACACATAACAACAGATAGCCTTTAACTACTCGAAAATGGTGGTAACTTCTGACTACTCCGGAACAACTTCTGCCACCTTAACCTCTGCCACTTCAACCTGATACTGGTTATAGCTACATATTACTACTACAGACAAGATCATCAAAACATCATCCAGATGTATATACAGATGGTATTTTTTTTTAATAAACACTTCATGACAACAGTAGGAACCACGACTACTCTTGGAGTCAGCGCAACATCCCAAGTGATAACAGCTGTACCTGGACTTTGTATCACACCTGCACTGATGACCACGGCTTCACAAGGCACAATAACGACATTTGGAATGACGAACGCTACTTCACCAAGCACAACAACGACACCTGAAATGACGACCACTGCACCAGTCACAACAACGATACTTGGAATGCCAACAACAGCTGTACTAGACACAACAACGGCACCTGAAATTACGATCACAGGTGCACCAGACACAACAACGGTACATGAAATCACCACCACGGCTACACAAGGAGCAGCAGCGACACAGGAATTGACGACCACATCTGTACTAGGTACTGCAACGACATTTGGTCTGACGACAACTCATGCACCAGGAACAACAGCGACATTTGGAATGACGAACACGGCTGCACCTGAAAAAACACCGGTACCTGAAATGACGTCCACGGCTGCACCAAGCTCAACAACGGTACATGAAATGACGTCCACGTCTGCAGCAGAAACAACAACATCACCTGAAATGGCGACCACGGCTGCACTTGGTACAACGACGACATTTGGAGTGACGAAAACGGCCGCACCATTCACAACAACGGTACCTGAAATGACGACTACGGCTGCAGCAGAAACAACAACAGCACCTGTAATGACGACAACGGCTGCACTTGGTACAACGACGACATTTGGAGTGACGACAACGGCCGCACCATTCACAACAACGGTACCTGAAATGTCGACTTCGGCTGCAGCAGAAACAACAACAGCACCTGTAATGACGACAACGGCTGCACCAAGTACAACGACGACATTTGAAGTAACAACAACGGCTTCACCATTCACAACAACGGTACCTGAAATGTCGACTACGGCTGCAGCAGTACCAACAACAGCACCTGTAATGACGACAAAGGCTGCACCAAGTACAACGACGATATTTGAAGTAACAACAACGGCTTCACCATTCACAACAACGGTACCTGAAATGTCGACTACGGCTGCAGCAGTACCAACAACAGCACCTGAAATGACGACGACGGCTGCACCAAGTACAACGACGATATTTGAAGTAACAACAACGGCTTCACCATTCACAACAACAATACCTATAATGTCAACTACGGCTGCAGCAGAAACAACAACAACACCTGAAATGACGACGACGGCTGCACCAGGTAAAACGACAACATTTGAAGTTACGACAACGGCCGCACCATTCACAACAACGGTACCTGAAATGTCGACTACGGCTGCAGCAGAAACAACAACGGTTCCTGTTATGACAACAACGGCTGCACCAGGTACAACTACCACATTTGAAGTAACAACAACAGCTTCACCATTCACAACAACGATACCTGAAATGACGACTACGGCTGCAGCAGAATCAACATCAGCACCTGAAATGACGACAACGGCTGCCCCAAGTACAACGACGACATTTGAAGTAACATCAACGGCTTCACCATTCACAACAACGGTACCTGAAATGACGACTACGGCTGCAGCAGAAACAACAACAGCAACTGAAATGACGACAACGGCTGCACCAGGTACAACGACGACATTTGAAGTAACAACAACGGCTTTACCATTCACAACAACGGTACCTGAAATGTCGACTACGGCTGGAGCAGAAACAACAACAGCACCTGAAATGACGACAACGGCTGCACCAAGTACAACGACGACATTTAAAGTAACAACAACGGCTTCACCATTCACAACAACGGTACCTGAAATGTCGACTACGGCTGCAGCAGTACCAACAACAGCACCTGAAATGACGACGACGGCTGCACCAAGTACAACGACGATATTTGAAGTAACAACAACGGCTTCACCATTCACAACAACAATACCTGAAATGTCAACTACGGCTGCAGCAGAAACAACAACAACACCTGAAATGACGACGACGGCTGCACCAGGTAAAACGACAACATTTGAAGTTACGACAACGGCCGCACCATTCACAACAACGGTACCTGAAATGTCGACTACGGCTGCAGCAGAAACAACAACGGTTCCTGTTATGACAACAACGGCTGCACCAGGTACAACTACCACATTTGAAGTAACAACAACAGCTTCACCATTCACAACAACGATACCTGAAATGACGACTACGGCTGCAGCAGAATCAACATCAGCACCTGAAATGACGACAACGGCTGCCCCAAGTACAACGACGACATTTGAAGTAACATCAACGGCTTCACCATTCACAACAACGGTACCTGAAATGACGACTACGGCTGCAGCAGAAACAACAACAGCAACTGAAATGACGACAACGGCTGCACCAGGTACAACGACGACATTTGAAGTAACAACAACGGCTTTACCATTCACAACAACGGTACCTGAAATGTCGACTACGGCTGGAGCAGAAACAACAACAGCACCTGAAATGACGACAACGGCTGCACCAGGTACAACGACGACACTTGAAGTTACAACAACGGCTTTACCATTTACAACAACGGTACCTGAAATGACAACTACGGCTGCAGCAGTACCAACAACAGCACCTGTAATGACGACAACAGCTGCACCAGATATAACGACGACATTTGCAGTAACAACAACGGCTTTACCATTTACAACAACGGTAGCTGAAATGACGACTACGGCTGCAGCAGAAACAACAACAGCACCCGAAATGACGACAACGGCTGCACCAGGTACAACGACGACATTTGAAGTAACAACAACGGCTTTACCATTCACAACAACGATACCTGAAATGTCGACTACGGCTGCAGCAGAAACAACAACAGCACCTGATATGACGACAACGGCTGCACTAGGTACAACAGCGACATTTGAAGTTACAACAACGGCTTCACCATTTACAACAAAGGTACCTGAAATGACGACTAAGGCTGCAGCAGAAACAACAACAGCACCTGAAATGACGACAACGGCTGCACCAGGTACAGCGACGACATTTGAAGTAACAACAACAGCTTCACCATTCACAACAACGATACCTGAAATGACGACTACGGCTGCAGCAGAAACAACATCAGCACCTGAAATGACGACAACGGCTGCCCCAAGTACAACGACGACATTTGAAGTAACATCAACGGCTTCACCATTCACAACAACGGTACCTGAAATGACGACTACGGCTGCAGCAGAAACAACAACATCACCTGAAATGACGACAACGGCTGCACCAGGTACAACGACGACATTTGAAGTAACAACAACGGCTTTACCATTTACAACAAAGGTACCTGAAATGACGACTACGGCTGCAGCAGAAAGAACAACGGTACCTGAAATGACGACGACGGCTGCACCAGGTACAACGACGACATTTGAAGTAACAACAACGGCTTTACCATTTACAACAACGGTACCTGAAATGACGACTACGGCTGCGGCAGAAACAACAACAGCAACTGAAATGACGACAACGGCTGCCCCAAGTACAACGACGACATTTGAAGTAACAACAACGGCTTTACCATTTACAACAACGGTAGCTGAAATATCGATTACGGCTGCAGCAGAAACAACAACAGCACCTGAAATGACGACGACGGCTGCACCAGGTACAACAACGACACTTGAAGTAACAACAACGGCTTTACCATTTACAACAACGGTACCTGAAATGACGACTACGGCTGCAGCAGAAACAACAACATCACCTGAAATGACGACAACGGCTGCACCAGGTACAACGACGACATTTGAAGTAACAACAACGGCTTTACCATTTACAACAAAGGTACCTGAAATGACGACTACGGCTGCAGCAGAAACAACAACAGCACCTGAAATGACGACAACGGCTGCACCAGGTACAACGACGACATTTGAAGTAACAACAACGACTTTACCATTTACAACAACGGTACCTGAAATGACGACTACGGCTGCGGCAGAAACAACAACAGCACCTGAAATGACGACAACGGCTGCCCCAAGTACAACGACGACATTTGAAGTAACTACAACAGCTTTACCATTCACAACAACGGTACCTGAAATGACGACTACGGCTGCAGCAGAATCAACAACAGCACCTGAAATGATGACAACGGCTGCACCAGGTACAACGACGACATTTGAAGTAACAACAACGGCTTCACCATTCACAACAACAGCACCTGAAATGACAACTACGGCTGCAGCAGAAACAACAACAGCACCTGAAATGACGACGGCTGCAGCAGAAACAAGAACAGCACCTGAAATGACGACAACGGCTGCACCAGGTACAACGACGACATTTGAAGTAACAACAACGACTTTACCATTTACAACAACGGTACCTGAAATGACGACTACGGCTGCGGCAGAAACAACAACAGCACCTGAAATGACGACAACGGCTGCCCCAAGTACAACGACGACATTTGAAGTAACAACAACAGCTTTACCATTCACAACAAAGGTACCTGAAATGACGACTACGGCTGCAGCAGAATCAACAACAGCACCTGAAATGATGACAACGGCTGCCCCAAGTACAACGACGGCATTTGAAGTAACATCAACGGCTTCACCATTCACAACAACGGTATTTGAAGTAACAACAACGGCTTTACCATTAACAACAACGGTACCTGAAATGACGACTACGGCTGCAGCAGAAACAACAACATCACCTGAAATGACGACAACGGCTGCACCAGGTACAACGACGACATTCGAAGTAACAACAACGGCTTTACCATTTACAACAACGGTACCTGAAATGACGACTACGGCTGCAGCAGAAAGAACAACGGTACCTGAAATGACGACAACGGCTGCACCAGGTACAACGACGACATTTGAAGTAACAACAACGGCTTTACCATTAACAACAACGGTACCTGAAATGACGACTACGGCTGCAGCAGAAACAACAACATCACCTGAAATGACGACAACGGCTGCACCAGGTACAACGACGACATTTGAAGTAACAACAACGGCTTTACCATTTACAACAACGGTACCTGAAATGACGACTACGGCTGCGGCAGAAACAACAACAGCACCTGAAATGACGACAACGGCTGCCCCAAGTACAACGACGACATTTGAAGTAACAACAACGGCTTCACCATTCACAACAACGGTACCTGAAATGTCGACTACGGCTGCAGCAGAAACAACAACAGCACTTGAAATGACGACGACGGCTGCACCAGGTACAACAACGACACTTGAAGTAACAACAACGGCTTCACCATTCACATCAACGGTACCTGAAATGTCGACTACGGCTGCAGCAGAAACAACAACAGCACCTGAAATGACGACGACGGCTGCACCAGGTACAACAACGACACTTGAAGTAACAACAACGGCTTTACCATTTACAACAACGGTACCTGAAATGACGACTACGGCTGCAGCAGAAACAACAACATCACCTGAAATGACGACAACGGCTGCACCAGGTACAACGACGACATTTGAAGTAACAACAACGGCTTTACCATTTACAACAAAGGTACCTGAAATGACGACTACGGCTGCAGCAGAAAGAACAACGGTACCTGAAATGACGACGACGGCTGCACCAGGTACAACGACGACATTTGAAGTAACAACAACGGCTTTACCATTTACAACAACGGTACCTGAAATGACGACTACGACTGCGGCAGAAACAACAACAGCACCTGAAATGACGACAACGGCTGCCCCAAGTACAACGACGACATTTGAAGTAACAACAACGGCTTTACCATTTACAACAACGGTAGCTGAAATATCGATTACGGCTGCAGCAGAAACAACAACAGCACCTGAAATGACGACGACGGCTGCACCAGGTACAACAACGACACTTGAAGTAACAACAACGGCTTTACCATTTACAACAACGGTACCTGAAATGACGACTACGGCTGCAGCAGAAACAACAACATCACCTGAAATGACGACAACGGCTGCACCAGGTACAACGACGACATTTGAAGTAACAACAACGGCTTTACCATTTACAACAAAGGTACCTGAAATGACGACTACGGCTGCAGCAGAAACAACAACAGCACCTGAAATGACGACAACGGCTGCACCAGGTACAACGACGACATTTGAAGTAACAACAACGACTTTACCATTTACAACAACGGTACCTGAAATGACGACTACGGCTGCGGCAGAAACAACAACAGCACCTAAAATGACGACAACGGCTGCCCCAAGTACAACGACGACATTTAAAGTAACAACAACAGCTTTACCATTCACAACAACGGTACCTGAAATGACGACTACGGCTGCAGCAGAATCAACAACAGCACCTGAAATGATGACAACGGCTGCACCAGGTACAACGACGACATTTAAAGTAACAACAACGGCTTCACCATTCACAACAACAGCACCTGAAATGACGACTACGGCTGCAGCAGAAACAACAACAGCACCTGAAATGACGACGGCTGCAGCAGAAACAAGAACAACACCTGAAATGACGACAACGGATGCACCAGGTACAACGACGACATTTGAAGTAACAACAACGGCTTCACCATTCACAACAACAGCACCTGAAATGACGACTACGGCTGCAGCAGAAACAACAACAGCACCTGAAATGACGACGACGGCTGCACCAGGTACAACGACGACATTTGAAGTTACGACAATGGACACCGCACGCTTTCCTTTATGCATTCATAACACCGTAGACTGGCATATTAACAGACGTCACATTGTGCATCTTGAGTAACGAAATAGATCTCTGTAATAAAAGTTTCTTGACCATTTCAGCCAGACCATGTCCACCGTTGACGGCCCCAACTTGCGGAGCTTTAAGTCCCCCTGGACCATACACCTACCCGAACGCGGTCACCTTCACCTGTATCACGGGATACGTACTGAACGGCTGTGCGGCTGCGGCGTGCCAAGCTGACGGAACATGGAGTAATCATGTTCCAACATGCACACGTAAGCTGACTTACAAGTTGATATATGCTACGAATGTAGCGGTGTCTATTGAATTTTAGTATACATACATTCCTAAGATAGTTAAAAGAGTAACAGAAAGTAACTGCTTGTGCTTTCTGTATCCGAAACATGGTAGACAGGCAAATATAAAAAGACGTTCTTAAGAGCCATTTTCAGTGCAGAAATAAAAAGCCTGGTACCCAGGTCTCTTTCATGAAAGATCGATTTATTTCCTTGGCATACCTATCCCACTCAGCTCTTTCCATTGCAGTGGTTCAATGTCCAACTCTGTCGGCCCCAACTAACGGAGCGGTGAGTCCCACCGGAGTGGTCTCCTACCCAAACGGGGTCACCTTTACCTGTAACTCGGGATACGTACTGAACGGCGCTGCTGCTGCGACGTGCCAAGCTGAAGGAGCATGGACCAATCCCGTTCCAACATGTACACGTAAGACGACTTGCAAGTTCGTATATATTTTGATATGTTACAAATGTAAAAGTCGATCGAATTATGGGATGTGGGAATTCAACAGATAGTTAAGAGAGTAAATGTATCGGAAGATAACAGCGAGAACTTTCTCTATTCAAAACATTATAGACAGGCATTTATAAAACGACGTCATTTACAGCATCTTCAGTACATAAATAGATTTTCGTCACAAGAGGTTTCTAATCATTTTAGCCAAACAGTGTCCAACATCGACGGCCCAAATAACGTAACTCATAGTGCTTTTGGACCACACACCTACCCAAACATGGTCAAGTCCACTACTAACACGGGAGAATGGAAATTTTACACGCCTACACTATATAGTGATGAGACGCTGGTTGACTTCTATAAATTAAGTACATAACACACAAAGGGCCTGTCTTACAGGTTTCCGTCATGAAAAACTGATTCATCACCTAGACATACGTATTCTACCGATTTGAAGGCACACATGAAGTGTTGTGATATCCTTTTATAGGAATTATTTCTATTTTGTACTTTCCATTCCAGCGGTCCGATGTCCAGCTCGAATGGCCCCAGCTAACGGAGCGGTGACTCCAAACAGAGCGACCTTCTACCAAACTGTGGTCACCTTCACCTGTAACACGGGATACGTACTGACCGGCGCTGCTGATACGATATGCCAAGCTGACGGAACATGGAGTAATCCTCTTCCGACTTGCACACGTAAGACAACTTGCAATATATTAAGCCAAATGAAGCAATCTGTATCGAATTTTAGTTAACAAACATTCACAACAGGAAGAATGTATTCACCAGATAGTAAAAAGAGAATTAGTAGGTAAGTGCGTGTGCTTTCTGTATTGATGATAGACAGGCATGGATTCCTCCTTCTCGTCTTGGCTTGACATGGATTAGAGACGCCATACACGTACACAGCTATTCCTACCAGTGTTGGCCTGGTTTTATCATCAATAAGGGCTTAGTGTTCAGAGTTAAAACTTTGTTCCAGCACAAAGGATTGTTCTCACCTAAAGCTTTCGACCAGTCACTCTGATCTTCTTCGATAGGCTTCTCTTTGTGGCTTCTCGGAAGTGTGACGTCAACACCAGGTCAAAGATATCCGGTAAACGATGTGGGCCCCCGTCGCGGTTGAGTGATGGGTAATAGGTACTGATGTAGATGGCCCATTTCACCCGTCTCAGGAAATTTTCTTGTCTGAACTGACTGAACTGGACCCTGAGTGCTCCATCATTCGGAACCTTGCTTTAATCCGACCACAACTTTAAGGCACCTACTTGTTGCACCTAAGGACAAAACCCTCAAGTAGAAGACAAAACCCCCAAGGAGAAGTCGTGTGGTGTCATATACTGAATGTACAGACGTTCCACACCCCCTGTCAAGGCAAGAACAACAAAGGAGCCTGCCAGGAATCCCACATTGGGGAAAAAGAGAGGCCTTTGAAGGCGAGGTTTCTGGAGCACTCACGGCCAAGTTCAGTCTATGCTGGAAGTATTATTTATTAGTATTAGATGATTCGCTAGTTTATACCGAGCAGGTCCTACCGTGCCTACACCTCATCTATCATTCTGCAGAAATCAACGGATGTGATCCCAACCCGTGTGTCGCCATTGCTGAATGTACAGACGTTCCCGCTCCTGGGACCGGGGCGACTTGTACATGTGGCGCTGGATATGAGGGAGATGGACAAATAAATGGAACCAGATGCACAGGTAATACTACAGCAATAGCTGTTTTATCTATATGTATTAATGTTATGTATAATGTAAATTTCATCCTGGCAGCCCCAAAAGACTTTCATTCTCCATCTTTCTTGATTTGTCTGAATGACTTTCAACACAGTTCACGTAAGTTCTTTTGTAAAAGAAATGGACTTTACAGTAAGAGATGCACACATTCATTCATTCCGAAAAAGATTGCTCTCGTAGCTAGACAAACGTACATTTCTAGGGGTTCCTGGGACATGCATTCTGAGCAGATAGTCTTGGCATGAATTGATTCACTGCGTCCTAGATGTTGCTTACGTGGTGCTTACCAGATAGAATCATTACCTTCAATGCTTCTCAATTATGAAAATAACGACATCCTGTACACTGTCAGGTTACAGCAAAGGGTAAAGGGTGAATTCTTTGAATAGCTCCTCTTGTTCCACAGTGAAAGTTTTAGTTCCGCGCAGTGCCGCGGTCGGAGCATCTGTCGGACTTGCCGGGATCTTGGTCCTTCTCTTTGTGGTCGTTGGTCTGGTGAAGACACGGGGTGGCCCAAAAGGCTTTAGGGAGGAAGAACCGTGATGACACCGAGGCGTGAGGCGTTCTTTTTTCTACCAAAACTGGAGTTAAAAAGACTGTAGATGTAGGATTCTTGAATAAAAACTTGACAGGCTTTAAATAATACCCTTTTTCAGTTAAGGGAACTTAGTCATCATACGAAGCATCAGACCAACAAAAGTAAACAAAGGCTTTTTCACTTTTAGTTATCAACAATTGCAATGGTTCTCTATCTAAATTTACACACAGTGTAGTGAACTTAATGACCATAGCAACAATAGAATAGGCTTTAAATCTAAACTTAGAGAAAGTAAAAATAACTTTTATCATCACCATACTAATAATAGTATAGGCTCTCCGGTGACACTTAGTGGTGATAGTAATAACCTTAACGTTAGCTAATGGCTGTTTTAAGGTTAAAGAACATGGATTAGGCAAAAGCCTGAACTTTTCTGTACCGGGCAGTTTAACTTTGGAACAACTTGTCCACATATCAAAACACTTTCCAGTCCATCTACCTAACATGCCATCCACTATCTGTTTAAACATTGTTAACAAAGTAATGAATTCGTATATTATGTTCGTTTCATTAGTAAATAATGTAAATTTCATTTCGTGTCATTATGGGTGTTTTTTGTAACATATAATCTGCTACATGTATGTTTTTGTGTGAAGCCTATAAGACTAGACATCATCCTAAAGGATATCTTTATACAGACAATAAAGACAACATATTTGGGAACATGTTATGCTCTGCTTACAATGTTAATTCCAACTTGCATGTCATTCTTAGCCGTGTTTATGCGGAATATGACCAGGTAGTGTTAACAGGTGATCTTAACTGTCCAAACATTGACTGGTCTTATGTAACGAGCACCTCAGAACACGAAAGTCACCTGTGCGATATCGTGAACGATTTTTCACTTTCGCAGATAAATAACGTCAAGTCCAACATTCACGGACATCTGCTAGATGTAGTATTGACTAATATTCCTGATAAGTGTACAGACATCGTACAGGTGGTATGCGAGTATCCTACTGACCATGCTATCTTACAGTTTGGATTGATTGTAAACCGGAAGACTGACAGCTTTTACATGAAACGGTATGTTTATAATTATAAGAGAGGAAACTTTGATTTGTTAAGGCAAGAGTTAGGAAACATATTTCAGAATGTAAACATAGATGAGAATCTTGATAACATATCTGAGAAGTGGGCTCTCGGGCTGACCGAGGCTGTTGACCATTGTGTTCCTAAGACGTGTGTAAAAAGATCATTTTCCTTACCTTGGATCGATGGCGAGGTTAGACATGCGCGAAACAAAAAGAAAACCGCATGCCGGCATGGCGACTAGCCAAAAGAACCAACAGTCCTTCCCACTGGAACAAGTTCAAAAAACTCAGAAACAACTTACAAAGACTCCTGAAAAACAAGTACGATTCGTTCGCGGTAAGTCTAGGGCCTTTAGTTAAAAGAAACCCGAAAAAATTCTGGTCCTTTTTTAAATCCAAAACAAAATCTCGATGTCTTCCAGCTGTTATAAAGTCGTCTCTTTCCGAGGCCAGTACCGCCAAAGAAAAAGCAGACACCTTTAACAATTACTTTTATTCAGTGTTTACAGTACCTAATATTAGTCAACATCTGCCTGAAATTTCTGTTTACGAACATCCATCTCTGGGAAATATTGCTTTTTCCATTGAGGAAGTCCGTAAAGTATTAATTAACCTTGATTGCACCAAGGCAATTGGTCCCGACGGTATCTCACCTGTCGTACTACGTGAGTGTGCACATGTTATTGCACCTCAGTTGACTGCTCTTTTTAACAAAAGTTTGAGTCTAGGTTTGGTTCCAGCGCAATGGAAGGAAGCAAATATTTGCCCTGTATACAAAAAAGGCCACAAAGATCTAGTTGAAAATTATCGCCCGATTTCTCTTCTAAGCATTGTCGGAAAAGTGTTGGAAAGATGCTTATTCAATCGAATATTTCCTCATTTAAAGGACCAGATCTTCCCCTTGCAACATGGTTTCATCAAGGGGAGATCGACTTCAACCCAACTACTTCAAATGTATCAGGAAATTGGGTCCATACTAGACAATGGTGGCCAAGTAGACATTGTATATCTGGATTTTTCTAAGGCCTTCGATTGCGTTTCCCACCGGTTATTAATCCATAAGCTGAAAATGTACGGAATACACTCTAACATACTGTCCTGGTTTCAAAGTTATCTGACAGGTCGGAGACAACGTGTCATAGTTGAAGGTTCTTTCTCTGATTGGCTTCCGGTAGTTTCTGGGGTCCCGCAAGGGTCCATACTAGGGCCTCTCCTTTTTTTGCTTTTTATTAATGATTTGCCTTTGACAGTAAGAAATAGTATGGCCTTGTATGCCGACGATTCCAAATGTTACAAGAAAATCTCAACTGTCAGGGACTGTGTCTCCCTTCAAAGAGACATTGAGTGTATGTATGATTGGGGCAATACCTGGTTGATGAAATTTAATCCTGAAAAATGTAAAATACTCACCATAAGTAGACAAAGAAATCCAATCATATTTACCTACAAAATGGCTGGCACTATCCTCGAGACTGTTTCTGAATACACTGATCTAGGGGTCTTGGCTAACGGGCATTTGACTTTTAATTCTCATGTACAAAATATTATATCCAAGGCGAATTCTGCAATGGGTTTTATTAAGAGGTCAGTTGGATTTCACGCCCCACTCAACGTCAAAAAAGCTTTGTACCTCGCCTTGGTCAGAAGCAAACTCGAGTATTGTTCCGTAGTTTGGTCACCCTACACCCACAATCTTATCTCCTCTGTTGAAAAAGTCCAAAGACGGGCTACTAAGTACATACTCAATGATTTCACAAATGACTACAGGACCAGACTGATTCAGTGCCAACTTTTACCACTTTCCTACAGACGTGAAATACTAGATTTATGCTTCCTATTTAAATGTTTCCTTGGACATTACGATATCGAAATTAACAATTACATCAAATCCCCCCACCCATCATTAAGATCAACCGCTCAGTTCAAACTACAACCCGAAAGGTATCTTACAACAACATTTAAAAACTCATACTTTCAACGCATAATACATATATGGAACTCACTACCAGTAAACATCAGGTCACTTAAAACAAATCCAAACATCTCCATTGAAACCTTCAGAAAGTCTGTCCTTACTCATTACAACTATCTCCTGTCCGACATTTTCAACCCAGACAACATATACACCTGGCATACCTCAGCTTCCTAGTATCTGTTAGTTTTCTGTCACCTATACATACCACCACCACTAAATTATTATTATTATTCATTGTTATCTTTTACTATTATTTATTGTTTTATTATCAATCTGTTCACTGATTGCCTAGTTTTATTTAATATTCTTTGTTATCCTCTGTTAGCGATTATCTTATGTTATAATTGTATAGTTGTTAAGTTGTTTCTCTTTTTGTACCTTTTTATTATGTACCTATTATTTACTTTGTGTTTTTAAGATTGGACAGGGGGCTAGAGAAAGGCATGTCCTGTTCCCCCTGTCCTGTTACATAGTACTCTATGTAACAAAGCTGAATAAATAAATAAATAAATAAATATGTACTGCTAGATTCTGGTCCAGACGAATCGGGGTAATGTGACCATGACGCAATTTGCAGAACACATGGTCTAATGTGAAGTCGTCAACTAATCAATTCATATCATTCTTAGAATTGTATCCTTATTTTACAGTACATCATTTGTGATTATTACGTATACGTGCGTGGTTTTAAGGGGTGGTGTTCTGAGCAATCGTTGTCTGTAAACTATTTCTGTATACCACATCTACACCATACGTACATGAAATAAACCAACGCTAAACCATAGAAAGTGAACTGTTGTCCCTGAGTGTGTTAAGTTGTAAGGTATAAATTGGCATCTAGAGCTCCGTGCATACGGAATCAAGCGGAGTGATGGGGTCACACATATGTTGTCTGTATCTTTTTTCCGACTATTCACTGACTGGGTGACTGTAACAATTGTGTCAACTTTAATTGCCTTCGCCAAGAAGGTTATGTTTTCATGGCCGTGTGTGTGTGTGTGTGTGTGTGTGTGTGTGTGTGTGTGTGTGTGTGTGTGTATGTATGTCTCTGTGTGTGTGTGTGTGTGTGTGTGTGTGTCTGTGTGTGTGTGTGTGTGTCTGTCTGTCTGTCTGTCAACAGCATAACTTGAGAAGGCTTTGATGGATTATCTTGATATTTGGTAGGTGGGTAGGTTTTGATGAGACCTCAAAATGATAAGATTTTGTGCCCCCTGGCGACTTGTTATGGTACTGCAGCAGAACTTCCGGTTTTGATATCTCGTGATCTGGACATGCTAGGGTCATGATTTTTGAATGGTAGGTAGCTCTTTTGCTCGGGAAGAAGTGACGTAAGTTTGGGCTCCCTAGCGGCTTGCTCTGGAACTGCAGGGGCGTTTGTTTGAAAATGTTAAAAGTAGGATAACTCAATAACCGGTTGACAGATCGTCTTGATATTTGGTGTGTAGGTAGCTTAAGTGATGCTTGACATAATTAGGTGATAATTATGCAATTTATGATCTAATTTGCATGATTAATGAGGGAATTCTCGATAAAATTCAAAACATAAATTGAGCCAACATTAACAATTATGAGAATGTTAAAAAAAACAGAGTAGATAAAAACTACAAGCATTATAAAATGCGAATTAAAAACACTTTACACGGGCAATATATACTATGTCCTTAATTGCAACTATAATAATAATAATAATAATAATGGTTTATTCAGCCCTTTCTGGCAATACTGTACAGACTGGCAGTGCCCTATATTGGGCCCTGAATTGCTCTGACATTTACACATCTGGCACTCGACTGCATATTGCTTTACTGAACATTTAAAATTATACTCAAAGCAACACTGATTAAAATACAATAAAAGATATAAAATACATGAAATAACAGGCGATATAAAAGGAACTGAGAGCAGTGATCGAATGACATAACGGGAATGAAGTATAACACAGGTGACGTCGTCATTTTAAAAATGTGCGTTGAGAAAACTGGCAGCACAGGATTTACAGGACGAATAGGTCAGACTCAACTACAGATTCAGCATCCGAATCATGTAAGGGATCGCACTAGATCGGTATCTTTCCGTTCTACACAACACAAAGTCAAGTTTGAGGGATGAACGGGTCGTCCTGCCACTGATCGTGGCTCTTGTAGGTGGCAGAAGATGACGATGCAGCTTTGATTGTTGCAGGGACTTGGCAAGGTTCATTGTCAGTTCCTCACGGCGGGTCTTGAGTGATGGTAGGTCGAGCTGAACGCAAGCTTTGGGATAAGAAGTGAAATCAGCACCCAGGATGATCCGCAACGCACGACGCTGCACGTTCTCGATTCTCCTACAGAGTTTAGTGGGTAGTCCAGGATGCCAAACAGGGGCCGCGTACTCCAGAACCGGACGAATGTAACAGGTGTAGACTGTAACCAAGTCATCAGCTGGAACGCGGAAGTGCTTCAGATTGCGAAGTAGATACAGACGCTGGTTCGCCTTGTTACAGATGGAATCAATGTGGGTATTCCATTTCAAATCAGCCTGGAGGTATATTCCCAAAATCTTCATTACATTGACCTGTTGGAGTTCTATGTTATTTATCATAAGTGGTGGAGGCGTGAACAATATCTTGGAAAACTGGATGTGTAAGACTTTGCACTTACGTGGGTGTAACACCATGTCGCTTTCGTGCGACCAAGTGTCCAGATCAGTTAGATCTTGTTGTAGATTGGAAGGCGTTGAGGTTGGGTTCCTAGCTTCAAGTAGATTTAAATCGTCCACATACTTCCAACGCTTCGACACGGCTAGGGCTGCGGCACTGTTGATGTATGCAATGAATAGTAGAGGCCCAAGAAGAGTCCCTTGCGGTAGACCACAGGCAACAGTAGTGCTATCGGAAAGACGTCCGTGGTACCGTACAACTTGACTTCTGTTCCTGAGAAAGTCCACTATCCAGCTAGTAAGAGAAGGTCTCAGACCAAGCTCGATTAGACGACGAATGGCTACATTGTGGTTAACGCGATCAAACGCTTTACTGTAGTCCGTTGTTACCAGCGAGCACAACATGCCTTGTTTGTCTGTGGCCTTGAAGATTTCGTTGGTCAAGTCTAGAAGGCAATGAGTAGTAGATTTGCCCTTTAAACATCCGAATTGTTTAGGGTCTATTTGGGGAAGTATATCAGAGATAGTCCACTGAGCGATAAAGCTTTCCGCGACTTTACCCAACAACGATGTCAAAGAAATAGGTCGGAGCTCGTTGATGGTAGGAGGCTTGGTTTTGGGAATGGCAATGACGACTGCAGACTTCCACTCTTCCGGTACCATGCCTTGACTGAGTGACGTATTGAGAATGTCAGCGAGCGGGCCACTCAGTTCATATGCAAATTCTTTAATGATCTTGCCTGGGATCGAGTCAGGACCAGCTGCCTTCCGAGTTTTCACTTTCAGCAACTTCCTATACACATCCCAGGGTTGGACAACCGGCGGTGGGAGGGATGGCAAGTAGGAAGGAAGGGATGATGGGTCCAATGGCGGCAGGGAGTTGGTCACGGAAGATAATGAGCAATTTATTGCATTGGCTATTCCATGAGTGTCACTGGGGGCTAGGTTAGTCACGTGGATAACGGGTTCGGCAGTTCTTGAGTTTGTCATAGATTTAATTTGTCGATGCCATAAACCAGCGTCCTCTTTCTTAATGGCTTTGACCTTTGTGTTGAAGTGTGCCTTTTTAGCTGACGAGATCGCGCGCTGGACTTTGTTTCTAAGATGTTTCCAGGACTCAGCGTCGCCATTAACGAAAGCCCGTTGACGTTGGTAGATTAGCCTTTTGACAGCAGGTGTTATCCACGGTTTATCCTGGGGGTGTAGGCGAACAAGTTTTAGGGGGAAGAAATGGTTCAGTTGGGTCTGTAGAGTAGCATACAGTGCCCGTGACTTGTCCACTGCGGTGTTAGCCGAGAACACTTCGGTCCAATTGTGGGAGGTAATCCATTGCCCAAAACTGCGTAGGTCTGAGTCCCGTATAGGTCTACAACTCCGTTTGATTAACTTGTTGTTCGCGAAGCTAGATTTAGCTTGTAAAGTAACTACGCTGTGGTCACTCGTAGCGAGTGGGTCAGAGACAAGTGGAGTTGCGTAGTGAGACTTGAGGTTGGTAATAAGGAGGTCTAGGGTGGCTTGGCCACGAGTGGGACAGTTAATAAGTTGCCTTAAGTTGTGCGCAGTACACAGCCTGGTGATATTTACACATGATTTGCATAACGTTAGAAACAGTACGTTGTAACATGGAGTTGTTGTAAGAATTAGTTGCCAGAGTGGTAGTACAGTTTCAAAGCCCTAGGGACAAAGGACAGTTCATGTCTTTTGGTTTTGCTCTTAGTTGTTCGGAAGCGACCCTCTCGCCGTAGACTGTAGCGGTTGACACACGGTGGGATGAGGAACTCATTCAGGGGAGAACTGCTGTCCTGAAGAATGTTCTGTTTATTACGTGCGTGTAATTATTGGATCTAAGCAATCGTTGTCTGTCAACTTTTTCTGCACACCACATCTACACTAAAAACACATTGGTAAAAATCTACGCTTAACACATACTTAATTAGAAATTTAGTAATTTTCTTTACAAGTGAACTGTTTTCTCTTGAGTACTGTGTTGTAGTATATATATTCGCAAGATGTACTGTATTATGTGTTGTGACAAGGCATGGTAACATCTGGAGCTCCTTACATACGAAATAAAGCGGGGTCATGGGGTCACATATCTGTCTTTTGTGTCTTTTTTCATCAACCATCCACTGAATGTTACACTAGTGTATCGGGCCTGTACATGACTTAAGACGGAAAAGATAGTCGTAATATAACACATTCTACAGCACGTCGGCAGAACGTGCTGCGCCTACGTAAAACCTGGATTTTCGGTGGATTTTTGGTCAATGTTGCATCAGAATTTTACCTGTTGCAGACCATGTATTTTTCTACACAACATTTAAAAACTACAGACGGAATGTCACCCTTATATACGCGAATTCGACCTTATATGAGACGTTCTGCCGACGTGCTATGCATAATACATTACGGGTTTCGCGCAGGCGCAGTACGTTCTGCCGACGTGCTCCTTTCTACATAACACCCACCTGGCTATAGATATACAGTCAAACCTGTACTAGTGACTAACTCTACATAACAATCACCTGGCTATCGATATACAGTCAAACCTGTACATGTGAGCACCAATACATATTGGCCACCTAGTCATTGATATACAGTCAAACCTGCACTAGTCAGCACCAATACATAAGGACCACCTGGCCATTTATATACAGTCAAACTTGTACTAGTGACCACCTCTGCATAAGTAGTCTCTATCCAGACATACATAAAGTTACCTTAAAAGCGTTGTGTGGTGTGGTGTGTGAATTCATTAACACTGCAATATACTAGTGAACACCTTTACATTATTTTAAGGACCACCTGGCCATTTATATACAGTTAAACCTTTACTTGTGACCATCTCTACATAAGGACCACCTGTCCATTGATATACAGTCCAACCTGTGCTAGTGACCAACTCTATAAAAGGACCACCTGTCCATTGATATACAGTCAATCCTGTACTTGTGACCATCTCTACATAAGGACCACCTGTCCATTGAAACCTGTCAACCAGTCAAACCTGTACTCATGACCACCTCTACATAAGGACCACCTGGCCATTGATATACTGTAAAACAGGTACAAGTGACCAACTCTGCAGAAGAGCCGTTGATATACATTCAAACCTGTATAAATGCCCACCTCTGAATAATAACAGATTTGTACACATGTAACAAGAAGTACGACATCATGACGTTTTTGCCCTGTCATATTTACATCAGAAATTCATTGTAGAAGTTCACTCCTATACTAGCCACCCACTCATGTATTAGATAGGTTAGCATTATACAATGGTATACGTAGTTATGTAGTAGTAGGTGCCATACTTTGTACACTGTACAATAAAGTTATTATTTACACACACAGGGGCCTAACAAAGCATGTTCAGATTTTACTATTGAAAGTCCATCTTATGTCCTGTACAACATAAGTGTTGGGAGGAGTCACCAGTGGAAAGTGGCTCACGCCATTGCATCTGACCAATCACAATCGTTGATTACATTGACGCTTACACCAATCTATTAATAGCATGATATATATATCTGAAAACCAGTTCTCTAACAATAGTATGGTACATATATCCAAGGACCAAGTTTTTCTACAAGTTAGGAGTGAACAGCGAACTAACATAAGCTGACGTCGCTTCATTACTTCAATTTCGGTATACATGTAATATCTACAACATTTTCAATGTAAGCAGATTTGTAAATGGGAGCAATAAAATGACAATGACAATGACAATGACAATGATGTTTATTTGCACGATCATGCCCATGTGGGCTAAATGCAGTACATATAGTGTGACGTTACATGATAACGTTACATATGTATAAATACTACAACTCCATAGGAGAGCTACACTACATCTACTGTATACAAATGGATATGGACGAACATATAAGGCTATTATTGATTATATAGTTTACGTGTTTCTTCCCTCTTTTTAAAACAGGTGTATACAAATTCACACAGTTTTTGTTGTACATTATTGTTAGGGGATGACATGATATATACAAATAGATCATCTTTCACTAACTGTTTACATCTTGTGTCTAAGTTCAGGGCACCGATAAAAATTTCACGCATGTCCCTGTATAACCTACAGTCTAATACAAAATGCACTTCATCTTCTACCCTGTTGGAGTCACAGAGTGTACACAGTCTGTCATTCGGAGGAGTCCGGTTGTGTCTTCCTACTTCAATTTGCAGTGGGTGATCGCTGATTCGTAATTTAGCCATGGCTCGGCGATGGCTAAAGTTAGGTAAATTCAAGTATTCTTCTCTTTCGTAATTGTGTTTGGATTTTCTGTACGTTCTGAGTTTGTTGCCTTGGTTTTCGCATCTACCATTAGAGTTCAGTTCTGAATAGAAGGTTTGTAGAAATATGTCTTTTAATCTTTGTTTCACTTTTGTCTGAACTGAAGGTAGATTACATGCGAAGATTCCATTTGTAAAGTGTTTAACATGTTTTGCCCGGCGATTTTTCTACATGGCTTTTGAACTCCTGTCTTGGGGGCCTTGGTGACCTGCCTCTCCCAGCTAATTGTCCAATTACGCTCTACTCACACCACTCTACATATGGCCAATCAGAACCGTTGATACATCGTGGCTACCTGTCTAATTACGCCGTACTGACGCCGGGTGGTACGGTGATACCTGGGCAGCCATTAATCTTAAATCTGTCAAGGTTAACATTTCATCCTCGACGGTCATGAGGGCGTTGCAGACAGGCATCGCGTCGACTGCGTTCAAATTGCACGCTTGACTGCTTTGTATTAACACTCCAAACAGTCATATTTAACATTTTTGATAACATAGAAACATGTACAATGGGGCAGAAAGACTAAATACAGCCATAGGGTTACTACTGGCCCTATTGCGGACATCATCAAGATCGTAGACCAAGAATCCCGTAAGGCTCATAGAAAGATAAAGGAAGCAGTCCACATTCACTTGGAACGGGCCGGGATGAACCGTAACGAAGGCTGGGAGCTGCCCAAGTCCTATTTCCCCCTACTCCACAAGGAGGCGGGGAAGGCCAGAAGACCGGCACAAGTCTCGACCTAGTCTCGTGTTCTGGCGAGACTAGGTCACTCCGTGATCAAGATGTACAGTTGACATAGAAAATTTGGAGGTTTTTACCTTTAAAAACAGCCACTGATTGAAGAATGTTTTAAGAACCGCTTATCTGACGTGACTTATGAATCTCTTTAACAAAGAAAGATTCAGAATTGTCCTAAACGTCCGGAATTGTAAAACGTCTGAAAAGTATTGTAGACTTTGAGCCTCACGGTATCATGCTTTATATTCAATTATTCTTAAATCCGAGTTCCTTCATGAATGCCCTGTGCTTGTCTCCCTTCCAGCGGACAATCGCCTCCCATATCGCGACACATGACGATCCTATCAGGACACATACCAGACCAAGGCTCTCTAGAACTGTAGGAGAAAAGCGTAGCATTGCCCATTGTAGGCCATAGGCCGAAAATACATTAACCTGATACAGTGCAATAATTGCATTGACCTCAACTAGCTCCAAGGCAAGGTAGAACAAAAACACTCTCAGGGCAGTACAAGCGCAGCTTATAGATAAGATGGCGGCAGTTAACGGTTCAAGGTTCCATGTAAGATTTGTATAAGCTGGCATTATTAACCCTGCGCAGACTGAGCTGATGAAATACGTGTAAAACAACATCACAGTTCGAGAAGTGGATTCCATCAGGCCTTTAGCGTGAACGTTAAGCGTGGCCATGAATAATGCTCCGATTATGGCAAGACTTATTCCCAGACCAGCATCCCCAGTCTCCACCGATGACCCCGTGCTGACGAAGCTGCCGTAACCGAGCATTGCAACACCTGCCATGCACCAAAGACTGCCGACAATGGTCGCACTCGTTGGGACCTGAAACAAAAAACAAACAAACAAACAAAAAAAAAACACAAAAAAATAGTATTTACTTTCGGGAACGAAAGCAAAGCATTGTTTTGTGTGGCTGTTGTGAGTTTGAGTCTGCTTGTCCTATTGGCTTCAGTTGCATGGTAGGGGTGGTTGGCATGTGATTTTGTCAGTTGATTGGAAGGTAGCGTCGGAAGGTGACCCAGCACGCACCAGGTGAGAGTGGGCAGTATTGCAGGAAGTGGAGAGATACTCTACCAAACTACATCATACAATCCAATTAACAGTTGCAATGCATTCTTAAAAACAGAAAACAATTTTCTTAAATCTAAAATTCCCGATTTCTTGTTACACAACATGTTAGTTCTAGGAAAATGAAAGTAATCAAAGAAAAAGATGATACACAGATAATATTAAATATATATTATTGACGCATTTCATTCTCAAATTGGTCTATATTGTCCTTGTATTTGACTACTTTTTTTACATAGGCAAGTAAACTTTATACCTCTTGAAGGAATATACAGGACAGAATGACACAAAAAGCCGGAGAACTGGCGTACATAACTGTCTCTGCGTTGGCCGGAGGGATGTAACCGTATGAAGCGATGTTGCAAAAAATACCGATCAATCGACCAACTCCTTGGAATATTAGGTGGAAGATTTGTTTCCAGTTCTTCGGAAGGATGTTTTCTCTTTGGTAGATGATGGGGCACAGAGTGATGAAAAGAATCAGCACATCGTTACATAGATGTAGCTGTAAAGGTGTGTATCCTCGGTCTAGGACATATCTTGACGTTGCAGGCACAAACCCGGCAAAGATGCCACCCGCCAGGCAGGCTACAACACCCCACAGATCCTGAAGGAATAGGAACATACATGAAAATAATCGTTTACATACCAGTGACATTTACGTAAAAATCGCAGTAATTTTCAACCTTTTTTACCAATTCTGAATCATATATCGCTGCCGCAACTGCTTGTATTTCAGTGACTGTAACTCAAGCGTTTTCGAAGATCCAGAAATTTTCTGGCACTCTTCAATAACCTCTAAAACAGTGCATTGAAATGACACCAAAATGATTATAAGTATGATTATGACAAGGTATTTTTGGAAAATTTGTCTTCTAATAATCGATTCAGACGAAGGGAACGTCTTTTGAAGCCCGCGCCAAATTTTATGTCAGATGACGTCTCGACGGCTTCCGAGAGAACCACTGAAATTGTTGACTTTTCCTAAAATATATCTCAACAATTTCATATTAGTGCGTTAAGGTCATAATTCAGGCACTTAAAGTCAAGAATCTTTCTTAACCAACATCTCACTTTAAATCTAGTACAATTCTGCGATGTTTGAGCTTGGGCATATCATCGATCACATTATGTGCCTCACCTTGTACCACAACCGCCTCTCGGTGCCCTTTTTCTGATCCTCAGAATTTTGTTCTGCAAAAACTTTGTCAATCTTCTGGCTGTCTGCGATGTCATCACTAGTTGTCATGATGGTCTTTCTGTCATTTCCCTGGTACAGACAATTAACGGTCATCAGGTTTGGTATTAATCTAATTATGTATATCTTGAAATTTCATCTATGTTGGTAGAAGTCATTATGAACGAGTTTAAACTATAATTTCCAACACAAGGAATTAGACTTACCCAAATTTTCGACTGTACAACTCCAGTCTTTGTCAAGGAATGAGAAATCCACCGCTTCCGTGACGTCACGTTATGCAGATGACACACGTGGCTCCGTGAGCAGTGGATCGTAAGTTGCAGAAAGTCTGTGGCGCCTCCCGTCTCTGTTGAGTGCAGCAGAGCAACAAACATATAGGAAAGTGCACAAAACATTTGAGGGTATACAGATTTCGGCACTTTTGTAAGATACCTTTTGCTATTTAAGGGCAAATAGTTACATGGATAAATCAGTACAAACTGACCTACAAGTGAAACACATTGGCCTAACAGTTCTTACAACATTTGTATATATAGTAGTGTACTCACCTGGTTTTCTCGGCCAAGTCAGTGGGAAGCTTTCTGCGAAGGTTACACAGGGCCAACGGAATGGTCCTCTTTTCAAACATTCGGTCACCACAAAATACAAAGTTCGAGCTGTGTTCAAGCCTATAAACCTCCTTGGTTCAGGGTAAATTTTACAAAACAAACTGGATTTGAATAGTCATATCCTCCAAGTCTGAGGAATCATAATGTTGGCTTGTGGACCAGAGAACACGTCTACCCTGGAACACAGCAAAACTGCACCTGCAGTGATCACAGGCCTGTGTCTCTGGGAGCTAGCAGGATATATGTTCCGCCCACATGAAGTATCTGATTACCCACATGTTGTCCTATTGGCTATCAATGAATAACAGTGTAACTTGAACTGATAGTGTGGCTTACCCTTAAAGGAATCTGATTGGAGATACGGGACAGAAGGTAACTTACACCCCGTCCCGCCCAGCTGGACGTTTGTCACCCCCCCCCTTCACACACACACAATGCCCAGAGAGCACAGCTTGTCTGTTTTGTATGGGGTTGAAAAACAGCTTAAGCAAAGGTCAACGACCGCTCTCTGGGGGAGGATAGAGTAGAGGATGATTTTAAGTATGTCATTGTATCGCTCCGGGATGAACGGCTGATTTCTCCTATACATAGTGTATTTGGTTTATATCCCCACACCTAGCCTCCTCCACTAGTCCTGTAAATTTCACTACATGCATGTGTTAGGAACATCTGTTTTTCTCAGATGCCTTGTAATGGAGATTGCTGACTTCACCACATACAATAGTAATCATTCAATCGTCGCCACGGCAATGATTTTTATTGCCTGCCTTGTTGAACACTGTATTGCACCACTGGATCTCTAAGTGGCTTTTTTGTTTGTCTTATCTGCACTGAGTCATAATTATCAGGGGTTTAAAATTATGTCACCTATTATTTCTATTTAACAAGTTCAAACTTTTAGATTCAAATAGACTTAACATCCCCACCAAAGAGACTAAGAGAAGTTCAAGGACGCCGTCGGCAGGAGTGGGATTCGAACTCTTGACCCTGTAGTTCAGGGGTAACAGCATTGCTAACAGCTAGACCAACGAACAGCTAGGCCAAACTTGTGCTAGTGACCACTTCAGCAAAAGGACCACCTGGCGATTGATATACAGTCAAACAGTCAAAACGCGTTCTCTAGACCAATTCAAGATATAGGGTAGTCAGTTCATACAGTGAAGCTCAACTTTAAAATCTGGCTGAAGGCCAACGTGATTTTACCCCGTAGATTACCCCGTAGATTTCTTCCTCTTCAGAGAATCGCCATCTTTGGTTCAGGTGCCTGTGTAGGTGCCAAGTGTCACAAGGAAACGCGAGAAGGAAACGATCTGTTATCAGGCCCATTACGGGACGACACAATGTGTGTAGGTCTGTAAATCTTGCCTTGAGGCGCGGTCTGTCAAAACGTCACCTGAGTATGTGACAAGAGTCTGACTGAAAAGGTTTCTTTGTTTGGTAGAAGAACGGCAGGCTATTATTACAATCTTAGAGAGACGTGCGGGATGGGCAGGACATCATTACAATCTTAGGCAGACGTGTACGGTTTGAAAGGTTGCTCAAAGAATTTTGTAGACAACTTTTTTACGTTTTGTGTGTCATTAAAATTGTACTTTTACATCGTGCATCATATTACAATTATTAAAGAAGTTTCATGCAGCTTAAGGCCAGGCTGTAACAATAACCCGGCATCCTTCCCAAGATGACTATCCTTGACCTCACATGTCCGAAAGGGGCGAATTTACACAATGGAGGGGGGGGGTAGAAGCTCGAGCAAAATTCCACCTATCTGATAGGAGAACAAGACGTATAAACGTAAAATACACTGCAGAGTGTTAAAATGGTACATTGGATTCGTAAATATGAAATCCTGTGTTGTGATAATATAGAAGTTTTTGCTGCCACCCATAGAGCTGTTGTTAGTGGACAGTCCCTGATAGGCCTGATAACTTTTTCGTCGTCATCGGAACACATTGGGCCTGTCTATGCATACCTAAAATGACTGGTGAAAGTTGCCTTTTCCAGTTCCTTCGCACCATATAGCATTTTTGGCAGTACTTTAGAAGCATATTACTACTTAGTACAGAGAAAAATACCCCTTTCCGGCATCTTTTGAATTGTTAATTCCGGCATCTTTTACATTGTTAATGACTTAAATACTTCAAGGCCAGGCTGGAACAACAGACAGACGTCCTTTGTACCGTGACTATCCTTTACCCAAAAGAACGACAACATCTGTGCAATTTGTGGGAGGAACTCAAACATAATACCGCCGATCGTATAGCAGGTAAGGCGATAGAGAATATCTAAGGGATGTATGTTTGTATGTTTTGTTTTTTCTAAGTTCAACCCTCCAAAAACTGCGTGTTCGTCGCAGTAGGCGATGCTGGCATGATTAGCTGGGCAGCATGCTCAGCCCACTTGTTCAAAGCCCAAAATATGGCAAAGCCCTTGATATACTTTTTCATAACATAGTTGTTATACCTGCTCATAACATTGTATGTACGTTGAACCGTATTGTAGAGATTTCAACTACTTTGTCGCAAATGTCGTGACATTTGGCCGCCCCACTAGTAATGCCCTGCCAGGAATTTAGACACGCTTCAGACTTCCAACTTTCTTGTTAATATCACGGTCAATGATTAAGATTTGACACTCACTGGATGTAGATACCTTTACCTTGAAGATTATATTTCTGTTGACACCTTGATGGTTTTTTGTGACAGGTACACATAGCACCCATTCTACATGTCAAGCCATTGTCACATTTTACGCTGTTAAGCCACACAGACTTCATGTTTTGACCACAGTCTAAAAATAGAAAGGCAAAGGACGGGGCAACGTGGAACAACAGATCATTTCTTTATCGTTGTACTCAAAACAAATGAACGACAACAAACTAACCTTTATACCCTGTGTACGCGCTGTCATCCCCATTCTTTCTCGCTCAAAGTTAATTCGAGGCGTCTGAACGCAATGTGGTTTCACCGGTTTACTGTGCATATCGACCCGGTCATGGATTACAGGATCTCTCTGAGGGAACAAGCCCCGGCTGCGCACAAGTTATGTGTCTGCGTGTAACGTAACAAAAGCCCACTCCGTAAAACTCCCCCCGCGTGCGCTAATAGACCCGGGCGGGCGGGCAACGCTTACAGTGCCGAGAACATCCCGGAGACCTCACGATGGGGTGGCACCAGGTTTTCTGGGTTTAGTATCTGTTTCTTACTGTAAACTTTTAACCTTTGTGATGGACGTACCAAGACACAAAACAGTTCCAAAGTACGTAACATGTGCATGAATCGCCAAAAGTTCCCATGTTAATGGTGTTTTCCTTTATCTACTTGTTCGTCTTTTTGTTTATGTACTCTAAAACTACTAATTGTATCAAAACAAACGGCGGTCTTACCGATACATTTGTAACTAACTGTGGGGTTCGACAAGGCTGTAATCTTAGTCCAACACTGTTTAATTTATTCATTAGTGATTTACCTTTAGAATTTGACCATTCTTCTTGTAACCCTCCCACTCTCCATCATTTGACAGTACCTTGCCTTCTATATGCTGACGATTTAGTAATATTCTCAGAGTCACAACGTGGTTTACAATCCTCACTGTCCAGATTAGAAGAATACTGCAAGTCTTGGAAGTTGAAGGTCAATCTTAAAAAGACAAAAGTTATTGTTTTCTCAAAGGGAGGTCGCTTACAAAAAGACTGTTCTTTTTTGTTTGATAATGATACAGTAGAAAGAGTGTCATCATATTGTGATTTAGGCATCGTTGTTAGCTCAGCTGGCACATTTAAAGCAAACCACAAATACCTTTACAACAAGGGACTGAAAGCTTTGTTTGGAGTTAGACAATCCATTGACAAAGCCGACGCCCCTTTGTCTGTTAAAAACAAGCTTTTTGACTCTTGTGTGAAACCCATTTTGCTTTATGGATCAGAAATTTGGGGATCTTTCAAAAAATCAAACTCTTGTCCTATCGAATCTGTTCATTTAAAATTCTGCAAACAATCTCTCAACGTACCTAAAATAGCCTGTAATCTTGCTGCACGGGCTGAATTAGGGAGGTATCCTTTACACTTGGAGGCCTCCCTAAACACCATCAAACATTTTATCAGAATATGCCTTAATGTGCCAACTGGGAGCCTCAATGCCGACGCACTCTTATGTCAATTAGAGTTAGATAGATTGGGTAGTAAATGTTGGGCATCTGGTGTGCGGAAAACTTTAGAGGAGTGCGGTTATGCCTTTGTTTGGCATTCTCCCCAATCAATTGCTTCAAAAGTGCTTCCAACCATCTCCTCTATTCATCAACGTTTAAAAGACATTTACTTCCAAACATTCCTACGCGAAATTCATAACGACAACAAAACCAAATACTCAAAGAACAAACTGCGCTCGTACAGACTATTTAAAACTACTTATAATGAAGAAGATTATCTTTAAATTCCAAACGAACGTCAAAGAACCGCCATCACCAAACTACGAATCAGCTGTCATAAACTCAGCATCGAAACAGGAAGGCACAACCGCACACCTCTGGACCAAAGAATTTGTCAATTTTGTAGTTTGAACAAGGTAGAGGATGAAGTTCATTTTGTCGTAGATTGTAGTTTATATAGTATTGATAGAATTAATCTTTTTAAATATATTACAAGAACGTTTCCATACTTCCAATTTTTATCTAATATTGAAAAATTTATCTTTCTTATGCGCTTTGATCATCCTGTATTAAACAAACCCATCTCAGATTATATTCTTAACATCACAAAGAAACGAGAAGAAGCCGAACCTCTGTATTAGTGTTGTTTTAGTGCTAATGTAGTTAGATTTGTATTAGTAGTCCTGTTTGTACTGCAAACATGTATATACATTTTTATCTGTTCACTTGTACTTAGCCCGATAGGGCATGAATGTACAATAAAGGTTATTATTAAATTGTACATATCTTTTCAGGCAGCCGTTTCTCCAAGTGACGTCATTGATTGAAGGCTGTCAAGATCCGCTTTTGCTAGAGAGGCTTACGTCACTTTGTAGTATTTTTCATAGTTGATACGTTACTTAGCTTTTTCTATTTTTGGTGTTAGGTTATTCTGTATAGTTGGTCATTAAGGTCAGGAACACGAAACTAGCCGTAGGAAAACCTATTGTGTCGAAATCTCTTAAAGAGAAAGAGACTATAGCATCGCATTAGTTTTTACCTGGCCGTGTTGGTCTGATAACAGGGCTATACATGTGTTCCCCTGTATTCATTGGTCAGAAAACTTGATATTTTGCAAAAGACGAATGAGTAACTATTCAGCCAACGCTACTTTAAATGTCTAAAGGCCGCCACTTCGTCATTACCCGCAGTGGGTTAATTGGTGTGACCGTAGACAGAAACAAACATGGCGCACCCCAAACTGACCGACATTCTTCAACGTCCTTCTTACACTTTCAGCACCGGGAAAAGTTCGATGAATGTAATTAGTTCCAAAGGCAGTAGAATGGCCAATAGGTCCTTTCTCTCCTTAAAATGTCACCCGAGCCAGGGAAAAGGCATGACGACCTTTCTAAGGTGGATTAATTGTCGCGAATTTGGAGTGAAATGTCATCAAGTCTGATGCCTTTTATCACCGGAGACACTTGTCCAGCTGGTTCGACACTGTCAGTCTTCAGGGACAGTAACATTTATGTAACCCTATTTTCGAGACTTTGAAATTAGAGAGGGTACTGCGTATGAAGTTTGTATAATTTGTTTTGAAGTGCTTTTTTAAACGTATTTTTACAGTATGCCAGTCTCTAGAATGTCTACTCTATAATGTATGTAGTTGTGAAGAGCAGACTTGAAGAATTTGTCTGAGATTCTAAATTTTAGGGTATATAATCTGGTCGTGCCAGTAAGTCCCAAGGTAATACGCGTGTAGCTACACTTACACCACTTCCGTCTGGGAGAGAAACACTTACCAGGGCATGAGTCATGTAGCCCCCCCTCCCATACCAGTGACGTCACAGCCCAAATAAAGCTTCCAGGTTTCCAACTATTTCCTTTATATCAAAGAGAGTCAAATAAAACAAAAACAAAGATTGGCTTTTTCAAGATTTATTTTCTAGCACACTTCGTACAAGCATAGTCGTATTAAAGCATTCAATTTACACTTCCGAACCCCAAATAGAACGTTACCTTTGTACAACATTTTGGATTTGCACGTTTCGTTCGTTCACGTAACAGAAATTTTGTTCTTTGAAAATTTGAAAATTTTCATTTTTAAGATTAAATAACGTTTGTTAATATTTTGCCATGGATGAATAAATAACTCGCCCTTTTGAATCCTTTTTTTTTTAGAAATTGTTATTTTCAAAAGGTGTTCTTTACTCTTATAAAATTGAACTTTTGCTTTTTTTTTTTTTTTTCGTTACCCAAAAACTTCGCAGTAATGTGGCCAGTATCTTAACCACATGCCCCTAAAGCAACATTAGAAAGACTTTGGTCCCAAATGTGGTACAGCAATAGACTAGTGAATACAATGGTAATTTTCGTTAAAAAGAACTTGAGATCTCAGGATATATACAACACTAATAAGCTTTCATAAAAGATCACTTTGCATGCAAAAGTATCAACATTAATCAACTCTATTTACAGACATCTTGTCGTCTCAGCAATCAGACGTTGTTAATCGTAGATCAATAATTCCAATCCTCAATAGAACAAATACATTTCTTAGGTTAAATTTTGTTGGTTAAACGATTCAGTGGTATAACTGCATCTTTAAAAAGTTCACGTGACAATCACTTCTATTTACATCGGATATGTCATTGATTGTCAGATATGTCGTGTGACTTTTCCTTTATTGTATCGGTTTCTAGTCATCTGAACAACATCTATATGAAGTCAGCAGTCCATTGATAGTGGACTTACATCCAAAGGTATTATGTATATATACAGTGTCATGCTTTGTAACTTTATCTTTCAAATCAAAGGTTTCAATTGCACTGTACAGCCGTACAATGTATGTAGTAATGGTTTATTTACATATGATCTCAACCAAGCCTGTTCTGTGGCTCAGTAAAATCTGTCTAATTAACAAAAGCTCATGATCTCCTTTTTCCAGTTACAAAGGCCAATACCAGTATTGTACAGCCGTACAATCTAAGCAGCATAAGCCTCAATCACAAGTTATCTCAAGTCCAACCTTATCATTCTAACTATTCCAAGTGTCATCTGCGTGAGCCTGTCTAAAACAATCGTCGAGTCTTA
This sequence comes from Branchiostoma floridae x Branchiostoma japonicum, assembly GCA_013266295.2. Taxonomy (NCBI): domain Eukaryota; kingdom Metazoa; phylum Chordata; class Leptocardii; order Amphioxiformes; family Branchiostomatidae; genus Branchiostoma; species Branchiostoma floridae x Branchiostoma japonicum. The sequence goes on from CM023838.1 coordinate 13,675,884, forward strand.
ATTAAATGTGAACAATACAATGTACAGCCGTACAATGTAGGTGCATCACAAGTGGTCTCAACCCAGTCTAATCTAGACCTGTGTCTCAGCTGTATAAGTCTGACCAAAACACTCGTTATTCTCATCGCAGTTGCAATAGTGCAAAGTGTTACGCGCTGGCCGAGGCGCGGCAGCCCTGGCCTGTCTAGCGGCCTTGGCGCGTCTCTTCTTCCGCTGCTTTGCCGCTGCGACCTTCCCTCTCCCCTTCTTCCCCATCATGGCGGAGGTAGCGCTGACGAACACACCTGCTGTGAAGCTGAGCAGCAGGAACATGATGGTGAAGCTGGACGTGAAGAAGAACAGCGGCCCCACCACCTCGCTCGGCGTGGCCAGCACGTCATAGCTGATCTCCCCCCACGGCAGGAGCGTCAGGCCGACTGCGGCGGCGCCCAGGGACCGGAAGGCCTCCACGTACGGGCTGAACAGGAGATAGCCTGTGAAGACAAAAAAACAAAATGGTAGAAAGTGACGAGTATGCAAGTATCTATTTACAACGGATCGAATGCTGACTTGCACATTGCCTCCGGCCGGACTGAAACTGGGCGATGCAATGTCTTCATACGAAAGCAGGGATGTGATACAGACGGAAAAAGTGACCGCGACTTGGCCAAACATGGAGGACAAACATGGCAGATAGTGAGGGGCGAATGTCTAAATTCACAACAGAAATGGGATGCGTGGTCATCATGTCTTTAGCAGGACAATCCAGAATCCTCCTTCAGAACATTTTTTCACAACGGAATGCTGTGAGAAGAAATAAAACCACATGGGTACAAAACTATAGTTGTAAAGGATGCTCCACCGGAACAACGGAAAGCTGCTAGCTAAACTGCAGGGTCGCAAAACTTGACGAATAGACCGCCAACTCACCTAACATACTGAAGCCAGTGACGACCAGGATGAAGATGGCCAGGCTACCCAGCAGCTGCATGCGGATGTTGATGAGGGTATCTGGAAAAGAGACAAATACGAACTAGAAAGGTAACATTTGCAAACAAATGCATAATGTTTACCTTCACATGGTCTAGCCGAACAAACTACTGCTCTGTTTATTGTTACTCAAACACTTTCATATATAATATATGGTGAGCAGCCATTCCAGCTCTGTCCTGCTACAAAATGTAACCCAACACCACAGGGTGTCTGGGTGTCTACCCCAGTTACCATGGTGACAGCCGTCTGGTCCAGGTCATTGACCTTATTTGTTTGGAGAAGAAGAGGAAGAAGAAGAAGAAGAAACAGAGCAAAAAAGAATGTTTTCCTTCTGCAAAGGTAAACATAATAAGACACAGCAGTCCACGGAGTCCCAGAGACATTGCGGCCGCTAAGACACGTCATGGCCACGTGACTGCCAGCCCTATCAGTACTCACCGAGGTACGTGCGGACCCGGGCGCTGACCCTCATCAGGCTGCAGAGCTTCACCAGGTTCAGCCAGATCACCATGGCGACGGCGGCGGTGAACTGGTCACTCCAGAAGGCGACATCGGTCAGGTCCACGAAGCTGCGGTGTTCTGTAGAAAACAAAAGGAACATAAATATCCATGTTAAGACATTTGCCTCTTACAAGAACATTTCAGTCATACTAGTTGAAGCAGTAATGCAACAATTATTATGTAAGCATAGAATGTAGACGGCAAACTACATACCCTTCTGCCGTTGTTGGCTGATGACTGACTTTGCTTTCCCCGCAAACGCGTCCTTCAGCGCCAGCGCCCCGATGAGGTAAATTGACGTCACGACCGACGCGACTTCCACGACGGTCCAGACGCCGAAGATGAAGGACCTCCCCTCCTTACGCGCCTGCTTCACCAGCCGGATGAAGACGAACACGAGACACACGACGAACACTACCTTGGCCACGAAAAGGATGGTGGGGGCCATGCCCTGCGCGGTCAGCGGGAATGTGGACACTTGGAGGGTCGCGATCGCCCCTGCTGACGGGGGGAACTCGAAGAGCACGGACACAGTGCTGAACAGGTTGGCGTTGACGTTGTACAGGGTCAGGTCCAGCAAAATCGCGGTCGTGTACGGGTCGATCCACCGGTTTGCCTGCAGGATCCTCAGCGCTGCCATCATCTCCGCTTTCATCTCGCCGAGGTTGACGCTGTAGCCAGGTCCGCCGTACGAGCCCCTCTTCCCGTGGACTACGCGGCTGAACGTCGTGGACGTCGACTCCGGGAAGGACGCGGCTGCCTCGCCTGCTATCCCGCTGACGTATGGCATCACGCACGTCTTGTTGGAGTGGAGAGTCGCCAGTGGAACGTCGCACTTGCCTGAGAAAGAGAAAGATAAATCACCAACAAACCTTAACTATCCAACGCACACTTCTATTGTTTTCTAACTAAAGAAAAGACAGTGTTGGTCGATGGATGTATAGATTAATTGATTGATTGATGGATGGATGGATTGTACCTGTATGAGCCCTGAACTGCCCGAGGCGGACCGGTCCCACACGGTAGGCGGGCATGTCGCTGATGAACACACTGTCCTTCCAGTCCATCGCGTCGCCGTTGTAGAGGTGTGTCGGGTACAGCTTACGCGCGAAGGCATCTCCAAGCCACGGGAGCACATCCCTCTGTGTCTTGACCTGGAACAAAAGTCATTGGCTAGTGTTAAAGGCGCTGCAATAAACTGCGATGTGCTTTCTGAAGCAAACATCTCCTAAACAATCTGTCTGAATGTTTTCAAGACTATGAAAATAAAGATGAAGATGAAGAAGACACCACATTAGGACCAATGTAAGCGACCTTACCGAGTTGGTGCCGTTGGAGAACCCAGCTTTGAGCCCTTGGTTGATGGCAGGAGCGGAAGGACTCCACGCCTCATGGACCATCAGGAGGGCAGCTGCGATGATGATGATACCCAGCACGCACTGCTTGCCGTTGTTTGTCAGCTGGAGCCAGTGCTTCCTCTCAGCGCGCTGCTGTTTCAGCTGCTCGGTCTCCTCCAGCTCTGACCAGGCGGTTGTTGGCTGCTCGGGGAGGGTCTCTGCAGTAGAATGTGATCAAAATGTTAAACAAAACTTAACTGTAACAACGAGCTATAGTACATAGTATAGTCTTTATCTATTTATTTTTCTTTGCATGTGATGTCACAGTCCCCATGCTGGTTGGCTGATCCTGGAAGAGTCAGACATGTGTCAGTGGAGGAGAGCCACACCTCTAGGGCGTAAACTAAGAGCCCGGTCACATACGTCTTACGATCGTCGCACGGTCACAAACTGACAGCATTCTTGGCATAGCCGTGCACTTTCCTTGTTACTGAAAAGTCTGGCTTATGTCCTTGTCGTACAGTTTTGATGTCACGGCATTTTCAAGCAGGTTGTGTCGGAACCAACTGACGACAAGGATCTAAGGCAGCCTTTTTCGTAACAAGAAAAATGCACGGCTATCCCACGAATGCCCTCAGTTTGTGATCGTGCGACGATCGTACGACGACCTACGACGCACGTGACCGCGCCGTTAAGAACTTACCACACCTGTCGATAAGAGCTGGGGTGCGCCCGGTCGGTGTGTGTAAGAGAGAGTGTGCTAATGGGAATAGGTTACATACTGCAGTGTGTAATACTTGCCATCAACAGGCTGAAGTTTTCCCGCCTCGACATCCTCATCATTTTCTTCGGGGTCGCTCTTCTTCGCGCGACAACCACAGAGGACTGAGGTCCCGAAGGCCAAGATAACAGCCTTCAGCAAAATTAAAAACAAATAAACTTAATGAAACAAGGCCCATTGACAGCCTCTATGTGTAAACCAAGACACAACATAAGATGCAAACAAATATACAAGAATGAAATAATATTGAATAATTTGAAACATAATGAAACAAATTTTATTTTGGCAGGCACACATGTACAGTTCGCCTTGTGTTTGGCGTTTGTAAGAAAAAGATAACAAGTACTGATTGTGCATGTTTACCTCTGCTGGCTGGACCACCACCATGGACTGTAGGAACGACAGTCCGAACGCCGTGAGCCACTGGATGGACAAGTCCTTCCCCCACTGCATGCTGTAGAGCAGCAGGAAGAACCCCGAGGCCAGGGTGGTCAGGACCAGCAGCGCCCAGCCCACGTAGACGGACCAGTAGGGCAGCTTCAGGCCGGAAGACTTTGGCACGCCCTGATGTGGAGACAAGACGTGATAAAGTTAATATAAAGATATACAGGAACTCTGTAGCCGGAGGGCCAACCTTCTTTAGCATGTCTTGGAGGAAGAAAGCTTAGCTTAACATAGTTTGATCTCTTGCTAGAAAGAATCAAGATGTGATTTCCATCTCTCTCTCCCTCTCTCTCTCTCTCTCTCTCTCTGTGGGTGTGGTTGTGTGTGTGTGTCTATCTATCTACCTATCGCATTTTTTTTTCAATAGCATGCTTGCCGACCAGACATTAAGACTGCACCTTTGGGCGGTATCGGCGGAAAATCTGCACGATGATGAAGTTGACGGGGAACACCTGTAGCGTGGTCCACAGGCTCACCAGCAGCGTCTCCGCAGTCAACTGTGCCAAACAAAGAAAGATCGAGTTACTTTCACCCAACTACTATTTCGTGGTTATAGACCTGTTGATCTTGAGACCTCACCAGTGGCACTGACGAAAGGTAGTGGATGCTACATGAAACGTCTGACCGTTTCCAAAATCGTATCCTGTTGCTTGAATAACTGTTTTTGGTGAAACCAATTACTTTATTAATTTACATGTATGGAATGTACAACAGTCATGACTGGCATGAAAGTTCTTCCCTGTTGGTGAATGTAGAGGTTTATTTTGAGAAATACTTCCTTAGAACACAAGGGGATTCTGATCACATTTTTCGACTTCTCAGGGCCGCCACTCAGTACCGATACCGACACCCAACAACATTTTAAGTGTTCGTTACATCATGCAATGGGACACGTATTCTGAGCAAACGTGTTAGACTCAAAGATTCGGTTAACATTCGCTATGCTTGATTTCCATTGTATTGGGTGCAAGTTTAATCGTGCAATAGTAAAAGGCAACGTATGAATACGTACCTCGATGGGTCCGATGGTGAGCACGACGTTGGACGCTCCCTGCTCGGACCCCCGGAACCACATGGCGCTGGTAATCATCTTGCAGAACAGAAGGCACAGGCAGCACGACAGGCGCTACAATATGGGGAAATATAATAATTAATGTACATGACTACATATATTGTACACATTGACTCATACCTAATGTCATTGAAGTGTATGGTTGTATGTACATGCTTTTGAGATAATTAGTTGTGTGTTTGAACTAACACGTACAGTGTGTTTGTTCTCTCACTAAAATGCATGAGTTTTCAGCCAGGACTCCCTCCCTATCATAATGTCGTTATTTTATCATGAAAAGTATGGTAAACAGACTTTCTCAAACAACATTTACGGTGTCTTCCCAAACTTAACGTAACCAGTCCCGAAACATTCCGGTGTCCGCCAATCTTTTTGCTGTGTTGACATAACAGGTGAGTATCACCTGTTCAAGATGTCAACCCTGAGACCAAACTGTAAGGTTTGATCAGGTATATATTAAGCGATATAGGGGCAAATACTTGTCAGGGGCTAAAATTTGGCTAGACATTGGTCCCACCTGCACGCGGGTGAAGTAGCTCTTCGGGCGTGACGTCACCACGGAGAGCCAGACGTGCCCGTCCTTGAACTTCTCCCGCAGCTTCAGGCTGAAGCGCTGGCCCAGGGAGACGTCCGTCTCCGCTGTGGGGGGCATGGTCCTCTTGAGACAGCCGTCTCCGTGCTCCACCCCCACCCAGTCGTTACACACGAACTGGGTTCTGCAGAAAACAATACAAAGGCTCTCTTAGCTAATCTCCAAGCAGATTCTGTGGGGCAAGGGGAGTCTATATTGGCCGCCTGTATCCATTGGCTTCCTGTGTGCGGCCAGCGGTCATATTTTATGTCTCATCAGGAATGAAGAAGTAAGCAAATAAAGTAGTATATCATACTGCAGATTTAACCAAGTACAACGTCTGTCCAGATCGAAAAGGCAACGAAGAAGTAGTACCTCTTGTTTGTCTGGAGATCGGTCACCTCCACCCTCTCCAGGAACCAGGAGGCAGAGCGACCCTCCCCCGAGTTGTCGTGCCACACAGTCAGGCTGGTCAGACCGCCCAGTTGGTGTGGGGTCGTCAGGAGGAAGGTGTTCACACCTCCGGTTTGGAAGGTCTGCAGAACGGAATTAATGTGACGTAATGAATATTACACGTCATTCATGGAAGGTCTGCAAAAATGAATGAGATGTAATCAATATTACCCATCATTCATTGAGTTAAGGAGGGCCAATAAAAGGAGAATGGAGTATTGGTTTATTATGCTTATAAGCATAATTGATATATTTTACGTGGTTTCCAGTAATTACTTGAAATCATGTAAACTATATCAATTTTTCAGAAGACTGGTGCTACCTCAGAAGTTCTATAGCGTCCGGAAGACAGACAGAGCTAGAGACAAAGAGAGGGAGAAAGAGAAGAAGGTTTTGTAGAGATAGAGAGAGAGAGAGTGTGTGAGTCTGTGTGTCTGTCTGTGTGTGTGTGTGTGTGTCTGTGTGTCTGTGTCTGTGTGTGTGTGAGTGTGTGTGTTTGCGTGTTTGTGTTTGTTAGTGTGTGAATGTGTGTGTTAGTGTGTGTTTTTGTGTGTTTTAGTTTGTGTTTGTGTGTGTGTGTTTGTGTGTGTGTCTGTCTGTGTGTGTGTTTGCGTGTTTGTGTTTGTTGTTGTGTGAGTGTGTGTGTGTTAGTGTGTGTTTTTGTGTGTGTTTCAGTGTGTGTGTGTGTGTGTGTGTGTGTGAGTGTGTGTGTGTGTTTGCGTGTTTGTGTTTGTTAGTGTGTGTGAGTGTGTGTGTTAGTGTGTGTTTTTGTGTTTTAGTGTGTGTGTGTGTGTGTGTGTGTGTTTGTGTGTTTTTGTGTGTGTGTGCGTGTGTGTTTTAGTGTGTATGTGTGTGTGTGTGTTTGCGTGTTTGTGTTTGTTAGTGTGTGAGTGTGTGTGTTAGTGTGTGTTTTTGTGTGTGTTTCAGTGTGTGTTTGTGTGTGTGTGTGTGTTTGTGTGTTTTTGTGTGTGTGCGTGTGTGTGCGTGTGTGTGTGTGTATGTGTGTGTATGTATGTGGTGTGGGAGGTGTTTGCATTACTAACCATGTCGTCCTGCTGAAACGACCTCGGGCCCGTGCTGCCCTTATCTCCCGTCAGGACGAACATGACATTGGACCGAGTCCCGGCTCCCCAGTCGTGCCCGGTGTCCACACGCACCAAGAACCGGCTGCGATGGCGTCTGTGGTTCCCGTGCACGTTCTTGATAGTCCACTGAAACGAAACAACAGACTAACATAAATGATGTGCAATACTGTCTTGAAGGTTTGAGTGATCTAGACAGACAAAATCTGCACATTTCATGTTCTTGTCTTTTTTGGCAATATACCAGAACACTACCCGTAGACTCTGCTGTACTAAGATCCAACCAGTAAAAGCTCCCAAAGAGCAGGACTACACAACTGTACTCAATGTACGGACATAAAACAGATGATCAATTTGACAAAGAAACAAGAGATGACCAAAAATAAGACACAGTGTACTCAAACGATAAAAGACTAACTGCAACTATGGAATGTTACTACCCATGCATGAATAATGATAAAAAGATTAACGTTTGAAAGCGAAAAGAAACTATAATGACGCCGTAGTCCCTACCAGGCTTCCGAAGCGGCTGGAAAGAGTAGAAGTTGGCCAAATAGATGATATGTCAGGGGAGTTGGTCCTCTAAGAGAACAGCCTGCCGCTCCCGGGAGGCGGCAAACTGTACTCCTTTAGCGGATCAACTCCCTGCATGTTATTTGTCTACTTGTCTAATTTCTACTCTTCCGAAGCCTGGTAGAGGCTACAGACACCGCACCTCCTGCTCGTCTGCAGTGTCCTTCCTGCGAGCGGGATAGATCAAGACGAAGTACATCCCCAACAACACCACCATGGTGGTCCACACGGCGTAGTTGCTGACCAGGTCCTTGAACTTGGAGAAGACGGTCTTGAAGTCGATCCTGTTCGGCTCGGTCCCGCCGGAGGTGCCGAACCCGGTCAGGTGGTTACACAGGCAGACCGTGTTGGCCAGGGTGGAGGCGGGGCTCACCTGGAAAATTAAGGCGCGTGTTACTAGTTGCAACCGTATCGTTGATTTACAAGTCTTACCTTCAAGAGTTTCCCAACCTCAGACCCCGGGAAAGACCACCTCATCCCAAGCTGTGAAAAGACAAGATCGTGAAAGACACGGGACTTTGTTTAAAGGTAGCAGAGTCTAGGACATTGCAATATGGAGAAACCCAACGGAGGGGAGCAAGGGGCCAGCTCTAGGCACTTGAACTTTTAGTAAGCCCAAATTGGATAGAAGATTTACTTTTCCTTTTCCAGGAAAGGTACAGTTTTGTTTCATGCCAGTTGCTTTTCTTACCCGACAGCCGTCTCCTTTCCATGAGCCCCGCTCCCCGTCTATCCCGGTGTCCCAGAACACGCAGTTCAGCCGCACGATATCCACCGAGTAGGGGCACTTCTCTTGTGAACAGCCTGTAAAGGTAAGAAAACGGAACCTCGCCACACAACCGTGAGAGATCCAGCAAGACATGGATAACTACATCTGCTGCAATAACCATACATTACTTAGAAAAATCTAAAATGCATGACGATAATAAGTGACCGGGTGAATAATCAGTTTGTGTCATTCATAATGAACAATTCCTTTCTTTCTAGATATACACTTGAGTGTAAAACATTGCTGTACATTTCTTGCAATCATGAGGTTGTAATTTGGGGTAAACTCATCAACATTTCCTGTAGTGACATATGAGATACCGTGTATTCAAACCCGGGCTCGTATTACTGTCACATGTTTTACAATTAGTCACAAATGCCATGTGAAAAAAAAATTCACAACGGGCACCAGTAACATCGGCCTTCTCGTACTTAAATCATTGCAACATTCACAGAAACCGTGCCGGCACTCACCGTCCACCTGTAGCCCTATGGTGTACTCCACTGTCCCGTTGTCCACTGCCGTGTCCGGCTGCAGTACCATGTAGGTGGTGTGGACATCGCCGTGAGGCGGCACAGTCTTCGCCATGAAGTCATCCCAGCTGAACTCCTTCCTGTGTGTTGAGAGACAGATATAATTACATTTTATCAACTTACAGACACGGGGATTGTTCATAAACTGACACCTCTGTTTCTAAGATATCATAAACGACGTAGCATGTCGTTACATCATCACAAGTGTTGCCAATTCTAGAGAACGTTGAGTGTTATAAAGTTTGAAGAATCTCTCAACGGTCGCTCGGTGAGTGCTCAGTGATCTACAAAGTCTTTCTATGTCGTTGGATTATGTTTCAATGATCTGAATGACCATTCAATGATTTCCAACGTCTTCTATGATTCTTTTGATGATCTAAATGATTTGTCAATGATCTCCAATGTCTTTTAATGATCCCTCAGCAATCTTTCAAAGAGCTTAATGACCAATGATGCCCAAGGATTTCCATCCTATAAAAATGGGACCTTACTTGAAATCATAGTCCGTCTCGTTGGGGAAGTCTCCCAGCTTGCCGTACACGACTGCGCCCGGGTAGGAAGCCACCAGGCTGACCACCACCCCGTAGGTCTGGTTCCTCCTGGCGTTGAAGGTCCGGAACACCATGGTGTCATTGGGGAACGGGGAGTACTTCACCAGGTGGGGGGTGGCGAACATGTCAGGACCGTTCTTCAACACCACAGTGATGTCCTCCCGTAGGTCCTGCAGTGAAACATAATGACTAATATTGTTATCACCTCCATCAACGTCCTTTTGGTATTCGTTTGTTATTGATCATGAATGGTTGTGTGCGGAATAATTCGGCAGGTTGATTTTGTTCTTTCAAATAAACAATGCACAGTGACATTTTAGGACCCATAGAGGCTGCTTTTGGATTTGCAGTTTTTGGTCACGATTGTGGGGATTTGGGAGCTAGTTGCTGAGGAAAAGATGTGTATGTGATTTATATTTCTTAGGCTTACATCGGTTTTTCTTGTCTAACAAAAGCTACGTGTTTCAATCATGTTAAAAGAAACCACCTTGACTTTGAGGGTTCCTCTCCCCGGCTGCTTCAGCTCGATGTCTACCACCGACGACTTGATGTCCCTTGCGGACTCATCCCACACAAATGGGTTCCGGGCATATCCAACGACCTGGAATGAAACAACGGGTTTGTTAGGCTTTACCGGATTCTGTTCATTGTGTGTGAGAGTGGCTTTTGCAAAGGAATTGCTTAGGAAACAAACAGAATCACGCCAAATGATCAAGATCAATTGATGAGCATTCATTCATCCAAACATTCAAAGAACATTACTATAAAATATAGACATCTTATGGTGAAGGGTAAACTATTTTTCAATACAGGAATAATAGTTTAACCGTTACCATAATGTCATGTACTAACACTGATGCTCTTTCGTGCTCTTATAAAGACACCTTTCAATGATTGTAATTGTAGTAGGCACACATAAAATAACAAGCATCTGCATTTATAGTGAACACATCTTTTGAAAACATGTGAAAAGTCCTTGCCTTCATGGCTGCATCTTCAGCAACCCCTCCGTCGTGCAGGGCGTGTGGGCCTGGGAACGTCACTTCTCCCGCATGTGCGGAGACAGCCGCTCCTCCCAGTCTTCCTCCTGAAGTCTTCTCAAGGACCATCTGCACATCTTTGGAGCCAAGCTCGACGCGTCCTGTGCCTCCCTTGCTGTCCAGTAGAGCGTCAGCGATGCTGTCCAGGTTCTTCTGCAATGCCCGGGTCATTTCTCGTTGCTGCGTGCAAAACACAACATGATTTAGGACGGTACAGAGTAAAAAAAACAATAAAGGAAAAACATCAGGACACTTTAGAAAAGACAAACATCAGAAAACATAGAATTTGTCATTAGTGAATGTTCTGCAGTTACTTCACCTGTAGAAGAAAAAGAAAATGGCATCAATTTTCATGCCAAATGTGCAATAATCAACATTTAAGGTATTATGAAGTGAAATGTTTGCTATCTAACTATGTTGCCTCGAAAGAAAGTCTTACATAGCCCCATTGTCGCTCCTGTTTCTCTCGGAGTTTCTCCTTCATCCTCTTACGGAACTCCTTCCGTTTACGCGGGGGAAGCCTGCCCAGTGCTGCGACGTCCTCCTCGTCTTCTGAAACTGGTTCCATACCTCCCGACTCCATCAGCGACGCCACGGTGTCCACCACAGCTGGAGGAAAACAAAAAAACACGTCTGACTCAGTGCTTTCTTCTAAACGCAATCAATTCCATTTACTTACGTGTGCAGGACACGCTAATGGGAGACAAGAGAGTCGAAGACACATGTACCTGCTGCCGTGGGGGCGAGTTCCTCCATACTGGCCCCTCCAAGTGCACCTCGCTTGATGGAGTCTGCCATGGCTTCCACCACGTAACCTCCCTCAGCCTGGAGCAATGACAATATTTTTGGTTAATAGAACATAAGTTATTTCTTCTTCTCTCTTCTTTTGTCATCCTCAACCGAGGTGATTGCTGCTTGATGCATGATGTCTTTTCCAGTAGCCAGCAGTGGTAATGTAATTGGTCTTCACTAAGGCTCGCGTATCGACCAAGCATACCGGGTCACCGCTACTCATTTCGATAATTGTGTTGGGTTCTTTTTGTGTAAGTTGCGACGATACAATGTATGACTATTTGTTATGTAGGAACTTGTTTAGTCTTCTGCTGGGCAAGGTTGTGCATCAAATCTGCAGAGATGGAGGGAAAGAGTGAAGAACTAACACTACCCCGTCAGTATGATGACGGAATAACCTATATGGTGTAACGGATCTGGAAAGAGTGGAGTGTGGTGAACCAAGAACAATAAGGATGACATTAACGACAGCATCATTACATGCACCTGCGCATCCAACGGCAGTGTCCCGCACAGGGCAATGACGTCACTGGTTATCATTGCCGTTGTCTCTGTGGAATCCTCGGCTGAAGATGCGCGAGACAGTCTAGCGAGGGCTGCCATGGCCTCCGTGCAGGTTGTCGAGTCGACCTGTAACACACGAAAAATAACGAGTGTATTAATTAAGACAAGCTTCTCGACGACAAGAGGACACACCTTGCACATTTGCAAAGTCTTAAAGTTTCAAACAAAGAAATAAACAGCCAGGTATGTTGCAACGGCTGCAAATGTTGAAAGCAAAGCCTCTAGGTGAGAAAAGAACAAGTCTGGAACTAAACAAAACTGGTCGATTTGCAGTCTCACCGTTCTGCCCTCGGAGAAAGAACCCTTGTCGCCCTGTTCCTTATAAGGAATGAGCTGGTCCAGTATGCTCCCGGGGTCGTCCTTGTCGTACTGCAGGTCAGCGATGGTGTTTATGGTTCTCTCTTGCTGAGGGCTGCTCGCACTTGACTCCAGTGGTTCCTGCAGAGATGGAGGGAAAGAGTCAATAACCAGCACTACCCCGCCAGGATGATGATGATGACGTCTGCAACATTGTAGTTATATTAACATAGTTTTCTTTGGATGAATATACCTTATTTGGAAACAAAGTAGATGACATAACGTACGTGTGAAACGAAGGTCACAATTGGTGTCGGGGAGGGGCTTGTGGTTGTCTCCTCTGATTCTGAGGAGAAAAAAAGAGTCAAAATCTTTAATTCCATTGCCTGGGTGCATTTTACAAAGTAGTTCCGTCACTATGCTTAAAAAAACAGCTACAGAACTACCCAAATAGACCCTCACATATGGTTCTGACTGGATACACGTGCACGTCTGCGTAAGATGCAATTTCCATCATTACATCGACGCGTGAAAGAAAAACATAACGAAATTACGAAAAAACGAATTTACCAATGGCATCCTCCTTTGTTGTAGTGGCCTTGAGGGGAGTGCCGGTGGTGGGTGGAGCAGCAGACGATGTGGACGTTTCAGTGCTGGCAGTAGATGAAGCCGGCTGGGTGGTGTACTCTGCGGTTGTTGTAGCCATCGTGCTCTTCACCGTTGTAGTTGGGCTTGCAGATGTAGTGGTTGGCACGATCTCTGCAGTTAGGTGTATATTTTTGTACAGTGTAGTTAGCAAGCAGGTGCATGAAGTGAGAAAAAGTTAAGGAACAAGCCAAACACAAAATAACCAGGCTTTTTTCTACACATGCAAGTTTTCTCGTAACATGGTGTTTTCACATGACGTCATTGTTTGTAGTTAACATAATGGCTGCCGACACCATGTTGGTGGGTTGGGTAGATCCAAGATGGCGGTGAGAAGGGTATATTAGTCATAGTCTGGTGCTCACTGAATATGTAAAGCTAAAAAGCAGGACTGGTATATTGAGCTAGAGCGCGAGTTGTTTCAGACTTTTTTTCACGCGTTGACGCTGTAAGCTTCAATTGAATGCAAACACTATACTCCCTGAAGAAATCCCAATATTATAGTGTGTTAGCATGTGTGGTAGGATTTTTTGGTAAATCGTTACCTGTGCATGTTGTGCCGTTCCCTGTGAACCCGTCCAGGCAGACACAGTAGTAAGACCCTGGTTGGTTCACGCAGAAGGCGTTCTCAGAACACGGGTATTCACGGGAGCATTCATCCACATCTGGCGAAAGAGTGGAAAAGGCAGAAAGATCAGTGTTATGTTTCCTGATCGATATATCTCTCCTCAATGGCTTTGAACTTTTTTCAGGGAAGACATTTTGTATATCATGAGTCCATTCTTTCATGTGACATGGCAAATTTACATGTTTCATTCATGTATAATCACAATCATCATGACCTTGATCGATGGAACTGCTACATTTAAAAAATTAAAATAACCCGGTACTCAAACATATCACGTTTTATGACAATCTGGAAAAGTATGTTTTCTTTCTGTTTACTGTTCTTATCCACCACAAAATACTGCTTAATAATGTTTAAGACATTGTCACCGTTACAGCCGCCCTGTCCCATGTTGAAGCCTGGGAAACATTTGCAGTCAAAGGTTCCGTTCAGGTTGACACATTCGGCATTTCTCCCACAGATTCCTGGGCTCACTTCGCACTCGTCTACATCTGTGGGAACAGTTTAATCAACAAATGTCCAGACATGTTGCAACGTTTCCTTGCTGTATTACTGGTTGCGAATATTTTAAAGTTAGTATCATCTTTTTTTTCTGCCACTGTGTACCATTTTCCAATCACAATTTTGTCAGTGTATAGTTAGTGCCAATCTGTACACTTAATCACATCTTAAATATCATCCATTCATAACTACTATTTGATTATCATCAGAGGCTCTAACCTCCTTGCTTAGGCATACCGCATGTACATGTAGGCTGCCTGATCAAGGCTATAGTACTGTATAGTGTCAACCGACATCATACTACTAGGGGCCTAACCACATATAATGTCCAATTAGATTAACCATCTGTCATATCAGTGAGAAAAAGGTTGTCCCTAACCGTCACAAGCCAGACCATCCGCGTTCAGTGTGTAGCCGTGCTGACAGGAACACTGGAACCCGCCGTCAGTGTTGGTGCAGGTCTGCTCACACCCTCCGTTAGAGTGCGCACATTCGTCCATGTCTGTCGTCAATCAGAATGCAACATGGTTAGCTTGACATGTAAGCACCATTATATATTGTATTACTATCTAATATGTGCGCAACTAGTCCCCATGAAAGGCTTAATGTGGCAAGTAAGGCAGGCTGTACTGACTATCCTTTATTTATATTATCAGGATAAGCGCTTTACTCTAAAGTATTTAGTATATCTGTATTTGTTAAAATTACTTCACTCTAACCACTTCTCACCTTCACAGCCATGCTCATCTGCCATCAAAACGAAGCCCTGTCGGCAGGAACAGTTGTAACTTCCTGGGACATTGGTGCAGTTGTGGACACACCCTCCATTGTCAGTTGCACATTCGTCTGCTGCAAAGAGTTTAGAATGCATAGAAACAAACATAATTGGCTGAGAGTCCTGTGAATAAATAGTCAGGCACATGTGACAAAATGGAATTCAACCTTTATCCACTTTCACGGTTATGGACATTCATTTTCATATGAAGCCCTGTACAAGGCTAGTCTACAGCAGGAGAAAAAAACAACGGATTAGGAGCTGACGTTATAATGTTTTACTCCCTTCACTCAAGAGTCTAGAAAATATCAGACTTACAGTGTTTAGACCAAAGGAGAGAATTACAGAGAAACAGTTTTTCACCTTCACAACCTTGACCGTCCGCCATTAGCTCGAAGCCCTGTTGGCAGATACACCTGTGGCCGTTGTGAGTATGGATACACACATGGGCACACCCACCGTTCCCTGTCGCACATTCATTGTTGCCTACTGAGAGTACAGAGCACAGTTAAGACATATGTATTTGATCTTGATTGTATTAGATATAAAATGTTTAAAGATAAGAATCTGGAATAAAGGTATCATAAGCATACTAACAGAATGCTTGTGTGTGTAGGCTAAGAAGCTAAGCATTTGGCACTATTGACTATTAGAATATGGTGCATCCCTCTTTATCCCAGCTAATTTTGACGGCATAAAGGCACGAGTATTGTGGTCCATTCTGGTCAAACAAAAAATTCCGTTGCGTTTGTATTAAAGTGTTTCATGATTGGTGATCATACATACATCGTATTCTATCGTCAATAGTGCCAAATGCTTAGCTTCTGGGCCTACACACACAAGCATTTTGTTAGTATGCTTATGATACCTTTATTTCAAGGCCTAAGGGTTTTAGCTGCGCGCTCAGGCATACAGCAATGGATGTTCATTAAAAAAGTTTTAATACGTTAGACATGTGTTATCATTAGGGCACCTTTCTCCCCTGAATAATGGCAGAACATGGATGATAGGTGTATTTCGCAAAGTCAAAGGAAGGTAAAATTATTCTACAGCATTTTGTAAAAGACTTTCGAAAATACGTATCTTTACCTGCTGAACCTGCGCACACGGTATACACAATCCTGTCTCCGCTCCCGTCTGAGCCAAAGGCTGCTCTAGTGTCGTACAGACTCCAATAACTCTCGTATATCCCACGTTGGCACCGGCTGGTGCCACAGCTGCGAAAGCCGAAACTCCTGCGCCCTGTAGCCCCGGCTGAGAAAGCCAAGTTCGCCACCTCAGCTACACGCTCGGCCGGGCCACAGTCGAGCACGTTGTTGATGTAGGGATCAGAGTTGTACTCAGTCATGCACCTGGAAACACAACATTGTACAGTATATCACACCGCGTCTCACTAAAGTCGGCTTCTCTAATGCCGGACCTTCTTTACTGTTACCATTCGCTGGTATAGAGGACATATTCTTACATCTGTGTAAGTCAGCACTTGCCATGGGGCAGGAGAGACAAATTGTAAAACTGACAAAACCTGTACAAACAATACCTCTAAACTTTGTAAGTATTAAGAAATTCTCAATTGTTAGAAATTCTGTTTTGTTATATGTAATATAACTGCGTTAATGTAAAATGTTTGATTCGATGTAAATACCAAATTGCAAATCTGTAACCTAGTTTTAAATGATTGTGTGTATAACCTATTGTTTATATTCTTGTCCCGGGGTTAACGCTTAATAATACTATCTTCGCTAGTTGGGCAACCCTGGATGTTCATATAATATGTTCATGCTGAAGCAATAAATACATAAATGAAATAAAGCACTTTTTCTTAACGTTTTGACGCATAAACATCTGACATGTTTCATTTTCTAACTGCGCGTCTTAAAATAACAACATACGCATGGGGAATTATTACAGCACACATGGTACTGTAATGAGTGTAATAAAATGTCATGGAAATTGTTGTTAATGCTAGTATTATAAGAATAGTGCTTTACGTATGCGTACATGTCCGCACAAATCTCAATACATGATTTACTGGCCAGCGCGCACTATGGCTGTTCTACATTTCACAAAACCTACGAGATGCGACGGGGGCTGTACTCCCCGACGTGCCAGTTCTCCCCACAGCCCGTTGGCCTCAGTCCGTACTCAGCGCAGAGGTTCTGGTAGTCCCTGCACCAGTCCGCAGTGGCAGACAGGCCGTCAGCCGGCAGCTTGGCCTCGATGACGAAGAAGTCGACTCCTTCATACTGCTGGTTTGCAGTACGGAGGACCTCGAAGGCATGGTTTCCTTATAAGAAAATGAAACTTTAGTTTGAATAAACAGCGTCATTCACCATGATAATAGAAGACACTGTTTCAGGATCAACCTGATGAGACCTATGATAGGGCGAAGCTGATTAAGAAATAACTAGAGTAGTCACAATGTTTTTTAGAATTAACTGCATTATGTCAACGGTTGTTATTTTTTCCTCATATCCATATAACTTGCAATGAGCAGTCCACCAAGAACTTGCAACAAACGTATCTATATTGACTATTGGCGTCACTCACCTTGTGCTGTTGTTATAGGGATGAGGCATGCACAGAAGATGGCGACAACACGATCAAATTTGAACAATCCCATATTCTGTCGCGTTCGGTCCAAACGAAATATGCCAGATAGAAACGGATGAGAGGCACCTAAGGCGCGCCCCCAGCGCGACGGTACAGCCTGTCTGACTTTTAATAGTCTACAGTTGTCCCGGCGGTTTACAAAAGAAATGAAAAAAAGTTCCGAAAGACGCCCCAAACAGCTATAGTCAACTGTTTTCTTTTTCTCTCACCCAGGCGTTTTTCCCTGCGTGAGAAACATGGCCACAGTTGACTGCGTTTGACTCCTGTGATACGGAGTTGCCAACAGAAATTAATTTTTGGGAGATGACATCCAGGCTGCGTCCATTGCAACGATGGGTGGAAACATCGTGAAAAGAATCAACAGCAAAGTCGAGGGCACTTATCCAACTTAAGTATTCATAGCAAAGTACAAGGCTAGTGTGATCGAATACTAGGAAGAAATCTACAACCTAATTGATAAACTTTTATTTGTGTATCTAGAAGTCATTATTTCTTCAACACCCCTCATATTTTGTTGTGTTCCCATCTCCCAATAACCCAGAGACACCTGTCATGTGCCATAACACAGGGAGGCCAGAGGTATTAGAGGTGAGTGATGAAGTTTGAAATATTAATGATGTCGGCTGGTGGCAACAATGCTTGGGGATTACTTTAATGGCCATGTTAATTTTCTCTACACAATGCGTGGTGCTGTACGCACATGCCGAACACATGACAAATGAAGAGGAAGGGTGAGAGGGTACTAGTACTCTACAAATTGGACTTGCCCAAATTTTCGAAAGTTCGTCTTCGTATTCTTTATTTTTGCACGTACATGTAAATAACAAAAACCAATGCAAAGTAAAACACACAAGAAGAGTGTGCTTGGGGAAGGCAGAGACCAATTCGGTCTATCCGAGGCCTTCCCCACAACTAAACGAAAACAAGCAAGCAAGCAAGTAACTACAAGCCCTCACATTTTGTCGTGTCCCTATTACCCAATAACGCAGTGACTCTCCAGTCTTTGTCATTCCTTGGAAAAGACTAGAGTTGAACGGTCGAACATTTGGCTTTGACTGACTAAAGAATGACTTCTACCATCATAGATCAACTTTCAAGCCATGAACAAACATTACATGGTGTTATCACGTCAATTATATGCCATCCATTCTACATGTTACATCAGTATAAAAAATTTGGAATACAGTAATGCTCTTGATATCTGAAATTGCAACGTGTAGCAGTATAGAACATAACAGGTAAAAATGAAAATTGATATACAGCATTATTAGACAATTAACCTGTTTGTTGTTGAACCGTAATATATTTTAGAATTCTCTTGATGTTTTTATCCGTCCTACATTTTGCATCAGCCGTGTGTTGCTATAGTATGATACAGTATTTGGTGAAAAAAACAAACATGACACTTCATGATCACTTTTGCTACTGATATGTTACAGTATTTACAAGTATTTTATAGATTAGTTTACAATAATACATGATATTCTCCTTTACATACAATGCTGGGGTTATCACATGTTAGTATGTACTCGAATTTGCTAATCGAATCCATTGGGAGAAACCCTGTTATAGAAGATGATACACGTGCGTGTCGTGAATTACGCATATCAGAATATTTGAGACATACAATCAACAAGTGACATTCGTCTTCTAGTAGTAGTAGTTCTGAAAAAAATGAAGAAGAGTGGTCTCGCCCCCCTCCCCCTTTCCATGTTACTTAGCCTCGGCCTATCATGAAGGTGGAGACAAGCGCGTGCCATTAGACAGTGTATGGTTTCAGTAAGCTGTGATGAAATTTGAAATAGTGATGGCTTCTGACATGTAACAGCAAGTACTCTATAGATAGTTAGTCTACAGTAACATACAATATCTACCTATATGTACAATGCAGTTGGTTGTCACGTGTCAATATGTGTTAGATTGTTGACAAATACCCCTATCATGAAGGTGAAGACAAGCTCGTACGACAAGACAGTGTATGGTTTCAGTATGCTGTTATGAAATTTGAAATAATGATGGCTACTTAAATGTAACAGCAAGTACTCTTTACATAGTTAGTCTGCAATAGTTTATAACATTTACCTATACGTACAATGCAGGTGGTTGTCACGTGCCAATGTGTGCTAGACAATTTGCTATTTGCTATTCCAATCCATTGGGAGAAGTCCTGTCATAGGAGATGATACACGTGCGTATAGTGAATTACGTATTTCAGAATATTTGGGAAGTACAATTAACAAGTGACATTCGTCTTCTAGGAGTTCTGAAAAATGAAGAAGAGTGGTCTCGCCCCCCTCCCCCTTCCCATGTTGCTAAGCCTCCCTATCATGAAGGTGAAGACAAGCACGTGCCATTAGACAGTATATGGTTTCAGTATGCTATAATGAAATTTAAAATACTGATGGTTACTTCAATGTAACAGCAAGTACTCTATAGATAGTTAGTCTACAATAGTTTACAATATCTACCTATGTACGTACAGTGCAGGGGTTGTCGCATGTCAATATATGTGCTAGATTTTGTTATTCGAAACCATTGGGAGACGCTCTGTTATAAAAGATGATACACGTGCAGTTTAGTGAATCACGCATATCAGAATATTTGGGAAGTATAATCAAAATAAGTGATATTCGTCTTTTATTAGTTCTGAAAAAAATGAAGAAGCCCCCCTCCCCATTCCCATGTTACTAAGCCTCCCCATCATGAAGGTGGAGACATGCGCGTGCGACAAGACAGTGTATGGTTTCAGTACGCTGTAATGAAATTTGAAATACTGATGGCTATGTAACAGCAAGCACTCTATAGATAGTTGTTAGTCTGCAACAGTATATAATGTTTACCGATATGTACAATGCAGGGGGTTGTCATGTGTCAATGTGTGCTAGATTTTGCTATTCGAATCCATTGGGAGAAGCCCTGTCATAGAAGAGGATACACGTGCATGCAGTGAATTACGCATTTCAGAGTATTTGGAAAGTGCAATCAAAATTATTCGCCTTCTGGTAGTTCTGAAAAAATGAAGAAGCCCCCCTCCCCATCCCCATGTTGCGAAATGCCCATATCATGAAGGTGGAGACAAGCGCGTGCGACAAGACAGTTCATGGGTTTCGCCACTTGGTATTGAAATTTGAAATATTGATGAAGACAACCACAGGCAACAATACCTGTTGATCACTGTTAAGACCACATGATTATTGCCACTAATTTGAAAAGGCGGCACGCACGCAAACTCGTACACCGGGCAAAAATTGCGATACGTTTAATAAATTTTCACTTCGGGAACAAACTGTCAACACGGCTGTATTTTTGTCTGGAAGAGGTTAGCTCCAAAATGATCGAAAAACATCTATCTTTTATGTTTGAGTGTGTGCGTCTGTGTGTCTGTATGATTTCAGCGTAGATGATATTAGTGTACTGGGTTATTTGGGAATAAACATTCCGATGCAGAGGAGCATGAAGAAGAGAACAGCAACAGGTGGCCCCGGTCTGTAACGTGAGTGGTAGGGCATATGACATATCAATAATTCAGCGGACGTGGCATCGGACAATGCACCAAAGGATTATCAAACGATGCCTGCTTCTGTTATTTGAACAACACTCACACAATACTCCACCTAGGGGAAAATTAGATAGATAAAATATCAATATGACATCACATACGTCCTATAACACAGTATCCTAACATAGCCGATGTGTTTAGTGTGGACGACACAACTTTTTTTCTTTATTCTCGCTTCACTTATACTTCACTATCTGTCAAAGGAATGGCTAGGTCTAGGGACTGAACAGCCTCGCGGTTCCGAATACATATGTTCAGTGTGTTACCTTCAGTCATTCCTGTCACCATGGCTACGAAAAGACTGTTGCAACACCGGGCTGGGTTAAGTGATGTAATTTCAAATATCAATGACATTACCTACGTCCTTCTTGTACCCTAACAGCTGATATCTCCACTGTGGACGACCCAACTTTTTTTTTCTTTATTTTATTCTACCCATCCTTCACTGTCGTTGAAAGGGATAACCAGGTCTCGGGACTGAACACAGCCTCGCGTTCCTGCGTACATATTTCCAATGTGCTTCCGTCAGTCATTCCTGTCACCATGGCGACAAAAAGACGGCTGCGACACAGGGCTGAGTAAGTGATGAAATTTGAAATATTAATGACATTACCACCGCGGCACAATACACAGGGTTACCTTCATGTGATGAGTACCAATTTCCAGGCGAGTTTCACAAAAGAACGAGATAATTTGATGCGTATCCATGGCGACGCCGTGACGCACATGGCTCTTTTGTTGACGTAGTGACACACCCTGTGACAGTTTGGAAATTATTACAGTGTCTCGTCAAGTGTATCGACAAACGTTTCATCAAATATGCTTTTGTTACAGACTGATATTGTACTTGTTTGTAACGAAATGAAAAACAGGGAAATGTCCTCATGTATGTTTGTTTCACGAAAAAATTATGTTTTGTCCAGTCTCCAAAAAATACACTGGCGTTATAGCCCCGCTTTAGTCGACGTCAAAACGTAAAAAAAATGTAAACCAAAAACGCAAAAAAATCTAACCGGCATGTAGCTTCTCTCTTAACTGTTGGACTGTGATGGGTAACCGGGTTCAGAATATTTGGTATTCCATCCCAAGGTCACATAGGAGTCCCTTTGTTGGCCAACCTGACTAACTCTATACATACCAATAAAGGTATCATCCCAAGGCCGTTCCTACATGAGTCAACTAGGCGTGTACGCACAGACTAGCCTAACTGTGCAACGGCAACTGTTTTCTCGCGATAATTAGCGAGAGGTGACTGAGGGCGGAACTCCAGAGAGCAAGTGACAATAAGACCAGTTGCGTACACACCGGCTTTGCATGTGTGTTCAAGGTTATTCCTAAACTTAAATGTAGTGCCTGTGTGACACCAAAGTAATACACTCAAAATCACATTTCTAAAGAAAAAAAAAAAATGGAAAAACCTATTATCCTAAAACATATCTGTTCTCATCGTTTTACCATCACAGAGATGCGAGAAGAAGTCGAATTTACTTAATAGACTACAGTACTAGTGCCAGCTTGACCATGTGTATGTACACGCGTGTATACGATTGCAAGATATTTTTCTGTTGTGACCTGTACATAATACAGTGTGTATGTATGAACAATAAAGGTCTTCATTAATTAATTGATTAATTAATTAATTCATTCATTCATTCATTCCTTCTCGAGTTATCGTGTTTACACACACACACACACACACACACACACACACACACACACACACACACACACACACACACACACACACACACACACACACACACACACACACACACACACACACACACACGTTATGGATTGAGTGTGCAAGGCCTTGGAGGTTCAGATCGGCTTTCCTGCTCATAAAACATTGCTTTAGCCCAGCTACGAACTGACCGGTCAACGGACAGACCTTGGCCCCGTTTCATACTATTGACGTCTTTAAGGTAGCAGTTTTCCCCCTATGGGAATTTCTATAGTTAAGAAGTTCAAAGTGAGAAGGTTCGACGCTGCAAAATTTATTGTAGGGTGCACAAGAAAGCTACAGAAATTGAATATGTTTGGGTTGAGGGTACAACCTACAAAATATATGAAAAGCAGCTTATGTTTGTCGGCTCGTTCATTTGCAAAACCGACTTTTAATAGGCGCTATGCGGGGGCCATGTGAACTGCAGCCGACGCACAGGCGGTAACAAGATCCAGGCGCCAGACTACGCCGGCCGAACAAACATTATAAATCAAATTATACGGTCGGACAACTGACGCATTCCTCTAGCATTCAGCACAGTTTTCACCTCGCTGTCGTATACAGAATAATCTCTGCAGCTTTCTCTAGTATTGTATCGCACTACTCTGTGCCCGTACTACTTTTGACTACGTATACGGGGTTAGCCCATGAATACTGTGTACTGCGACCAGGGGGCAACAACAACGGAAAAATCTGATATCTTCGCTTCGGCGTCAGTCTCTGGGCTTAAGAGGAGAGCCATTTCGGCACACGGTATAGTGCGAGTTCGTTTTCTTGTTCTCATTGTGCAAGTTGGTTAGCCTAGGTGCCATCCTTTTTATTAATAATATATTTTTAGGGAGCGAGTATATGGGAGCCCCGGTATACAAATAGCACACAGGCTACAAGTTGGTAGGGTAGTATTTGTACTGTCATAGTTGTGCCGTTTGAAGAACTCTTTATACCTATTTCCAACCGGCTCCACTCAGGGAAAAATGTCACAATATCACAATGACAGTGATAATGGTTGATATTAAAAACCCATATCTGTCCTTTCCTGTTGTAGATTGAATGTTGTTTGTACATATTTGTATATGATGTGTCTTGTTTATTTTTAAACCAATTGTTTGTAAAAATCGAACACACAATTCAGGGGTGCTTCAGCATTCCCTGATTTTTTCTGATTGAATGAATAGCAGTAATTGAAAATGCGTACCTAGCTGCACGTTAGGTACGTCCTTTCGCTCGGATGGGACGTCAAGCCGGAGCCCCAATGTTTAAGGAGAGCCGCAATACAACCGTGTTAAAGAGCCCACCCCACCTTTAGGAATGTGTTACACAGTAGTGGATCAAACCTTACAGTCCAGCCTTACTGTACGAAACTGGTATTTCATGCGTTTGCTTTACCGCGGGTAATGCGAAAGAAACAACAGCTACGTCTGGAGTATTAACATTGCAGAGCTTCAAAGTTTTTTTTCCCAATTTTGGTCGCCATCTAGTATGCGTCTTACATATACATATTAGGCTAGATAATTCATTGCCATTCTCGGGCTACATAGGCAAAGGCCAGTGATTGTTCTCCGTGCATTGGGTATGGTTTTGAGAAAGGAGGGACCTATAAAACCCTCTCCTTTCACAAAACTTTAACCAACCGAAATAAGCACATCTGGGTCATATAAAGGTCATAAAGTGTCTTTCTCAAGGACATGAGGTTGACTGGAATCCAACCCGTGACCTCTGGATCCTAAATCATGCCACACAAAGTAGACCATCGACGCCTCCAAGGTCTAAGTTATCAGTAGCCTGGATGCCAGGCCCATAGCACCCGACCTAGCCAGTGTTTGTCATGGTCTACATGTAAATCTGTAGAATAATTTCCTTGGGGGGCATTTTGGCCCTGGAGCCGCGTAGCTTGCCTGTGTACGCCATGAAAACAGTCAGCATGTATCCAGGCCAGCATGTTGACACTGGAGCACAAGAACTAGACTGCAGTGTAGGCCCTGGAAACAGTCTGGTATTCAGGCTAACATGTTGGCCCTGGAGCCAAGGAGCTGACCTTTTTTTGCCCCTGTAAACAGCCTGGCATCCAGGCTATGCTATCAGCACCGTGAATTGTTCAACGACACAAGCAAGCTTTTCTGTTTGTAGAACACCATATGCATCTTATCATTGAGTGATGACGCGCATGGCTAATGGCTATGATTTAAGCCTCAGAGATTCTGTGAACCACTAGGGGTTATTGAACTCTAGACTTAGCACGCAGACTGGTCGTGCTTGCCCAAGGCCATGAAAGTGATAAGGATGTCTGTTTTGGTTACGAAACCTAAATAAGGTTTAAGTTGGTAACCATGCTAAGGTTTTAATTGATAACCATGCCACGCACTCCCAGCTAATAGCAACTTGGAAAAGTTTGACTAGGCCAACATGTGCACGTAACATTTTGTCACAACACGTCAAAATGCCAGATTTGTTTGACTCTTTCCTGCAACCTTGTGTTCTTCGTAGAATTTCAAGAAGATGTTAAGAAACGCCACCATGATCAACCGCGACGTCATCACAGCCAAGGTCGCCTTCCCAGCAACCGTTACGAAAGGTATCCCAGCATCCTCCAGAGTTCTCCCCTCTCCCGTGGGTCGACTTCGCCGCCCCAGATCCGACAAAAACCGCGGGAAAACCCCGAAAAATCACCTTCCTGTGCAACTCCTTCAACGGGCTGTCCCAGCGGCTGTACCTGGAGCTGGTGTCACGTGGCCATCACGTGATGGTGCATGACAACCCACGTGGTGAGAAGATGACCGAGGTGGTAGAGGAAGACCAGCCGGACCTGGTAAGAATACTTTGAACTGTAACGTAAAAAGACATTGCCATGGCGACGGTTGTCTCTGTCAGTGCTTTTGCTTGTCACTACTACGACTACTACTTGTTATAGACTAAGACGGCTACTCTTCAATTTCCTCATAAATGATGCAAAGAGGTCCTGATGTGAATAATTTATGTTTAATGATGTTCGCCTTCCCTTAACCCTCAAACACCCGACCTTTTTTTGCGACTAAAATGACCGAACGGGGTCAAATTTGACCCCAATTTGTCTCGTTCAAAAATATCTTCTTTTTGCATTTTTTCATTGATCTTTTCACATACATTGCTTCTTCATTTTAAAAGGTATATTTTGGCGTGTTCAGGTTTGAATAATTTTAGCTCATTATCATAATTTATGCAAAAAAGAGGAGGAGGACCACATTTTCACTAACTTAACTACCTTTATTTCTTGAATTTAGTCCCTTACATGTCTATACAAATATCACTATGTTGCTATCATGATGCAGATATTCAATACTGGACTAAGTGGTTTGTAAATGTTTATAACATAGTATTTTTTTAATCAATTAACAGCTGTCAATCAAAATTCACCAAGCCTGGGAACCCCCCCCCCCCGTCAGAAATAATCATTTTTAGTGTTTGTTGGAACCCCCCAAAAAGGTGAATATTGCTAGAAACGCCATGAATGTTGTACAGGACAATGTTTTCTGTCAAAGAGAAGGGATTTTGTATGTGTAGAGATTTTCCAGCTGTTTATTCTTAGCTTTATGTGTGTAAAATATGGGGGGGGGGCACAGTAGGCACAGTATGGTGTGGTAGCAGGTATAAAAGTCAAAATAAAAAGGAAATCTTCTTTTGAATTGTTGTAAATTCTCTTCGGAGTAGTAGACAAGACTATAGTGTCTACTGATTGAGTTGTCAATAGACAAACCCCTATGAAATTTGATATTAGGTAGGTATACTAGCACACTGCTGTACAAGCCAGTATGGGCCCCAGACACTGGATATGAGCCTTGCTCTCGATTCCCAAGGGAACTATCAATGAACTTCACCTTCGGGAAACATGATCAGACACCCCTAGTGTATAAGAGAGGGGAATATTTTGTCTCAACTCTCTTTTTCTGTATCCCAGAATCTAGGCATGGACATGGGTGACCCTTGACCTCAAATGATAGTCAAAGGTCATGACCTCTAATAACCTAATGACCAAATCATGAAGCTAAGGTCACTTGGCAAACTGCATTATAATATTAAAGCAATTATGCTACCTACAAGACATATTGTGGACAGCCAAAGCCTTTCGTGTGTTAAAAAAATGCCCATATTGCTGGGGTCAAATTTGACCCCAGCCGGACCAAGCTCAGACTTTCATTTATAATTTTTACAAAATTGTGCCGATCTCCGAAAAAAATTAGGAGAAGTTAAAGAAGAGGTTTACTGACAAAGTCACGGAAGGAATTTTTGATCTGTTAAAAAATTTTCAAATGGCACATCAAAATGTACGCCTGGGGTCAAATTTGACCCCGTTCGGGTGTTTGAGGGTTAACGTCGAAATGTGGTAAGTATCAAATTCACGGCAGTTAAAATTATGTAATAATGAGAAAATCATAGCATTATTTTCTCATTAATTATGCAAATCAGGTCGTTATTTACATAATCAGTATATCCCGATGTAAGTAAGTAAGTAAGTAAGTAAGTAGTATATGCCGATGGTCCTCTCATCCTTAATTACATATGTCACAAGTTTGAATAATCCTATTTTGGAATCCAGCATATTTTTAGAAATTCCTCATAAATTATGTAAATTAGACGCATATTTGTATAATTGTCATTTAATCACGTCAAGCATTACTTAAGCTACCTACATACCAAAAATTACAACAACTCATCAACCAGTTCTCAAGTTATCCTTGTTTAAATATTTTGTTCAACAAACGCCCCTGCAGTTCCAGAACAAGCTGGTAAGGGGCCCAAACTTACGTCATGTCTTCCCGAGCAGAAAAACTATCTACCATCTAGACTTCATGACATTGGCATGTACAGATCACGAGATAGCAATGCCGGAGGTTCTGATGCTTTGCTGTAACAAGCCGCTAGGAAGCCTGAAATCTAATCATTTTAAGGCCTCATCAATACCTACCCACCAACCAAGTTTCGTGACAATCCAGTCATAGCTTCTTGAGTTTATTCCTGAAACACAATATATACCTGTGAAAAAATTCCCGTGGAATTCCTAGAATTCTTGCAGACTGCACACCATACTATGCCATTATAGAATAACTAATGCCTTATACCATTTTGTAATGATTTAATAGTTTAAAGTGTGTGTATGTGTGTGTCTCCATGTATATGTGTGCGCACTGTAGTTTCTATATGTTTTGCTAGAGGGCGCTCCAGGGAGTTGAAGTCCGCTATCTTCACTTGCCTTGTTAGGTGGTGTGCCCGTTCCTGACCCGCCGGGTCCCGCCGAGTCTGTACAACAACCCGGTCCGACCCGTCCTCATCGTACATCCGGGCATTCCGGGAGACGAGGGGCCTTCGTCCATTGACTGGGCGATAAAGGTCGGGGTTGTTGTGTTTACCTTCAGAAAGAAAACATATTGTTACTACGTGAAGGAGGTAATGACCTCCTGTCAGTATTAAAACTGACATGGCGTAAACGGTTGTATGTTCGAAGCTGTAACTCACGATTCCGTCGCATGGGTACGTAGTTTAGCACGTCGTCTGCAAGTATGGTCTAGATGATGCACGTTGTTTCTTTTACACCGTAGAGATTTTCAAAGGTCATATAATATTTTAGTGAACATCCCTATTCTGATGGTGTTTTGGAACAGTCCATGAATTCCGTCATTGTTATGGATGTGCAGTTTTCTCAAGCAGATGTTACGATCACGAAGGAGGTCAAAGACATTCATTATGTATTGTGTTCATATGTTCGCAGCTGTAACTCATGATCTCTTTGTTGCTTTGGTACGTAACTTGGCATGTTGTTTGCTAGGATGCACGTTGCTTTTTTATATCGTAGCAATTGCCATTGGTTGTATAGTATTTTCGTGAACACCCCTATTTTGAAGGACCTGTTGACTGCCTTTGCCCCAAGCAGATATTGAGCGATTTCGTAGCTGCCGTTTCGTCAGACCTTGGCTGGAGTATGAACGAACGTACAGCTGAAAATACCATACTGACTTCATGGAGTTGTGTACAATAGACTCTTGTTATTCCTCCGTTTGTTCTTCTTCTACAAATAAAAAAGGCCAATGACCTAGACCTGACGGCTGTCACCATGGTAAGTGATTGTGTAGCAGACACCGTGTGGTGCTGGGTGACATTATGTAGTAAGTAGCAGGACAGAGCTGGAGGGCTAGTCACCATATACATGTATATGAATGTGTTCATGGTATTCGAGTAAAAATAAACATAGACGTAGTTTCGTAGGCTAGAACATGTGTAGGTAAACATTATGCATATGCTTTGCAAATGTTACTTTCTTGTTTATTCTTACTCTTACTTTTAAAAGCAGGAGGGCGCCACGGAGTGGGGCGTGACAGTACTGCAGGCGGCGGAGACGATGGACGGGGGAGACATTTGGGCCACCTGCAAGTTTCCTGTCAACCGCCAGGCGACCAAGTCTAGCCTATACGGAAAAGAGGTCACCCAGGCGGCAGTTGTCTCCGTTCTGGGGGCCATAGATGCTTGGGAGAGAGGCGTACCGCCAATACCTCTGGATTATAGGCACCCAGAGGTATATGAACCGGTTGTTTTAGTTATTCTTTATCTTTATCGTTCCTTTGTGTCCATAAAAGTGTTTGCTTAAAAGTAGTTTTTATACGTAGAAAACGTCGGAACCGAAGCAAGCCACTCATTTTCAAGTAAGAACCTCGAAATTGTCTCATGTGTACCTTACCCATTGGTAACTGTCACAGATTCGAACCCAGGACCGTTGGATTCTAAGTTCCCCAAAACAACCATGCCGACACGTTTGTTTGTTTGTTTGTTTGCTTTTTACAACCATCCCAACACGTTTGTTTGGTTGCTTTTTCAGGTGAAAGGTGAGCTGAAGCGGAAATTAACGGTGGAGGACCGACAGGTGGACTGAGCGCAGGAGGCGGAGCACGTGGTGAGAGCTGTGCGCGCCTGCGACTCACAGCCCGGCGCTCTGGGCGTGCTCCGTCTGCCCGTGCAAGGTTAGCATCATACCCAGAACCACGCATCTAGTTCTACGCATAAATGTATTGTGTTTAGGATCAAGCACGGTTCTGGATAGTGTCCGCAGTGTCTATGTCTAAAAGAACATAAATTTGCCCCATGCACGGTTGTGTATACACCACTGGACTATCCAGAACCGTATTTAGAACCGTATATGAGCATCATCGGGTTCTGGATGAAGCATGGTTCTGGATATAACGGCCCCAGCATTGTCCACACCTTGTGATACATACGAAGGCAAAAAACTACACTCTTCCCGGCTTCTGCAAACCCTCTTCGCTGTCACCATGGTAACAGGTGCTGTAGGAGACACTCTCTGGTGTTTGGTTGCATTATGTAACAAGTGGTGACACAGAGTTACCATGTATTACTAAGTTTGTTGAAGTTCATCGAAGACTAATTTTTGAATTGTTTCATTCCTTTCATTCAAAATAAAGGTCAGCAGATAAAGCACGAGTTCGTGCTGTTTGGCGCATGCGTGGAAGGCGACCCTGACATGGTGCGGCGTGTGAAGAAGGAGCAGGAGTGGCGCGTCGTGCCTGGTGACGTCATCGGCAGGAGGAACGGCGCCGTGTTGGTGGCCTGTGGAGAGGACACCGCCGTCTGGATCTCACATCTTAAGGTAGCAGTACACAGTTTTCGCCCTATGGGGATTTCTATAGTTAAGAAGCCCACGGTGAGAAGGTTCGACGCTGCAAAATTTATAGTAGGGTGCACAAGCAAGCTACAAAAATTGAATATGTTTGGGTTGAGGGTACAACCTACAAAATATATGAAAATCAGCTCAAGTTTGTCGGCTCGCTCCTTTGTAAAATCCACTTTTAAAAGCGCTATGCGGGGATAATATGAACTGCAGCCGACGCACAGTACTAGTAACAAGATCCAGGCACCAGACTACGCCGGCCGAACAAACATCAGAATTCAAATTATACGGTCGGAAACCTGACGCATTCCTCTAGCATTCAGCACAGTTTTCAACTAGCTGTCGTATACAGAAGAATCTCTACAGCTTTCTCTAGTATTGTGCCGCACTACTTTGTGCCCGCACTACTTTTGAATACTGTGTTGTGCGACCTTAAGGTAAGGGCAAGTCCATTATATGCTAGGGGTGGAATTTCCAACACTAAAGTTTGTGATACGACATTCTTGAACAAAGTGTCTTGCATGGTCTCCTGTCAGGGAAGTTTGCAATTACCAGCAACATGCTACCCTTACTGCGGCTCGCTCTACCCGATATAAACTCCCATCTTTTCCATTGCCACCCCTCTTTCTTCCTACTTAGACTATACATTACATGGTTGTTTTACATAGTACAGATGACCGTGACAGATGGCAATACCACTTCAGCTTTCGTTTCTTAACTGTGGTTAGGAGGTCTTCGTATAGACCTATGTTCTGCTTGACCCCAGTGCCTTTGATGTAACCTCTGCGCTCCCCCTGTTTTTTATTGAAACATACAGTGACAAGACGTGGTGGCGACACACTCAAGTTACACTTATATCCATGTCGCCACCAGACAATACGTAATACAAGCAAGCAAAGCACGATAAAAATACAGCAATTAATCGATGAACTAATAGATATATAAATACTGGCAGGATTAATCAAGATGTTACAAAAAGCGATTTGATACTAACAAAAATGTAGTATTTGAGTATTGTACATTGTTGACAGAAAAGAAGAACCTCTTAAAAGTAAATGTACCAGAATATCATCTGACAGGTCATCCAAGGCGCTCCCCTTTGCAGGCCTCTCCCAAGAAAACCAGTCTGAAGCTTCCCGCCACGTCTGTGCTGCCTTCAGTTGATGTCACGTCCCTTCCCATCAACCACTCCGCCCCCTTCCTTACGGCACCAGGCCCAACACGTTCCAAGACGTCTGGACGACGCGCCAAGACGGCGTCTGCTACGTGCACTTTGACCTCTACAACGGCGCCATGAGCACGCACCAGTGTAAGAGGCTTGAGCATGTCCTGTGTGGCGTGGAACGGGATCCAGACTGCTCCGTGGTCGTCTTGATGGGCGGGTAGGTACTATTAACCCATCAGCTTTATCAACTTATCAACCTGCCTTTGGCATATTTTATGGGTTGTGGAACAGGAACCAGACCAACGCGTCCTGTTAATGGCCAAGTAAGCACTAACCTATCAATTTTGTTCACTTACCAAACCATGAACACGCTGTATCTTCGGTTTGTTTGAAGCACGCTTTAAAACAATTGACAGCCATGCTTTCTGACAACTGCTGAAAGAACACGAAATTAAGTAACGAAAAC
The DNA here is from genome assembly GCA_013266295.2 of Branchiostoma floridae x Branchiostoma japonicum. Taxonomy (NCBI): domain Eukaryota; kingdom Metazoa; phylum Chordata; class Leptocardii; order Amphioxiformes; family Branchiostomatidae; genus Branchiostoma; species Branchiostoma floridae x Branchiostoma japonicum. Next base: position 13,707,942 of record CM023838.1, read on the forward strand.
ATCTTTATCTGACCAACGCTCAGATACAACTTCTTTAGCAACGGGATTCATCTGAACGTCATCGAGAACTCCGAATGTGCTGCCACCGAATCCTGGGCTAACATCACAGCTATCGATGACGTAGTGAAGGCGATATTCAGCATGCGCAGTAAGGTGACGGTAGCGGCGCTACAGGGGAATGCAGGAGCCGGTGGGGTCATGATGGCGCTTGCTGCAGACAAGGTACTCCCGTCTCACCACAAAAGATGTGTCTCGTTCGGGAAATGGTTCCAGTATTTAGGTTAAAAGATAAAATTGAGGATGAATGTCAATTTGTTGTTGACTGTGCATTGTACAGAAATGAGAGAAAGATCCTAACTGTATGCAAGATATGTTTTTGAAATTTAGATAGGACGTAAATCTTTCATCCATTATGGAATTAGACAAACCGTGTGTTATAAGCTCCATACAATTATCTTAAGAAGTGAGAAGAAGTCGAAATTATACATATTAGTCGAACCGGTCGGTAGTAGTAGTACACATTAGTATATATGGTGAGATATATCTGTGCTTTAGTAATGACCTGTACTTAGCATTGTATTCGGTATACAATGCAAATTGCGGCGCGACAAAACAAAACAAATATTCAGGATGAGGAAATCTGATATTGTCATTTACTGCCATTTCTTAGTACATTTTTGTCATGATTTTATACCTGAAGCATTTAAAATAGCTCCAAAACAAGCTACGTGAGGTGTCTCTTTTGGGGGGGGGGGCGGGGGAACCACCCATAAATAGCTTAAACCAGCGTACTAATACTATACAAAACAAACAACTGTTTTCCGTCAGTGACAGCGCATTTTCACCTGACAGATATCAGTATTCTATGGGATAGTATTGATGTAACTAATCAAATTAAAATGAGCAGATTGGCTTTGAAATTCCAGTCTTACTGCTTTGTAATTTCATTGGATGCATTTCAAGGAAACATCTAGACACCTAAAAATCTTTTGATGTGTGCATCTTTCAGGTTTGGAGCCACGCAAGTGTGGTGCTGAACCCGCACTACCGCAAGATGGCGCTGTTCGGGTCCGAGTACTGGACCTACTCCCTGCCTCGCAGGGTGGGAAGACCCGCAGCAGAGAAACTGACCAATGAGCTACAGCCGCTGCTGGCTACAAAGGCCCACGACAAGGGTGAGTTCGGGATGGTCTTTGGCGTGGAATAGTCTGAGGCATGGGTTGGTCTGGGGGATGAGTTGGTTTGGGGCCTGGGTTGGCCTGGGGGCCTGGGTTGGTCTGAGGCTTGGGTTGGTATGGGCCATGGGTTATTCTGAGACATGGGTTGATCTGAGACATGCGTTGGCCTGGGTTGGTCTGCGTTGCCTGGTTTGGTCTGGCGCGTGGATTGGTCTGAGGTCTTGGTTGGTCTGTGGCATGGATTGGTCTGTGGCGTGGGTTGATCTGAGACATGGGTTGGTCCGGGGCATGGGTTGGTCCGGGGCATGGGTTGGTCTGAGACATGGGTTGGTCTGGGGCATGGGTTGGTCTTGTGCATGGGTTGGGCTTGGGCATGGGTTGGTCTGGAGCGTGGGTTGGTCTGGGGCGTGGGTAAATTTGGGCCATGTTTTCAGTCTCACTCTTGCCAGTTACACCTTAAGAAAAAGGCAATGCAAATCACCCTCACTTTTTATTCTTCCTAGGCATGATAGATGACGTCATCGGGTACAACACCGAAGAGCTGAACGCGCAGATCCCGCAGATGTTGCGGCGCCTGCAGGCCAACTCTCGCGAGATTCTCCGAGAGAAGCAGTCGAAAACGACGTCACTCTGGTCCACCCTGGAGGAACATCGTCACGAGGAACTGGCGCGCATGTGGAAATGTTTCCACGACGAGGAGTACCATACCAGAAGGCACAACTTTGTGTATCACTAGCAGTCTAGCAGATATGCCATCTCTAGGTCAGCCCTGTACCCTCCCATGGTGTCCCTGGTTGTGTTGTAGGTGGTGGAAAATTGCCGAGGAGTAGCAGTAAATTTACCCCTTTGATTCACATCATGGCATCATAAACCATGCTCAAGATTTACTAAGACGTTAACAATTTTCCGTGTCATCATGAGTTGACAGTGATGGCTGTAAAACAAAGCTGTTGTTTGCTTCTGAACTTTGAAAAAAACAACAACAAACATAATGCAGTATACAATCTGTGCCTTAGCTTATCAAATCTAAATTTGGGCAAACCTCCCTCAATGATGTATTTTCTCACTGTTGCCAAGAGGACGTTGCTCGCAAGTCCTACCAGGTTAAGACGGATCCATCTAACGTTTATTCAGCCAGCCTAGGAGACTTGATAGCCCAAGAAATTAGACTATTTTAACCTGGTAGTGCATAAATATATAATCCTATAAATGTTGTAGCATAGGCATGATTCTATAATCTGTGTTTGGAAAATGAGTCTCTATGTGACATACAGTTTCACAAACATCACCTTGTGAAGAGATGACAAAAAATGAAATTTTTGTATTGCCTTAATGTTACATATTGCAGCTTTAAGAGTAGTTCTATCACTGTCAAGCGCACGAGAATGCATCACATACATTATGTTCCTGATAGAAGCATCCCGCGTTGTGCTGTGATATCAAACATAACGGTGTAACTATCTTGATAAACAAGTAAACTAGAAATAAAGAAAACACCAAAGATATAGGTTTAAGAACATACCTTTAATGTCACCACATAATAAAAAGTAATGTCCATGTCTAAAATTGCTTATAGAATTGTTTGATTAATTAGAAGACAGATTACAGTTAACATTAATCATTTATTTCCATGAATGTAAAATAAAACTACCTCATGTACGCAACTCCGGGGCCCTGTTATTCATCCAGTATCGTACTCGCCGTTTTAGTGTAGAGTTAGCATTCCGTATCCCGTGACCTTGGCATTTACAATATTCTTTCAGTGTCTACATGGAAGAGTGGTCACAGTTCGTGTTAGTACATGTACTGGGATTATTGCTACTTTAGAAGGTGCTGACGACTCTACAATGCCTGTTATGGCGTTCATCTTCCATTGAGCAGTCACACAATTACCGGTTATTATGACAATACTGTTTAACACAGAACAGTCCAGACTATGTGGACTTTATGGACCACTAACCATTTGGGAACTTAAAGGCAGGGATGTGTTGTGTACTGCATGGAAGGATACATACATATATATATACGAGGTTGGTATGTTAAAGTCAGCGTAATGCGGCTCTAAAAGTTGAGGTATTATGAATTATGAAATGCCTTGTCTCGAAGGCTGCTGGTTAAACGGTAGATATAAAAAAAAAAACAATGGCCTAACGTTAACCCTCAAACCACCGTATGGGGTCAAAACTGACCCCAGACGTATATAAATATACGCCATTTTGACATTTCTTGTCGAAAACGAAATTCCTCCTATGAGTTTGTTTGTATGTATGTCTTATAACTTCTCATACGTTTTTACTGAGATTGGCTTATTGTTTATTGAGTTATCCTAGAAAGTTTATGCGTTGTCCAGTGGGGTCAAAATTGACCCCAGAAAAATGTTATGCATTTTTTAACACATCAGCGTTTTTTGTTGTCCCTGAAATTCTTCCAGATGATATGTTTGCTTGAGCTTTATGCTGTCATGACCTCATGCTTTGAATGAACGCAATATTGAATCAGGAAACTCAATAGTTGTGACTCTTGACTAAGTTGCCTATGGAATTGGGGCCAAAGGTCATCAACAGGGCTGCCTGTGGACCTCTAGTGAAATTAAATTATGATAAAGAGCAGAAGTTATTCACACCTACTCATGTCAAACTATCCCTTATAGATTAATGAAACCATACATACATACAAATCGCAAAAAGAGTCACACAAAAAACCGTATTCGTGCAAAACATTATGGGGTCAATTTTGACCCCATACGGTAAGATTTGTCGCAAAAAACCTACGGTGGTTTGAGGGTTAAAATGCTACAAATACATAATATTATTATCTTATTTATTAGCCCTGCTAGTTAGTGTACCACCCCCACCCCCCAGTCCTTCTCGATACTGGGGGAGGAAATGAGCGGCTTACCGAAACAGTTGGTCATATATATCATACACCATGTTAATTACGACATTTACTTTCTTTAGAACAGTATTAAAATATGCAGGAATATTTCTACCAAACTTAGGGGGTAGTTAAAATACCATAATCGCAGATTGACAATACCAGAACCCAGAGTAAGAAATGATACACCTTTCCTTAGTTTTTTTTTCAATATTTTCCTGTGCTGAAGACTAAATCAACATCAAAAGTTCGACTTCTCAGAGACGAGTTGTTGCTGAATCATCGGGATTGCTGTGTCCGACAGCAGTCCCGTTCTCAACCACTTCCGGGTCACCATTTCCGCTGGCCTTGTTGACCCGGTAGTTCTTGTAGATTGACATGACCTCCTGTACCAGCGGCACGATGATGAGGAAAGCGGCTGCCAGGAAGGCCCAGGTTTGGGACACGTTCACCCAGTGCTGGAACTCAACACCGTCCATAACTCCAACCTGATACAATCATATAAACACGTATTATGACGAGAGCAACAGCGACGAGGACATTTTTTTTACTTAATATGTCTTTTAACAGGTGCAAAATCATTTAACTCATTTACTAGTTTATAAACAACAAGAGCAACAACAATGAAAATGGACACAAGGGGGGTTGGGTATTTTCACCTTTGGAACAAACAAACAGACAAAAAGACAAAAAAAAACAACAAACAAACACAAAAACCAATAGCATTGATTAACACAACAGCGGGTTAAGACATGCTGATTCAATGTTCATAACTCTAACCATGTAGGCATCCTTCCATCTCAGCTCTAACCAGGACAGGAAAATATCAAGATATTTATGACGGATGCATAGTAAAATCCATCACAATGGGAAACAGCAGGTTTACATTTGGGACATGTTCTTTCAATATCGGAACACCGTAGAACAGCGAATTTTAGAAGCAACGAAAACGCAAAGTGTTGAGTATTATTTTCGATTTTTAAATGTAACAACCGTTTACAAAGCATACAAAGCCAAATAAAGCTATATGTATATAGTATATACAGCATCAACAAAAGCAGTCCTCCCACTCCTAGTTCTCCTGCACTTAAAGCCAACATTAAGGTTCGCAAGGCTGGCCCATCTTATACTGTCTCCTACCAAAAGTGCAAAAAAAAAGAAGCAGATGCTATAATAGCCGTTTCACTGTTGGAATGTGTCACTGTCGACTAGAAAACAAACAAACAACAGAAACTGCGCTTACCCCCAACATGCCGGCCGGCCAGATAATGACCAGAACGAGGCTCAGTACTATCCCAGCAATCAACGCGGTGATCCGGGGTCTTCGGCAGAAGCGGCGAATCTCCTCGAAGGACGGGCGATCATTCAGTTTGTTGGCTGACATCATCTTGTAGGCGCTCTGGTAAAACGGGGCGTCAAGCATGTTCTTAATCTCGTCATGAAAATAAAAACCTTGTACTACAGGTAAAAATTTATCGTAGAAATAAAATTCACCTAGTACCGGAGCACATCTTATAGGCGCCCTGGTAAAATGATCTGCAAGCAATTACTAAATGTGGAACATGTAGATGACATGTACGTTACTGAGAATCTAGTATGTACGGACCAACGCCTTTAGCGGTTTGTGAACACTGTTTTTTCACCTATATTTTGACAACCAAGTGGAGCTTCGTTCTCGGATTGTTTGGAAGGGATTGATGTTGAAGAACAGAATCTACAGAATGTATCTTATGTACCATAATAAGTCATCTTATTTCATCTATTATTGGTGGGCCGGCTTCCTCTCTCCTTGCAGCCAAGGGCTAAATTGTGAGGAGCTTACAATGGTGGTGGGGCTTAATCGCAAGGGTCTGGAGCGGCTGCCATTTGGCGCTAACTCAGGTGACCTCAATACGACCCCAGGTGCGGCCATAAGACTGTAAGGTTTGAACCACTCACACCCGGAAGGGCTCTTACTCTTTTATAGAGTACGCCATGCACGTTACTAACCTGGTAGGTGGGTCCCCAAGGCTTTAGCGGGTTGTCCACGCGGCGGGTTTTCTCCCACTCTTTCACCAGCTCCTCGCCCGGCTTGCGGTGACTCTGCACGACGCTCACCACAGCACAGATCACTCCGCCGGACAGCATACTCACCAAGTTACCAACGATCATGCTCACCTGGTCTCCTGGGATCGAAAAACAACCTTTTTTTAAATTTTAATCGTTCTCCCGCTGAAACAGTCTGTTGCTGTAGAGGGGATATGCAGTGGAAAAAAACAACTTTAGATTTGGAAAATAATGACTGCATACTAGCAGACGACATGCCAAACTATATACCAATGCAGCAAAGGGATCGTGAGTTACAGCTGTGAACGTAACTCACGATCCCGTACAACTTATTACATTACTCCTTCGGAGGTCACTGACCTCCTTTTCGGCGTGAAAATCCGTGCGTCTTGTGCGTGCGGCTGTGTAGGAAAGGTGCAAAGCAATATGTGGAATGAGGATACGCAGAAGTACAACAGAACCCTTACCAGTTTACAATTCTATAGTTTAGAGTATGAAAGTAATTTTCTCCATGGATGTGGCTCATGTTGTTTTATTCTGGACACTACCACTTCTGTAAACTCATTGCTAGTCCATGCCTTACCGCTATTTTTGATGAAGTTCCCGCCTCCGAGTCCGCCCGGAAAGCTGGCAGCGGTCCCCAGCCAGCAGATCACCGCCAGCACACAGCCGACTGTCGCCCCGGAGATCATCCCGCCCGCCGTGGTGCGCGACCAGAACAGCGCCATGCCGATAGGGATGACTGCAGCCCCGATCAGCACACCCATGAACAGGTACAACCAACCCAGGTTCAGCCCTGTGGAAAACACACTCAACACTGAAGTCCGATCAACACACCCATGAACAGGTACAACCAACCCAGGTTCAGCCCTGTGGAAAACACACTCAACACTGAAGTCCGATCAACACACCCATGAACAGGTACAACCAACCCAGGTTCAGCCCTGTGGAAAACACACTCAACACTGAAGTCCGATCAACACACCCATGAACAGGTACAACCAACCCAGGTTCAGCCCTGTGGAAAACACACTCAACACTGAAGTCCGATCAACACACCCATGAACAGGTACAACCAACCCAGGTTCAGCCCTGTGGAAAACACACTCAACACTGAAGTCCGATCAACACACCCATGAACAGGTACAACCAACCCAGGTTCAGCCCTGTGGAAAACACACTCAACACTGAAGTCCGATCAACACACCCATGAACAGGTACAACCAACCCAGGTTCAGCCCTGTGGAAAACACACTCAACACTGAAGTCCGATCAACACACCCATGAACAGGTACAACCAACCCAGGTTCAGCCCTGTGGAAAACACACTCAACACTGAAGTCCGATCAACACACCCATGAACAGGTACAACCAACCCAGGTTCAGCCCTGTGGAAAACACACTCAACACTTAAGTCCGATCAACACACCCAACCCAGGTTCAGCCCTGTAGAAAACACACTCAACACTATCAACGCACCCATAAAGAGTACAGGTTCCTTTCTTAACTTATCCTCTTTGAAAGATTTTCACAAGAACAGCCCTGCAGTTCCAGAACAATCTGCTAGGGAGACCAAACGTACACCATTTTTCCTCAGATCAAAAACTATATGCCACCAAAACAATAAAACCCCTAGCATGGCTAGCACAAAAGACACAAAAAACGGAAGTTCTGCTTCAGTACCAAGGACATGGTGACCACATTTGACCTTGACCTTAGTCTTCCAAAGACCTACCAACATACCAAATATCATTACAATCCATCCTGGCCTTTTTAAGTTATGCTATCCACGAAAATTCGGAAACACAGACAGACAGAAACACAGATAGACCAAAAACAATACCTACACTTTTATGGAGGTAGCAGTCAAACAGAAGAAACCAAAAAAATCAAACCTGCGGCGTCAGCAAGAAGGACAAGAGGAACCGTCGCCACGGTAACCACCACTATGTAGATGTTCTTCTTTCCCAGCAGCATTTCCATGTAGTTCCGGTAGGCGGCGTGCGTGGGACATGTGTACTGGTGGAAGTCGGAGGGCTGAGTGCGCATGCGGTCCTCGTCGTGGCACTTGGTGCAGGAGGAGATGGGATGACAAAAGCATTTCTCGTCTTCGCTCATGGCGTTCTCTCTCTTCTTGCCACAAAGGACGCAGTCATCTTCATCAAGGCCCTACAGCACGCAAGTTGATGGTTATCTAACTTTCTATGTACTATCTGCTTATTCATATTTCTGTATATCTCTTTTAGCCGCTTTCACGGATTTTCACACATTTTAGCTGCCTGCTAAGAACGGAAATGCCTTTAGAAAGGAAAACGTTAATGACATGATTTTGATTATTTTGATGAGGTAGGGATTCTGAGGAAATTTTGATAACTTACAAATGGAAATGCGACCCGCGTGACTTACCCTTCTGAACGGGCAGATGTAGTCCTTATAGATGTCATAAACGATAATTGACGTGACTGCGATGACCTCAGCTGACCCCGTGGACATGACCGCCATGAGCAGCATCAGCAGGAGGATGACCTGGCCCGTGTGACCCATCAGCTGGTCCACCACCACGGAGGCCACCAGTCCTGGGAACAAGAGCAAGACATCCGCGAATAGAGACAATTCACGCATTGCGCAATCTTGCACCAAAGCTAGGCTTGGAAGGTAAACACGCCCGCGGGGTCAGTGCCGTATGTGCCTAGTCACAGATATGCGAATGATCTTCATTAATATGCAAATACAAGCTCCTCCATGTAAATGATCTCGGGGACGCCATTTTGTTTGTTTGCCTTCCAACACTCGTTTACGTGCAAACACAGACGTGGCGTGAAATAAGGTGTATAATTTCATCAGGTCACTGAATAAAAAAGACTCTTATTCTTACAAAACCAAGTGTTTTTTTTCAGCCGACGTTTTGGTGACCATCTGTCACCTTCCTCTGGGCATTTCTGACTGGTTTACATTTACATTGTACAGCACGCAGGTGTTGCTGCTTATAGATGCGTTCCTGTACGTTTGTGTTCGCATTGTAGATACTGTTCCCGTTAACTGTGCTTATATGTAAATACTTTGTGTTTCTGTATCTGTATCTGTATAGCCGGTATAACCGCCCTTCGGCGAAACACACCAGCTTCGCAGGCACGCGGCGCGGCAGCAGCTGGCTACATTACACCGAACGAGCTGTTACACCTAACCTTTGAACATCTAACTCTAGACATTGTTTAAAACTATCTAGTGACGATGCCCCAACTGTACTTGGTGGCAGCGAGTTCCACCCTACGATTGTTCTAGGAAAAAATGAGTTTTTTGAACACCTGAATCCTTGGTTGATGGCTCTGGTACTTGAAGGCATGACTCTTTCTTGTTTGACGGTTGGGAACTGCTTGGAGATTAAAACTTTCTCACCTTTGTCCACGTCCTCCCCTGAGAGCAGCGCCTCGCCGTTGACGGTGCCGAGCGCCACGTAGGCGAGCCCCACGGTGGTCGCCATGGAGAAGGGGATGGCGAACCACGTCAGCCCGCCGGAGATGAACCCCCACACGCCCTGCAGACGACAAGGGGAGGTTATGGTGCTGAATGTTTATGTAATGGACGACACCCAGCTCGACAGGAAAAACCTGATGGTAGTAATGAAGGATAGAAAGAGATGGAGAGCTGTCATTGGAACCGAGGGAAGCTCGACCCAGTGAGTGAGTGAGTGAGTTTATGTCAAATGAGTAAGAATTACACTTTTTAAAATCCAGACAAAGAGATGTTATACATTTTAACAGTTTTGGATGATTGTGACTTTATGGCAGGTATTAAAGGTACCCAAAGCAATTTCAGGGTAGTAAAACTGGATTATCAAAGCAATTGCAAGGTATCATAGGCTGGTTCTAGGTATTTATTGGTGGTACCAAAAATAGAGAGACTTCTTACATAGCTTATTTTTGAGATATATTTAAAACGCTTCAAATATGAAATGCTGACGAAAATGTATGTACTATGAAATGGCAGTAAATGTCAATATCAGACAGATTTCTGCAGCTAGAATATTTATTGTTCTGTGACCCTGAAATTGCATTGGGTGCCTTGAAAGGGGACCTATGTTTGTTACACTATCTGGACCAGCCTCAAGCAGTTCTGCACCCACGGTACTCAGCACAGGACAATAGTGCAATGACATTATGGCTGTCCTGTCCTGCTACCCAGGGGGTTCTGAGTAGTGTAGCAATGGTGATTCATCAATAGGCCTTGTCGCAAAAGACGGTTTCAAAGTTGTCAATTATTTTGATGATGCCAATTCTCTCTATATATGTGGTGGGTTCTTTAACGTTTTACCTTTTTGATATGCCATACCAAAATAAATGTCGTAAAACACCTTACCTGCAAAGGCCGTGCCGCGATGGTGCTCTGCCAATAGGCCTGGTCGCAGAAGACGGCTCCGAAGTTACCGATGATGTTGATGACGCCGAACATCAGCCCTCCCGTGGAGAAGAAGGTGAGGTAGCTCTGCTCCCTGTTGCCGGCTGGGCCGCTGCTGCACGCCAACAGGTCAAACACAGCGTCCGCGCTGCCCAGGGGGTTCTGAGTAGCGTCTTGTCCCACCAGATACACCTGTACATGGACATGGTTTACATGGACATGGTTGACGTGAACATGTCACGTCAAGCACATTTCATGTACAGAAAGTTTGGTTTAAATGAATTCAATGCAATTTCTGAGCAGCAAAACTGGATTTTCAAAAGTCAAAGCCAAAAAAATAAAGAGACGCCTCACGTTGCTTATTTTTGGGCTAATCTAAACGCTTTAAGTATGAAGTGATGATTAAAAAAATATAAGAAATGGCAGTAAATGTCAATATCAGATTTTCTGCAGTTGGTTCTATGTGTCTTCACCATGTTGTCTCAAGATATCGTCATTTCACCATGGCTGTCGTGCTTTTGTCTCAATGCCATTTCTGAAAATAAGGCCTTAGTAACTAGTTGATGCTTTACCCTGTCCTTTCAAAACCACTCTGAGCTAATTACTAGTATATTCTGAAAAAAAAACAACCTTTGCGATGATGATGATCAACACGGTGAAGATTAAAGTGGTGTTGAAGTAGGAGACATAGAAGGTCGCACCGAGTCCACCAATCAGCGTGTACGAACCTGTGGCACAGGAAATGTTCAGCAGTGTATCAGCCTTAGCACGTCGGCAGAACGTACTACACCTGCGCGAAACCCGTAATGTCTTGTGCATAGCAGTTTGGCAGAACGTCTCAAATCTTCATCTTCATCTTTGCCGGGGCTCTAAGATGTTATATGAGCCCCGGCTACACCCCCATATAGCCCCTGTTGGGGCAATAAAGTTGTATTAGAGCATATAAGGTTGACAGCGTGTCTGTAGTTTTCCGATGTTGTATAGGGAAAGATATCGTCTGCAACAGGCAAAATTTTGATGCAACGTTGACCAAACATCCAACAAAAAACGTGAAAAATCAGGGTTTTGCGCAGGCGCAGTACGTTCTGCTGACGTGTATCAACCTATGGTGATGGAAGTAACTTCGAATTCGGTGATTGTGATACATTTTTATCGAAAATTTTATTCGCACATTAGTATCAGATGCAGAATCTCTATAGATCGCCATTCACAACTCAACATAACCGACAATAAAGTTTGTTTCTATCACTTTCTTCATGTGCCAGTAGCGAGACTGACGTACAGCTGGTTTGTAAACTTAAATTCGCTAGGTTAATTGATAACACATTGGGATGGGCCTCTTTGCTTTACGAAATGTGGTGTATGTCAAACGTGCCTCCCTTAATGACGACCCATATCAACCCATCCGGAAAACTTCCGTCTGCGCCAGTTAAATGCGTACAGGAAAAAACTATGCGTACAGGGGGTTACAGTTACCCACAATGCCACTTTACAAAGACCCAATTTACACACAGTTTTTCGGGATGTCGGGACGGGTTTACACACATCGCCAGGATGTATGGAAAAACACCCGTGGCTGTTGGATTACGTAGTCCGACTCACTCATCTTTTCCTGAAGTTGGACGTTCCTACGTGGTCGTTTCTAAATCGCGCTAAAGCTGCTAGCCCATCTTCCTAAATAGCAGACCTCGGAGATTGTTACGGAGGCTATAGATTAAGAAATCTGAACGTCTGATATAACCACTAACACTGACATATTATTACACAGTGACTACAGACCAATGGCCTTCATAGCAGGTCTCGTAAGAACTTACCGATAACAATCGCCAGGCAGATGGCTGCGGTCTCCGTGCTAAGGCCGTTGACGAGGGCTGTGATCGAGGCTATGCCTCCCAGCAGGAGCATCCCGGTCACCAGCACGTTGGTCAGGAGAGCGAACACACAGAACACCACGTGGGCCTTCGGACCAAACCGGGCTTTAATAACCTAAAAACAAACAAACAAACAAACAAACAAACAAACAAACAACAAAGTGATGACAGCATACACACCTGTCATCAATGGTGAGGATTGTAAATATACAGGCGTCTGGACGAAACTGGGCATTTATAAAAAAAACAAGGATAGAGAAATGAGTCAACTAGCTATAGAGAGCGATATGATTATTTTTGCGCTTAGTGGCTCGTATCTCTATCGTAGTTCATAGTAATAGAGGAGATGTCAGTGGCGACATTTCAGATACAGATACAGAAGTACACTGTGTGAAAACAGGAAGGGAATCTGCACTAAATACAGAATAGGGAGACCCAACAGGAGGAGGAAGGCGCGCTTCTGGACCGGGAGAGGAGGAGACGAGAAACTGTTCTCGGTTGTCAAGCGAAGCCCAGGTTTGGAAGATGTGAGCGGAGGTACTACATTATGAACTAATAAAACGTTAAAAAACACGTCTTGTACCTGCAGGTACGTCTTAGCTCCTGGCGCCTTCATCTTCATCTCGATAGATAAGATGGCGAAGACGATGATTTGCACGGAGGCGCCGGCGGCGTACCAGAACGGCCCGCTGATACCGAACTGGAACAAAACAGATAGAAGGAACATTATACAGATGTGGGGCTTTAAATGAACCCAGTTGATGGGAGGCTTGATGCTACTCTTCCTTAACAAGGCATTGTTGTGCAATTAACGAAAGGAATGTATGATTATAAAGCCCCTGTCACGCATTCACGAATACTAGTATGGCCTCCCGAACGCCTCCAACTATGGTTAGGAGTAAGGTCGGCTGGTGTTCGGGCAGATCGGCTACTGTTCGGTTGCGCCAGCCGAATGTTTCAAAAATGTTTAAAACATTTGGGTGTTGACGGGACGTTCGGCCATGGTTGGCTGGTGATTGGCTGGTGTTCGGAAGTAGGTCGGGTGGTGGTGGTGTGCAGTCAAATTTGACTCAAATTTAACTCACATTCTTTTCGTATAGAAAGGTAAGCCTGGTCGAAAATTTCATTTCATATTATTTTACCAGTAAATCTGGTCAGACTGCTTCCGAACTTCAGCCAACCTTGGTCGCCTGGTGCCCCAGGGAAGGTTCTGAATGTGTGACAGGGGCTTAAGCCAGGCAAAAGAAAGGCAATGATGCAAAACCGTATCAAACGATGAGTTTACATATCGGCGTTTGCAGTATCGTGGCTTTGACGTAATTATACAATCGCCATCACGGTTGGACGGATGAAGAGACATACTGCAGTAGATGTTATAAACACTCTTCATGGCTTTTCCCTTTAATTTTGTAAGCTAACCTGTGTTTTACTGTAACATATCAACACAGCACGAGAAGAAAGTGTGGAAAATCATTAAATCTACCTTACTAGCCACCGTCCATGACTGCAGCAGCGTGGCAGCCCAGGTCCACTAAGACACGATGGTTGTTTTGGTAAACATCTGTAAGCTGTAACTAGAGGAGAATGCTTCATACCTTACTAGCCACCGTACATGACTGCAGCAGTGTGGCGGCCCAGGTCCACTAAGACACGATGGTTGTTTGGGTAAACATCTGTAAGCTGTAACTAGAGGAGAATGCTTCATACCTTACTAGCCACCGTACATGACTGCAGCAGTGTGGCGGCCCAGGTCCACTGCGACACGATGGTTGTAGCCGTCAGACCCACCGAAACCTGACCCCCCGCGTCGAACGTGGTGTCCAGGTCGTCCTGGTCATGGTACACGTGTTTCCGCACAAGCGTGAAGGCGAACGCTACCAGGCCTGAAAGTTTCAACGCTTGTATTAGTGTTTGAAGAGAGCCATTTCGTCTTGAGAAAGGCTAAGGCTATTGTGGCACTGGATTTGACTTGCCTATTACTATTACTATCACTATTACTTGAGTTGACTAGTACTCAAGCCGAGAAACTACAGGAGGACACTATAACAGTGTATTCAAGTAGGTGTGGTATATGTATTTATAATAAAGTAATTTGCCATATCTACTACATCAATTCAATATTTATTTCAACAACTCGCAGACATTCGGAGTCTAAAGTGCGTTGTTCTGACAAAATGATTGGTAAGCACTGTAACTTATTCACTTAAACATTATCCACTTAAAAATCACAAATAATCTAAAATCTATGCAATAAACAATTGAAACAATTACACATCCATACATCCTCTGAAGAAAGCGAATGATGTCGAGGAGGAGGTCGGTCTAGAAAAATGGAGACCTTCTGTCCGTTATGCGCGATGAGGGACTCTGGAGGACCGCCAGAAATATGATTGTAGTGAACCGTTACGGTAGTATTTCATATAGTATATCTATCTATCTATATCTATCTATGATATAGCATTAAGTATGCTCTATAATTTCCATGTTGGCCCTTGCGCTGTGTGACCTCAACCGTAACGCCGGCCCTAGTTTGTAGTTTAGGTGATTTGACCCGACACTTTTCTAAAACTAAATTTAATCTGACTCATTATCTACTGACTCCCTGTTTGAACTAAACATGGCCCGATCTGTGTGTCGGAATGTAGGAATAGAGGAGAAAAAGTACACATACGGACAGGAATACACATAAAAAATACATGTACAAGGTAATTACTAGTATATCGGAATGTGCCTTATATAAGGTAATTATATGGGAATGTGCTTTAGGCCAGGCTTTTTTCTCAAATGGTTGTCCTAAAGTCCTTAGGGAGTGTTATTTTCCAATAGATTATGCTTCAATGAATACATAACTAGCCGACTTTTTACCATAGACCGCCATGCGGCCTATGGACGTAAATCGTCAATATCAGGACACCAAGAAGGCCAATTGTTGGTATGATATCAACAACACAAAACAATACGATTTTTTTCTTATTGCCCCCGAAATTTGGTCTGTAACGTAACTTTCTTGGTCAAAACATAGACACTAATAGAGTAGCACGGTGCATTCTGTGATAGTTTAGAGGGTATCTGGGGAGTTTGCATAATGGATATTTTATTGTGTACTGTAAAGTAATATGCTTTTTTCACTTCCTAAAATTAATGTCTGTCAGAAAACAGCACTCCCCTCTGGACTTTAGGACCCCTTTAATCAGATCGATCAGCGCCACCTAAAAAAACACAATACTTGTAATTAGAGAATACCACAGACTACAGTTACTGTACCAACCAATCAGCAGTACCCATATAATTACTTTTTCAAAGTGCCTTTCTTGGTGGCACAATACATGAATACTGCCCCAGGGTCCGAGCGACCCCCAGTCCTAATTTGTGAAGGAGAAAAAAACCTTATTTGATTATTTGTAACACAATATTTGATTGGACTTGCAATGTTACTTAGTAAATACTAACTCCAGGTGAAACCTAAACATGGCCCGACCTGCGTGCTGACATGAAGGAGTAGAGGAGAAAAAGTACACAGATGGACAGGGATACACAGAATTTACAGTGACATTTTGGTCCTGTTCAAGCCAAGTCGCTCAAAGCGCTTTCGATGTGGTTTGCACTGATTCAGGATTCACGTGGACGCTCCAAATCGCATCGAAAGCGCCTCGATCCCAAACCATACCTTGAGGTAGTTTCGAACCGCTTTGACTGGATCGCGATTTGCGTCTGAACGCAATGTGGTTTCACCGGTTTACTGTGCATATTGACCCGGTCATGGATTACGGGGTGATAATGCTTTATTTATCTGCAATGCCAAAATCTACGTGGCAGCAAGTTAAAGAGCAGTAATGCCCGAATAATGTGCCCATTTTAGGACGAGCTTTACTGCCTCTGACAGGACCACGTCGGCATTCGGCCCAGGTACGCTGGGAGGGGGGGGGGGGGGGCAGCTAACAGGTCGTCGACCTCTGACATTGATAACACGCTACCTTGCGTGTTTTCATCAAACAATGACTGTAGTTTAGGCGAATCGTGTTCAGGCACGGTTTAGAAGGAACGTGTGGCACGTGAACCAGATGCGGGGAATGTGGTTTACCCGAATCGCTCTCAAAGCGACTTGGTTTGAACGGGGCCTATATGGGAATGCGCCTTATGCTGGGCTATTTCGAAATGAATGTTTGTGAACTGATTATATGGGATAATCCACGGAACAGCCAGGCAAGCAGTTCCCAGCTGGAGGTTCAAAGGTCAATAGTTGTTGACATTGACCTTTTAACACTTTCTACAGTGCGCTGTTTGGATCGCAAAACAGGTGTGCGACAGAATTTACGACTGCCACTGCAAAACCAGCTAAACCTTGACAGAAGGGCGGCAAATCGTCATAATGAGCGGTTCCGCGTATGAAGCCAGGGGTGTGAGCTTATACTAAGTCATAGACTTCTTTTGTGGACGAAAGAAACTTAAAGACGTTGTTGCTGAAGATACAGTCAAGTAGGTTGAAGTTAAAGAATAAGAAAGACAACCACCAAAGGGAGCGTACATTTGATATTTTACCAGGGATTTAGAATATGGGGTTAAGATGGTACTTAGATTCTGTCATCAGTAAATGTAAATACACCGACAGGGTATGTGAATCAAAGCAGGCAAGTGCCCCGGGTACGATGCGGCTGGGGTGGGGTGGGGAAATACACGTTAAGCCCCTGTCACAGATTCACGAATTTGACCTCCCGAACGCTAGCCGACCGTCCGCCAACCATGGCTGGGAGTGAGTCGGCTAGCGCTCGGCTGGGTTGGCTGGCGTTCGGCTGGGTTGGCTACGGTTCGGCTGCGCCAGCTGAATGTTTAAAACATTATTCGTGAGTCATTCGGGAGGTTCGATCATATCTGGCTGTTTTTCGACCGTAAGTCAGCAAAACACCAGCCAGCCATCCGGGAGTACGTCAGCAGTGTTCAGGGTGTGTTCAGGGATCAAATTTGACTCCAGCTAAACCCAAATTCGTTTCGATTCATATTCGGCTATTCGGTTGGTGTTCGGCTGGCGTTTGGGGACGAATGTGGTGAATGTGTGACAGGGGCTTTAGCTACGTCTCCATTAA
The DNA here is from genome assembly GCA_013266295.2 of Branchiostoma floridae x Branchiostoma japonicum. Lineage (NCBI taxonomy): Eukaryota > Metazoa > Chordata > Leptocardii > Amphioxiformes > Branchiostomatidae > Branchiostoma > Branchiostoma floridae x Branchiostoma japonicum. The sequence continues at coordinate 13,725,387 of CM023838.1, forward strand.
TACGTGTCCTTATATGCACTGTGCCAGAGAAAGGTGACAAAGTTTAAACTAGCCTGCAGCGATGACTGACAGAGCTGTCAAACTTCTCAAACAGATGCTACAAGATGACCATCTCCTACACGACCTTGTCCCTCTCTCCAGATCTACAGCTACTGGATGTCACTCAGAAACAAGCACACCATCTCCATCCCCCCAGCAAGAGCAAAAAACAAACAAACAAACAAACAAACAAACAAACAAAAACAACTACAGAACTCTTTTCTTCACCAACATATCAGACTCTATAATCAGACTGTAGAGTCTGGCACAAGATAAATGGTACCTGTCATGTCTGGGAAGCATAGTTTTGCATATATAATTATGTGTCAATTTGTATTTTAATTTGTAAATAGCAACAGCATTCAGGCTACCTTTGAAAAATGTATGTCTGCAATGTTGACATGTTAATAAAGAATTAATTGAATCTAACTTCAAGCAATGTTTTCATTTGAGACGAAATGACCCCCCATTCGCTGGTTATCTCGGGTCACTTAGCTGTCAATCATCATTAACAGAGCTTGGTCGCTGTACATCGCTCATGTCCCATTTACTTGTTATCGTTATGTTGTAGATTTGTCTGTCATAGTTTTCTTCTACAAAAGCGACCAGAAAGCTGTTTACTGTATGTTCCCAAACTAGCGAGAGGTTTTGCAAAAAGAACCAGATATATGGTCAAACCGGTCATTATCCCCATTTGACCCCTGATGCTGATACCATCACGGATTGTGTCCGCAGTATTGTTTAATTTTTTTGTCTCTTAAGCAAACGTCCTTGGTTCTGTGCAGTGACATTTTCTGGTAACCATATCTTTCTGATCTTTCTGATCTTTTCAACATGTGGCCGGCTCTTAGCTTTCACGTGCTCAGCGCGTGCTTCTCTCGTGTCAGTAACTTACACCAACTTTCCACTAGTTTGCTGCGACCGCTGAGCGAATAAACATTTGACAGATCGCTCAACGACTTGACTCGTAGCCTGGATGCCATACCTATAGCACGCTAGGCCTGCGTACGAGGGTTTAACTTGGTATCCAGTCAAATCGTGGTTGGGGCAGGGTCTCTAGAGTCCGGTAGGAGGTGATACGCCTGTGATAGGAGTTTGGCACGGGATTTGATTAGCCCCACCACAAAACGTCGGCCGGGGGCCAATTAATCTCTCGTGAAAAACCTACCGGGAACCTTGCTGTGGCGGGCGGGGGAAAGCTTCAGCGGGCCCGAACAAAATCTGCCCCAATCGCGTTAGACTGGATACCAGGTTAACGAGGGTTAGGTTCAGGGCCTAACTGAGGGAGGGGGGTGGGTGGTATAATTTCCTTGGGGGCATGTCGGGCATGTGTTGGACCTGAAAACTGTCTGGCACCCAGGCTACTTGAATCGCAATTTCTTCGATTTTTTTCGTTTTTTTTGTGTGTGTGTTTTGATAACTTGTCCTTTTAACATAATCTATACATCATATTCCGATCGTGAAATTACACAAACCCAATTTTGGTCGCTGTGCAGTCGCTCAGCGGGGCCTAAATGTATGGCTTGATCGGTTACCGCAAATCCTTTTAGGGACGAAAACCCCTTCCAGTAGATAAACCATAGTGCCAACCAAAATTACTAGAGCATGTAGGTAATTCTATATAAAATAAATATTAAAAAAAAAATTACTAGAGCATGTAGGTAATTCTATATAAAATAGATATTCAAAAAACAACAAACCCAAAATTACTAGAGCATGTAGGTAATTCTATATAAGATAAATATTCAAACAGACAACATCTTAAGGCCCGCCCGGGGGAGCCACTCACTTAAATACCAGCCTATCAATACACGTACTGACACCTACAGATTTTCCTTCTTTCCCCGTATACTACTATTCCTCAGTGGAACTCCCTGCCCGACTCGATGGTCACGACTCCCACAGTTGAGTCGTTTCGGGCCGGGCTAATGCGGCCTGCCCGCCTTAGCCGGAGCCTCCTAACCTCGTGGGGTTATCGGGGGGTAACTAAGATGACGATTCTAAATTCCGATCTCACGATTTAAACGTGTGAATGCCACCCGGCCGCTATACCGATCATCGGTACTAGTTGCACATCACATAAAACTCTAGTTGCAATAAAACAGATACATGCAAAACACGTCAATTTTTCTCCTTGCAGTAAGCATAAAGCAACGATCGATTAAGAAAAGGTGGCTAATAGTATTTTTACGAAGAAGACAATGATATTGATAAGTACGCTACATGAGAAATCGATCTGACTTACCGGCAAAAAGTCCGAAGCCGAGCGTCAGAAGCACCGCCTCGCTCAGAAGAACCTGCGGGCGAAAGTCTCCTGTCCCCCCGCCGGCTGTTCCGTTCCGTCCGGTGGTCCGATTACACCCTCCCCGAACCTCGGCCGCCAGGCAAATTAACAGAAACACCACCACGCCGGATTTCACTGCCATCTTGATTTAAAATCAATGTCAGCCCTACCAGAATAAAAAATTCAATTAGGAAACGGGAGAAGAAAAAAAGAAATTCGTCTTACCGACAAGGACATCGGCGACCAATGTGAACTCTGGCTGACGCAATCATAAGAGAGTAGAATTGTAATTATTCATAGACACGACGAGTAAGACCATTCCATTTTTCAAAGGGTAAAAAAAAGCCACCGCTTTTTATTTACGAATCCTCCTATCTTTTGGTGCTACGGGTTCAATGAAACAATGATCATAAAAACGTAGATTAAGATTCAATCTTGAACATGTTTTAAAACATCTTTCTTTACGGTGAACCAGCTGTCTTATCCCTAGCGGCCCGCCGGGGGGGAATTAGCTGGTTTGCAAAGGTGAAGGCCCCCGACAGTCTAAACGTAGCCCCTTTCCCAACAGGATAAAATTGTCCGGATCGAGCCGCATAGACTGGCGACCAGCTTCGATCCAGTCAACTTTACGCCCATTCTTCGTTAACGTGTGCAATTGCTGTCGCATGATAGTAGTGGCCCACAAAAGTGTTAAAACACGCAATAACTGCGTATCTTGCGCTTTCCTGTTATCAGTACATGATAGTAATATACTAAGTTATGTTTTACCGCAACTGTCAGCTGCCTTCGGGTCGTCCAGGCGAAGATTTTGCTAAGAAACACGCTAAAATCACCTGTCGCAACCACTAGTAACGCACAAAACGTCGGGTTCAAACAATGAAAACGTGTGAGTTGACTAAATTTTCAGTCATAATTTACACCTATCCACCAAACCGTCTTGCCACAGGTGGATGAACTTGTCCAGCTGGCGTCCATACTAAATCTGATGTCGTTTTATTTTTGTCGCAAGGTTTTGTCTAACTTACGTTACCGAAAGATAGACGGGTATAATTCGCCCACGAAAAGATATTTCACAATAATTTTCACACTGTCTTATCCACTAGACTGTGTTTTTGCGAAACAAATCCATAGCAGGGAGAACAAAACACGAGTATCGGAAAAATGACAACAAAAAACAGCGTTAGGCCGTTTGTCAATCTTTAATTCTAACTTACGTTACCATGGTTATTCGGATGATATCCCATTGAGATTAGAGACAGAGACTTGCACTTCCATTCATCAGAAAGAGGGTCATCAGATATACATTTGCATGTAAATTTTATAGTGTAAGGGCTGACGGCTTAGATTGTATTGATCATCATAAGCATAATTTTAACTTACGTTACCGTCTAACTTACGTTACCATTTTTTTTTCACTGTGTTATCGAATTTACAGGAAAAGGATACGATGCAAAGTTCGATTAACAGCATTTTATCAACTGTAACAATACTGTAGTTGGCCTTGTCTTGTACAGAAGGTTTACTCTCCCTGCTTTAATCTCCAAGCAGATGTAGCACGTGAGCTTGTTTTGGCTATTTGGTGGTGTCTTTGGTGGTTTGTTCCGGAGATTACCATTTCTACAGACAAAAAACTTAATATCTCGAAAAGTATAGGTGGTAGCACCGTACAAAATTGGCAAAAGATGGTCGACAATACTGGTAACAAGTTCAGCACATTTGTTAGGTATTGGGAAGAACTTTATTTTTCACCATTTTCTACCCCCAATTGCACACGTTAACGGAGAATGGGCGTTTACTCCAGTGGGAACGCTCCCGACCCGGCTGGGTTCGGCTTGATACGGCGCACAACGACCAACCTCGCTAGATGGATCGTTGCGGAGCCAGATCGGGAGTGTTCCCACTATGGTAAAGCTGACCGGATCGAAGCCGGTCGCAAGTTCGACTCGATCCGGACAGTCTTATCCTCGTGGGACAAGGGCCTTATCGACCGATAGCTCTACCCACCTCTGTCAAAAGTTAGAAATGCACAATAGAAACGACACTCAAACGTGTAGCTCGTATTAACAGTAGTGCATATACACAGTTGGAATTAGTTCAGGCAAGCCGTCCAAAATGACGACGTTTGTTTATGTCTATGTATCTATGTAATTTGGTCCTGAGTGTGGTCTACTAGTGAAATAAATAAATAAATGATATCCTAGTGACTTCCTTTAGAAATAACTTAGCCTCTACCAGTCTTCGGGAAGCGGCTGGAAAGAGTAGAAATTGGCCAAATAGAAGGATAATATATGTCAAGAGAGAGGCAAACTGTTCTCTTAGCAGACCGACTCCCCTGGCATGTTATCCGTCTATTTGGCCAATTTCTAGACCCTTTCTAGCCTTTCCAGCCGCTTCCCGAAGACTCGTAGAGGCTAGAAATAACTATAAATGAGAGCATTAAGAATTTGTACTTCAGACTCGTACCTGTGGACTAGCTTTCCTCTCCCCGTGGAACTGCCAGAATGACTTGGGTGTGGTCAGACAGGTGAAGCTGGGGAATTATTACCCAGAATCCTTTGCTTGGTCATTGTGATGCAAATGTCTTTTGATGTTCCAAAAACAATTACATCAAGTTGGTAGAACATGGCCACAAAAGTGCCACCTACATTGGCTACAAATGGCGGCGAGAAGCAGTACTCCAGTCAGAAGCACTGAGGAAGATGTCAAGCATGGAAAGATAAGCATATCCCGCAGGTGAGAGACTAATGTACACCGGTTGTGTATAACGAAAACCCCAATATCCTTGTTAATGTTATCTGTATGTCTGTTGCCTTATGGGAGCCCGTAAGAGAATGCATGTATCACAGAATCAGCGAGAAATTTACAAAAATGAATAAAACAAGAACTGTTTGACGGAGGAATATGTTTGATTTCTTGTTCATTTTTTGTGGGCCAACGGCCCAACTGGCTTAGAGTTAGGTCTAAGGTTTTCTCTTGAGGTTATCAGTACAGTGGAGATAGTGAAGTCATTGCCTGTATGAATTCTTGAAATTCCCAGACATTAGAAAATTAGTTTGTTTTATTCTGCTATTGATTACTTTTTCTTATTTATTGCTCACGACTCAGCAAACGTACATAGGCAGGGGGCACCACGTGCTTCTCCCTGAAATGTAGTACAATTTGTCATATTTTTCAAAGATAATTATGTAGAGAGACAATAACACAATGTTGCGAGAAAACACAATGTTGCGAACAATTCTGCGAGAAAATGTTTGCTCATTACAAGAGTATAAGCCTCTTTATCAGCACGTCGGCAGAACGTACTGCGCCTGCACAAAACCTGGATTTTAGCTGGATTTTTGGTCAACGTTGCATCAGAATTTTGCCTGTTGCAGACCATATCTTTTTCTACACAACATTTGGAAACTACAGACGGGATTTCACTCTAATATACGCGAATTCGGCCTTATAAGAGACGTTCTGCCGAAGTGCTATGCACAATACATGACGGGTTTCGCGCAAGCGCAGTACGTTCTGCCGACGTGCTCTCTTTATCTATAGTCCAGTCTCCACCAGACTCCTTTCTTACTGGAGTAAATTAGTAGAAATTGCCCGAACGGAGAAAATGATTCGCTAGAATAGTAAGATCAGTGTAAATCTCTGACTGGATAACTCTTCTGGCAATTTAACCACACTGACGTCACACACTGCAAGTCAAGTTAGATTTATTAATAGTAATAAATACAAGTAAATCGGATAATGTTTACTTTGTAAACAGTACCGTACTTAACAATTGTAGTAAATAAGAGTGAAGGCCGGTAATTTCGTTTCTATCATTGTTGAGTCTGAAATTACCGGCCTTCACTATTATTTGCTACGATTGTCAAGTCCGGTACTGTATGTTAACAAAATAAACATTACCCGACTTTACTGACATTTACTACTAATGATAAATCCAACTTTTCGTGCAGTGGCGTGAACTAAGTATGACAATCAGGTCTTCTGTTTATCCTGAAGAAGATTAGGGGACTGTTTGAAAATTCAGTAAGTCATATTTATGGTTTTTGAGTAAAGTTAAATCCTGATATGTACCAAGTTGAACACATATTAATTTTATACCACGTCGGCAGAACGTAATGCGCCTGCGCAAAGCCCTAATTTTTCACGTTTTTCGTTGGATGTTTGGTCAACGTTGCATAAAAATGTTGCCTGTTGCAGACGATATATTTTCCTATACAACATATCTGAAAACTACAGGCAGGCTGTCAATCTTATATGCTCTAATACAACCTTATATGAGACGTTCTGCCAAAGTGCTATGCACAATACACAGGTGCAGTACGTTCTGCCAACGTGCTGAATTTTATAATCAGAAACTCAAGTAGTGGATGTGGGAAGCTTTCCCGTGTGTCGGAAAGTGTCCTAATTCCGCTGCAGATTGAAGCGCAGTGTGCAGATCTGCATGGGCTGGAGAGAGACTGTGGTCGACGCGCCGTCCCAGCAGCGAAGAGCCTCAGACTTGGTCTGCCCGTTTTCTGTACAGTTTAAAAAAAAGAAATGAAAATTTACACGTTTTGGTTTAGAGGAAAACCAAGCTTACACTGGTCGTAACAAGAAGGGCAGACGTTTATAGACAATGTCCTTAGAACCAGGCCTCTCTCGTATGTAGCAGAAAATAAAAATAAAAAAGATGTAATCGAAGTCATCACAGAGCAAATAAAAGTGCATGTTAATAAATGCATTGCGGTCTGTGGGCTTTTTCACATTGTAAGTCAAAATCGATGTTGCTGTTATCTTGCATCTTTTCCCTCAATGCATTAGCTGTTCACAAGTTGAAATTGAGATAATTCCTGGGATCGGCGAGTGACTTTCTAAGACATCGATCTTCTTATCGTAACCTAGCTTACAAATGTAGCGATCGGCTCTCTCCACGCTCTGGCCCAGTTCAGGTTGCAGATGCAGAGAGAGCTAGGTTTAGAGCATCGTCCCAGTGGATTGGGGGCCTAACCAGTATCTCTAATTGCTGATAACATAATTGCTACCTTTGGATACAATTGCAAATCTACATAATTGGTGCCTCGAGCTACCGCAGTCCAACAATGTACGGTACTACAATACAGATGTTACAAAAGTTAAACTTTAAATCAAAGGACAACCGTATATAGTCGTGCGTCATTGCTGATCGCACCTACGTTAGTAAAAGGAAATCTACACGTATAGTTCTACACCGTTCCAAGAACTGTTTATCAGTCATTAGATAATGGGGGTAGGCTTGACAGCTATCTGGGCCTGCCACGTCCCAAAAACAAGAATTGCATCAGTCAGCATGAGTAGACAACTACTTGACTACGAATTCTCATCTCTACCTAGTAATTAAAAAAGTCGAAAGAAAATCATCCAATCACATGCAGAGTCAGACATGTCGACAACTCCGGGTAGGAAATGAATTGAGCCCCGTAGAGACCATTCTAATCAGTTGGGGTTTGAGCATTTATAACTGTTGCCTCAAGCTACAAGGCAGTCCAACAATTTACTGCAGTACAACGCAGCTGTTAGAAAAGTTCAACTTAAAAATAAAGAGGAACGGTATAAAGTCATGAGTGATTGCCTGTCGCACCGTAAAATGGCATATACAGTATGTAGTTATTGTACCGATTCAAGAACTGATTATCAGTCATGTCTCTAAAGGTTGTTTACCGGTTATGCGAAACAAACAAATAAACAAACAAAGAAACAAAGTCAATATGCAACAACCCATAAGTAAGATGCCAGTTGATCAGTCATTTTGAATCTAACACCAAATCAGTCAATCATGTGAAGTAGTTGCCTACTCATGCCGACTAATAGAATTTTTGTATTGTGGGAGTGTCAGGCCCATACACCGGCCGAGCCTGGCAACATTATGTCCTGACTGATAAATAGTTCTTGAAACGGTGAAATAACTATATAGTCATGTAGATGTCATTTTACAACGGAGGTGCAATCAGAAATGACTCATGGACTTTATGCCATTTTCCTTTGATTTTAAGTTGAACTTTTGTAACAGCTGCGTTGTACTGCCTTACGTTGTACTGCTTTGCTTGGCTGGACTGCCTTGTGGCCTAAGGCAGCAATTATGTCAATTGGCAGCTTGAGATACTGGTAATTAAGGAACCAACACTTGCTTTGCACACACAATACTTCAAATTCATTCTGGTGGTTTGGATTTCCTCTTTGGTTTGTTCTGAAAATACCACCACTAGTAAGAATATGTCTGGTGTGGGACTGAAAGTGAGACAACAATGAACTGTAGCCGGGTTCATGTTTATGAGTTTGTAACATCAATGATGATCAAAAGTTCTACATTTAATACGTACCTTTGGTAACAATTGCAAGCAATAAAAATCAAGCTATAAAGGTTCCTTTTTTCTTACATTAGTAGGTGACATTACAGCAAGGCTTGCGGGGGATGTTTTAGAATTTGTTTATAATTTGTGTGTGTGTGTGTGTGTGTGTGTGTGTGTGTGTGTTTATGTGTGTGTGTATGTGTGTGTGTATGTGTGTGTGTGTCTGTGTGTGTGTGTCTGTGTGTGTCTGTGTGTGTGTCTGTGTGTGCTTGTGTGTGTGTGTGTGTGTGTATGTGTGTGTGTGTATGTGTGTGTGTGTGTGTGTGTGTGTGTGTGTGTGTGTGTGTGTGTGTGTGTGTGTGTGTGTGGTGGAAGAAATTGTATTTTGAATGTTCATCTCCGTTACTTAGGCCCTAGGACTGCTTTGTAGCTTGAGGCAGCAATTATGTCAATTAGCAATTAGATATGCTGGTAAGTAAGAGAGGTAGACTTTGAATTTATTCATTCACACACTATACTTTGAATTCATTCGGGTGGTTTGAATGTAGTTTTTTTTTAACTCACTTTAGTTCAGAAAAGAAAACCGTCAAGAAAATTTCTGGGGTACATTGTCAAACTGGTGTTCAACGCTTATATACGGGCGCATACATACTCATAAAATGCTACCAAAAACTTAGGTAGATCTGGTTTAACTTGCGAAAATATCATCTTTCAATGCCAAACACAAAAAGAACTGACGCCATGTTTGACACACATGATGTTTGTGTCCATGTGAGTATGACGTAAAAACTAGCGTACACAAAATTAGCATGGCTCATTGCAGTTGTCATGCTTCACAAGGTCACGTGAATAAAAAGGCATCAAATATCTGTGGCCACCATGGGCCATTGCTAACCTTGGTTGAATACCGGAATGAAAGTTGAAAGTTTGGGTAAATGCTAGTTTTTATAAGACTTTAAAGTTTTGTTTATAGAAAAAAAGCTACAGCTAAAAATTAAAAACAAACAAACAAACAAACAAACAAAAAATCAAAACCACGGCATGTACAGGACAGAAAATACAAAAACATTACGTTCTACTGAAGTACCTGGGGTAGGAGCTAAAGAAGGACCAATCTTTGTCTTCCCAAGACCTACTCACATACCAAATATCATATAGACAAACACCTGACCACCGAAAATAGCAGTCCGCTAACTGACCTGTGTTCCACTTTAGCCGCTGCAGGAGGGCCGTTGGGTAGTTAGCGCCCAAAGTCAGCTCCTCCACCGTGGTAAGATCCACTTCAAACGCCTTGAACAGACCCTTAATGAGGACACGGAAGGATTACAAGTCATGCACCACAATGTAGATTCTTTAGTTGTAAAGTGTAAGCTTTGTTCCAAGTTAGGAAGGGAACTCATCATGATTCACTCCTGACGTCATCACGCTTCCAGCTTCCGGAAAGTCAGCGCATTGGATCATTCACCTGATCAGGATCATTCACCTGACAAGGTCAACTGAAAATTATGGTGAATTCCCTTCTTTTTGTTGGAAGAAAGCTTAAATTTTACAACTATGGATTCTACACAGATTCAACACAGATGAGCTTTCATTCGAATGTAGATTCTCTGTGCTTTAAGCTCCTTCGGGTATGTCCAGGAGATTGAGATGAAAAATTGACTTTAAGAATCTTCACGAGAAACAGCGTCGCTGCATCACCAGCTTCTTATTTGAGACAAAGGAGATGGGCGGGGTCTACATGAAAGCATACAGAATCACCATCCTCAAACAAAATCTATGTAAATGAGACTTTGGGGAGCTAACATCCCAGCATTCATCAATTTTCAATTTTATTGTTTATTGCCTAATCATGATTTTTTAGCCTGTCAGCAAGGCAACAAAATAAATGGAATCAAAATTTCAAAATATTTTGCTGTTTACTTCTCACAACATCGATGTGCTTGAATGAACCAACCGTCAAAGACACGTTCTGAGGGGCGCCGCCCTCCGCCTTCTGCAGCTGATTCTCCAGTCTCATCAGGACCGTGTCATCTTCCCACATCTCCAAAGTCAGCAGGTGAACGCTGGATGACAGTTCACGCTTCACAGCTGTATACTAAAACATGGCAGATGTGACAGGGAACTGCTGGGTTGTCCATAGAGACTGGTGTTATAAATGTCTGACTGTGAATAGTGTTGATATTTTAACAGTTGTGTTTTGAGCATGAAATTTGCAAGGAACGTAACCTTAATCGGCACTGCCTTGTGTTTGTGTGATATCGGTTAGAGCCGAGGTCATTAGGTCTTTTTTGCGTTCATTCATTCATTCATTCATTCATTCATTCATTCATTAATTCATTCACACATTTCTTCTTTCATGCATTAAAGGGGCATTATGTAAGATTTTGCGCAAAAAATTGAAATGTTCTAAATATACCAAATCTCTGTGTTATCAACATTTTCTATCACTTTTCAACACATTTGCGTCATTATTTCACATTTCTGACCTATATTTTGTGTGCAAAAACAGTCCTTGTTCAGTTGGAGGTGACACCGGTTTGGTTTGAACATCAACAACAACAACATACAGTGGAAGCCCCCCTAGGGGGGATAATTAGTTGGTTACGCCCCAAGCATAGGCCAGGCCAGCTAGACATGGGCACATGTTAAACAAACACTCATATCTTTCAAATGAGTTAGGATATCATTATGAACTTAGTCTATTTTGTTGAGCATCAACAAACTGAGGTCATTATCGCTTTAAATTTGAAGAAAAAGTCTGGTAACAATGAGGTACACACACAGAAACTGGTAAGCTATCAGATGGCACCCCACTGGGGTGGTAATTGACACAAGGCCTGGGACAGCCATGGTGCGTGTGGCCAGAGGTTGGAAAGGAAGATCTTTCACAGTTTTTAAAACATTTGTATGGAGCAACGATGTTGCATATTCTCTCCCTGAATATTGCTTTGGAATATTTAAGTGTAGAGTCAACTTACTATGTAAAGAAATGGCCCGAAAATATACTTTTGTATTGTCCTAAAGTTACATAATGCCCCTTTAACTTGTGTATTCAATTATTGCATTAACTTTCCTTTAAAACCATTGATGAAAGGCACTGTACAGTTGCTCTCCGAAGGCCATTCATTCATTCGTTCATTCATTTGTTCATTTCGTTCACGAACTCAATTATTCAATCATTCGTCTATTATTTCATTAATCCGTTCCCTTTGTACCCATCCGTTCAAATTATCAACTCTTACATTTGTGTGGAAGTCTTTCCTGTACTGCCCGGGACTGATGCTACCGGCGAGACTGAGAAGGACGGTCGGTGCCATGTACAGTTGCTCCCCGAGGGCGCGGTGCAGTTGGCCCGAGCTCTCAGGGGTGTCCAGTAGGAGGTAGTGCTTCCCGCGGACAACCAAGCCGTCTCCGAATACCCCTAAAATGCATGGTTACAGTTAGGGAGTAAGAACAAGATCGTGCAGTGCATTTGTCCAAAAGTGCATTGAGATTCAGTAAATGTTACTGTACCTGTCTCATTCAGTGGTTCCCCTACGCCGTACCCATCGTCATAGAGCATACGTCGATGGACCTGCACGTTATAACAACAATCCACAGTTAACCTACATTGGCGTCATTAAATGGGGCATTATGTAGCTTTTTTGCACATTTATGGTTGGCGCTGAAACAGCCGACACTAGATGCACTCATTTTAAGGCACCACCACAAAATACCAAAATGTAAACAAACATGGTTGACAGCTGTGTTTCCAGCACACTCGTACGGTGTAATATTTTGGCACCTCCACTTTCCGAATGACACTTATTTGCAATAAAATAGGGTTGATTCAACTTACTTTGTAAAGAAATGACCAGAAAATTAAATTTTTGGATCGTCCTAATGTTACATAATGCAGCTTTTAACCGGTGACACACAGTAGGGATAAAGCTCGCCCGACTAGTCTAAAGGACATTCTAGGCAGCAATATGACCGGTGTCATCTCGATCACTGCACGATCTTTAGAAATCCACCGATGTTCCCAGGGCACCGAGCAAAGGCCAAACACGCTTGACTCCCTGGCGATTTTGAAATATGGAAACGTTCTGCCAATAAACACATTCGGCCGAAGGTTGTTGACAGTTTGACGCCGTCTTTCGGACAGAAAGGCAACGTTTTACGCAACCAGCCTCGGAAGAGAACATACAAGCTGAAAACGGTATATCACAGTTTTTGTGACTGATCGGCAATCTTAAGTGTAACTCTATTTTTTTTATATATTCGTGTTAATTCTAAACAGGACGATAATTGGACGGATGTACATGTAGTTTGTGTAATACATATTATTAAGTATATGCAGCTTTGATGAGTTTTCCTACCATGAGCTCCAGAGATCCGTTCTTAAGGCTGCTGCCACCCTGTGACCGGTCAGTCAGGACAGTCAGCTGTTTGGACTTATCCTATGTACAAAGAAAACAACAGACGGTATAAGTAAACTTTGCGGCTGGACCCGTTTTGGGGGGGTTTGGCCGCAAAGTTTACCCATACCCAACAGAGGGAATACAAAACCATTATGATAAAACTACGGAATCACTATCATATTGAAAGATTTCAACTCAATTTGCAAGGAATATGATTATTTTTCTGTGATAACTTCTTATACGAGCTAATTACATTCTAGACAATACGAAAAGTCAAGTATTTTGTAATAGCAAAGTTGGTGATATATGCACTGAAAAGGGAAACTAAAAACACACGTTTGTTTATTTGTTTATTAGAGTTTACCACAAGTAATATACAAATGGAAGGGAGGACAAAACAGGTGCAGAGACACCTTTACAAAGTTGTCATTCCAAACACTACAATACAAATACAGATTACAATATTAATACAAAACAGACTACAATATTAAACATCATAACACGAGATACAAATTTTCACAAAATACCATACATCAAACATGAAAATACTATACAACACAATGTCATAAAGTATGACACATTATATACAAAAGTGGCAATGATTAAAAACAGGTAATAATACTAATGCGGTAGTAAAGCCGTACAGGAGGCGCACCCAAACAACATGGACCATGTGCCAGGAAGGTCAGAGCTATAACACTTAAACAAGAAATGGAAGCTGTCATACCTTGATGAGTATCCTGCTGTTGACGGGGTAGTAGTTCCCTGCCACCGGTTCAGTCTGGTTGAGTTTCCACGTCAGACGGCGGTCCACAACCCGCTCCAGCAGCTCACGTCCGTTCGCATCTGTGTAAAACGTGCTGTAGGAGATCAAATACAGTCAGACTTCCCCGTGTACCCAAGCGACCACCTCTCTGAGCCGGCCATTTGGCCATTCGGTCCCAATTCCATGTACGGAAAGGCTGCATTGTGTATTTTTGGGATCGAAAAAACACAATCAAACAAACAAATAAACAGACAAATAAGCACACAGATAAACTCAAATAAACAACGTATTCTTGGCATAATAAAATGAAGGTTTTAAACTTGTTCACACGATATAAGTATATGTATCCCAAACCATAAGACTAAGTATAGAAGCTTTCAGATGGCATCCGCCATCTTTCTTCAGCTACTGACGAGGTAGTCACGTGACAAAGAGGTACAAAGATGAACACAGGCACCCTTGGAGTGAAGTAAAATCCCACCTGTCGGACATGATGTCCGTGTCGAACCGAGAGATGATTTCCTTTCCCAGATCGTCCTTGATGGGGATCGGTCCCACCGTCCACTCCAGCTCGACATGGCGCTGTCCGGAGTACAGCCGGACGACCTGGGTCACCCACGGGCTGAACCTCTGCTCCATCTCCTGAACCAGCTGGCCGCTAACCTGTCAGAGGACAAACGTTAAACGAATGTTGAACTCATAGAGAAACACAATTGTAACTTTTAGATTCACTATTTAAACCGGACAACTTTAATATCTATATGCAACTTCACTAATCTGGTCAAGGTAGGGTGACTCTTGTGGTAGCAGAGCAGAGTTTCACCCCTCTCGTTCTCAATTATATTTGTCACAGGTTTGAGTAGTCCTATCTTGAAACGCAGCCAATTTACAGAATTTCCTTATGAATTATCCAAAATAGATCTTGATTTCCAAAATTGTCATCATGTCAAGCGTCACTTAAGCTACCTACATACAACCGGTTCTTCTGTTATCCTCCCTCAAGGATTTTTTAAACAAACGCCCTAAAGTTCCAGAACAAGCTGCTAGCTGATTCAAACTCACGTTACTTCTTTCCGAGCACAAAAGCTATGTTTGTGACCCTAGCATGTCTAGATATCGAGATACCAAACGTTTCACTGCAGTACCATAACAAGCCGCCAGGGGCACCAAAATGTAATCATTTGGATGTCTCATCTAGCCCTACCCACCGACCAAATATCGAGACAATCCATGTAAGCCATCTCGAGTTATCGTGTCTACACAAACAGACACACACACACACACGCGCGAACGCTGCCGAAAACATAACCCTCTTGGCAACAATAAGGGCAGAGAGGTTGGCCGGACTTACCACATTTGTAATGACGGACATCTCAGACTGGATGGGGATCGCCTCTGTACTGTTAGGCCTGAAGACGTACGCCCCAGACTTCCTGCTGCTCGCCTGGTTGTTTCCCGCGCTGGAGTTGTACCAGTAGAACCCTTGGTTCACCTTCAGACTCACCTTCGTTTCCAAGTTGACCACACTTTTCAGCAGGCCGGTTTTGCCGTCAAACACCACGCTAAGGTGCTAGACGCGGAGAGAAAGGTTGTTGTCTTTAAAAACAGAATTTGATTGTAGTCCCGTACCAGGTACTTTCGAACAGAATCGTTCGTTAGGTACAATAATACATCTGTTGTCCCTATTAAAATTACTAAGTTGTGAAATATATAACTGAGTGATGCTGTATAGCTGCGAAATCTGGCAAAAGATTACTCAAACGAAAACTGTCTAATCGAAACTGCCCAAAATCGTTTCTGTAACAAGAAAGCTTTTAAAAAAGCTGGCCATAGGCCGCCAAAATGGGAAGAGCTGGTTGGGTGGCATGGGTGTGCGCTATCAATGACTTGCTCACCTTGCTCGAACTGTAGCAATGCTAAAAATAGTGAATTGAATGACCTGAAAAACAGACAGTGTTGCTTCCCTTTGCTTCCCACGGATGGATCGCGTTCCTAAATGACGTGGACGTCAGAATTGTCCAACTGCCCCGAAATTGCCGAAACGTAAATTTAGCGTCATTTTGACATCGGGAATTGTTAATTTAGAGGCCTGGCCTGGCTTCGCATTGCGTAACGTGCGGTTAGACATTGCGCAACTTCGAGCGATCCATCCACCATCCACCATCCACCATGGTAACACCGGGCACTATGGCGCGGCCTATGGTAAAAATATTTTCGGAGTACACAAAAACTCGAGTAAAGCAGAACTTGGTAGATTATCACTGGACACAGACATATGGGGACGCCTAGTCATCACTGGTTGAGACTTAGACAACTAGCAAGGTACCAATACACATCCCCCTGCAAGCTGATGCACTACTATCCCTGAAACATAACAGAGTAAGATACTTGTGTAATTAGGTCAAGGCTGGTGATTATCGTGACTCAAATCTACTGAGATTTGACCTCTAGGTCATAATAGTTCCCCTGAACAGATGTCTCTCGTCACAGAGTTGTACTCGTGTGTCGCTTTTCATCTAATTCTAATGGCAGTAAAATTCTTTTCTGCATTTTTAATGATAGTTAATGCTATCTATTCTTGATCTTTCGCGCAAAGGAAGACAGTATTTGAAAGTTTAACGCGCATTCTAGTTCGAGTGAGATATTTGAGTATTCAGGTGCAGACAGAGTGACATGTGTGACCCAGGGATCAAACATATGACCTTCATGCAACCGTATATATAATTTCCCCATGGTCCCGTCAAATTTGTTCTTGCCATTTAAGATAAACTCATGGCAAAGAAAAATACAACAATATCGTCAACGATTTCCTTCACTTTGCACATTCGCAATACTAAAGTGGGTTAGAAAAGCATATCAACGTTCACTTTTCGGTTAAAAGCAGCTTTAAACTCATCCTTAATATAGTAGCTGCCTAAACTGATATCAAAGTCTTCTTTAAGACATGCTAGAATGTCAGTGCACAAATTATATGCACACACGGTGAGGGGCTTGATCTCTGGGTCACAGAGGTCACCATGCCGTGACATGATGACTCAAATATCGGCGAAGTTTGACGGCCCCATACGGTCAATGGATAAGAGGTCATCTGTTTGATTACATAGTGTGATAAGAAACTAATCACCGTTACCAGTTTCTTATGTACTAGACAGCAGTCTCCACTGGGATGGGGGTGGAGCTTTATCCAGAACCATGCTCAGGCACGGTTCTGGAGAGTACACGCGTATCCAGAACCATGCCAGGGGCAAATCTACGTTCTTGGATACGTGGAGACTATCCAGAAACGTGCCTGATCCTAACCCTAACTCATGCAGGTATAGAAGTAGATAGAAGCTATAGAAGTATACAGAAGCTATGATGATAAGAAGTAGATAGGCACGGTTCTGGATACAATAGTGGGGTGGACTTTCTGACTTTCTTCCAGTTTGACCCTCTCCTGACAGTAACGCCACCTTGTGAATGGGATGTATAATGCAGTCAGAGACTGGGGCTACAATCCAGCTCAAAAGTTATATAGGGTGTTCGCATTATATTCCATGCAAGATATTTTCACTGTCGAGGTAGCTGCTTAAAGTCGGTGGGTACCAGTTGTTTTGTGGTGGAAGACACATTTTACTTTCTAACCATGTTAGATTAGCCCATAACAGATAAACTGACATATCTGTAACATATGTGATAATCGGGACTAGTATGTCGTGCTGTCCTGCTCATCACACATTCTTCTTCTTAAAATGTTCCTGACATACGACCTACGAACATACAACGCACCGCAACTTTTCAAACTATCTTACGCACGCCCATGTAGAACACAGTGTACACGCCCTGCCGCCTGTTACATGATGACGGCAAATGATCCCATAAGTCCGAGCTGGTCGAAGTTGCTAATTTTTGTTTCGTATATGGTCGCTGCCATATAACAGAACGGCTAACTTAAGTCTATTAGAACGCGCCGTCAACACAGTGATGTTTCATAGCATAGAGATTAGGGTTTTAGAATTAGGCTTTTTTGACCCGGTTGGAATCCGAGCTTGTACTCTGTCTTTAATTTTTTTTAACTAAGGCCATAGCAAGTAAATTTTATGGATGACAAACCGCAGACTCGAAAATTAATGCGATAGGGCGAAAAAAAGGCGGGCAAAAAAAACAAAATTACATTTTCAAATTTTAAGATCATAATTCTTGTTAAACAAGAATTGATGTGACAAAACATGATATCACAACCAACAGGTCTTTTATTCCTATCATGGAACACCTTAGACTGTCAACACCCGCCATCAACCGCGAGCAATTGTGCTTCAAGTTTGCTGGATCCATGATGATCTCTGAACCGATAGACACTTACGACTATTTGCCCATTTTTGGCATGTTGGCCACAATCAGAGGGCAAAAAAATTATTTTTCCCCCGAAATCAGGCGAAAATTAATGCGCGCGTTGATGTCATCCATAAAAATTACTTGCTGTGGCCTTTAAAAAAAAACTTTATTATTTGTCACGATGATGCCATACATTCGCATTTGAAATGTTTTTGCACCTTAACAACGTTATGATACGCTTGGATATGGCATCGACCAGTCAGCGATATGGCATCGACCAGTCAGCGATATGGCTTCGACCGTTTCAAATGGCAACGGCCGATTACGAGACGGAAACGCGCGTCGCGGTCATGCGCAGTCAGGTGTGTTGTCCTGATATAATGCCTGTGTCCATGGAAACCGAAATGATACGGTCACCTTAGGCAAGTGGTATAGCATTATCAGAACACCAATCACATTAAAGTTGGATTCATTTTGTGTGCGCGTAATTGGCTGAATCCTGCTTTTCCAGCCATTCCGCCTTCGACCTAATTACCTCATTGTGAATTTCTTGGTCATCTCTGGCGGATTGTGGCCGTGACGTCATCACCCCATTTCTCGGCAGCTTTCCTGTCAAATCTGAGAGGTGAGACAAGGAAGGGTTAGTACTCACATGACTTGTGTGTCTTCAAGTATTGTGCACTATCATGCTGGGTGGTCAAACCTGAAAGTTGTAAGCAGGTCGGCAGAACGTACTGCACCTGCGCGAAACCCGTAATGTATTGTGCATAGCACTTTGGCAGAACGTCTCATATAAGGTTGTATTAGAGCATATATTAAAGGTTGACAGCCTGTATGTAGTTTTCAAATGTTGTATAGGAAAAGATATCGTCTGCAACAGGCAAAATTGTGATGCAACGTTGACCAAACATCCAACGAAAAACGTGAAAAATCAGGGTTTTGCGCTGGCGCAGTACGTTCTGCCGACGTGCTGAAGTTGTATTTTGTGGATGTAACTACGGTCAGCGCACATAAGTTCGCTACGTATGAAAAGAAAGATATGATTTACTAAAAAATGTTGTTGGCATGTTTGTCTGTTTAGTATGAATGGGTGATTATTTTTCTAGGTAAACAGTTAAAGTAGAAATTCACCTATGGAACTGTTGCTGGACTGGCTAACAAAGTATGTAGTGAAACCTAGCGCAGGCGCAGAAACGGCGAAGATAAGTTCGTGTGTGGCTTTCCCGCGTTTTCCTCTGATTTCCTGTGTCCGGGGGCTCACCTTCGTCACCTGGGCAACATGAAAATAAGTACAGCCAAATGGTATAAAAACACTAACAGAAATCAACAATTTTCACCCGTATTTTAAGCCCCTGTCACACATTCAGAACCTTCCCCCGAACTTTTTTTACAACTTTATTTTAAAAACAAACATTATGGTACATTATACAGTCATCTGCAACATAAAACATTACATTCATTAGATGTTATTGATAAATATTAGGAAGTAAGGGTAATATAACTGGGCTAAGACATGAACTACTGATACATTACAAAACTACGGATTCGAAGCAATAAATGATAAAAGATCGTCGAAGCAGAAAAGACAGATTACTAGCTTAAGCCTTTTTCTAGCTTGAGTTTCACAGCACGGAACGTGGGGTTAGCATTACTAATATTAATGGCGGTACAGAACAAGTAATATTTTGCCAGTAGAATACATCTCTTCAATTAAGAAACAAAGAAAAAAAAAGTACAGCCAAATGGTATAAAAACACTAACCTAAATCAATAATTTTCATTCGTATTTTAAGCCCCTGTCACACATTCAGAACCTTCCCCCGAACACCAATCGACCAAGGTTGGCTGAAGCTCGGCAGCAGTCTGACCAGATGTAGACCAGGCCTACCTTTCTATACAAATCGAATTTCAGTTACATTTGAGTAAAATTGCACCCGAAAACACGCCCTGACCTACTGCCGAACATTAGCCCACCACCAGAAAAGTATAAAACCTACCGTCGGCACCTAAATGTTTAAACATTTTGAAACATGCCGCTGGCTCAGCCGAACAATAGCCGACCTGACCAACCACCAGCCAATCCATCCGACCTTGCTCCCAACCAACTCCTTACCATGGTTGGGGGAGTTCGGCAGTGTTCGGGAGGCCATATTCGGTTATGTCTAACAGGGCCTTAACACATCTCTATTTCAGATTGTCTTTGTCAGCACCCTCAGGTTTGAAAATGATATGAACAACACCACACTTCCTGCAGCAGTCTTTATCTGTAATATTTATTTGGGGTCCATGTCAGGATGTTTAGGCCATGTTGATTTGATAATATGAATATGAATGACATCCTCTGGGTACCTCAAAACTGATGCGAGCGTGCGAATAAAAAAAGTTTGACCTCCCCACGAAAGTTGTCTTTATTATGAAATCTAAGTGGTCAGGAAGGTTGAACAAATGACAAAACACACAGGATGATATAGTATACCGAACAATACATTTTTCATTTTTGTTCTATCACATCTTCTTCTTAGACTTTGGAATTGACATTGGCATTCTACGACATTAGTATCTATTTTCCGATTTTTTTTGCGCAACTTACGGAACAGCACCAAGATCCGTATGTTTAACACCATGGTGAAACCGGTCCTACTGTATGGTGCAGAGACTTGGCGTACCACAGCTAGTACAACACGGAAGATACAGGCTTTCATCAACACCTGCCTGAGGAGAATCCTTAGAATCCACTGGCCCAACACCATCAGAAACGAGGATCTCTGGGAACGCACAGGGCAGAAACCAGTGGCGTCTGACATCCTCCACAAGAGATGGACCTGGCTTGGCCATACATTGCGCAAGCCAGAAACCAACACCACAAGGGAGGCCTTCATGTGGAACCCCCAGGGGAAGCGGAAGAGAGGGAGACCGAGGAACACGTGGAGGAGGGACCTCGAAGCTGACGTAAGGGCATCCGGGCACACCTGGGAGCAGATAGTGGCGAGGGCCCAGGACCGCTCTGGATGGAAGGATCTGGTCCGTGGCCTATGCCCAAGGCTAGGCAGTAGGCCTAAGTAAGTAAGTTACGGAACATATTTGCTCATTTTGTAGCTGGTTTGTATGATTTACAGTATGGTTGAAAACTTTTCTTGGAAAACGAACGAAAATTCATGCGTGCGTGGATTCCATCCATTTAATCAAATCAACACGGCCTTACGTGCAGTGCATTATGATATACATTCGTCTACATGTTTACCTGAGTTATAACATTTTTCCCTTCCGGGTCAGTGACCTCATAGGCATCTCCGTTCACCGGAAGTCGTACGTAATATCCGGTCAGGTGACGTGCCAAGGGATTGTACACTGTTACTGTGAACTGAAGCAAACAGGTCAGAGAAAAGTCTTGGGAAAATGAGGTCCTTGAATAAACAGATAATAAATAATAAACAAATAATAATCATCGTTATGTTTCCTTTCCACCTCTCCATAAAATGATGAACGCAGTTTGTTTTGTTATTTTTGCGTCTTTTCCTTTGTTCTGTCGTTATTGCAGGTACTACGCGGTCAGGTAGCATCAATCCTTCATTCCATGAAAAGCAAGAGCAAGGCGAGTTTCTAAAGACAGACCAAATTTTTTTTTATTGTCTTTGTTAATTCAGGAAATAGTTCAATCGGCCTTTTGGCCGCTTTTCTTACAAGTGAGAAGTCTTAGAAGTCAGAATAGGTAAGAGCAAAGGTAAACTACAAGAAGATACAGGCTTCATGATTGAAGTCCCAACATATCAATAAACATTTTGTACTAATATATCCATATACATATATCCTTAACGTTAAAAATATATGGTATTACGAAAGTACATACAAGAAAATGATCGTTGGCGTATTTTGGTCGCTTGAGGAAAATCAAAAGTGAGGACAGAGTCAGGGCTTTCGTGTGTCTGTTCCAAACAATGGGCCCATTGTAGTAAGAACCCGACTGTGTTAAACCAGGACCAGTGAATAATTTGGAGGTCTAATTCATTATATCTACACACGCTCATAAAGGGCACAGTCACAGGCGTAGACAGGGAAGGCATGGAAACAGCTATGCTTAACCAGCATGGGGTGAACGTTAAGGTATAACTTAATATAGATATATCATATCGAGTTTTGATGGTCTTACTGTGACGTAGAGTACAGTTACTTACCGACTTGATCAACTCGTTTTCAGTGACTGGACAGACGCTGATGTTAAGGTAGTTACAGAACTCGGGTATAGGCGGCAGGGAACCAACTTTCACCATTCTCTGCTGCAGAGTCATACTGGTGATAACCTGTGCGAATATTATAATTAAAGTATGTAGAATGTATAAAGAAAGTAGAGTGGATGTATTCCTAAAGCTAACCTACAACTTTCACACCGCAGTCGTCCCTCAGTAAAATATCTGGAGCCGTATAGTTCCCATTTAGAACTTTTATTCAACCTACTCTTCTCTTCTCTTCTCTTCGCTTCTCTACTCTACCCTACTCTACTCTACTCTACTCTACTCTACTCTACTCGACCCGACCCGACCCGACCCTACCCTACCCCACCCCACCCTACCCTACCCTTCTCAGAAGTTCTGTTTGAAAACATTAAACAGCAAACAAAATATAATGCGAAGTAAAGAAGTACGTTGTAACAGGTAATACAACGTTACCTGACATTCGACTGCGCCTGCGTGGAGCCGCATAGCGTAGTCATTTGCCACATGTTGCTTCTCAGTGCCGCTAATAAAAGTTCACAAAAAAGCAAAAACAATAGCTTTTATTATTATTAGTAGTTTAAATGACTTATATATATATAGAAATAATCCAGACTCACAGTTTTCCCTGGGATAGCTAACTTAACACCTGTATATCCTTACCTGATGGCGTCATGATGCTGTGCTACGCCCATTGCCTCCCCTGTCGGAACATAAAAATACAAAACATAATTTCTCTTTAAGATTAAAGTAAAATATACCCATCTACTTAGGCCAATCTGAGTTTGAGCTTATTGGCGTAACAATCATACATGTATATCATTCAACCAAATATCATGATATTACCTTTTCACGTTTATCAATCATAGACAAAAACAACATACATTTTGAGTACAAGCAAAGTGTCGAAGAATATAAAAAATTATAGCATATTAACAAAACATATCAAAGACGTATGATCAACCAAAACACTGAAGGTCCATACAACATACAAAACGGTTCTGCTATATCAGATGTCCTTGGCTTCTCACTTTATATCTGTTTATTACTTTCACTCTCGACGAGAGAATTGTTATAATAAAACATGAAGAATGTCTTACTGAGCCTTTCTGACGTCGGCAGAGGGACCTTGTCGGAAAACTTCGGTGCTCCGATAACTTCCAACTGCTTACAAACCTGGTCAAGGCGAGAAGATCAAAATAAATTCCCTACAATGACTGTAACATATATACTGGACTGAATCTTCTCCACAGTGTAAACGGGACCTATCAATAGTGACAAGCATCTAATGATGACTCAATTGTTGTTACGTATTACACCCCATAACATTGGCTGTCTTTGTTGGTTGCAGTAAGTTGACTTGTTACACTAGCAGAAATCTGTTGGTAAACTGGTTTATAAGATACATAACACACTAAAAGGCTCATCGTTGTTGCCTTTTGGCTAAATTGCAATGTACTATACCACATACTAAAATCACCTCGGAAACTTTGAAACTATATTCGAATTTCCATTAGTGTTTCTTGTATTCACACATATGCACATATATACAATACCTAAACACAGTAACAAAAGACCGTTAAAAACTCGCTATTTACAGTTAAAAGTCATGGACAGACATTCTCACATAGCGTTCAGGAGATTAACAGAGTATGGCAAATTGTTGGTCAAGCGAGATGTACGACATTTGAACTGACTAAAGTTGTGCGAGTTTCTTAGCTCCCTCCCACGTGACTCACCCCGTTATGGTAGCCACTTCAGTGTGGTAGACATGAGCAGGGATTTGGCAGTGGTCTTTCAGTCTTACATACAGGGAGGTTAAACCGCAGTGCAATCAGTGTACAGACGAACCAGCATGATTCTACAGGCTTTGGTTTGAACCTGTTCTATCTTATGAAATGAAAACTAAACTTTAACAGCCAACACTAAAAAGAATATTGAGACTTACCCAAAATTTTCGGTTGACTCCATCAACCTTGTTCACGGAATGAACCCGTCTACTCTTGGAACGTGACGGTAGAGACACATGACCGTAGCAGCGGATCATACGTGCCAGACAACTTGTGTCTCCTCCCGTCTCTGATCAGGGTAGGTCTGTGAGCTCTTATGTAGACCGCCTCCTTCACTCCTCGTGCAGTGTAGACGGGTCCAGAAGTAGACGGGTCCATTTCCGTGAACAAGATTGATGGAGTCAACCGAAAATTTGGGGTAAGTCCCAATATTCATTGTAGTGTTGGCAGTTAAAGTTTAGTTTCCATTTCATAATGACTTGTAGCAACACAGATGATCTTTTATATGTTGTTTTATCTTCTTACCTGTAGCAGATTGTTACATCTCCTGACATATCCCTTGAAGGCAGGCCTTGATGTGAAGTATCCTGACCAGAAGGCGTGCGGTTGGTCCGCGTAGGGGAAGAAGTCAGCAGTGTTGTTGTGCGCAAACTTGACGGCAGGAGGCGTTACTGAAGCTTTGTTCTTGTGGTAGATGTAACAGGAGGGGGACGAGTACAGGAGGTTCACCTTGGCGTTCTACTTGTCAAGAAATATGATGTAATTGTGAAAAAATCAGTAGCAAAGAGCAAGTAGAAAAATCAACATAGATTTAGCACTAACTTATTATTCCAGATAATCGCCAAAATATCTCTTTCTACAAAATCGTTACTTCCCAGTACTGAAGTATTGTTATGGGTGGATGAGTGGTGGGTTTGTGTATCTGTTTGTTCGGACAGAGTAGGTGGACAACACGTGGGTGGGGGAAGATTGACAGGAAAACGACGGGAGGTCAGACACAGGAAACAGGGTGAACGTGAAGGTCAGCAGCATCTACAGGAATTCATGTCTCGCAAAGCCTTTAAAAAACACCTTAGGTTCCCGGAAATATTATCATCAGGTTTGTAGAACATTAGGGTTTTCTTTTACCAGTTCTCTATCTCACCTGCTCACGTTTCGATGCCTATCAGACGGCTTTTTCAGAACTTCTGACTGCAGTACTGCTTCTCGCCGGAGATACAAACTTAGCCATGTTTGGGATTGTGTTCTTTCCTATAGCGGCGAGAAGCAGTACTGCAATCAGAAGCTAAGAAGAAGGTGTCTGATAGACATCCAAACGTGATCAGGTGAGAGAACGTACTGGTTGTGTGAAAGAAAAACCCAATATCCAACACCTTAGATTACTATATATGTCATCGGGCCTTTTGTACCTCTAAGCCTTTTGCAATAAATGTAATCAATAGAAAAAAAATCGAAATTAATCGAAAAAACAATATACAGCTATCTGTCCTTACCTCCATACTGTTGGTGTGTGTGATGAGTTTGTCCATGTTTTTGAACCACGTGTGCGCCGCCTGGTACTGGAAATCCGACCCCATCGTCCACATGATGTGGTCTGTGCGAAAATGCTTCGCCTGCGATACGAAAAAACATCTAAGGACAACTAGGAACTACTACAGGAGACTGTAGTAGTTAACCTTCTACGACACCTACACCTTTTTATTAAACTCAGATATCCACAACCACTTCACACGCCAATGCAATTATTTAAGGCCATCCAATGCGAAATCAAATATACGTCAATTTACAATCACGTACAGGGGCCCAACAATTTGGAACAACCTAAGTAGAACCTTACAAATTAGTCCCTCCTTCACCATTTTCAAAAATCATATTAAAATAGCTTTCCTAAATAACCCCACACATTCCTAATTTTTATGTTTCCTTGTTTACTACTTTATTACTTTTCATTACTACTTTTCATTATTGTAAATTGTATTGTATCGTATTTTGTTTCATTGTTTTGTTTCATTTACCAGTTACCTAACTTATTTCTTATTTATCCGATTTATTTGAATTGTTAATTAAGGTATGAAGGGAGGCCTCTTTATAAGCATTTTATGCTTCCGGCCTCCCTGCACTGTTACATCTCATTTATATTTTGTATTTGTATTTGTTTTGTTACATTTTTTAAAGTGCAAATAAACTGAACTGAACTGAACTGGGGAATTAGTACAGCTCGAGTTAACACGAAATGTGTATTTTTTGTCATTATGCCATTGTGACTTTCTTACGTACAGAATTATATTGTGCGTACGTAAATAGTTAATGTTTTGTGCAATGTTTATAATTGTAATCATTTACATTGCCGCAAATAAATGGATATCAATTGAGTTTTTTTTTAATCTGGTGATTTTGTTTTGGTTATGTACATAGGGCTTTGATAAATATTTTGACGCTTTGCATGCATTAAGTGTGCCATTTTGGTTCGTGATGCTAAGTTACATAACATGCCCGCATCCTTGTGATTGTGCTCACACAGGAATATTAAATGATAAGCCAATTTCAAATATTACATCTGTACCGACCTGATCCATGGACGTATTGACAGCGATGCCGACTCGATTGGCCACATTATAGTCATGTAGGGACTGGTCATCCTGAAAATAAAACAACAACCTTAAGCTTAGAGATTTCAAACGTCCAAGAACCAGATATAGTTTGCGTTAATGAATTACCTTCATAGAATGCATTATTACCTTCGCCAAGAAGGTTAATGTTTTTGGTAGCGTTCGCGAGCGCGCGCGCGCGTGTGTTCATTTGCATAATTTATGAGGAAATGCTAGAATTGCCTTCTTTGTTGAGAAAAGAATATTATTAGGTGGAAAATATGATCAACTGATATAATTCATGCAAACGAGAATCTTATTTTCGTAATCCATGAGAAACACTCACAATTCGTCAGTCGTAAATATGAACATCATTTGGCGAAAGCATGAGGTCGTTGAACTCTAGTTACTTATGCGATTGTATGACAAAGTTATACAATATCACTCCGCTATTACATAATGGTTTATGTTACATACGTTCCTGGCAACCACATACTTGAACTCAAGGCAGACCGGGTCAAAACCCTGTTAATCAAGTAAAACCCAATCTCCGCCCACTCAAGCAAGACATAGAAACCAAGCATAAATTAACGCCACACAAAACAATACTTTCGTTCCGAAAGCAAAAAAAAAAAATGTTGGGTGGTCAACGCCGCCCGATGTTTTCTTGCAATATGCTGGAGGCTAATTAACTGTTTGGAGACTATAAAAATTTGCTCGTATGATGTGAACAAACTCTCACCTCAACAGGCTGGTCCGCACAGCCGATATCGAAACAGAGGCCCCCTGGCGGAACGTAGTGATTGTACAGGGCGCCTGTATAGAAGGTTGGAATTAGCAGACAAAATCAACCAAGAAGCACACACAATGATACATGTCTTTTAGTTCAATGTCACCTAGTTTACTACTGAATATTTATGATTCCATGACTAACCATTTTACAATTGTTACAAAACATGTAACACTAAGGCAGTTAGACCCATTGCTCATGCGTAACCATGAAAAGTTGAATTTACTAATGGTATTAAATGCCAGTAAAGTCGACTAATGTTTACTTTGTAAACAGTACCGGGCTTGGCCATGGTAGTAAATAAAAGTGAACAGGCATTTACTACCATTGTTATGTCCGAAGTTACCGGACTTGACTTTTATTTACTACCATTGTCAAGTCCAGTACTGTTTACAATGTAAACATTACCCGACTTTGCTGGCAATTTTAGGTAAGCCCAACTTTTCGTGCAGTTAATGTCACGTGTCCTGAGCAACAAAAGGAAGCATTTGATGTTGCGCCCACCTGTAAAGAGGTCTGCAGCCGGGCCAAGGTCGTCCGGACTAGCTCGCCAGATTTCCTCCATGTTCTGATACTTCAGTCGGTTCGCCTTGTCCTGGTAGTCCAGCCGCCCAAAGAAGAAACCGTCAAACCCCATCTAGAGAAAAAGAAAAGGAAGAGCCTTTAGTGATTTAGTCAAAAGAAATTGATTGAAAAATTGACAGCAATCTTTCAACACTTTTGAGGAACCATAACTTCTGCTTGGCATGGCAAAACAGAGTTACAGTAATGTTGCTAGAAGCGTAATCCTTAGACAACGAGGAAAACTTCACGGTGATATCGACATCGTATAAACTGTAAAGAAAAAAAATTAAAGTTGAAGAAATAAAAAAAAATCAAGGTTGCCAGTCCTATATGCTGTTTTATATCATACCCGGGCGGCGATACAGTGCTCCCGGCCGTGTTGTATTCTCCTGTACGACCGGGCGTATAAACCGGGCTTTCATAGAACGATTCGAACGCGTTTCGCCCCAACCATGTGCGCCGCTTTCGAAAATTCGAATACAGGATTCGGACGTTGGAATGGATGTTGTAGCAGTTTTTTTGTTTAGGGACACCAAATTTTCGCTCATTTCGCCTTGAAAGACGTGTTTTCTAGGGTGGGTATGATATAAATAGCATACAACACGGTGTATTCCGCATCACCCTCGGCCGTCGGGCGATCCGACTCGCGGTCGGGCCGACACCTCGGGCAATACCGAATACACCGTGTTGTATGCTCTATTTGACCACTTACATTAATTTCAGCTAAAATTTTAACTAATAGTATATATTGTCATTATTTTTTATACAACAAACATTGATGGCAATATTCATTTTAGAATAATATTTTTCTTGTGATATAATTGTAATATTGTCATGACTTTATTTCTCTATTTTCTACTTGTAACATGTTGGGTTTGAGGTAACGTGTTGTTTTTGTGGTAACATCTTGGGTTTTTGTGGTAAACTGTTGGGATTGAGGTATTCTTACCTGCGCGAAGAGTGAAGCCTGCTCCCGGGAGTGCCCGAATGGATCTATGTGCCAGGCCGCTAGAGGGCGCCCGCACTCCCCAAACGTGCTGTTGAGAAACTGCAGACCTAAAGTCATCTGGTCGATGATAGCGTTGTAGTGTGTGCTCGCCTCGTCGTTCATGCACCAACCGCCGTTTATAAACTCCAACTGGCCTGAAGAAAGAGAGAACAATGTTCAGGAGCATGACCCCTAACAGTATCACCGAATAGTTTTGTGAAAATCACGAAAAAGATAATTGGGCTTTCTCCGTTACGTTGGACGAGGACATTGGCTTTCTAGTGTCTTTTACACAAGCTCTCCTATTATCCTCATTATCCAAGGCAACTTACATGTACCTCTATTGATCATCTATGTACCTCCTACAAACAAAGACTTGTTGCTTGTTTGATACAGTCACTGTGTTCTGTAGTTCGATTCGCGTTACCAGCTCTGTATTCTGGTGATTTAGCAGCATTTTTTGCTGTACTTTTTTTCGCCCTCTCGCATTTTGTTGTCTCCAGAGGATGTCAGCCATAAAATTAAGTCAGTGTGGGATATTTAGGCCTCTCCGCAAAAATGCATTCTCTGGTAATGCTCGTGAGTCCGTCAAGGTGAAACTAGTCCCAAAGTGCTATGACTTGCAGCAAAGGTACCTGAATAAAGTACCGAGATCTTATCAATTTACAATAATGTGGGACAGCACCAGTCTTCCTTAAGAGAGCTCAGCTGGTATAACTGTAAATGTAATGTACTGTGTCCTGACATTGAATATGCCCCGATCTTGTGCCCTTGAGAAAGGCACTTTACATGACTTTCCTCACTTCACTCAGGTGGAAATGAGTACCTAGCTTCGGTTAGGGACGTCCCCTAGATAGGACGTTACATGGAGGTCCCGTGTTTGGAGAGAGCCACATCCTACGCAAATTCAAGATTTTATCGCACTTTTCGAAAAGAGTAGGGGTATGCCCCGGTGTGCGATGGTAAAAAAACACTCTACAGTCCGTAGTTAGTAATTCACTACAAATCACCCCGTCGGAGGCCTGGCGAACCCCCGTCTCGTATCAGCCTCAAGGTTTCCCCCTTAATAATAGCCCAGTGCTAGTTGGACAGCCTTGGCTGAATCTTTAGGCAAAACAAATAAATAAACAAGAGTGTCACGATCTCACTGACAAACAATAAATAAACATTGGCCGGTCGGTACCGTTAGTGACGAGTTTGCTGACCCTGGCCCTCATGTCGCTGTCCTGTTCCCGCCACCACCGGTAGAAGAACGCCATTTCCACGTAAATGAACGTCCTGCTCGGCTTCATCTCCAGCTGGGGGATCACGGAGTCCAGGATGTACTGAACACCCGCGATCTGGATACTGTTATTGGCTGAAAAGGGACGAAAGTATCGTTAAAATAACTAAAAAAAGCTGAATGGTTAAATGAGAGAGGAGTGGGGTGAAGGTCGGGGGCGGGGTAGAGGCAGAGAGAAAGAGGCACACAAAGAAAAAAAGAAATCGCAGACTACAGGCATTCGTAAAATATTTAGAAATGAATTGCTTGTTTTCTTGATTATTGTGGATTTTTCGCTGTTCCTGTATATGCATTTTTCTACTGGCTTCCATAAGGCATGTATATATTAGGAAATTTTAGACAGAACATGAGGTAACCTTCGTACCATTTACTTCCTCCCAGTCCGCGGGGAGACCGTTTTGACTCCCAAATTAACCTTCCTGTCAGTTGCCATTCTCCTTACTTCCCGACACTGTATTCAATTAACTACGGAGGGACAAGTAAACAGACAAAAACACCGAAAAAACTGTGTACATGGCAGCAAAATAGAAGGTGACAGTGGTGTATGTGGAAAGAGAAAATCAAAAGCTGCCTGTAACAGCGGGAGAGCGAGGAAGAAAGACAGATACATTAAGAGGAAGTGAGAGAGGAAGAAAGAGTGACTGTTGCATTCCAAAACTTGCTCCATTCCGAAACATGATTTGAAATAACACGAAGTGGAATGCATCTGTATTTTAAAACGTGGTCCATTCCAAAACATTAGTTTACGTACCTAAACTATAATCTAAACACATACGCACACATCTATACACAGAGAGACAAACAAGGCTTTTGGAGTCTCTGGATGCTTGACAGCGTTCCAAATCTTGGTCCAGGCGCGCCATGATTTGGAAAACAACGAAGTGAAATGCCTGTTGCATTAAAAACGTGGTCTATTCCAAAGCATGATTTGGAATAACACGTTTTGGAACAGTGACTTACCTCCGTAGTAGTACTGGTCCACGGTCTTGAGCCACCCGACGTCATCATGAGTGTGCGGCACCAGGTGGACATTGATATAGCCTGGCTTCACGGGCAGCGCGCCGCATTTCTGGAACGACAAAGATGAATTAGCTTGTTTCCAGAGCTTGTAGGTTAAGTTACAACCGCCTAAAGACAAAAATATTATCACGTATGATATTGCCGTGGAGACTACAAAGAAAGTGTACATGTAGTGTCCCTTCCTTTATTTTTTTTATTCACATATATTAAATGAGTATTGGGACTTTATTTGTAGAATGGATAGCTGAACGAGTCCCGCCTTCGGCGCTCGAGCTCCGGTATGACGGGTGATGCACGAACTTGCCAATGATTCGATGTTTTCGTAAGCTCTGTCAGTCATAAAAATTCCACGATTGCAAAATATGATTGTTGAACTATTTTCTGAGAGAGCCATTACTACCTGTTCCCACCATATATTGATATGGAGACAGTAAAAGACAGCCGTTCTAGGCGCCCCATATAGCACCTTATGACTCTCGTGTCTCCTGTGCACGTCAAAGCGCCGCTACAGCGTGTCACTCAGCACGCTTACATAGCTCATTTCGTCTTCAAAAGACATAAAACTGTATATAACAAATACCAGCGTTTTCATGCAGTCCCTACTGGCCTTAGAATTCGTGATTTACCCGTTAATGATGATATGCTATACATGCACACAATATGTCATATTTTTGAGAGTGTACTGTATTTTAGGCGTGTTTTGAATTATGTTGATGTCTATATGTTCATATCCCATACTATATATAGGCAAGAACGAGTACATGTACACGAGCATTGATTAAACATTATTAACGATGCATTAATCATGGTCACCATGGATGATTGCTTTTAAAATATAATTAAGGCAATAAGTTTGCCTCACAACATTAAGCTCCATCATTTAAAGCTTTACTCAGTATGGTAGGGTACTATTCCTTAACCACACAGTCCTGCATGTGTACTGGGTTAGCTTGTCATTATTACGTAAATAATACTAGTGACCTGTGATGGACTTCGTCCCGTCGGGAGGGGGGGGGGGCATGTAGTGTATATCTGGGGTTTTACAAGATTTACAGCAAATCTATATATATAAGGCATTTATTGTCTCTTCTAGAGTTCAGCCGGCTAAGACCAGTAATGTTCAGTGTAGAGTCATATGTGACTACACTTGACTATACTTATACTAAGTTGTAGATTATTTATTTCGATTTGTTTATGAAGACTTATTGATAAATTTTGTATGGTTTTGTTTCATTATTAGAATGATTTTTTACCTTGTATTATTATATGTCGTTTCCTATTCATATTGTTTGTTTTTATTAGTAGGTAATGTATTGTAATGTAAGTTTCGTGTTGTATGTTTGTACGTTTGTCTGTATTCTTGTGTGTCAGTCGTTACCAGCGAGCTGCCTTGGCTAACCCAGTGTTATGAGTTGTTTTATTTCCAATAAATACAAATACGTAATACGATCCCAGATTAATCCTTAGCGGTCTGCACGTGTTCTAGCTTCAATGACAGATCATACTTGTGTTATGTTTATACATGTATATACTTGTGTTATAATGTGTTCCCTTCTTGTGTTGGATTAAAGTTAAACTTTACCATTATGGAATCTACAAACACAGATAAGCTTTTATTCTAATTCTTGTGTTATGTATATATTTTATTGGCCACATGGCCTCCCCATGTAATACACTACGTATGAAATATTATTAGAGAACAAGACGTGCACGAGTAGAAAATAAAATATCACCGTAGAGTAGGGCATAGCGTGTTACCTTATAACCGCACATGTCTTGTGTCGTGCCCGGACACACTACAGTGGCCACCACCAACAGTAGACACACCCAGCGGTACATCTTCGGGTCAGCAATGAAACACGAAAGACTTCTTACAGACAAAAGAAGCAAATTCAAGACAATATCTCTTAAGAAACAGCTGTAGTCAGGGGGTGTGACCGCCGCGTCATGTGAGCGGTGGCGTGAAAAGTTCAATATCTGAACTCTGACCCCTACCCGGCTACATTTGCTTGTAGGTAGCAGGACACAGTTTTCGCCCTATGGGGATTCCTATAGTTAAGGAGCCCAAGATGACTCACTTCGACGCAGTAAAAATTATAGTAAGGTGCACTTCACCTATATGAAAATCGAATATGTTTGAGAAAAAGGTACAAACTACAAATAATCTAGAAACCAAAAAATTTTGTCGGCGTATCTGCTCGTGACGTACACTTTGAAATCGCCCTCTACGGAGGTCAATTGAACTGCAGCCGACTCACCCGGAAAGCCAGTTGCGTAATACAGCGCATTTATACACGTACTGCAAAACCTTCACAATTCAAATCACACAGTCTCAAACCCGATACATTCCTATACCACACAGCACAATTTACATCTGACTGGCGCTAACATCAGGCTTTCTACCCAGGCTTCAAGAATATTCTCCGTACTATTTTCTATACCCGCGTCATGGTCCACGGGGGTCGCCCATGAATACTGTGTCCTGCGACCTTGAACGAACTTGACCTTGGATTTTCTTTCGATCATTCGACCACACTAGACGAGATGTGAAACTTGGCCAAATTTTATTTGACAACTCCAAGCGGTTGCTGAGATATTGCCAACTTTGCACTTCGGCACCTGCCATAGGGGTAGTCCCCGTACAAGGCCCGTACAAGGGGCCATTCAGTGGTCTCATTATCCGGTCAAATGTATTATTCTGGCCGTCTTTTTCTTGGTAACGGTAATCATTGGTGCCTACTCTAACCTTCTGAGTGATTTGTAGTTAGTGGAAGCCTTGTTTATGGCAGATAAGGGGGGGGGGGGGGTGAACGCGGCTTTGGGCCTGTGGCACTTCCATACTAAGTCCCATAGTTAAGCATAGGCGGCGGTCATAGCGGCCGTTGCCATGGCAACGGGGGTCTGACGGTGAAACAAACCGGTACATTTCAAGTGAGTCAACGTCAGTACTTGGCATACCAAGCAGATTTGGTCGAAAATACCGCTGCTGCCAATTTTCGGCCAATTCCCGTTTGTGTTGAACGAACTTGACCTTGGATTTTCTTTCGATCATTCGACCACACTAGACGAGATGTGAAACTTGGCCAAATTTTATTTGACAACTCCAAGCGGTTGCTGAGATATTGCCAACTTTGCACTTCGGCACCTGCCATAGGGGTAGTCCCCGTACAAGGCCCGTACAAGGGGCCATTCAGTGGTCTCATTATCCGGTCAAATGTATTATTCTGGCCGTCTTTTTCTTGGTAACGGTAATCATTGGTGCCTACTCTAACCTTCTGAGTGATTTGTAGTTAGTGGAAGCCTTGTTTATGGCAGATAAGGGGGGGGGTGAACGCGGCTTTGGGCCTGTGGCACTTCCATACTAAGTCCCATAGTTAAGCATAGGCGGCGGTCATAGCGGCCGTTGCCATGGCAACGGGGGTCTGACGGTGAAACAAACCGGTACATTTCAAGTGAGTCAACGTCAGTACTTGGCATACCAAGCAGATTTGGTCGAAAATACCGCTGCTGCCAATTTTCGGCCAATTCCCGTTTGTGTTGAACGAACTTGACCTTGGATTTTCTTTCGATCATTCGACCACACTAGACGAGATGTGAAACTTGGCCAAATTTTATTTGACAACTCCAAGCGGTTGCTGAGATATTGCCAACTTTGCACTTCGGCACCTGCCATAGGGGTAGTCCCCGTACAAGGCCCGTACAAGGGGCCATTCAGTGGTCTCATTATCCGGTCAAATGTATTATTCTGGCCGTCTTTTTCTTGGTAACGGTAATCATTGGTGCCTACTCTAACCTTCTGAGTGATTTGTAGTTAGTGGAAGCCTTGTTTATGGCAGATAAGGGGGGGGTGAACGCGGCTTTGGGCCTGTGGCACTTCCATACTAAGTCCCATAGTTAAGCATAGGCGGCGGTCATAGCGGCCGTTGCCATGGCAACGGGGGTCTGACGGTGAAACAAACCGGTACATTTCAAGTGAGTCAACGTCAGTACTTGGCATACCAAGCAGATTTGGTCGAAAATACCGCTGCTGCCAATTTTCGGCCAATTCCCGTTTGTGTTGAACGAACTTGACCTTGGATTTTCTTTCGATCATTCGACCACACTAGACGAGATGTGAAACTTGGCCAAATTTTATTTGACAACTCCAAGCGGTTGCTGAGATATTGCCAACTTTGCACTTCGGCACCTGCCATAGGGGTAGTCCCCGTACAAGGCCCGTACAAGGGGCCATTCAGTGGTCTCATTATCCGGTCAAATGTATTATTCTGGCCGTCTTTTTCTTGGTAACGGTAATCATTGGTGCCTACTCTAACCTTCTGAGTGATTTGTAGTTAGTGGAAGCCTTGTTTATGGCAGATAAGGGGGGGGGGGGGTGAACGCGGCTTTGGGCCTGTGGCACTTCCATACTAAGTCCCATAGTTAAGCATAGGCGGCGGTCATAGCGGCCGTTGCCATGGCAACGGGGGTCTGACGGTGAAACAAACCGGTACATTTCAAGTGAGTCAACGTCAGTACTTGGCATACCAAGCAGATTTGGTCGAAAATACCGCTGCTGCCAATTTTCGGCCAATTCCCGTTTGTGTTGAACGAACTTGACCTTGGATTTTCTTTCGATCATTCGACCACACTAGACGAGATGTGAAACTTGGCCAAATTTTATTTGACAACTCCAAGCGGTTGCTGAGATATTGCCAACTTTGCACTTCGGCACCTGCCATAGGGGTAGTCCCCGTACAAGGCCCGTACAAGGGGCCATTCAGTGGTCTCATTATCCGGTCAAATGTATTATTCTGGCCGTCTTTTTCTTGGTAACGGTAATCATTGGTGCCTACTCTAACCTTCTGAGTGATTTGTAGTTAGTGGAAGCCTTGTTTATGGCAGATAAGGGGGGGGTGAACGCGGCTTTGGGCCTGTGGCACTTCCATACTAAGTCCCATAGTTAAGCATAGGCGGCGGTCATAGCGGCCGTTGCCATGGCAACGGGGGTCTGACGGTGAAACAAACCGGTACATTTCAAGTGAGTCAACGTCAGTACTTGGCATACCAAGCAGATTTGGTCGAAAATACCGCTGCTGCCAATTTTCGGCCAATTCCCGTTTGTGTTGAACGAACTTGACCTTGGATTTTCTTTCGATCATTCGACCACACTAGACGAGATGTGAAACTTGGCCAAATTTTATTTGACAGCTCCAAGCGGTTGCTGAGATATTGCCAACTTTGCACTTCGGCACCTGCCATAGGGGTAGTCCCCGTACAAGGCCCGTACAAGGGGCCATTCAGTGGTCTCATTATCCGGTCAAATGTATTATTCTGGCCGTCTTTTCTTGGTAACGGTAATCATTGGTGCCTACTCTAACCTTCTGAGTGATTTGTAGTTAGTGGAAGCCTTGTTTATGGCAGATAAGGGGGGGGGGGTGAACGCGGCTTTGGGCCTGTGGCACTTTCATACTAAGTCCCATAGTTAAGCATAGGCGGCGGTCATAGCGGCCGTTGCCATGGCAACGGGGGTCTGACGGTGAAACAAACCGGTACATTTCAAGTGAGTCAACGTCAGTACTTGGCATACCAAGCAGATTTGGTCGAAAATACCGCTGCTGCCAATTTTCGGCCAATTCCCGTTTGTGTTGAACGAACTTGACCTTGGATTTTCTTTCGATCATTCGACCACACTAGACGAGATGTGAAACTTGGCCAAATTTTATTTGACAACTCCAAGCGGTTGCTGAGATATTGCCAACTTTGCACTTCGGCACCTGCCATAGGGGTAGTCCCCGTACAAGGCCCGTACAAGGGGCCATTCAGTGGTCTCATTATCCGGTCAAATGTATTATTCTGGCCGTCTTTTTCTTGGTAACGGTAATCATTGGTGCCTACTCTAACCTTCTGAGTGATTTGTAGCTAGTGGAAGCCTTGTTTATGGCAGATAAGGGGGGGGGGGTGAACGCGGCTTTGGGCCTGTGGCACTTCCATACTAAGTCCCATAGTTAAGCATAGGCGGCGGTCATAGCGGCCGTTGCCATGGCAACGGGGGTCTGACGGTGAAACAAACCGGTACATTTCAAGTGAGTCAACGTCAGTACTTGGCATACCAAGCAGATTTGGTCGAAAATACCGCTGCTGCCAATTTTCGGCCAATTCCCGTTTGTGTTGAACGAACTTGACCTTGGATTTTCTTTCGATCATTCGACCACACTAGACGAGATGTGAAACTTGGCCAAATTTTATTTGACAACTCCAAGCGGTTGCTGAGATATTGCCAACTTTGCACTTCGGCACCTGCCATAGGGGTAGTCCCCGTACAAGGCCCGTACAAGGGGCCATTCAGTGGTCTCATTATCCGGTCAAATGTATTATTCTGGCCGTCTTTTTCTTGGTAACGGTAATCATTGGTGCCTACTCTAACCTTCTGAGTGATTTGTAGTTAGTGGAAGCCTTGTTTATGGCAGATAAGGGGGGGGGGGTGAACGCGGCTTTGGGCCTGTGGCACTTCCATACTAAGTCCCATAGTTAAGCATAGGCGGCGGTCATAGCGGCCGTTGCCATGGCAACGGGGGTCTGACGGTGAAACAAACCGGTACATTTCAAGTGAGTCAACGTCAGTACTTGGCATACCAAGCAGATTTGGTCGAAAATACCGCTGCTGCCAATTTTCGGCCAATTCCCGTTTGTGTTGAACGAACTTGACCTTGGATTTTCTTTCGATCATTCGACCACACTAGACGAGATGTGAAACTTGGCCAAATTTTATTTGACAACTCCAAGCGGTTGCTGAGATATTGCCAACTTTGCACTTCGGCACCTGCCATAGGGGTAGTCCCCGTACAAGGCCCGTACAAGGGGCCATTCAGTGGTCTCATTATCCGGTCAAATGTATTATTCTGGCCGTCTTTTTCTTGGTAACGGTAATCATTGGTGCCTACTCTAACCTTCTGAGTGATTTGTAGTTAGTGGAAGCCTTGTTTATGGCAGATAAGGGGGGGGGGGTGAACGCGGCTTTGGGCCTGTGGCACTTCCATACTAAGTCCCATAGTTAAGCATAGGCGGCGGTCATAGCGGCCGTTGCCATGGCAACGGGGGTCTGACGGTGAAACAAACCGGTACATTTCAAGTGAGTCAACGTCAGTACTTGGCATACCAAGCAGATTTGGTCGAAAATACCGCTGCTGCCAATTTTCGGCCAATTCCCGTTTGTGTTGAACGAACTTGACCTTGGATTTTCTTTCGATCATTCGACCACACTAGACGAGATGTGAAACTTGGCCAAATTTTATTTGACAACTCCAAGCGGTTGCTGAGATATTGCCAACTTTGCACTTCGGCACCTGCCATAGGGGTAGTCCCCGTACAAGGCCCGTACAAGGGGCCATTCAGTGGTCTCATTATCCGGTCAAATGTATTATTCTGGCCGTCTTTTTCTTGGTAACGGTAATCATTGGTGCCTACTCTAACCTTCTGAGTGATTTGTAGTTAGTGGAAGCCTTGTTTATGGCAGATAAGGGGGGGGGGGGTGAACGCGGCTTTGGGCCTGTGGCACTTCCATACTAAGTCCCATAGTTAAGCATAGGCGGCGGTCATAGCGGCCGTTGCCATGGCAACGGGGGTCTGACGGTGAAACAAACCGGTACATTTCAAGTGAGTCAACGTCAGTACTTGGCATACCAAGCAGATTTGGTCGAAAATACCGCTGCTGCCAATTTTCGGCCAATTCCCGTTTGTGTTGAACGAACTTGACCTTGGATTTTCTTTCGATCATTCGACCACACTAGACGAGATGTGAAACTTGGCCAAATTTTATTTGACAACTCCAAGCGGTTGCTGAGATATTGCCAACTTTGCACTTCGGCACCTGCCATAGGGGTAGTCCCCGTACAAGGCCCGTACAAGGGGCCATTCAGTGGTCTCATTATCCGGTCAAATGTATTATTCTGGCCGTCTTTTTCTTGGTAACGGTAATCATTGGTGCCTACTCTAACCTTCTGAGTGATTTGTAGTTAGTGGAAGCCTTGTTTATGGCAGATAAGGGGGGGGGTGAACGCGGCTTTGGGCCTGTGGCACTTCCATACTAAGTCCCATAGTTAAGCATAGGCGGCGGTCATAGCGGCCGTTGCCATGGCAACGGGGGTCTGACGGTGAAACAAACCGGTACATTTCAAGTGAGTCAACGTCAGTACTTGGCATACCAAGCAGATTTGGTCGAAAATACCGCTGCTGCCAATTTTCGGCCAATTCCCGTTTGTGTTGAACGAACTTGACCTTGGATTTTCTTTCGATCATTCGACCACACTAGACGAGATGTAAAACTTGGCCAAATTTTATTTGACAACTCCAAGCGGTTGCTGAGATATTGCCAACTTTGCACTTCGGCACCTGCCATAGGGGTAGTCCCCGTACAAGGCCCGTACAAGGGGCCATTCAGTGGTCTCATTATCCGGTCAAATGTATTATTCTGGCCGTCTTTTTCTTGGTAACGGTAATCATTGGTGCCTACTCTAACCTTCTGAGTGATTTGTAGTTAGTGGAAGCCTTGTTTATGGCAGATAAGGGGGGGGGGTGAACGCGGCTTTGGGCCTGTGGCACTTCCATACTAAGTCCCATAGTTAAGCATAGGCGGCGGTCATAGCGGCCCGTTGCCATGGCAACGGGGGTCTGACGGTGAAACAAACCGGTACATTTCAAGTGAGTCAACGTCAGTACTTGGCATACCAAGCAGATTTGGTCGAAAATACCGCTGCTGCCAATTTTCGGCCGATTCCCGTTTGTGTTGAACGAACTTGACCTTGGATTTTCTTTCGATCATTCGACCACACTAGACGAGATGTGAAACTTGGCCAAATTTTATTTGACAACTCCAAGCGGTTGCTGAGATATTGCCAACTTTGCACTTCGGCACCTGCCATAGGGGTAGTCCCCGTACAAGGCCCGTACAAGGGGCCATTCAGTGGTCTCATTATCCGGTCAAATTTATTATTCTGGCCGTCTTTTTCTTGGTAACGGTAATCATTGGTGCCTACTCTAACCTTCTGAGTGATTTGTAGTTAGTGGAAGCCTTGTTTATGGCAGATAAGGGGGGGGGGTGAACGCGGCTTTGGGCCTGTGGCACTTCCATACTAAGTCCCATAGTTAAGCATAGGCGGCGGTCATAGCGGCCGTTGCCATGGCAACGGGGGTCTGACGGTGAAACAAACCGGTACATTTCAAGTGAGTCAACGTCAGTACTTGGCATACCAAGCAGATTTGGTCGAAAATACCGCTGCTGCCAATTTTCGGCCAATTCCCGTTTGTGTTGAACGAACTTGACCTTGGATTTTCTTTCGATCATTCGACCACACTAGACGAGATGTGAAACTTGGCCAAATTTTATTTGACAACTCCAAGCGGTTGCTGAGATATTGCCAACTTTGCACTTCGGCACCTGCCATAGGGGTAGTCCCCGTACAAGGCCCGTACAAGGGGCCATTCAGTGGTCTCATTATCCGGTCAAATGTATTATTCTGGCCGTCTTTTTCTTGGTAACGGTAATCATTGGTGCCTACTCTAACCTTCTGAGTGATTTGTAGTTAGTGGAAGCCTTGTTTATGGCAGATAAGGGGGGGGGGTGAACGCGGCTTTGGGCCTGTGGCACTTCCATACTAAGTCCCATAGTTAAGCATAGGCGGCGGTCATAGCGGCCGTTGCCATGGCAACGGGGGTCTGACGGTGAAACAAACCGGTACATTTCAAGTGAGTCAACGTCAGTACTTGGCATACCAAGCAGATTTGGTCGAAAATACCGCTGCTGCCAATTTTCGGCCGATTCCCGTTTGTGTTGAACGAACTTGACCTTGGATTTTCTTTCGATCATTCGACCACACTAGACGAGATGTGAAACTTGGCCAAATTTTATTTGACAACTCCAAGCGGTTGCTGAGATATTGCCAACTTTGCACTTCGGCACCTGCCATAGGGGTAGTCCCCGTACAAGGCCCGTACAAGGGGCCATTCAGTGGTCTCATTATCCGGTCAAATTTATTATTCTGGCCGTCTTTTTCTTGGTAACGGTAATCATTGGTGCCTACTCTAACCTTCTGAGTGATTTGTAGTTAGTGGAAGCCTTGTTTATGGCAGATAAGGGGGGGGGGGTGAACGCGGCTTTGGGCCTGTGGCACTTCCATACTAAGTCCCATAGTTAAGCATAGGCGGCGGTCATAGCGGCCGTTGCCATGGCAACGGGGGTCTGACGGTGAAACAAACCGGTACATTTCAAGTGAGTCAACGTCAGTACTTGGCATACCAAGCAGATTTGGTCGAAAATACCGCTGCTGCCAATTTTCGGCCAATTCCCGTTTGTGTTGAACGAACTTGACCTTGGATTTTCTTTCGATCATTCGACCACACTAGACGAGATGTGAAACTTGGCCAAATTTTATTTGACAACTCCAAGCGGTTGCTGAGATATTGCCAACTTTGCACTTCGGCACCTGCCATAGGGGTAGTCCCCGTACAAGGCCCGTACAAGGGGCCATTCAGTGGTCTCATTATCCGGTCAAATGTATTATTCTGGCCGTCTTTTTCTTGGTAACGGTAATCATTGGTGCCTACTCTAACCTTCTGAGTGATTTGTAGTTAGTGGAAGCCTTGTTTATGGCAGATAAGGGGGGGGGGGGTGAACGCGGCTTTGGGCCTGTGGCACTTCCATACTAAGTCCCATAGTTAAGCATAGGCGGCGGTCATAGCGGCCGTTGCCATGGCAACGGGGGTCTGACGGTGAAACAAACCGGTACATTTCAAGTGAGTCAACGTCAGTACTTGGCATACCAAGCAGATTTGGTCGAAATACCGCTGCTGCCAATTTTCGGCCAATTCCCGTTTGTGTTGAACGAACTTGACCTTGGATTTTCTTTCGATCATTCGACCACACTAGACGAGATGTGAAACTTGGCCAAATTTTATTTGACAACTCCAAGCGGTTGCTGAGATATTGCCAACTTTGCACTTCGGCACCTGCCATAGGGGTAGTCCCCGTACAAGGCCCGTACAAGGGGCCATTCAGTGGTCTCATTATCCGGTCAAATGTATTATTCTGGCCGTCTTTTTCTTGGTAACGGTAATCATTGGTGCCTACTCTAACCTTCTGAGTGATTTGTAGTTAGTGGAAGCCTTGTTTATGGCAGATAAGGGGGGGGGGGGTGAACGCGGCTTTGGGCCTGTGGCACTTCCATACTAAGTCCCATAGTTAAGCATAGGCGGCGGTCATAGCGGCCGTTGCCATGGCAACGGGGGTCTGACGGTGAAACAAACCGGTACATTTCAAGTGAGTCAACGTCAGTACTTGGCATACCAAGCAGATTTGGTCGAAAATACCGCTGCTGCCAATTTTCGGCCAATTCCCGTTTGTGTTGAAGGTAGCAGGACACAGTTTTCGCCCTATGGGGATTCCTATAGTTAAGGAGCCCAAGATGACTCACTTCGACGCAGTAAAAATTATAGTAAGGTGCACTTCACCTATATGAAAATCGAATATGTTTGAGAAAAAGGTACAAAACTACAAATAATCTAGAAACCAAAAATTTTGTCGGCGTATCTGCTCGTGACGTACACTTTGAAATCGCCCTCTACGGAGGTCAATTGAACTGCAGCCGACTCACCCGGAAAGCCAGTTGCGTAATACAGCGCATTTATACACGTACTGCAAAACCTTCACAATTCAAATCACACAGTCTCAAACCCGATACATTCCTATACCACACAGCACAATTTACATCTGACTGGCGCTAACATCAGGCTTTCTACCCAGGCTTCAAGAATATTCTCCGTACTATTTTCTATACCCGCGTCATGGTCCACGGGGGTCGCCCATGAATACTGTGTCCTGCGACCTTGAACGAACTTGACCTTGGATTTTCTTTCGATCATTCGACCACACTAGACGAGATGTGAAACTTGGCCAAATTTTATTTGACAACTCCAAGCGGTTGCTGAGATATTGCCAACTTTGCACTTCGGCACCTGCCATAGGGGTAGTCCCCGTACAAGGCCCGTACAAGGGGCCATTCAGTGGTCTCATTATCCGGTCAAATGTATTATTCTGGCCGTCTTTTTCTTGGTAACGGTAATCATTGGTGCCTACTCTAACCTTCTGAGTGATTTGTAGTTAGTGGAAGCCTTGTTTATGGGCAGATAGGGGGGGGGGGTGAACGCGGCTTTGGGCCTGTGGCACTTCCATACTAAGTCCCATAGTTAAGCATAGGCGGCGGTCATAGCGGCCGTTGCCATGGCAACGGGGGTCTGGGGCGGTGAAACAAACCGGTACATTTCAAGTGAGTCAACGTCAGTACTTGGCATACCAAGCAGATTTGGTCGAAAATACCGCTGCTGCCAATTTTCGGCCAATTCCCGTTTGTGTTGAACGAACTTGACCTTGGATTTTCTTTCGATCATTCGACCACAC
This sequence comes from Branchiostoma floridae x Branchiostoma japonicum, assembly GCA_013266295.2. Lineage (NCBI taxonomy): Eukaryota > Metazoa > Chordata > Leptocardii > Amphioxiformes > Branchiostomatidae > Branchiostoma > Branchiostoma floridae x Branchiostoma japonicum. Next base: position 13,769,151 of record CM023838.1, read on the forward strand.
TAGACGAGATGTGAAACTTGGCCAAATTTTATTTGACAACTCCAAGCGGTTGCTGAGATATTGCCAACTTTGCACTTCGGCACCTGCCATAGGGGTAGTCCCCGTACAAGGCCCGTACAAGGGGCCATTCAGTGGTCTCATTATCCGGTCAAATGTATTATTCTGGCCGTCTTTTCTTGGTAACGGTAATCATTGGTGCCTACTCTAACCTTCTGAGTGATTGTAGTTAGTGGAAGCCTTGTTTATGGCAGATAAGGGGGGGGGGGGGTGAACGCGGCTTTGGGCCTGTGGCACTTCCATACTAAGTCCCATAGTTAAGCATAGGCGGCGGTCATAGCGGCCGTTGCCATGGCAACGGGGGTCTGACGGTGAAACAAACCGGTACATTTCAAGTGAGTCAACGTCAGTACTTGGCATACCAAGCAGATTTGGTCGAAAATACCGCTGCTGCCAATTTTCGGCCAATTCCCGTTTGTGTTGAACGAACTTGACCTTGAATTTTCTTTCGATCATTCGACCACACTAGACGAGATGTGAAACTTGGCCAAATTTTATTTGACAACTCCAAGCGGTTGCTGAGATATTGCCAACTTTGCACTTCGGCACCTGCCATAGGGGTAGTCCCCGTACAAGGCCCGTACAAGGGGCCATTCAGTGGTCTCATTATCCGGTCAAATGTATTATTCTGGCCGTCTTTTCTTGGTAACGGTAATCATTGGTGCCTACTCTAACCTTCTGAGTGATTTGTAGTTAGTGGAAGCCTTGTTTATGGCAGATAAGGGGGGGGGGTGGACGCGGCTTTGGGCCTGTGGCACTTCCATACTAAGTCCCATAGTTAAGCATAGGCGGCGGTCATAGCGGCCGTTGCCATGGCCAACGGGGGTCTGACGGTGTGAAACAAACCGGTACATTTCAAGTGAGTCAACGTCAGTACTTGGCATACCAAGCAGATTTGGTCGAAAATACCGCTGCTGCCAATTTTCGGCCAATTCCCGTTTGTGTTGAACGAACTTGACCTTGGATTTTCTTTCGATCATTCGACCACACTAGACGAGATGTGAAACTTGGCCAAATTTTATTTGACAACTCCAAGCGGTTGCTGAGATATTGCCAACTTTGCACTTCGGCACCTGCCATAGGGGTAGTCCCCGTACAAGGCCCGTACAAGGGGCCATTCAGTGGTCTCATTATCCGGTCAAATGTATTATTCTGGCCGTCTTTTTCTTGGTAACGGTAATCATTGGTGCCTACTCTAACCTTCTGAGTGATTTGTAGTTAGTGGAAGCCTTGTTTATGGCAGATAAGGGGGGGGGGTGAACGCGGCTTTGGGCCTGTGGCACTTCCATACTAAGTCCCATAGTTAAGCATAGGCGGCGGTCATAGCGGCCGTTGCCATGGCCACGGGGGGTCTGACGGTGAAACAAACGGTACATTTCAAGTGAGTCAACGTCAGTACTTGGCATACCAAGCAGATTTGGTCGAAAATACCGCTGCTGCCAATTTTCGGCCAATTCCGTTTGTGTTGAACGAACTTGACCTTGGATTTCTTTCGATCATTCGACCCACACTAGACGAGATGTGAAACTTGGCCAAATTTTATTTGACAACTCCAAGCGGTTGCTGAGATATGCCAACTTTGCACTTCGGCACCTGCCATAGGGGTAGTCCCCGTACAGGGCCCGTACAAGGGGCCATTCATGGTCTCATTATCCGGTCAAATGTATTATTCTGGCCGTCTTTTTCTTGGTAACGGTAATCATTGGTGCCTACTCTAACCTTCTGAGTGATTTGTAGTTAGTGGAAGCCTTGTTATGGCAGATAAGGGGGGGGGGGGTGAACGCGGCTTTGGGCCTGTGGCACTTCCATACTAAGTCCCATAGTTAAGCATAGGCGGCGGTCATAGCGGCCGTTGCCATGGCACGGGGGTCTGACGGTGAAACAAACCGGTACATTTCAAGTGAGTCAACGTCAGTACTTGGCATACCAAGCAGATTTGGTCGAAAATACCGCTGCTGCCAATTTTCGGCCAATTCCCGTTTGTGTTGAACGAACTTGACCTTGGATTTTCTTTCGATCATTCGACCACACTAGACGAGATGTGAAACTTGGCCAAATTTATTTGACAACTCCAAGCGGTTGCTGAGATAGATATTGCCAACTTTGCACTTCGGCACCTGCCATAGGGGTAGTCCCCGTACAAGGCCCGTACAAGGGGCCATTCAGTGGTCTCATTATCAATTCCCGTTTGTGGTGAACGAACTTGACCTTGGATTTTCTTTCGATCATTCGACCACACTAGACGAGATGTGAAACTTGGCCAAATTTATTTGACAACTCCAAGCGGTTGCTGAGATATTGCCAACTTTGCACTTCGGCACCTGCCATAGGGGTAGTCCCGTACAAGGCCGTACAAGGGGCCATTCAGTGGTCTCATTATCCGGTCAAATGTATTATTCTGGCCGTCTTTTTCTGGTAACGGTAATCATTGGTGCCTACTCTAACCTTCTGAGTGATTTGTAGTTTGAAGCCTTGTTTATGGCAGATAAGGGGGGGGGGGGTGAACGCGGCTTTGGGCTGTGGCACTTCCATACTAAGTCCATAGTTAAGCATAGGCGGCGGTCATAGCGGGCCGTTGCCATGGCAACGGGGGTCGAGTGTGTGAAACAAACCGGTACATTTCAAGGAGTCAACGTCAGTACTTGGCATACCAAGCAGATTTGGTCGAAAATACCGCTGCTGCCAATTTTCGGCCAATTCCCGTTTGTGTTGAACGAACTTGACCTTGGATTTTCTTTCGATCATTCGACCACACTAGACGAGATGTGAAACTTGGCCAAATTTTATTTGACAACTCCAAGCGGTTGGCTGAGATATTGCCAACTTTGCACTTCGGCACCTGCCATAGGGGTAGTCCCCGTACAAGGCCCGTACAAGGGGCATTCAGTGGTCTCATTATCCGGTCAAAGTATTATTCTGGCCGTCTTTTTCTTGGTAACGGTATCATTGGTGCCTACTCTACCTTCTGAGTGATTTGTAGTTAGTGGAAGCCTTGTTTTATGGCAGATAAGGGGGGGGGTGAACGCGGCTTTGGGCCTGTGGCACTTCCATACTAAGTCCCATAGTTAAGCATAGGCGGCGGTCATAGCGGCCGTTGCCATGGCAACGGGGGTCTGACGGTGAAACAAACCGGTACATTTCAAGTGAGTCAACGTCAGTACTTGGCATACCAAGCAGATTTGGTCGAAAATACCGCTGCTGCCAATTTTCGGCCAATTCCCGTTTGGTGTTGAACGAATTGACCTTGGATTTTCTTTCGATCATTCGACCACACTAGACGAGATGTGAAACTTGGCCAAATTTTATTTGACAACTCCAAGCGGTTGCTGAGATATTGCCAACTTTGCACTTCGGCACCTGCCATAGGGGTAGTCCCCGTACAAGGCCCGTACAAGGGGCCATTCAGTGGTCTCATTATCCGGTCAAATGTATTATTCTGGCCTCTTTTTCTTGGTAACGGTAATCATTGGTGCCTACTCTAACCTTCTGAGTGATTTGTAGTTAGTGGAAGCCTTGTTTATGGCAGATAAGGGGGGGGTGAACGCGGCTTTGGGCCTGTGGCACTTCCATACTAAGTCCCATAGTTAAGCATAGGCGGCGGTCATAGCGGCCGTGCCATGGCAACGGGGGTCTGACGGTGAAAACAAACCGGTACATTTCAAGTGAGTCAACGTCAGTACTTGGCATACCAAGCAAGATTTGGTCGAAAATACCGCTGCTGCCAATTTCGGCCAATTCCCGTTTGTGTTGAACGAACTTGACCTTGGATTTTCTTTCGATCATTCGACCACACTAGACGAGATGTGAAACTTGGCCAAATTTTATTTGACAACTCCAAGCGGTTGCTGAGATATTGCCAACTTTGCACTTCGGCACCTGCCATAGGGGTAGTCCCCGTACAAGGCCCGTACAAGGGGCCATTCAGTGGTCTCATTATCCGGTCAAATGTATTATTCTGGCCGTCTTTTTCTTGGTAACGGTAATCATTGGTGCCTACTCTAACCTTCTGAGTGATTTGTAGTTAGTGGAAGCCTTGTTTATGGCAGATAAGGGGGGGGGTGTGAACGCGGCTTTGGGCCTGTGGCACTTCCATACTAAGTCCCATAGTTAAGCATAGGCGGCGGTCATAGCGGCCGTTGCCATGGCAACGGGGGTCTGACGGGTGAAACAAACCGTACATTTCAAGTGAGTCAACGTCAGTACTTGGCATACCAAGCAGATTTGGTCGAAAATACGCTGCTGCCAATTTTCGGCCAATTCCCGTTTGTGTTGAACGAACTTGACCTTGGATTTTCTTTCGATCATTCGACCACACTAGACGAGATGTGAAACTTGGCCAAATTTTATTTGACAACTCCAAGCGGTTGCTGAGATATTGCCAACTTTGCACTTCGGCACTGCCATAGGGGTAGTCCCCGTACAAGGCCCGTACAAGGGGCCATTCAGTGGTCTCATTATCCGGTCAAATGTATTATTCTGGCCGTCTTTTTCTTGGTAACGGTAATCATTGGTGCCTACTCTAACCTTCTGAGTGATTTGTAGTTAGTGGAAGCCTTGTTTATGGCAGATAAGGGGGGGGGTGAACGCGGCTTTGGGCCTGTGGCACTTCCATACTAAGTCCCATAGTTAAGCATAGGCGGCGGTCATAGCGGCCGTTGCCATGGCAACGGGGGGGTCTGACGGTGAAACAAACCGGTACATTTCAAGTGAGTCAACGTCAGTACTTGGCATACCAAGCAGATTTGGTCGAAAATACCGCTGCTGCCAATTTTCGGCCAATTCCCGTTTGTGTTGAACGAACTTGACCTTGGATTTTCTTTCGATCATTCGACCACACTAGACGAGATGTGAAACTTGGCCAAATTTTATTTGACAACTCCAAGCGGTTGCTGAGATATTGCCAACTTTGCACTTCGGCACCTGCCATAGGGGTAGTCCCCGTACAAGGCCCGTACAAGGGGCCATTCAGTGGTCTCATTATCCGGTCAAATGTATTATTCTGGCCGTCTTTTTCTTGGTAACGGTAATCATTGGTGCCTACTCTAACCTTCTGAGTGATTTGTAGTTAGTGGAAGCCTTGTTTATGGCAGATAAGGGGGGGGGTGAACGCGGCTTTGGGCCTGTGGCACTTCCATACTAAGTCCCATAGTTAAGCATAGGCGGCGGTCATAGCGGCCGTTGCCATGGCAACGGGGGTCTGACGGTGAAACAAACCGGTACATTTCAAGTGAGTCAACGTCAGTACTTGCATACCAAGCAGATTTGGTCGAAAATACCGCTGCTGCCAATTTTCGGCCAATTCCCGTTTGTGTTGAACGAACTTGACCTTGGATTTCTTTCGATCATTCGACCACACTAGACGAGATGTGAAACTTGGCCAAATTTTATTTGACAACTCCAAGCGGTTGCTGAGATATTGCCAACTTTGCACTTCGGCACCTGCCATAGGGGTAGTCCCCGTACAAGGCCCGTACAAGGGGCCATTCAGTGGTCTCATTATCCGGTCAAATGTATTATTCTGGCCGTCTTTTTCTTGGTAACGGTAATCATTGGTGCCTACTCTAACCTTTCTGAGTGATTTGTAGTTAGTGGAAGCCTTGTTTATGGCAGATAAGGGGGGGGGTGAACGCGGCTTTGGGCCTGTGGCACTTCCATACTAAGTCCCATAGTTAAGCATAGGCGGCGGTCATAGCGGCCGTTGCCATGGCAACGGGGGTCTGACGGTGAAACAAACCGGTACATTTCAAGTGAGTCAACGTCAGTACTTGGCATACCAAGCAGATTTGGTCGAAAATACCGCTGCTGCCAATTTTCGGCCAATTCCCGTTTGTGTTGAACGAACTTGACCTTGGATTTTCTTTCGATCATTCGACCACACTAGACGAGATGTGAAACTTGGCCAAATTTTATTTGACAACTCCAAGCGGTTGCTGAGATATTGCCAACTTTGCACTTCGGCACCTGCCATAGGGGTAGTCCCCGTACAAGGCCCGTACAAGGGGCCATTCAGTGGTCTCATTATCCGGTCAAATGTATTATTCTGGCCGTCTTTTTCTTGGTAACGGTAATCATTGGTGCCTACTCTAACCTTCTGAGTGATTTGTAGTTAGTGGAAGCCTTGTTTATGGCAGATAAGGGGGGGGGTGAACGCGGCTTTGGGCCTGTGGCACTTCCATACTAAGTCCCATAGTTAAGCATAGGCGGCGGTCATAGCGGCCGTTGCCATGGCAACGGGGGTCTGACGGTGAAACAAACCGGTACATTTCAAGTGAGTCAACGTCAGTACTTGGCATACCAAGCAGATTTGGTCGAAAATACCGCTGCTGCCAATTTTCGGCCAATTCCCGTTTGTGTTGAACGAACTTGACCTTGGATTTTCTTTCGATCATTCGACCACACTAGACGAGATGTGAAACTTGGCCAAATTTTATTTGACAACTCCAAGCGGTTGCTGAGATATTGCCAACTTTGCACTTCGGCACCTGCCATAGGGGTAGTCCCCGTACAAGGCCCGTACAAGGGGCCATTCAGTGGTCTCATTATCCGGTCAAATGTATTATTCTGGCCGTCTTTTTCTTGGTAACGGTAATCATTGGTGCCTACTCTAACCTTCTGAGTGATTTGTAGTTAGTGGAAGCCTTGTTTATGGCAGATAAGGGGGGGGGGGGTGAACGCGGCTTTGGGCCTGTGGCACTTTCATACTAAGTCCCATAGTTAAGCATAGGCGGCGGTCATAGCGGCCGTTGCCATGGCAACGGGGGTCTGACGGTGAAACAAACCGGTACATTTCAAGTGAGTCAACGTCAGTACTTGGCATACCAAGCAGATTTGGTCGAAAATACCGCTGCTGCCAATTTTCGGCCAATTCCCGTTTGTGTTGAACGAACTTGACCTTGGATTTTCTTTCGATCATTCGACCACACTAGACGAGATGTGAAACTTGGCCAAATTTTATTTGACAACTCCAAGCGGTTGCTGAGATATTGCCAACTTTGCACTTCGGCACCTGCCATAGGGGTAGTCCCCGTACAAGGCCCGTACAAGGGGCCATTCAGTGGTCTCATTATCCGGTCAAATGTATTATTCTGGCCGTCTTTTTCTTGGTAACGGTAATCATTGGTGCCTACTCTAACCTTCTGAGTGATTTGTAGTTAGTGGAAGCCTTGTTTATGGCAGATAAGGGGGGGGGGGTGAACGCGGCTTTGGGCCTGTGGCACTTCCATACTAAGTCCCATAGTTAAGCATAGGCGGCGGTCATAGCGGCCGTTGCCATGGCAACGGGGTCTGACGGTGAAACAAACCGGTACATTTCAAGTGAGTCAACGTCAGTACTTGGCATACCAAGCAGATTTGGTCGAAAATACCGCTGCTGCCAATTTTCGGCCAATTCCCGTTTGTGTTGAACGAACTTGACCTTGGATTTTCTTTCGATCATTCGACCACACTAGACGAGATGTGAAACTTGGCCAAATTTTATTTGACAGCTCCAAGCGGTTGCTGAGATATTGCCAACTTTGCACTTCGGCACCTGCCATAGGGGTAGTCCCCGTACAAGGCCCGTACAAGGGCCATTCAGTGGTCTCATTATCCGGTCAAATGTATTATTCTGGCCGTCTTTTTCTTGGTAACGGTAATCATTGGTGCCTACTCTAACCTTCTGAGTGATTTGTAGTTAGTGGAAGCCTTGTTTATGGCAGATAAGGGGGGGGTGAACGCGGCTTTGGGCCTGTGGCACTTCCATACTAAGTCCCATAGTTAAGCATAGGCGGCGGTCATAGCGGCCGTTGCCATGGCAACGGGGGTCTGACGGTGAAACAAACCGGTACATTTCAAGTGAGTCAACGTCAGTACTTGGCATACCAAGCAGATTTGGTCGAAAATACCGCTGCTGCCAATTTTCGGCCAATTCCCGTTTGTGTTGAAGTAGCAGGACACAGTTTCGCCCTATGGGGATTCCTATAGTTAAGGAGCCCAAGATGACTCACTTCGACGCAGTAAAAATTATAGTAAGGTGCACTTCACCTATATGAAAATCGAATATGTTTGAGAAAAAGGTACAAACTACAAATAATCTAGAAACCAAAAAATTTTGTCGGCGTATCTGCTCGTGACGTACACTTTGAAATCGCCCTCTACGGAGGTCAATTGAACTGCAGCCGACTCACCCGGAAAGCCAGTTGCGTAATACAGCGCATTTATACACGTACTGCAAAACCTTCACAATTCAAATCACACAGTCTCAAACCCGATACATTCCTATACCACACAGCACAATTTACATCTGACTGGCGCTAACATCAGGCTTTCTACCCAGGCTTCAAGAATATTCTCCGTACTATTTTCTATACCCGCGTCATGGTCCACGGGGGTCGCCCATGAATACTGTGTCCTGCGACCTTGAACGAACTTGACCTTGGATTTTCTTTCGATCATTCGACCACACTAGACGAGATGTGAAACTTGGCCAAATTTTATTTGACAACTCCAAGCGGTTGCTGAGATATTGCCAACTTTGCACTTCGGCACCTGCCATAGGGGTAGTCCCCGTACAAGGCCCGTACAAGGGGCCATTCAGTGGTCTCATTATCCGGTCAAATGTATTATTCTGGCCGTCTTTTTCTTGGTAACGGTAATCATTGGTGCCTACTCTAACCTTCTGAGTGATTTGTAGTTAGTGGAAGCCTTGTTTATGGCAGATAAGGGGGGGGGGTGAACGCGGCTTTGGGCCTGTGGCACTTCCATACTAAGTCCCATAGTTAAGCATAGGCGGCGGTCATAGCGGCCGTTGCCATGGCAACGGGGGTCTGACGGTGAAACAAACCGGTACATTTCAAGTGAGTCAACGTCAGTACTTGGCATACCAAGCAGATTTGGTCGAAAATACCGCTGCTGCCAATTTTCGGCCAATTCCCGTTTGTGTTGAACGAACTTGACCTTGGATTTTCTTTCGATCATTCGACCACACTAGACGAGATGTGAAACTTGGCCAAATTTTATTTGACAACTCCAAGCGGTTGCTGAGATATTGCCAACTTTGCACTTCGGCACCTGCCATAGGGGTAGTCCCCGTACAAGGCCCGTACAAGGGGCCATTCAGTGGTCTCATTAATCCGGTCAAATGTATTATTCTGGCCGTCTTTTCTTGGTAACGGTAATCATTGGTGCCTACTCTAACCTTCTGAGTGATTTGTAGTTAGTAGAAGCCTTGTTTATGGCAGATAAGGGGAGGGGGGTGAACGCGGCTTTGGGCCTGTGGCACTTCCATACTAAGTCCCATAGTTAAGCATAGGCGGCGGTCATAGCGGCCGTTGCCATGGCAACGGGGGTCTGACGGTGAAACAAACCGGTACATTTCAAGTGAGTCAACGTCAGTACTTGGCATACCAAGCAGATTTGGTCGAAAATACCGCTGCTGCCAATTTTCGGCCATTCCCGTTTGTGTTGAACGAACTTGACCTTGGATTTTCTTTCGATCATTCGACCACACTAGACGAGATGTGAAACTTGGCCAAATTTTATTTGACAACTCCAAGCGGTTGCTGAGATATTGCCAACTTTGCACTTCGGCACCTGCCATAGGGGTAGTCCCCGTACAAGGCCCGTACAAGGGGCCATTCAGTGGTCTCATTATCCGGTCAAATGTATTATTCTGGCCGTCTTTTTCTTGGTAACGGTAATCATTGGTGCCTACTCTAACCTTCTGAGTGATTTGTAGTTAGTGGAAGCCTTGTTTATGGCAGATAAGGGGGGGGGGGTGAACGCGGCTTTGGGCCTGTGGCACTTCCATACTAAGTCCCATAGTTAAGCATAGGCGGCGGTCATAGCGGCCGTTGCCATGGCAACGGGGGTCTGACGGATGAAACAAACCGGTACATTTCAAGTGAGTCAACGTCAGTACTTGGCATACCAAGCAGATTTGGTCGAAAATACCGCTGCTGCCAATTTTCGGCCAATTCCCGTTTGTGTTGAACGAACTTGACCTTGGATTTTCTTTCGATCATTCGACCACACTAGACGAGATGTGAAACTTGGCCAAATTTTATTTGACAACTCCAAGCGGTTGCTGAGATATTGCCAACTTTGCACTTCGGCACCTGCCATAGGGGTAGTCCCCGTACAAGGCCCGTACAAGGGGCCATTCAGTGGTCTCATTATCCGGTCAAATGTATTATTCTGGCCGTCTTTTTCTTGGTAACGGTAATCATTGGTGCCTACTCTAACCTTCTGAGTGATTTGTAGTTAGTGGAAGCCTTGTTTATGGCAGATAAGGGGGGGGTGAACGCGGCTTTGGGCCTGTGGCACTTCCATACTAAGTCCCATAGTTAAGCATAGGCGGCGGTCATAGCGGCCGTTGCCATGGCAACGGGGGTCTGACGGTGAAACAAACCGGTACATTTCAAGTGAGTCAACGTCAGTACTTGGCATACCAAGCAGATTTGGTCGAAAATACCGCTGCTGCCAATTTTCGGCCAATTCCCGTTTGTGTTGAACGAACTTGACCTTGGATTTTCTTTCGATCATTCGACCACACTAGACGAGATGTGAAACTTGGCCAAATTTTATTTGACAACTCCAAGCGGTTGCTGAGATATTGCCAACTTTGCACTTCGGCACCTGCCATAGGGGTAGTCCCCCGTACAAGGCCCGTACAAGGGGCCATTCAGTGGTCTCATTATCCGGTCAAATGTATTATTCTGGCCGTCTTTTCTTGGTAACGGTAATCATTGGTGCCTACTCTAACCTTCTGAGTGATTTGTAGTTAGTGGAAGCCTTGTTTATGGCAGATAAGGGGGGGGGGGTGAACGCGGCTTTGGGCCTGTGCACTTCCATACTAAGTCCCATAGTTAAGCATAGGCGGCGGTCATAGCGGCCGTTGCCATGGCAACGGGGGTCTGACGGTGAAACAAACCGGTACATTTCAAGTGAGTCAACGTCAGTACTTGGCATACCAAGCAGATTTGGTCGAAAATACCGCTGCTGCCAATTTTCGGCCAATTCCCGTTTGTGTTGAACGAACTTGACCTTGGATTTTCTTTCGATCATTCGACCACACTAGACGAGATGTGAAACTTGGCCAAATTTTATTTGACAACTCCAAGCGGTTGCTGAGATATTGCCAACTTTGCACTTCGGCACCTGCCATAGGGGTAGTCCCCGTACAAGGCCCGTACAAGGGGCCATTCAGTGGTCTCATTATCCGGTCAAATGTATTATTCTGGCCGTCTTTTTCTTGGTAACGGTAATCATTGGTGCCTACTCTAACCTTCTGAGTGATTTGTAGTTAGTGGAAGCCTTGTTTATGGCAGATAAGGGGGGGGTGAACGCGGCTTTGGGCCTGTGGCACTTCCATACTAAGTCCCATAGTTAAGCATAGGCGGCGGTCATAGCGGCCGTTGCCATGGCAACGGGGGTCTGACGGTGAAACAAACCGGTACATTTCAAGTGAGTCAACGTCAGTACTTGGCATACCAAGCAGATTTGGTCGAAAATACCGCTGCTGCCAATTTTCGGCCAATTCCCGTTTGTGTTGAACGAACTTGACCTTGGATTTTCTTTCGATCATTCGACCACACTAGACGAGATGTGAAACTTGGCCAAATTTTATTTGACAGCTCCAAGCGGTTGCTGAGATATTGCCAACTTTGCACTTCGGCACCTGCCATAGGGGTAGTCCCCGTACAAGGCCCGTACAAGGGGCCATTCAGTGGTCTCATTATCCGGTCAAATGTATTATTCTGGCCGTCTTTTCTTGGTAACGGTAATCATTGGTGCCTACTCTAACCTTCTGAGTGATTTGTAGTTAGTGGAAGCCTTGTTTATGGCAGATAAGGGGGGGGGTGAACGCGGCTTTGGGCCTGTGGCACTTCCATACTAAGTCCCATAGTTAAGCATAGGCGGCGGTCATAGCGGCCGTTGCCATGGCAACGGGGGTCTGACGGTGAAACAAACCGGTACATTTCAAGTGAGTCAACGTCAGTACTTGGCATACCAAGCAGATTTGGTCGAAAATACCGCTGCTGCCAATTTTCGGCCAATTCCCGTTTGTGTTGAAGGTAGCAGGACACAGTTTTCGCCCTATGGGGATTCCTATATGTTAAGGAGCCCAAGATGACTCACTTCGACGCAGTAAAAAATTATAGTAAGGTGCACTTCACCTATATGAAAATCGAATATGTTTGAGAAAAAGGTACAAACTACAAATAATCTAGAAACCAAAAAAATTTTGTCGGCGTATCTGCTCGTGACGTACACTTTGAAATCGCCCTCTACGGAGGTCAATTGAACTGCAGCCGACTCACCCGGAAAGCCAGTTGCGTAATACAGCGCATTTATACACGTACTGCAAAACCTTCACAATTCAAATCACACAGTCTCAAACCCGATACATTCCTATACCACACAGCACAATTTACATCTGACTGGCGCTAACATCAGGCTTTCTACCCAGGCTTCAAGAATATTCTCCGTACTATTTTCTATACCCGCGTCATGGTCCACGGGGGTCGCCCATGAATACTGTGTCCTGCGACCTTGAACGAACTTGACCTTGGATTTTCTTTCGATCATTCGACCACACTAGACGAGATGTGAAACTTGGCCAAATTTTATTTGACAACTCCAAGCGGTTGCTGAGATATTGCCAACTTTGCACTTCGGCACCTGCCATAGGGGTAGTCCCCGTACAAGGCCCGTACAAGGGGCCATTCAGTGGTCTCATTATCCGGTCAAATGTATTATTCTGGCCGTCTTTTTCTTGGTAACGGTAATCATTGGTGCCTACTCTAACCTTCTGAGTGATTTGTAGTTAGTGGAAGCCTTGTTTATGGCAGATAAGGGGGGGGGGGGGTGAACGCGGCTTTGGGCCTGTGGCACTTCCATACTAAGTCCCATAGTTAAGCATAGGCGGCGGTCATAGCGGCCGTTGCCATGGCAACGGGGGTCTGACGGTGAAACAAACCGGTACATTTCAAGTGAGTCAACGTCAGTACTTGGCATACCAAGCAGATTTGGTCGAAAATACCGCTGCTGCTGCCAATTTTCGGCCAATTCCCGTTTGTGTTGAACGAACTTGACCTTGGATTTTCTTTCGATCATTCGACCACACTAGACGAGATGTGAAACTTGGCCAAATTTTATTTGACAACTCCAAGCGGTTGCTGAGATATTGCCAACTTTGCACTTCGGCACCTGCCATAGGGGTAGTCCCCGTACAAGGCCCGTACAAGGGGCCATTCAGTGGTCTCATTATCCGGTCAAATGTATTATTCTGGCCGTCTTTTTCTTGGTAACGGTAATCATTGGTGCCTACTCTAACCTTCTGAGTGATTTGTAGTTAGTAGAAGCCTTGTTTATGGCAGATAAGGGGAGGGGGGTGAACGCGGCTTTGGGCCTGTGGCACTTCCATACTAAGTCCCATAGTTAAGCATAGGCGGCGGTCATAGCGGCCGTTGCCATGGCAACGGGGGTCTGACGGTGAAACAAACCGGTACATTTCAAGTGAGTCAACGTCAGTACTTGGCATACCAAGCAGATTTGGTCGAAAATACCGCTGCTGCCAATTTTCGGCCAATTCCCGTTTGTGTTGAACGAACTTGACCTTGGATTTTCTTTCGATCATTCGACCACACTAGACGAGATGTGAAACTTGGCCAAATTTTATTTGACAACTCCAAGCGGTTGCTGAGATATTGCCAACTTTGCACTTCGGCACCTGCCATAGGGGTAGTCCCCGTACAAGGCCCGTACAAGGGGCCATTCAGTGGTCTCATTATCCGGTCAAATGTATTATTCTGGCCGTCTTTTTCTTGGTAACGGTAATCATTGGTGCCTACTCTAACCTTCTGAGTGATTTGTAGTTAGTGGAAGCCTTGTTTATGGCAGATAAGGGGGGGGGGGTGAACGCGGCTTTGGGCCTGTGGCACTTCCATACTAAGTCCCATAGTTAAGCATAGGCGGCGGTCATAGCGGCCGTTGCCATGGCAACGGGGGTCTGACGGTGAAACAAACCGGTACATTTCAAGTGAGTCAACGTCAGTACTTGGCATACCAAGCAGATTTGGTCGAAAATACCGCTGCTGCCAATTTTCGGCCAATTCCCGTTTGTGTTGAACGAACTTGACCTTGGATTTTCTTTCGATCATTCGACCACACTAGACGAGATGTGAAACTTGGCCAAATTTTATTTGACAACTCCAAGCGGTTGCTGAGATATTGCCAACTTTGCACTTCGGCACCTGCCATAGGGGTAGTCCCCGTACAAGGCCCGTACAAGGGGCCATTCAGTGGTCTCATTATCCGGTCAAATGTATTATTCTGGCCGTCTTTTTCTTGGTAACGGTAATCATTGGTGCCTACTCTAACCTTCTGAGTGATTTGTAGTTAGTGGAAGCCTTGTTTATGGCAGATAAGGGGGGGGTGAACGCGGCTTTGGGCCTGTGGCACTTCCATACTAAGTCCCATAGTTAAGCATAGGCGGCGGTCATAGCGGCCGTTGCCATGGCAACGGGGGTCTGACGGTGAAACAAACCGGTACATTTCAAGTGAGTCAACGTCAGTACTTGGCATACCAAGCAGATTTGGTCGAAAATACCGCTGCTGCCAATTTTCGGCCAATTCCCGTTTGTGTTGAACGAACTTGACCTTGGATTTTCTTTCGATCATTCGACCACACTAGACGAGATGTGAAACTTGGCCAAATTTTATTTGACAACTCCAAGCGGTTGCTGAGATATTGCCAACTTTGCACTTCGGCACCTGCCATAGGGGTAGTCCCCGTACAAGGCCCGTACAAGGGGCCATTCAGTGGTCTCATTATCCGGTCAAATGTATTATTCTGGCCGTCTTTTTCTTGGTAACGGTAATCATTGGTGCCTACTCTAACCTTCTGAGTGATTTGTAGTTAGTGGAAGCCTTGTTTATGGCAGATAAGGGGGGGGGGGGGGTGAACGCGGCTTTGGGCCTGTGGCACTTCCATACTAAGTCCCATAGTTAAGCATAGGCGGCGGTCATAGCGGCCGTTGCCATGGCAACGGGGGTCTGACGGTGAAACAAACCGGTACATTTCAAGTGAGTCAACGTCAGTACTTGGCATACCAAGCAGATTTGGTCGAAAATACCGCTGCTGCCAATTTTCGGCCAATTCCCGTTTGTGTTGAACGAACTTGACCTTGGATTTTCTTTCGATCATTCGACCACACTAGACGAGATGTGAAACTTGGCCAAATTTTATTTGACAACTCCAAGCGGTTGCTGAGATATTGCCAACTTTGCACTTCGGCACCTGCCATAGGGGTAGTCCCCGTACAAGGCCCGTACAAGGGGCCATTCAGTGGTCTCATTATCCGGTCAAATGTATTATTCTGGCCGTCTTTTTCTTGGTAACGGTAATCATTGGTGCCTACTCTAACCTTCTGAGTGATTTGTAGTTAGTGGAAGCCTTGTTTATGGCAGATAAGGGGGGGGTGAACGCGGCTTTGGGCCTGTGGCACTTCCATACTAAGTCCCATAGTTAAGCATAGGCGGCGGTCATAGCGGCCGTTGCCATGGCAACGGGGGTCTGACGGTGAAACAAACCGGTACATTTCAAGTGAGTCAACGTCAGTACTTGGCATACCAAGCAGATTTGGTCGAAAATACCGCTGCTGCCAATTTTCGGCCAATTCCCGTTTGTGTTGAACGAACTTGACCTTGGATTTTCTTTCGATCATTCGACCACACTAGACGAGATGTGAAACTTGGCCAAATTTTATTTGACAACTCCAAGCGGTTGCTGAGATATTGCCAACTTTGCACTTCGGCACCTGCCATAGGGGTAGTCCCCGTACAAGGCCCGTACAAGGGGCCATTCAGTGGTCTCATTATCCGGTCAAATGTATTATTCTGGCCGTCTTTTTCTTGGTAACGGTAATCATTGGTGCCTACTCTAACCTTCTGAGTGATTTGTAGTTAGTGGAAGCCTTGTTTATGGCAGATAAGGGGGGGGTGAACGCGGCTTTGGGCCTGTGGCACTTCCATACTAAGTCCCATAGTTAAGCATAGGCGGCGGTCATAGCGGCCGTTGCCATGGCAACGGGGGTCTGACGGTGAAACAAACCGGTACATTTCAAGTGAGTCAACGTCAGTACTTGGCATACCAAGCAGATTTGGTCGAAAATACCGCTGCTGCCAATTTTCGGCCAATTCCCGTTTGTGTTGAACGAACTTGACCTTGGATTTTCTTTCGATCATTCGACCACACTAGACGAGATGTGAAACTTGGCCAAATTTTATTTGACAACTCCAAGCGGTTGCTGAGATATTGCCAACTTTGCACTTCGGCACCTGCCATAGGGGTAGTCCCCGTACAAGGCCCGTACAAGGGGCCATTCAGTGGTCTCATTATCCGGTCAAATGTATTATTCTGGCCGTCTTTTTCTTGGTAACGGTAATCATTGGTGCCTACTCTAACCTTCTGAGTGATTTGTAGTTAGTGGAAGCCTTGTTTATGGCAGATAAGGGGGGGGGGTGAACGCGGCTTTGGGCCTGTGGCACTTCCATACTAAGTCCCATAGTTAAGCATAGGCGGCGGTCATAGCGGCCGTTGCCATGGCAACGGGGGTCTGACGGTGAAACAAACCGGTACATTTCAAGTGAGTCAACGTCAGTACTTGGCATACCAAGCAGATTTGGTCGAAAATACCGCTGCTGCCAATTTTCGGCCAATTCCCGTTTGTGTTGAACGAACTTGACCTTGGATTTTCTTTCGATCATTCGACCACACTAGACGAGATGTGAAACTTGGCCAAATTTTATTTGACAACTCCAAGCGGTTGCTGAGATATTGCCAACTTTGCACTTCGGCACCTGCCATAGGGGTAGTCCCCGTACAAGGCCCGTACAAGGGGCCATTCAGTGGTCTCATTATCCGGTCAAATGTATTATTCTGGCCGTCTTTTTCTTGGTAACGGTAATCATTGGTGCCTACTCTAACCTTCTGAGTGATTTGTAGTTAGTGGAAGCCTTGTTTATGGCAGATAAGGGGGGGGGTGAACGCGGCTTTGGGCCTGTGGCACTTCCATACTAAGTCCCATAGTTAAGCATAGGCGGCGGTCATAGCGGCCGTTGCCATGGCAACGGGGGTCTGACGGTGAAACAAACCGGTACATTTCAAGTGAGTCAACGTCAGTACTTGGCATACCAAGCAGATTTGGTCGAAAATACCGCTGCTGCCAATTTTCGGCCAATTCCCGTTTGTGTTGAACGAACTTGACCTTGGATTTTCTTTCGATCATTCGACCACACTAGACGAGATGTGAAACTTGGCCAAATTTTATTTGACAACTCCAAGCGGTTGCTGAGATATTGCCAACTTTGCACTTCGGCACCTGCCATAGGGGTAGTCCCCGTACAAGGCCCGTACAAGGGGCCATTCAGTGGTCTCATTATCCGGTCAAATGTATTATTCTGGCCGTCTTTTTCTTGGTAACGGTAATCATTGGTGCCTACTCTAACCTTCTGAGTGATTTGTAGTTAGTGGAAGCCTTGTTTATGGCAGATAAGGGGGGGGTGAACGCGGCTTTGGGCCTGTGGCACTTCCATACTAAGTCCCATAGTTAAGCATAGGCGGCGGTCATAGCGGCCGTTGCCATGGCAACGGGGGTCTGACGGTGAAACAAACCGGTACATTTCAAGTGAGTCAACGTCAGTACTTGGCATACCAAGCAGATTTGGTCGAAAATACCGCTGCTGCCAATTTTCGGCCAATTCCCGTTTGTGTTGAAGGTAGCAGGACACAGTTTTCGCCCTATGGGGATTCCTATAGTTAAGGAGCCCAAGATGACTCACTTCGACGCAGTAAAAATTATAGTAAGGTGCACTTCACCTATATGAAAATCGAATATGTTTGAGAAAAAGGTACAAACTACAAATAATCTAGAAACCAAAAAATTTTGTCGGCGTATCTGCTCGTGACGTACACTTTGAAATCGCCCTCTACGGAGGTCAATTGAACTGCAGCCGACTCACCCGGAAAGCCAGTTGCGTAATACAGCGCATTTATACACGTACTGCAAAACCTTCACAATTCAAATCACACAGTCTCAAACCCGATACATTCCTATACCACACAGCACAATTTACATCTGACTGGCGCTAACATCAGGCTTTCTACCCAGGCTTCAAGAATATTCTCCGTACTATTTTCTATACCCGCGTCATGGTCACGGGGGTCGCCCATGAATACTGTGTCCTGCGACCTTGTATTGTTGATATAACGTTAGTGATTACGTTATTGGGGCGGCTATCTATGATAGCAATGTACACCACTATGTTTGACTTGGTTTTAATTACCTCGGGGAAGGAGATATCCTTCCGCGGAAAGGTATTGTAAGAGTTCGTAGTTTTAATGTTCGCAGCTATTTCTTGCGATTGGGTGGACGGATCTTTTTGGGACTTTTGCTATCAGGCTGCAGATGATGCACGTTCTGTTGTTTTTATTCTATATGTGTTTTCGGGCGTGAAAATGAAACCTTTTGGCGGCCCCCGGACACCCCCTTTGGCGTTAAAATGGTCTTGCAGGCCTGGCTTCGCTGTTGTTTATGTATGGCTGGACCAGTTCCATTTTTCCAGGCGTCTGACAGAGGGGTTTCTGCTTTCGATAAAGTCTTTGGTTAAAAAATATGCGCTAAAACGCTGCTTTCCACGGCTGCATAGCCACATTTAGTGAAAATATGCAGAATTCAAAGAACCTTTGGGGAAAATATATATTTCTTTCCACATAATTTTCAACCCGGAAGTGTGTGCCAAGACGGTTACGGGAGCATGGTATATTTCTATATTATGCAAATATAGTTCATAAATATATGTAAGTTTATGCATATATACAAACATAATGCATACGTGCATACATTACTACAACTTCTTGTGAACCCTTGTATAGCGTGGGTTTGATGTATCTATACGTTACATACGAAATTATCCTGTATGTAACATTTCAGATCCCAGTCACTATGCCGCGTACATGGCCGGCTGCCTGGCTTGTGTCGCGATTTTTCTCGGTGGAAAACCTGAATAAATTGCCCACCTGGACTTTGGCTTTGACCCGAAGCTCCTACTTGAGAGTTGAAATGTCATAAAAGTGCGTCCTTTATTTGGAGAAATACATGTACGGTATAGTGAGGTGCATAGAATTCGACACATCGGGAAGGGGGTGGGGGTGGGGGGAACCTAAAATTCTGATGCACTACCTAGTTTTGGCCCAGGTCCTGAGTCAAAAATTATTTCGAACACTGATTACCCGTTATTTTTAACGTCTGATGTATCTGTTCTGGTTGTCATCCTGAGTTTCATTACGAGTTCCTTGCGACAGATTAAATAGAATTCCATAAGTTCGTGGGTACATGTTATAAGCTGCGGATGAAAATGTTGACCTGTGTTACAACCTGGAACGCTAAATCTAACACATAAAATTTAACACCATTAACTATACATACCAAACAACATGATATGAAATATACAATAAAAAGCCCGGAGGTATAAAATCTCAGATTTTACTTGTGTGTCATTACTACCATTTTGAAAAAAAATTAAGCATGATACGTTAACATCATTTTTACCTCCGGGGAAGGAGACATCCTTCCGCGGAAGGGTATTGTTAGTGGTCAATGTTTGTATGTTCACAGCTGTATCACACAGTGTACTGGACGGATTTCTCTGGTATACGTGTTGCTATTGGGTTGCAGATGATGGGCTTTTTTTTTATTGTATATGTGTTTTCGGGCGCCGAAATAAAAGATGTTGACGGCCTCTGGACACCCCCGCGTCCATTAAAAAATGGTACGATTTTATAGCCCTGACTGTTGTTAAGGACCATGCCAGGTTTTACCATAAAAAAAAGGGGTCAAACAAAGGGGTGCCTGGTTCCGATAAAAACTAGGTTTTCGACAGAACGCAGGCGCGGGAATGGGTCAGTGATTTGTTATTCCAAATGTTAGACATCAGATACTACCGGGCGCAGCTGATAGAACTTTTGAACTGCTGTATTTGACTTTTTTTTACAGTAGCAAAATTTAATGGTTTTGGAAGGCAATATGAGTTTCAATGCGTGTCCTTGCCGTTGCTTCAATAGAAGTTCAATCAACTTCAAGTGTTATGATTGTAGATAACACAGTTGTACAGGCTATAAATAGCAGAAGAAAATGTTGTGATGCCCAATGTTGTCTTGCCATGTTAAATAATGGCGGGCCGGTATTCTTGCCATGGAATAGTCTGTTCAGGTAGTTCTGACTGGAATAAACCTTATAAACTACCTAAAATGTAGTTTGAGCTGAAGTTACATTTCCAACGGGGCCTGCTCGGCATGTTCCCGGGGTAGACGCCGGCCAGCGTCGTCAAGCCAAGCGTGTGCCGGCTGTCAGGGTCACGATTAAATGTTCCTTTACGGATCCATGTCGGGGCCTGGTTGTGCTTCTAATTATAATTCATAAACTTTTGGTTCCCTTGACGGCCGGTTTCTGTCAGGGACCCGTCCAATGCCTGGTCAGTCTCCCGTCTTGACCCGTACTGGGTGCGGTAGGGTGCCGACCGGCTCTTACAGTCCGGCCAGGCGGCCAGGCAGCTGCGGAGGGCGCCGAGGAAGCTACAGATACCGCGGCGGCCGCTCGTTCCAGCCGGATACGTGCGGTCTGGAAGGAAAACATTCTTCTCTCAGGTTATTGTTTACGTCAACACTCACGCATAGTGATGCTCAGTTTGAACAAATCTACACATGTGACAAGTATGAAATACCCAAAATATACAAGTAAGGAAAAATACCTAATCGAATTGATTGTGCAAATCAGACCCTCATTTGCATGATTGGTGCCTGCTTACTAGTATGTTCCACCTGCCATACATTACATAATTATGCTATATTTATTTAAGTTTCATTATGAAAAGCAATGAACTTAATAGATTCTCTTATTACTGGTGCAAATTTTTTACCTGGTATGATGGCGTACGTGACGTCGGGTGTATTTTCATTGTCGTTCGCACGTGCCTGGTAATCAGTCTGGGGTTGGTCCATGGGTGGGTCGGCTTGACAAAAAAACAAAGATGTTATATAGTCATTTGCGAAAAATATTGGGCCTTTAACATACAAAACGAACAAAAATGGGACCATAAACGATTTACCTGAACTAGAGGCGTACATAGGATTGAATATTTTCGCAGCGGCGTTCGCAAGTGATCGCCAATACGACTGCGGCTGCCGCGTACGTATGGCGCCTAAAGAAGAAGAACAATCAAAACAAAACCTTACATTTAAATGCGGCCATCCTTGGAAAATTTGAGGCATTTAATACAAGCAAAAATTATATTAAGACTGTAACCAATTGACCTGCATTGGAGGCGTACATAGGGTTACGTATTCTTGCAGCAGTTACCACTATGAAATTGTAGCACTTTACCATTAATTTACATAATGCATTTCTGCCAATGTTTCTGTCGTTCTCAATTACATATGTCACAAGTGTTTCATAGCCCTATTATCGAACACAGCAGATTTATAGAATTTCCTCATTAATCATGCAAATTAGATTATGATTAGCATGATTGTAATTTTATTATGTCAAGCATCACTTGCTACCTACATACCAAAAATCACTCCGTCAATCGGTTGTTTAGTTATTCTCTCTCGAAGATTTGTAAACAAACCGTCCTGCAGTTCCAGAACAAGCCACTAGGGGGCCCGAACTTACGTGACTTTTTCCCGAGCAGAGTCCTAGACAAAAGCAATATGAACGGAGATCCCATAATCTGAGAATAGAGATGATTGAAGCCGTTCAGTAAAAATATGACATCAAAACAATACATTTAAGACATCAACCGATTCGCGGATGCCGAATATTGAAAATGGCAAACAGTGTACAAATGCACGTTGAATTTTCCCCTAAATCCTCTGCAAATCGTAAATTTTACATTCAACAAATTCTCTGTGAAACCCCACGCGATAAGATTTTAGGAAAAGGAAACGATATGTAAGAGAAGAAAATGTTCAGCATTCTTTTCTTAGGAACAAACGTACCGTACAAAGTTTTACATCAAGGAACAAAAGATGCAAGTACCGAAACATGCGTGATAAAATCCGTATTTAAGGGTATATTGACCTTTTTTTAATTTTTGTTTAGAAATCGTCATCATCTATTTTCCACCTTATACCAGCATCTTCTTGCCACCAGCTTGTTTACCCAAAATGTAATATTTACAAAAGTGTACCGCTACTTGCTTTTTTGTCCGTTTTTTTTACGCCCACACTGATTGTCTTGCTGCTAAGCTGCTAGAAGATCACGTGGATTACTTTATCAGAAGGAGTCCGTTCTTTGTACATCTTGTGAGAAAGATGAAAAGAAGTTTTTAAAAAGATTTAGATGGGAGCCCTGGGGACACTTATTTCTCTCGGTATCATTCAAAGTTGATTTTTTCAGTAAGACAGATGGCTTTCGTAAGTATAACAGTCTTATGGACTTTCATAATCGACCATTAAGTCTGACGTCGCGACTATGTCAATGTCACTATATTAATGTTGCACACGTACGTAACAATGACACGACAGGAACCTCTGTCGTCCCACGCAGACCATTCAAATTGACAACAGAGCCGTGGATGGATTTTCTTCTGTAAGAGAAAAAAATGACGAGGAAAATATCACTAACCCAACCGGTACCTGCTGTGCCTAAATTTTCACACGTTTCTTTCTGGTTTGGTTGCTGTTCTAATATGCCTATAAAAACATCGATGATCGTCCGTTAAGGCTAATAGTCTCAGTCAAACATTCTCGAATCTGTGCAAAAAAGGGCCGCTAAGATCATAAACCGGAACGGAAGTACCCCGTCGGCAACTCCCCTGCCCACTCTCCAACACAGGCGAGAAGCAGCAGCTGTAAAACTCATTGACCAGATGCGTGCTTGTGATCACCCTCTGCACCATATGATCACCAGCGACAGACAACAGCAGACGGGAAGGTCTCTGCGAAACAGTCACCACCTAACACTGCCAGTATGCAGAACGGAACGCCTCCGACGGTCATTCCTGTTCCATGCAACTTCTCTTTACAATCAGACTATATAGAAACGTTCTATTAGAGACTTGTTTCCTCCCAACACAAACTGATTCATCGTATTTTAAAAAGTTCTGAACATAGCAAGATGATTCATGTTTTAAATCCTCAATTGATAGCTGTTTTTAATATTGTGATTGATTTTAAAGATGTTAGATGTAAGTTAGCACTCAGACTCGAAACTTGAAATCCCACGAAAATGTATAATTCTCGATAACATTTGTGTACCTGTATATATTGTACTTGCCCTGTGTTCTTCATTTTATGACATGTAAATTCAACGTAATTCAGGAGTGTTACATGTAAGCACTTCTGCCAAGTTGATTGATGTAAATAAAGTTCATAAAGATCATAAAGTTCATAAATAGGGCAAACATTAATGTTAGTTGCTGTTTTACCACTACATAAAATGTCAGTGTGGAGAGTTGTTTTTGATGTATGAATATTTCATTTCTTTGGTGCCAGATATGGCACACACAACATCCTGTCTCACTGACACACGCATTGGACAATTATAATAGTTCCTATTTATTGTAGAAATCACAAAGAAAAGCGCAGAATCTTAAGTTAAGCATTCTTTACAACGCCAGTCTCAATGACAGACAGCAGATATAACAGTGGTATTAAACTGTTTCCCTCCCATGATCTGAAACATGCACACTGCATTTTTCCAGTCAGCTCATCGCTTGTTCATGCCTATAACTGATTCTGAATGACGCGTTGATTTGTTTTTAAGCACAGCTTGAGTTCTTAACATGCAACAGGTTCTTCCATATCTCCATCAAACATCCACATAACCAAACCATTGCAAATCTGCTGACACCATTGATGTACAATTAAAATCCTTTTACATTGGAAATGACTTTAAGATTTTCTGTGTGAACTGTGTTCACATACAGGCGCCTCATGAGATCTTTCAGTTTTAACTCCATATAGATGCTAACTCCAAGATAGTCACAAGAGTAATACCTGTGGCATTAAGAATTGGTACAAAGTGGTCTTCCATTTTGAGGTGTTTTAGTGTTAAAAGACTTTTAACTGTACAAACTGGGATCTAACTTTCACTTACCGTCACCTATGGATATACACTTGACAAAAGAAAGAAATTTTAAATGCTTACATGGGTCTCAATGATCAACATCAACACATTCTTTTCGTAGATAGTTTTACAGTTGTTTAAAAAAAAATTAGTGTCCTCTAAGATAGAAGTGACATTGGTCTTAAGGCCACATGGTCAGGCATATTCTGACCTGCATCTATCAATGTACCAGATGTTTTGCTCATGTTATTCAACGACTGTTCTCTACCAACGATATTGACATCCAACGTCATTGTTTTCTATGATTTTGACAGATGCTTGTCGCGTGTCACTTATCGACTTAATGAGGAACAGTAGTAAATGTAATCTCCACGTAGACAAAAGACTTTGTGTTGTTTTACACGTTTTAGAAGTTTTTCTAGGAGTGTTGGTTTTCATCTGTTTAAAATGTGCACCGCTAAAAAAATGTACAAAATACCGAAAAAGACAAGGAAAAAACATAGCCGTACATCTGCTTAAAGGAACATCAGGTAACATATAAGAACATCATGGTGTTTTCAGTGTGATGTCTTCACTGTTGCACTGCCAACTGGTTTTCAGCTCTTAAGTCTAAGACTCTGACCGGAGGTCCTACTGGTAAAGGTATGTAGTCATGGTTTTTAAAGTTTCTCTAATTCAGTCAGTACAATCATTGGCCATGTTTTAGAAGGTTGGCTAAAGTAATGTGTTACTTGCAGTATCCGAGGACTTGACTGAGCGGCCCTTATACACTTTATAAGTCTTACCGTTACGTGACATGTTATATTAGCACCGTAAGCGTCTACTTCTATGGCAGAACCGCCATGTCTTAAGACGTCTTCAAGTTGGTGTCTCCGAAAATTCACTCAATTCGAGTGTTGCCAATTTTTTTTAGTAAACTTGATATGATCCTGCCATCAGAAGGACATTGTGTGCCTGTTCAGTGTATTGTAATAAGTAACAATATATAAAACAAAAGTAATGAAAGCATTAAAAATATGAATATTCAATTGGCACAGCGTCTACTTCTACGACGGAATCACCATTTCAACATTTGCTATCCTCCAAATATTCAGGAAAACTAAGTGACATGTTATATTAGCACCGTAAGCGTCTACTTCTTATAATGACAGAACCGCCATTTCTGCAGACTTGTTCAAGTTGTTGCCTCCCAAAGTTCACTCAATTCGAGTGTTGCCAATTTTTTTACCAAGTAAACTTGATATGATCCTGCCATCAGAAGGACATTGTGTGCCTGTTCAGTGTGTTGTAATAAGTAACAATATATAAAATCAAAAGTAATGAAAGCATTAAAAATATAAATATTCAATTGGCTACTTCTACGACGGAATCACCATTTCAACATTTGCTATCATCCAAATATTCAGGAAAACTTACATCTGAATGTTGCCCTCATTTTTACCAAGTTAACTTGAAATGATTCTGCCATAAGAAGGGCATTGTGTGCCTGTACATTGTGTCGTAATAAGTAACAATAATTATAAAGGTAATAAAAGCAATGAAAAATATGAATATTCCCTCGGCACAGCGTCTACTTCTACGACATAATCACATATTCTGCCATCAGAAGGACATTGTGTGCTTTGTCTAAATAAGTAATAATAAGTAATAAAACTATGCATGTTCTATTGGCACATCGTCTACTTCTGTGACAGAACTACTATTTTATAAGACCTCTTTGTCTTCCAAACATCCAGACACTCCGAGTCTTGCCTGTTTTTCACCAAGTAATCTTCAATATATGATTCTGCCATCAGAAGAACATTGTATGCCTATACATTGTATCTTAATACAACAGTAATAATAAAAGCAATAAAATATGCATATTCCATTGACACAGTGTCTTCTATGACAGAATTCAAATCTGGTGTGTTATGCCAAATGGCCATTATATCTGCTATACAGATACAGAAGCTGGAATACCGAATTGCGGTTATACGCCGAATGGCGGTTATACATATACAGCAGCTGGTGTGTTACGCCGAATGGTGGTTATACAGATACAGCAGCTGGTGTATTACGCCGAATGGTGCTTAAACAGATACAGAAGCTAGTGTGTTAGGCCGAATGGCGGTTATAACGTTACAGATACACAAGCTGGTGTGTTACGCCAAATGGCGGTTATACAGATATAGAAGCTGGTGTGTTACGCCGAATGGTGGTTAAACAGATACAGAAGCTGGTGTGTTAGGCCGAATGGTGGTTATACAGATACAGAAGCTGGTGTGTTACGCCGAATGGCGGTTATACAGATACAGAAGCTAGTGTGTTCGGCCGAATGGTGGTTATACAGATACAGAAGCTGGTGTGTTAGGCTGGATGGCGGTTATACAGATAAAGAAGCTGGTGTGCTTTGCTGAATGGTTGTTATATAGCCGGCTGTACAGATACAGAAAAGGGTTTGTAGGAGACACTCCAGAAACAGGTAATGAATTTGATACGGCCACACCAGGAGTTTTCCACTTTCTAGAATTCAAGTAAAAGAACTTCTGGCTACGAGCGTTGGAAATTGTAAATTCTCTCAATATGGAAACTAAAGCGTGACTACCATTGTACAGTACTGCTTCATTACATTACATTCAGTATTTCTTCTGTGTAGATTTAACTTGTAGGAACATTTGAAAATATGGTGATCTAAACCAATGCTATAATTCCCGGTGTTAAGTTTTACTGGTTAGTTTGACTGCGGATGGTCAGAGAGCTGTTGTACAGTAGTGGTGAGAGTCCCGCATAGTCGCCTATGGAGGTCCTGAAAAAAAATCAGAATTACTAGAGGTCCGAGATCTCAAGCCATCGTCAGAGGGACATTGCTCTAGAGAAATAAACGTGTACTATATACTTTTAATAATAAATTTGGTCTAGAGTACAAAATAATCTCTGTACTCCTTTGTTTATTCTACAGAACACTGTGAAATGGTTCGCCACAGATTTACAGACTCGCTGTCATCCATGTTAGCTATTTGATTTTGGACTGTTTTACTGTAAAAAAATACTGTTACAAGAAATACAGCTTACTGTATTATGATCAAAGTGTCACAACAGTGTCGCAAATGTAACAAGAGAAGATGTGATGAAAAGAAATAATCAGAACGGGACGACTACTGCTGTTTAGTTGAATTATTTTTATGCTTGTTTGTTGTTACACTGTGTTGTTTTATTTAAATTGTGTCCTAACATTTGTATTTCTACATTTAGTATATTCAAAATCTAGGCATCTTGTTGTTTTTTTTACCCAGTGGACGTCATCAATAAAAAGTACTTGGTGTGGCCATATATAGGTAATGACCTGACCGACCTTTTCTCCTCCCGCTGAAATTACAGAACAGTCATGATCACCTATGCAAAATTATCTGATCCTAGACCATTTTAAGACCCATGAGAACCAGCATGGTTCTCCAGCTGTCTCTGGTGGGGGAAGA
Source organism: Branchiostoma floridae x Branchiostoma japonicum (assembly GCA_013266295.2). Taxonomy (NCBI): domain Eukaryota; kingdom Metazoa; phylum Chordata; class Leptocardii; order Amphioxiformes; family Branchiostomatidae; genus Branchiostoma; species Branchiostoma floridae x Branchiostoma japonicum. Next base: position 13,796,776 of record CM023838.1, read on the forward strand.
TCGTTACATATCTAAACACAAAAGGTCAACTGCAGAAACGTAGAGACCCCCCACGAGGCCCATTTTCGAATTTGACCTTGGCCTCCACAATGGTAACTTGCCTACCAAAAACCATGCACATATACAAGAGTTATTTTGCTAACAAGCGCAAACATAAAAGTCCCCTACAGAGACGTATGGACCCCCCACGAAGCCCATTTTGCACTTGACATCGGCCTCAACAACGGTAACCTGCCTGCCAAAAATCATGGACGTTGAACCATGCCTTCAAGAGTTATGCCACTAAATCCTGGTTACCCAAACTAAAAATAGATGAATTTAAACCCTTCTGACCAAGGCAATAAGGGATGAGCTGTTGAATAGTTTAAGCCAGACATGATTTGTGACAAGAGCAATGATGGTCTGCCGCCTTATTCTGATGGGTACTTAAGCTGTGCCGTGTTTACTGAAAGGAAGGGTTTCAGAAAATAGTGCGGATGCAATAAGTACCTGGAGCAGCCTGGCATATGAAGTAAAGCAGATAGTGGCAGTAATAGTCGCCCCACTTGTCTTTCAGGGATGTGTTGGAGACTGGCATGTAAGCGACGCAATCTTCGTAGCCCACAATGTTGTTCCCTATGTTGTCCGGTTGTGCCGGACCCCAAGAGTTGTACGTCCCGAGTGGAGAACCGTCCACCCACTCAAACCTTCCCTCTTCGCGCTGATCGTGTATGCCGATCCAGACGGCTTTCCACTCGTTGCTCACGGCCCTGCTGTACAGGGAGGCCAGAAAGGCGTTGGTCTCAGCGTCTCGGGGCATGGCGAGGGTGCCGCCGTCTTCGCTACAGGCCGCCGCCGCTTCGCTGAAGTTCTTGCCTGTGTTGAAGGCCTTGTAGCCGATTCCACGCCATATTGTGTAAGATGCTGGAAAACAATTTTGTATCAGCAACAGGCCAAGGAGGGACATACATACAGTATATGCTTCATCAACAATAAATCTACTCCCGGCCGCGGGGTGTATCCGATAATTTATTTATTTCCCTCATATTTTTACGGGGTTGCCCACTCAGTGACAACACTGCTTTTCAGTGGGGCCCTGCATCATACACAAATGAACAAAATAGATAAAGTCACGCGCAAACAATATAAGTAAGATACAATAAGTCATGATAATGGCAATGAAAATAAAAATAATAATGATAATAAAAGAAACGGTAATTAACCAGTTACAATGATAAATGATAATAACAATAACAAAATGCACTAATTCATATACCAGCCCGTTCCAAATTGTTGTTTTGGAGGGGGTCAAACGTCAGGCCAAGTTTTGCATTTGATTTTAAAAGCAGACATAAAGGTCTTTACAGCGTGTGGCAAACGGTTCCATAGCATAGGACCTCTATACGTGAAATTGCGCTTTCCACATTCAAAACGTACTAGCGGCAGTTTCAAGGATAGGTTCTGACTGTGTCTGATGGCATATCTGTGAGATTCAGAAGCCCTCTGAAAGCTAAATGTACTCTGGAAGTACACATGCTAAAGCCCTCCCCCCCCACACACACACATGTGATGTAATGGTATCACACATTACCTGTTTTCAAATAATGTTGCCAAATAGACCAACATAAAGAACCAACAGAACAGCTGAAAACTAATTCATAATTACGTAAAGTCTTCTCAATCTTGTGAAGACGCTGCTCCAATGCGGCGGTTCGGCTTCGCTCCTTGTCCAGGTCGCGCTTCAAGGCGTCAACAGTGGCGGACAGTTGGGGCATGTCGTCTTGGTCGTCCTTCAAGGCACCTTGGTCGCGCTTCAAGGCATCAACAGTGGTGGGCAGTTGAGATATTCCCTACAAACGTATAAATGTACGTCAGCTTACCGAACGTAAGAAGCAAACGTAGAAAAAACATTCAGCAAATTATTTTTGTACCCTCTTAAAGAAAAACAAAACGTCAACAGTGGTGGAGATGTCGTCTTGGCCGTGCTTCAAGGCGTCAAGAGTGGTATAGATGTCGTCTTGGCCGTGCTTTAAGGTGTCAACAGTGGTGGAGATGTCGTCTTGGCCGTGCTTCAAGGCGTGCACGGCGAGTCCCACGGCGCCCAGGCTCAGCAGCACGGCGATGCCGGCGGCCAGGCAGCTGCGGCGGGCGCGGAGGAAGCTACAGACACCACGGCGGCCGCTCGCTTCACCCGGATACGCGCGGTCTGGTAGGAAAAATATAATTTTCTCAGGTTATTGTTTACGTAAACACTTACGCATACATAGTGATGCTCAGTTTGAACAATTTCACACATGTCTCAAGTATAAAATACCCATAATTTACCAGTAGGGAAAAATAGCATTATCGTATAACAGATAGTGAAATTGAAATTGAAGAGTACCACGTCTACAGGAGAGACAGAAATAGGCACGGTGGTGGAGTGTTGACTTATGTTAGCGACTCTTTATACTCAGTAAGACGAAACGACCTTGAAAATGAGGACATCGAATCTGTATGGCTTGAAATAATTAAATCCCATGTTAGTCTCTTGATCAACTGTACTTATAGACCACCGTCAGCAGACGATACCTTTTTTGACACTTTTGATTCGCAACTGCACAGAGCCTCTAGCTACACAGAGTCTGTCAAGTTCATTCTAGGTGACTTTAATTCTAAGAACTGTAACTGGATGAGCGGTAACATCACAGACAATGCCGGACGTCAACTGGAAAACATCCTTCTGGACTACGGACTAGAACAAGTGCTACGCGAGCCTACTCGTGGTGGGAATTTGTTAGACCTTATCATCACTTCCCACCCAGCGATGTGCAACCAAGCTGGTACTACAGCACCCCTCGGGGATTCGGATCACCTTACAACTTTTGCAACCCTGAACCTGAATGCTACTCGGCCCTGTGGAAGAAGGCTTGTCTGGTTGTACAACAAAGCAAATTTCGACACACTTTGTGAAAACCTTAATAATGCCCCTTGGAATGTTAATTTTGTCTATGATTCTATGGACGATGTTTGGGATTCGTGGTATACTATGTTCCTCACAATATGTAAGGAACATATCCCTCACCAGCTGGTCTCAACACAAAGAGCTGCAAAACCTTGGATCGCCGGTAACAAGGAGATTAAAAGCGCAATTCGGAAAAAACATCGCCTCCATTCCAAAGCTAAACAGAAGAACACCGCAGAAGCATGGTCATCCTACAGGTGCCAGAGAAATTTAGTCACTGCCTTAACAAGGAGAGCTGAAGCGACCTACATCAGGGAACTGCTGGAAGACACCGCAGTCGGAAACACAAGACGTTTCTTCAAGTACACCAAGTCGGTATTAGGTAATGCCTCCACCGGAGTGCCAGCACTTAAACAGGGGAATGAAATCCTCGACACCCCAAGAGGAAAGGCAACAGCACTTAATGACTTCTTTGTACAGCAGACTGATCTACCTGGCAAAGACGACCCCTCTTCTACTTTTGTTCCACCCGTCTCTTCTGGGACGTTCCTGGAGTCGCTACAAGTAACAGAGGACGAAGTCCGGCAACAGCTGTACAACCTCAAGGTTGGAAAGTCCTGCGGCCTGGATAACATTACACCCAGCCTCTTACGGCGAGTTGCAGATCCCATCTCAGCACCCTTAACCAAACTGTTTAATATGTCGCTCTCGCTCGGGCAAGTTCCCTCAAGTTGGAAGGAAGCAAACGTCACACCGGTTCACAAAGGAGGTAGTCGTCATGTTCTTAACAACTATAGGCCAATATCTCTTCTGAACACCATCCCCAAAATCCTGGAACATCTTGTGAACAAACGCCTGATGGAACACATTCGACCTATGCTGACAAACCACCAAAGTGGTTTCCGAGCACACGACAACACAACTCTCCAACTAGTCCGACTTGTTGACGAGTGGACCAAAGCCATGGACAAAGGAGAAGTGGTAGGCTGCGTATTCTTGGACCTGAGGAAGGCTTTTGATAAAGTCTGGCATCATGGCCTCCTGGCGAAACTAGAGGGATACGGAATCATAGGGCCGGTTCTTGACTGGTTCTCCAGCTACCTCACAGACAGACGCCAACGAGTGGTTGTAAACGGTGCAACATCCGACTGGAAGACCCCCCTTGCTGGTGTGCCACAGGGGTCCGTTTTAGGACCCACACTATTCATTCTATATATAAACGACCTGCCGTCCAGCTGTACATCATGTGAGGCGAATCTTTTCGCTGATGACACCTCCCTCACAGTGGCCCACCGGTCTATCAAATTTGTCGCAGAGTCACTGAACAAGGACCTGTCTACTGTAGCAGAGTGGCTCAATCACTGGAAACTGGAGGCTAACGGTGATAAATGTAAAGTTATGTTTCTGACCAACCGTTCCCTCCCACAAGGGATTCCCCCCATCATCCTAGCCGGCACAAGTTTACAGGTCGTCTACAGCTTTAAACACCTGGGTGTGACGTTAACTAACAAACTTACCTGGTCTACGCATGTTGAAGCATGACAAGCAAGGCACGACGAAGAGCCGGCATGCTTAGCGCCTTACGAAAGAAGATACCTAAGAACATTCTACTCCAGCTCTACAAATCCATGATTAGACCAGTCCTGGAATACGCAGACATTGTATGGGGAGGTCTTACCTTGCGCGATCAGAAATCAGTTGAATCCGTCCAGTACAGCTTCGCCAGATTGATTACTGGTCACCGTGGAACCAAGTACCCTTCTTACCAGTCCGTCTACTCCGATCTGTCTCTACCATCACTTGCTTTCCGTCGCAAGTTTCACACAGTGACTACCCTGTTCAAACTGATGAATGGGCACTGCCCACCCCACCTAATTAGTCTCTTACCAACCACCAGATTATCAGCCATCGAATCAAGATACCCCCTTAGAAACGGCAACAACTTAACTGTACAAATTCCAAAAACCGTCAGAACCCAGAAAGCCTTCTTGTACAGATCTACTCAAATATGGAACTCCCTTCCACCAGTTGTACAGGCAGCTCCATCAGTATCTTCCTTTAAGACCAATGCCTGGCACTCGCTTGGAAACCCGTATGCCGTGTAGTTATGATTTATATCTCAATGTCCCGACGTAATGTAATGAACCAATGTTTTATTGAATGTATTAATCTAATGTAATGTATCAATTTAATGCAATGTAAATGTAATGTATCAACTTGATATTATGTAATTGTAATTAATGCTTTTATTTAATGTGGTTAACCCATAAATTGTACTTCTCTCCCGGGTTCGCCCTTTGTAATAGCGTATCGCTAGTTGGGCAACCCAGGCTGTACATTTTTGTGTCCATGCCAAATAAATAAATAAATAAAAAATAAATAGCATTATCGTATTTATTGTGCAAATTAGACCCTCATTTGCAGAATTGATGCCTGTTAATGTTCCACCTGCCATACATTGCACGTGCTGTATGCATTAAAGTTCCCTTATGAAAAACAGTGAACTTAATGGACTTTCCTATTACTGGTGCAAATTTTTTACCTGGTATGTTGGCGTACGTGACGTCGGGTGTGTTTTCATCGTCGTTTGCACGTGCCTGGTAATCAGTCTTGGGTTGATCCATGGATGGATCGGCTGGACGAAAAAAACAAAGACGCAATATAGCCATTTGCCAAAACTTTTGGGCCTTTAACATACAAAACCAAAAAAAAGGGACTTAAACGATTTACCTGAACTAGAGGTGTACATAGGATTAAGCATTTTCGCAGCGGCGTTCGCAAGTGATCGCCAATACGACTGTGGCTGCCGCATACGTGTGGCGCCTAAAGAAGAAGAAAAAAACAAAAACAAAAAATCTAAATTTGAATGCGGCCATCCTTGGAAAATTTGAGGCGTTTAATACAAGGTAGAAGATGCACAAATTATATAAAGACAACCAATTGACCTGCATTGGAGGCGTACATAGGGTTTGGTATTGTTGCAGCGGCGTCTGCACGTGATCCCCAATAAGTCTCAGGCCGCCGCATGGGTGTGGCACCTAAGAGAAATAAACAAAAATTCATACAGGAAGATAGGGTGCTTATCTTCGCCCAATCGTCAAATAATGAGGAAGCAAGAACGGTAACAAAAAGAAAAAAATATGAAATACAAGGAATAAAAAGACCTAAATGCTAGACAGCAATTCGATACGGGGCATTAATGGCAAATAAAATGATTGAAATTCTTTCTTTTTTCTCTTAAACTGCTGGAAAATGTTTATATAATAACAAAATTATACACCCTTACTAGTGTCACCGTTCTGAGACTGTTGCTCCCCTTGCGACATGATGACACTACAGGTTGTTGTACAGTAAAAAAAAAACACGTCCTACTCCTGGCAAGGCGGTTGTAGACTCACGTAGAGTCGTAGACAAAAAGCAATATGAACGGAGATCCCATAATCTGAGATTAGAGATGAGTGAAGCCGTTCAGTAAAAAAATGACATCAAAACGATACATTTGAGACCTCAACCGGTTCGCGGATGCTGAATATTGAAAATGGCAAACAGTTTACAAATGCATGTTGAATTTTCCCCTAAATCCTATGCAAATCGTAAATTTTACATGCAAAAAATTCTCTGTGAAACCCCACGCGATACGATTTAGGAAAAGGAAACGATATGTAAGAGAAGAAAATGTTCAGCATTCTATTCTTAGGAAGAAACGTAACGTACAAAGTTTTACATCAAGGAACAAAAGATGCAAGTACCGAAACATGCGCATTTAAGGTTATTTTAACCTTTTGTTTAATTTTTGTTTAGAAATCGTCATCATCCATTTTCTACCTTATACCAGCATCTTCTTGCCACCAGCTTGTTTACCCAAAATGTAATATTTACAAAAGTCTACCGCTACTTGCTTTTTGTCCGTTTTTTTACGCCCACACTGATTGTCTTGCTGCTAAGCTGCCAGAAGATCACGTGGATTACTTCATCAGAAGGAGTCCGTTCTTTGTACATCTTGTGAGAAAGATGAAAAGAAGTTTTTTTTAAGATTTAGATGGGAGCCGTGGAGACAGTCTTATGGACTTTCATAATCGACCATTGAGTCTGACGTCGCGACCATGTCAATGTCACTATATTAATGTTGCACACGTACGTAACAATGACACGACAGGAACCTCTGTCGTCCCACGCAGACCATTCAAATTGACAACAGAGCCGTGGATGGATTTTCTTCTTTAAGACAAAAAAATCCAACCGGTACCTGCTGTGCCTATATTTTCACACGTTTCTTTCTGGTTTGGTTGCTGTTCTAATATGCCTATAAAAACATCGATGAGGGCTAATAGGGTAAACATTGATGTTAGTTGCTGTTTTACCACTACAAAAATTATGTTTCATTATTCATTCAGGGTTGCAAAACAATGTGAGTGTGGAGAGTTTTTTTTATGTATTATTATTTCATTTCTTTGGTGCCAGATCTAACACACACACAACATCCTGTCTCACTGACACGGTGTTCAAAAATCACAGATCCGCATTAAACAATTATAATAGTTCCTATTTATTGTAGAAATCACAAAAAAGCGCAGAATCTTAAGTTAAGCATTCTTAACAACGCCAGTTTTAATGACAGACAGCAGATATAACAGTGGTATTAAACTGTTTCCCTCCCATGATCTGAAACATGCACACTGCATTTTTCCAGTCAGCTCATCGCTTGTTCATGCCTATAACTGATTCTGAATGACGCGTTGATTTGTTTTTACGCACAGCTTGAGTTCTTTACATGCAGCAGGTTCTTCCATATCTCCATCAAACATCCACATAACCAAACCATTGCAAATCTGCTGACATCATTGATGTACAATTTAAATCCTTTTACATTGGAAAGGACTGTAAGATTTTCTGTGTGAACTGTGTTCACATACAGGCGCCTCATGAGATCTTTCAGTTTTAACTCCAAATAATTCATAGAACATTCTTTAATCAGTGACTGTTTTTAAAGGTAAAAACACGTACCTCCAAATTTTCGATGTCAACTGTACATCTTGATCAGGGAGTGACCCAGTCTCGCGAGAACACGAGACTAGGTCGAGACTTGTGCCGGTCTTCTGGCCTCCCCCGCCTCCTTGCGGAGTAGGGGGAAATAGGACTGAAAACACCATGGTGTTCTTATATGAGACAAATTGGGGTCAAATTTGACCCCGTTCGGTCATTTTAGTTGTAAAAAAAGGTCGGGTGTTAGAGGGTTAAGTAGGTAGTAATCTCTTCAACGGTAATTCAATATAGATGTTAACTTCGAGATAGTCACCAGAGTAATACCTGTGGCATTAAGAATTGGTACAAAGTGTTCTTCCATTTTGAGGTGTTTTAGTGTTAAAAGACTTTCAACTGTACAGACTGGGATCTAACTTAACGACTGTTCCCTATCAACGATATTGACATCCAACTTCATTGTTTTCTGGCTATGATTTTGACAGATGCTTGTCGCGTGTCACTTATCGACTTAATAAGGAACAGTAGTAAATGTAATCTCCACGTAGACGAAAGGCATTGTGTTGTTTTACACATTTTAGATGTTTTTCTAGCAGTGTTGGTTTTATGTTTTCATCTTTTCAAAAATGTGCACCGCTAGAAAAATGTACAAAATGCCGAAAAAGACAAAGAAAAAACATAGCCGTACATCTGCTTGAAGGAACATCAGGTAACATATAAGAACATCATGGTGTTTTCAGTGTAATGTCATCACTGTTGCACTGCCAACTGGTTTTCAACTCTTAACTCTAAGACTCTGACCGGAGGTCCTACTGGTAAAGGTATGTAGTCAAGGTTTTTATCTCCATGAAAAATGGAGATATTGTCTTGGGTCTGTCTGTCTGTCTCTCTCTGTGTGTGTGTGTGTCTGTCTGTGTGTCTGTGTGTGTTTCCGCTAATTATTGGTGAGCATAACTTAAGAACGCCTTTATGGATGGTGATGATATTTGTTATGTAGGTAGGTCTTAGGAAGACAAAGGTCAAGATGAAATCTGCGCCTCCTGCTGGCTGACCTTGGTACTGCAGCAGAACTTCCGTTTTTTTTATCTTTTGTCCTGAACCTGCTATGGTCTTGATTTTTTGTTGGCAGATAGCTTTTCCTATCAGGATTAAGAGGTATGGGTTTGGTCCCCCTAGCAGCCTTTGCTGGAACTGCAGGGGGGGGGGGGTGGCAAAATGATTAACAGCAGATAAGTCCAGAAAGGAGCAACGTATTTTCATGATTTTTGGTGTGTAGGTAGCTTAGACAGAGGTGTACATGATTTAAAGCAAATTATGTAAATGAGGACTTGATTTGCACAATTAATTATGAAATACTGTAACCAGTGTCTTACATAATAGGACTTTCATACATGTAATGTGTATAATCTATAACAGGCAGAATATCAACAGATACCAATATGCAGATATGGACCTAATTTACCTAATAAATCTGAAAAGTCTATGATTCCTTAGTGGTAAATGATGGGAATTTCATACTTGTGACATGTGTAACTGTAAGTTAGTCTAAAGGTAACATCACCATGCATATCTTAATATGTTAATGTAGAGGTCATCTGCAAATAATTAATGATAACATATTGAAATGAAACATTGCCAAAGCATTGGACTTTCACATATCAAATATATGTAATTTGTGTTGAGGAAATATTTCATGGAGATATTCTGAATTCTTGTTTGTAATGGAACACCCTAGACTGTCAACACTTGACATCAAACACGAGGAATATCAATGTATGCATTTAGCCCCATGGGCATGAACATGCAAATAAAGATCCAATGCTTGCGCCTGAAGTTTGCTGGATCTGTGGTGGTCTCTGAGTTTAGAGACTGCCTACCAGGCAGAACACAGGGCTCAATCACTGACAGAGTGGCTCATAAACTGAACTGTCTGGAAGCCATATTCTACCTATATTGTGCGAACTGTTACAACACCGATTTGTCTCTGAAACAATTTTGAAAATTTAATTTTTCAATTATTGTACAAATGGTTTTGAATGATGCAGGGTCAGTTAGTGGTACACCCCCATCGTGTGAGAAGTGAATTCCTTGTTCTCTCATTGTGGCAGTACATTGTGGCAGCGGCCATTTCAGTTAATCAGTGAAAGGGCGTCAGGTGACAAACATAATGACAGCAAACATTTGACATTTGGTAGGCAGATTCTCCTACTGATACAATACATATACGTATGGTATCAAGTCTTGAATTAGAGTCATTAAACAAGACTCAAAAACAATTTTTTTTTGTTATTACACCACATTCATCAGAATCACTAATCGACATTTAAAATGAGAATATTGTACACGGCAACGACAAAACATTTAAGACCTGAGGGATAATGATATAAGGCTTTATAGCATACGCTTAAAAAGAGGTACACCCTTTATTTCCGGGCGGGGCCGATAACTGATTGATTTATCAGTGTATAAGCTGCTTGTGGACGAGACTATAAATATCACGAGTCTCGCCACCTAGAGCTCAGTCTGCCTGGAGAGGCAAGGAAGGTACTAGGTGGGCTCTCCTGATTGACGACAGACAAGTGAGGTTCTCTACACTTCCTTCCCATATTGTAGGTAAGTACTTTCATCTTATATCATACCTGGGCGGCGATAACGTTCGATACGGTGTTCCCGACCGGTCGGTACTTTACGGTACGATCGGGCTTCCATTAAACGATTTGAACGCGTTTCGCCCTAACCGCGTTCGAAAATTCGAATACAGGATTCAAACTTTGGAACTGATGTTGTTGCATTCTTTTGCCGCCGGGCGATCCGACTCGCGGTCGGGCCGATACTTCGGGCGATACGGTATACCCCGTGTAGTATTCTATTTACATTTTGACTGCTGCATATTTTCGGGGCATCTCTGTATCTGTATAGCCGACGTAAACGTCCTTTAGTGTAACCACACCAGCATTTGTGCAGCAAAAAGAACACCATGCGTCCGACGCTATCAATATAGGTTTACGAAGTTTTACAGAAGAGGGAGGCCACGGAAGTTGACTCCGTCCCGCCGATTTCTATCCGTCGTAAGAAAACCCAGGACGTACAGTAGAACCGAATGTTCGATGCTTGGCCCTTGACTACCCAGAACGGTCAACGGTCACCAGTGTAAAGCGGAAAAAGGGTCATACGACGTTTTTTTCTCTACGAACTGCCATGCGCCATTTCCGCCCTGGTCATGCGACCCTTAAGCGTGGGGTTCTCGCCTTTGTGCACGGACGGCACTTCCAAAATGTGCGTAGATTCTGAAAGCTATAGTGTCGAAATTTTGCATTTTTCTATTTTGAAAAGGGTATTGGGGCTTCGTATTGGCGGACGATTAGTAGTTTGCCGATGCAGATAGTTCTTGTGCTCCACAGAACATTGGAAAGGGTCCAGTGCCGTTCATGCACTCTTATGTATTGTTCCCTACAGTAATGATCCACAGAAGTCAACACGGAGTCTCGTACCATATTTGTTCAAGGCGGGACAAAAGTGGAGTTTTTGTTACATGAGTCAGACCAGAAACATTTCAAGTGTATGGCCTAAGCCTGACAGAGCAAACTTTGCTGTCCGTGAAAAAATGTCATATTGTACTTGACATAAGAATTATATTGCGTATAAATATACTTAACTCTTTGATCTAGCAGCTGATAATGCTTGTAAACGTCGTAATTTATCGATTCACGGTGCCTGTAAAATATTATAGTCCTTTTGAATTATTCCATGTGCACCATGTTTCATAGCTAAGGTCACGTAGTCCCGGAGGCGCTTTGAGTTATAGCTAGAACATTACACAGGTGTAGTTCAGCCTAATATACCAGATTATATCTAATTACACAAGAACTTGAATTCAGCTTGTACCCGCTTTGAAATATTGTTTGGAAACTTCCTCTAATATCTTTTATTTTATTTTATCGGGTGCGTAGATAGCGTAGCTGTCCATGAAAAAATGGCCTATTGTACTCGACATAAGAATTATAGTGCGTATAAAAATACTTAACTCTTTGATCTAGCAGCTGATAGTGCTTGTAAACGTCGTTTTAATTTATCGATTCATGGTGCCTGTAAAATATTTCAGTCGTTTAGAATTATTCCATGCCCTTAAGTTAGATAGCTAAGGTCACGTAGTCCCGGAGGCGCTTTGAGTTAGAGCTAGAACAAGAAAGCTTTTTTAAAAAAGCTGGCCATAGGCCGCAAAATGGGAATAACTGGTTGGGTGGCATGGGAGTGCACTATTAATGACTTGCTCACCTTGCTTGTAGCAATTCTAAAAAGAGTGAATTGAAAGACCTGAAAAATAGACAGCGTTGCTTCCCCTTGCTTCCCACGGAGGGATCGCGTTCGCGGAGGGATTTCGAGGCCTGGCTTGGTATTGTGGTTAGACATTGCGCAACTTTTTGTAACCCATCCACCATTCACATGTTAATTTAGAGGCCTGGCTTGGCATTGCGTAACGTGCGGTTAGACATTGCGCAACTTCTTGCGACCCACCTACCACGGTGAGTCCGGGCACAATACCCGCATGGCGGCCTATGGTAAAAATTACACAGGTGTAGTTCAGCCTAAAATATACCAGATAATATCTAATTACACAAGAAATTGAATTCATCTTGTACCCGCTTTGAAATATTGTATGGAAACTTCCTCTAATATCTTCTTTTTTATCAGGTGCGTAGATATCCGAGATGGCAGTCAGACTGCTTCTGGCCGTAGGACTGGCGTTCCTGGTGGGACGCACAGCGGCAACTGAAGTATTTGCAGGTGCGTCAAGTGCAGTGGTTATCTCATACACAAGTCAGATCATTAGCGATTTTAGGGCGGTAAAACTAGATTTTCTGCATGCTCAGTTTTTTACGTAGCAAGTTGAATCAACTCTATCCCGTAGCATGCATATATCTGTAAAGCAAAAATGTGATTTTGCTGACGGTAAACGGTTGCTTGTTTCGTATCGTAGCTGTTGGCTGGTAGTAGATTTTATTGGTGGCGCGAAAAAAGGGACTCCTCATGTAGCTTGTAGTGGGCTTATTCAATAAGTATGAAATGATGACGAAAATGTGCTAAGAAATGCTAGTCTATTTCTTGTTTTACCGCCCTGAAATTGCTTTGGGTGCAAATATAGGTTCTGTTTCCTAGAGCACCACATCAAAAATGAAAATGTTGCTGCTTTAATTTCCCCGTTTCAGACGACACCCTGTCGCCAGCAGAGGTTCCTCAGCAAGTACGGAACAGCATCGGGGATGGAGCCAATGAAGTGCAACACCTGGTGGAGACACTCAAAAGTACTGTCGCTCTTTCAACATTCAACATTTTTCCGTCATAATTTCGGAAGTGATTCGCCAAAGGAAATGCATGGGATCCCATATCAGAAGTTCAATTTATGGCAATATAACTAATGCATAGCATATAGATATGCAGTAGCAACACAAAAAGATTTTGTCTCACCTAAAATTGCCCCATGCAAGAAAATATTAAGCCGATCGTCCTGGGAAAACATACCCCAGGTTTTGAGAAAAATCCCACCTACGAGTTCACGGGGGATACTAAGAAGAGCCCAAGTTTTTGCTGTTGGCGTCTAAAACTAATCATCTTGTCTCTTTTATTTTTCAATGTCAGATCTGATCGAGGAAGAGGACAGAGCTGCAGAAGTTGAAGGGGGTGCTTCAATGAATGAACTCGGTTAGTTGGAAGTATATAGTGCCAAGTAAAGTAGGGGAAAACAAGGGGTCAGATCAAAACAATTTTACCGCGGAAACACAAAATTGCTGGCATTGGCTTTGAGTGTGGATTCCATTAACTATTTGGTTGTACATATATGCATTAAAGCTAAAAGTACGTTTTCCAATTTGGGAGAGGACTTGTTGTCTTTGTTTATGTCAGCTACTTGAAAATTTAACGGGCGAAAGTTGGACTGTCAAAGTACTTTAGATTTATGAACAATTTTTGGGTTACCTACATAAATTCTACTGCATCTGTATCTACTTCCGAATTACTAAGAAAAATAGTTTTAGATCATGTGACATGTATCCATTTTGCATAGATGACCTATTGTATAGCTATAACAGAATTATTGTAAATCTCAAAAAGCTAAGAAATGGTGAAGGCATTGGCCTCAGCTAAGAAGTGGTGCTTTCCGTCCACAGATGCCGACCCTCCTGTAGAAGTGATAGAGGAATACGGGACTGAGGAAGAGGAGCGGGGGATAGATCTAGAAGGTACGGAATAGCTACACTGTACTAATGTAGACGGAAAGTCCTAAAAGTCTATGTATATTTAGGTATGTACATTCTTTAGTCCTGTGATTGTCCATGACGTTCTTTTGGGGCCAGTATGGGACGCTAAGCCCACGCAATACTCAAATTGTGTTGTGTTGTGCTGTACTGTATTGTATCACCCCATTGTGGTACGATCAACGTTACAGAACGGACTGGAATATCGGCAATCACCCGTTTCACGACGGCGTGGAATATATTCTCCGTATCCTAGTTGACCAGAATATCGCAATCACAGGTTCTGTATCGACTGATAGGATCATCGCATGATAGGACCAGCTATAGTATAGGGATACTACCAGGAGGGGTCATGGGTGGAATCATAACCTTGATTCTAGGTCACAGGTCCTGAGAGGTCACACACGGGTCGCTCCAGGTGTCATGGCTGCCATTTGGAACGGTGTGTTATGATATTGGAGTTTTACTTTTCTGCGTCAAAACAAGCAACAAGCACACTGCTACGCTGTTCATACTGATACTGACCTTCCGTGATGCCATCAAGTAACTTAGGACAGACAACGGCTTAGATTTAACGTCACAACATAATGCAAAATTTTGCGTGTTTTGATTCTCCGATCGCCAAGATTTCGCCGACATCACTCCCTACATTGTGAAGACAATAAGGTGCGTATTTCACTCATTTTATGTACAATTGCATTGTGACAATATCACAGACAATATCACAACAATTCCATAGGTCTTGAATGCGTAACGTTATTTTGTGGATCCGATTTGCCTGTTATAAGGGGGCGTGTGTGTATGTGTGGTGGTGGTAGTGGCAGTGGTGGGGAGGGGGGCGACATTGGTAGTACCCTCGTTTAATCTCCAAGCAGATCTTTCGCTGGCTGCAAAGACAATATTCATTGGCCAGACAGTTACCATTTACCACCGAAAGATCTGCTTGCAGATTACCCTCGTTTAATAATAGGGTATCGGGATATACCTGTACCCGTATAGGTACAGTACAGTACAGTACATATACTTATTATTAGGCCCATAAGTGCAATGGATGTAGCCAATTCCTACTGTGAGCATATATGCTTAGCCAATGTCTAGTACTTAACGTTACATTTCTTACTTTTAATGTACAGAATTTTTATGTAGACAAGAGAATATGACCAAAAAAAGAAGAAAAAAAGCAATAGATCAGTCGAAATTGTCAATAGGGATTTTTTTCAGACCTTCCCTGCGGGGAAAGCGGCGCATGCGGTTAGGGCGAAACCCATTTGAATCGTTCTATGGAAGCCCGGTCGGTACCGTTAAGTACTGACCCGTCGGGAACACCATATCGAATGTTATTGCCGCCTGGGTATGATATGAACAAGACTGTATATGTACTAGGTAAATACTCCATGAGTTACCAAATACTGACAGTAAGGATGAATAGGCTCTACATTGTAACACATTACTTATGGGCATTTGTAAGTACCGTACCCTACCTATACAGGTACTGGTCTTTCCCCTTACCCGTATCGGGTTTACCCGTATCGTTACAGTACATGTAATCAAGGACATTATGTGAAAGTCGTTTAGGCAAAGGCCCCAAATCCTGCAACTGCAATTTTTGGTCACTAATCCTTGCTAAAAAATCAATTCCTTCACATAGGATTCCTCCAGGTAATTCCACAAAGATGAAAATTTGATATATAATGTAACAGTTATAATTTGTATGGGCAAGGAGGTTATATATAGGGAGTCATATCTCTATATAACCTTAATATGGGTGCTATTATTATATTTAATCAGCGCTATCCTTTTGCAAGCATGGGTTCTCTGCATATGATTGTCTTACTAATATTTACCTGTACAGTGATGTTTATGTACAAGGCCACAGGAAATAATTTCTATGGATTACATCAGTGCACGCATTGATTTTTGCCTGATTTCGAAAAAAAAAATTTTTTTGCCTTCTGACGGTGGTCAACATGCCAAAAATGGGCAAATATGTCGTAAATGTCTATCGGTTCAGAGACCATCAAGGGTGAAGCAAACTTGAGGCACAATTTCTTGCATTTGATGACAAGTATTGACAGTCTAAGGTGCTACAAATAATGCGTATGAATACCCAATGTAGTAGCTCCCATGATGGTACGACAAGCTCTTTTCTCAAATTTTTCTAGTTTGGAAATGTATACACATCTACATGGGCAGGTAATATACTGTTAAATACAGGAATAAATGACCTGTTGGTTGTGATATCATGTTTTGTCCCCTCAAGACTTGTTTGACAAGGTTTATGATGTCAAAATTTGAAAATGTAGGAATCTTGTTTTTTTGGCCCGCCTTTTTTTTGCCCTATCGCATAAGATTTTGAGTCTGTGGAGGATGTCATCTACAAAATTTACATGCTGTTACCCAATGCTAAATGCAAGAGAGGGTGTTACATATTTCACTACAGTACATCTCTCTGTGTTCAAGTGTTAGGCTGAATTCAGTACCTTCAAAGAACATAATGCAACACTTGGTGGTGACAATACAGGACCTAGCATGTCTTTATATGAATGAGGACAGCACTTTTGTATTTATATATAGTATATATATATATATATATATATATATATAGAGAGAGAGAGAGAGAGAGAGAGATGTTTAAACATTGGGGACACAGCTGTCTAAGCCTCAGGAATGATACTGTCACAGTACTACCGGGTATTGACCAGCCTACCTTTCAGGCAACATGTTCGATTACATTTTATAAATGTTCAATTGCCTTAACCATATAATAATAATTCCATCTGTTATAAAGATGTTGCATATATATATAGAAAGAGAAATACAGCTGATCCCTATAAAACACTTATCCTGCCCAGGGTTTGAAATGCTGGTTGCATATGCATTATTTTGTACTTTTCTGCTCCCAAAATTGGAACTGTGCACTTAACTGTGCATGTGGGTGCACTGGTACACTCAGATGTTTATGTAGGGTTATGTACATGAAATTATATCTGTAGACATATATCATATTCTAGACATTTAAAATTTGCTGTAGTTATCAGATTCAAGCTCTGAAGAAGAGATATGGTTCTAATATAATAAGCTTTTCACAGGAAAGGGCTCAAAATACCACCCATATATGCAGGCTAGTGCAGGTCACCTAGAGCACTCACGGCCAAGTTCAGTCATACTGCACAAAATCCTTTCTTAAGCACACATTAAAGCATGCATAAAGGTTCCATTCCTTCCCTGGCGTGTACCTTTACGGATGTTTTAAGGTGTCCTTAAATATAGGTTTTCGTACAGTGTCAGTACAGAAGTGTCACAAGAAATTTATTATATTGAGTCATTATATGGACATTTTGTTTCACTGGACACTGTAGGAATATTGGACACCGAACAAGACCATCACCCATCACTCAACCGCGACAGAGGTGGACATCGTCTACCAGATACCTTTAACCCAGTGTTGACGTCACACTCCAGAGAAGCTATGTGACAAGTCTCACTGGGTCAGTCTACTGAGGAAGACCAGTTAGGGTGACAGGTTAAAAGCTCTAGGTGAGAACAAGCTGTACATGTTGTGTTGGATCAAAAGTTTTAACTTTCAACATGTAACTACCAACACATTACTTTTCATGATAGGTATTTCTGATATCTACATGCATCTAACTTGTACTGGGCCATGTTGTTAGCTTGAGTGTCACTGCCTTTTTAGCTTTTGTCCACTCCCCATGATCTGCTACCGGCCAAAAAAGGTTTATATAGAAATTTAGGTGTTTGTTGATTATCATTTTCTCCATTGTTACTACCTGAAGTATAAAAGAAATATTGCAGGGTTTGAAATACTTATCATTCTCAGATTGCCTATAGGTTGCCATCAATATTTTTAGGTTAAACCAGTTACAATGCTTCAATAAACATCAACAATTACCTATCATATTTAGTAACGTGACAACAAAGAATTCAAACTAATGAACACACAAATGTCAAATAAATCACACATGATTTATTTATTTTAAAATGTCTTGTAAGTACTAAAGTACACATGTGTACATTGAGATGAAACAAATTATGCATTTGGGTATATAGTACACCTTTCCACTACTGTACTTTTAAAAGACATTCCTTCTTGTGGAACAGTGACAGCTAGAATAGTAGAAAGGCCACATACTCTGGCATGCTACATGTACATGTAGAATGTTAAAAATTGTAATTGCATACAGCATCTTGCAGTTATGCTGCTCAGTGACATAAGCATGTTGCACAAGAATCCCTAAAAGCACATTTTGTCACTTCATTACTCCTGGCTACGATAAACAAATAGCAATTGAATTCCATATACAGTCAAACCTATCTATAAAGACCACTCAAGGGACTTCAACAATTTGGTCTTTATAGACAGGTGGTCTTTATAGAGAGGAGCCTATCAGGACCGAGATCAATAAGTGAGAAAGACTTTCAGTTTCCATCAAGATGTTCTTTATTGACTGCTTGTATGTACACATATATGAAGTCTAAACATGTACATATAAAAATTATCAGGTTGTGGTCATTTCTTTACAGTTAAAACACAGCATAACAATGTACATGTATTGTCAAATTGTCATGTGTGTTCCAAAGTGATCATGCTTAGCAGCTAATCATGTGCATTTGTAATCTACGTGTACAAGCAAATGATTTATTGCCTAAGATAGTACATTGTATCAAATTGGCCAGGCAGTATGATTTACCAGGCAGTTAACATTACATTTGCCACTTCAACTTAGGCTGGCATAAACAAAGATAACAAAAAAGAGAAACAATACAAAAAACTCAGAGAGTCAGATAAAATGTATAAAAAAACATGACAAAAATATGGCAAAGTCCAAACCCCTGCTTGACTTAGTAGCTTTATTATTTCCCACGCCGAAGTCCTTGGCCAGCTGCCGCGATCCCTTGTCTCCTTTCTCGGACAAACGGATGACTTCAACTTTTTGAGCCAAAGTCAACGCCTTCCAAAATTATCAATCCTTTACATTCAGTCACCGACGACAAAGTGAAACTTTGATCTTAATCACATAAACAGAACGTATAAACCAATGTTGTAGGTAAATATCTGGCGTCCAATTATCATTTTAATATCTGTTCAAACTTTCAAAGTCATTTTTTAAATGTAAATTGAGACAAAAGATGTGGTAGCTTCGCTTCGCCAAGCGTGCATTGTCTGCATCAGTGCATGTCCCATTAATGTTATGGGGTGGTACACAGTAGACTACCAACTGCACAAAGCTCCATTAAAAAAAACAAAATCTACCAAAATAAGTGACTCAGTTAAGTTTTAAGACTTATTAACACTGTACTCCATTCTGTTTTGAAAATTATTTTCCGTACATCAACTGAATCCAAAACAGAAACTATTAAGTTTACGAACATCCATACCAGAATTATATTTATGAAACTAGTTACTAAGTAGTAGTAGTAAACAGGTTCTTGATGATCTCTGGAGAAAGGTTGCTGCTTGGCTCCCATGTGTTTTGGCTGTCAGGGTAACCATGCCATTTTACATTGTACAGGACCACTCCTTTGTCTACCCTTGTTCCAACAATTTTCTCAACATAATATGTCTCTTCACCCTTCCCTTTGCCTTTGCCTTTCTCTTTTCCCTTTCTCTTTGCCTTCCCTGTGCCTTTCCCTTTCCCTTTGCCCCTCTCTGTAGTCTTTCTTCCTCCTTCTCTTTCCTCTTCAGTCTCCTGTTCTACTCTGTGCATGCCTGCTTCAATCCCATGCTGTATTTGCAGCAGCATCTCCATGCATGGACTTGTACCTGTAAAGAAAACATTTGACAAACATTCCAAAGCTGAATTCATGATCAGTATCTGTTTTTCCATCACAATAATTAACAAAATGAAAACTTGAGTTCACAATATTTGAAAATGTTCATTAGCCAAGCAATAGTACTTACTTCAAGGATACATTTTAGAAGCTTAACATTTGTATGTAATTTCTGATTTACATGAAATATGCCTTTCTTATTCAAAGAAACTTGTTATGCAATTTAGAGTAAAATGTGCTGTTAGACATGTTTGCTGTTTGCACAATTTCACAATTTCACAAAACTGACATACTGTCCAAAAAAACATTTAAGACATTCTTTTTTTTTTTCAGAAAAATGTAGAAAAATTACTATGATTGGTTTCGAACCTTCAGGAGTCGTGGCTTCAGTGGTCTCCATTGTACCTCCTGTCTCTGTGGACTCCAAGGAACCATTGGGATCTTCCTCGGGCACTGACACAGCACTGGTGCCTGCCTCTGCCTCTACCTCTGCCTCTGCTTCCTCCATACTACTGGGACCTGCCACTGAAGGCAAGTATAACAAATGATGTTGCAATTCAAGTGCATATTGATCAGATAACATTCAACACTATGCAGTGTAATAACTTTCCACAATGAAACACTTTAAGTTTTTTTTGGTTCTTTTTGCATGAGAGTTTTTGAGGAAATGCATATCAACTACATACTTGTAAGACAAATGTACAAAAGCATTACTCCACAGTGTACATGCCACCAGCAACTCATATCCACTTCAATTCTTTTCCTGCAGGTTGCATTGCAGTCTTTTTTCAAACAGATACAAGTTTCAATAAGAATATGAATCGTGTGCCATGCTGTTGCCCTTTATAATTGGAAACAATGGCTGATAGCTAAATGCTCACCGTGAATACTAATGCTGTCTATATGTCCCAAGACTTCTTTGAGACGCTGAAGTCCCATGCTCCTTGGCTTCGTCAATGTAACGTGTGGAGGAAGGCCATCTACAACTAGCCTTCCAGAGGCCAGCATGTTGTAAGGGAAATGGTTCCCCAGGCCTGGAGTTGCTCCTGAAATGTAAAATATTCAGCTCTTGACCCCCATTTATTTTGTAGTCTATTGACAGAGAGAATGACTTGTCAAGAAATAGATAATGTCCTTAGAAGTGAGTGTAGAACACTGCTACAAGCCCTAAGGGTTTTTTTTGTGTGTTGCATTAATTGTGAAAGCCAAATGTACTGAACAACTTAAATACATCTTGCATTGATTTACTAGTATGTGAATCAGTGAGATTAGCATTTTCAGAACAATCTATGAAACTGCTTCTCATGCAAATACTATTTGCAACACTGTCAAGGCTAAGCTTAAGGTGTATCTATTACATTGCATTTTGTATTGAATGTTGTAGAGAATATGTTGTGTAATGTATGGTGCACAATACCAACAATCCCTGCCTTGTGCTTTACATGTAGATTGTTGTTGCAATTTTTTATGAGAAACTTACTGGCTAGTTTATTCAACTCTTCCCTCAGCTTCTGACGCAGTTCCTCTGCCTCTGCTTGATTGTTGTTGGCCCTGCTTGCTGGAGATTAAAATTTTTGAGAAGTCATTGAGTGTGTGAGAAAGATGTTCAAAGGGTGAATCAATATTGATATCCTAGCATACAACATTACAGTGAGTTTTTGATACATGTGTACAGTGCTATATTCCAACACATGATACAAAAATAGTATCACTATCATTAATCAAGTGTAGTCTTATTGGTTACTTACTTGTAGTGCCTTCTGCAACTCCAGCAGAAAACTCCCATTCCAGGCTGGGAATTTTACTGCGCATGAACTCTTTTGCTGCTGGTGTTCCGGCTTGAAACACCAGCTGCCTAGAAGTGTCATACGCAATAGTGAAAACCTCGCACTTCAGAGACTTCAGTTTTGTAACCTATTTCACCAACAGAAAAATAGAAAAAAAAAGATTTATAAGTAAGCATAATTAAAGCTTGATCGGTATTGTTTATCAAGTACTCATGACTGTGTGTCTTTGACAATTAATGTTGTCTCTGCTACTTGATGTGTCACAGACATCACTACTCATAAGTGGAATAGGATTCGTTAAGACCTGGAGAAAACTGTGACTGATTAAAGCTGCAACCAGTTATATAAGGCAGTTGGCAAGTTTTTTTTTCTCCTTTCAAGACTTTCAAGTGTTGCACACTTACAACCTCCTCGAGCTCCCTCTCCAGCTTGAGAACAGCTTTTGTTCTCACAGCATTGCTGAGCTCCTCGGGAGCCGGTGTCTTGAAACCCTTTGCCGCTTCTTCAAACTTGGCAGCCATGACAGGATTCTCCTGGGTGAGCTTCCTCCAGTCACGGCTGGCCTCCCCAATACTCCCATTCCCTCCTGTTGGAGAGATTGAAGCAGAAGTATACTTGTTATATGATGCTAACTTAGGATTTGTCTAATTAAACATCAATGTTATTTGAACTGTAGAAAACTTAATACCAAATCTATCTTCATTTACTTACCTTTCATGCGGTAGCCCATGAAGAGTCCATACCCTGTCTTGTTCCTAGAACTGAAGGGATGGCTACCCATGACTTGTGGCTCCAATGTGTTTAGAAAAGCCTCCATCCCTTCAAGACTAGGCTCTTCCACCTCCATCTCCACCCCCACTGTCTTGCGTGCTTTTCTCTTCCTGTTTCCAATCCAGTTCTGTGGAATAATGAAAGCTATGTCAGACATTTCATGTAATATTATATTTGGGACCTGAAAGTCTATTAGTAAATTTCTCTAACATAGCCTACAAAGATGCATAGATTTAAGTTATTTTGTCTTGGTATGACTGCTTTCAAATATTTGCATTACTGTTTAAAACCAAGCTTAGATGGTAAAACATCAATAGCAAAAGAGCACAATGCTCCTTTAGCTGTTTTATGTGTTATTAATTGAGTGTCATGTAAATGTCCTTCCCTCATCATGGCAGCACCTCCTACGTGTACGTACTACATGTATTTTGATAGCACAGTGCACCACATAACATGAAATGAATTGTGTACCAAAATGTATATCCATCACTAATGTTCTTATTTACTAAATATTTTGTAGTTTTAAACATGGAGGTAGAAGAGAGACTCTTCCATGACTCTTCCATCTCCATGTTTTAAAGTAATTTTGAAGTAACTTGAGTAAGTAATTGGGAAAACTACACAGATCCCAGAAAGGGGGAGATTGGGTGCTGGTGCACACTGACAGGATAGGCTCTTGCTTGACATACCTTGATTTTTTTCTCTTCCACCCCGAATCGTTGTGCTAGCTCTGCTACCTTTCTTTTGTTCCCTGCAGTGCTGTAGTTTTGCATGCCAGCCTTGAAGAACTCCTCCAGAACTGGTTCATGTTCTGAGAGGTCTGCCCTGTGCCTGGTTACAACGAAGGGAAATATGAATTAGCTATCAAAGCTACGTTGACTTTCCACAAGTTCCATTGAAACAGAATGGACTATTCAGTCTTCAAGGGGTAACATATTTTTCTTCCGAAACAGCCGATTCTATTCTAACTTCTTGTAATAGTATAATACCCCCATCCTTGCCCCCATTTCAACAATGTTGGACACAAAATGTACATAATATTAGGGCTGAAAACAGAATAACAACCAAACAGAACCCATCATTTCATTATAATGTCCTTTTAAGCAGTCTGTACTAAAAGTGGGGATGAAGTTCAGTTGTCAGCTCGGTCCATGGAAATTGTTCGCAGGAATCTGTCACAGCAAACAATTCATATAAATTGTATGTCCTTGATGAAACTAGAAGACTGGGCCAGGCATGGTGGTGTAATCGTTTTGCAAATCACCTTGTCAGAGGACTGTAAATTATGATAGGAGGACCATTTTTTGATAAAGATATATCTATGTTAATATAATACTAAACTGACCAAAGAAACCCGCCTTTCACAAATACAGTATTAAATGCGTTACACGAAGACGACTGGCATGGGGAAACATAATTATGGAATAAATAATGGTTCAAACAAATCATAATCTAGCCCGGGTACCATCTAGCCTCTACCAGGCTTCGGAAAACGGCTGGAAAGAGTAGAAATTGGCAAATAGACAGATATACACGCCAGCCGGGGATTGGTCCGGGAGAGAGTACAGTTCGGGCGCGGCAAACTGTACTCTCTCACGGACCAACTCCCCTGGCGTATATATCTGTCTATTTGGCCAATTTCTAATCTTTCCTAGCCTGGTTTACCAAACGTATTTGTAGCTCCTGGGTCCTACATCCCCATTTTGCGGAGGGAATGTAGGACCCGGGAGCTACAAATACGTTTGGTAACCAGGCTGAGCCGCTTTCCGAAGCCTGGTAGAGGCTAGGTACCATCATTTGTATGCCGGGGCTCCCATACTCGCTCCCAAGGGCGAGTATGGGAGCCCCGGCATACAAAATAGGATCATGGTACCCAGGCTAATAATAATTTATAATCTAGCCGTTACGGCATACTAAACGACCGTCTGTGGCGGACACGGGCCCACCGCTTGGTGCGCCCGCTTGCTATACACATAATTTATGACTACTAGTACTCTACTTGCTGTATCTACAACTCGTCGTTACAACGGCGAGTCACACAACATAAAAAAATGCTTACCGACGCTCTTCGATTGACGAAGGTTCTTGGCTGTCCATGTGATCTTCAGATACTGCTGTATCTTTGTCACTCATCATAATGCTCTGTCGCTTTGCCAGGTGATAGAGAGCGCGTGGCACTTGCTACAAGCGTTAGACCAAGTTTGACCACGAAGTGTTCTCACTAAAATGTCAGTCCCGAGACCGAAATTAACATTTCCAAGGGTTTGCAATTATGCAAATGTTCATTCTTTTGATCTTATTCGGAGCTCTATTCAGGGACCCTCGCACCTTTCTCATCCGTGTGTGAAATGTGTCGTTGCTTTTATCGTCAAATTTTACATGTCACTTTACTGGCGCCTGTCCTTTGTTTTTCGGGGCGAGAAACTTTATACTCGGCCCGAAAAGAAAGGTGCGAGGGACCCTCGCACCTTTCTCATCCGCCGGTGTGTGAAATGTGTCGTTGCTTTTATTGTCAAATTTTACATGTCACTTTACTGGCACCATGTCCTTTGTTTTTCGGGGCGAGAAACTTTTGTCTGTCTTCTGAGATTGTAGACTCGATTTTTCAGTAACGCATTCTTTTCATGTAGTGTTAGTTAGTTTAAAGTTTTGTTGTTTTTTCTTTTCATGTTAAACATGTTGGCAAGACCAGCACCCCTCCCGAACCTTCATAACTCAAATACTTATATCTATGAGATATTGAAATACAAGTTGTAGAATTTTTTTTACATCTGTTTATTTTATTTTGAATTTTCATAAAGAATGGATGTTTATAGACACCATATCATATCAATCCACACTTACTGTATACAAGGATTTTCCCATGTAGTGTACCTTGGTGTACTGTCACAACCGTGAAACAACACGAGTCAGTTGTTAGCACTAGTACTCGAAACCCCACTGTTACAATAATTCACTTTTCAGTTCAGTTCAAACGCTACCGTGAAACTATATTCTGAAAGTAGAACCAGTGTCATCCAGCTTCTGCACTCTCATCTGTCACTAGAAACAGACTTTGATCTTGTTCATGCGTTGTGGTTTTCAATTTGCACATAAAAGTCATCGCATAATTCCTCGCAATATGTTGCAATGGCAGCGTTCTGCATTCGAAGATAAAGAGGCCGCATATTACGCCTGTTATGTCCCATCTTCTTCATGTGACGCTTGATAGCTGGCAATGACTTTGTGATGAGACCACATTCTGGACAGAAATTTGGGCCCAAGTGGAGTTTCTTTATGTGATCAGATACTTGGTGCCTCCCTTTCCTCCTGTAGTGGCAAGATGGCCAAGGGCAGAAGAAAGAGCCATGGCGGTCTGCTCCGTGCAGCTCGACCTGCACTATGCACTTTGTGTACGGCCTGTTGTCAGTGCGAAGTTCAACAGATGTTAACACGATGCCGTCCACTTCCTCTTGCTGCAGAAAAACCTGTCGCAGCCTGTTAAACAGTGCATCAGCGTCATACTGTTTGTATGGCGAAACAGTCGTTCTTCTCAGAATAAGTGGCTGTAAGTGTAACGAGGCCCTCGATCGTAGGTTCCTAACTGGAACAGGTTCGCTGCCTGGTTCTGACTCTTCGTGCATTTCCCCCTCAAACATTCTCACGCACCACGGTGGACGGGGAGAAAATAAATCCTAAGATTGGTAACAGGACCTGGTGAGGGCTCGAAATGTACCGAATCAGCGCATGCGTACGTTTGCGACAGTGGACTACAGTACGCCACGATAGAAGGAGGTTGTAAACAAAGGACAGACAATGTGTCACCGTCTGCGTGCCTCTGATCTTTAGCTAGGTTAAACAAGAACGAGTACTCTTCAGAGCCACAACCAGAAAACAGGACATAACAACATCCCCCATTTAATTATATGATATTCATAAGGATTAAAGGAAGCTAGAAGAAATAGATTGTAATGCACACATTGTGTGTGTTCCCAAACAATAGACAATGATACATGTGAGTACATACATGTGTACTATGGAGCTTATAGGAAGACATTGTCAACACACCTGACCACATAGCAGAAAAATGTAGAAAATCGGTATCAAAAAGTTACTTAGAACAACAACAACAAAAGAACATAAATTTTGCCTTTCACAACGAGTTATGACTTCCGACGTTCCGTGACAGGTTGCTGTGGGTCCATAAGAAAGCTAACTTTGGACAATCTAAAGGAAAATTTCACAGACTATCCAGATTTCAAATTTGATTTCATTAGTATCGAGGACTACTGGGTGGCTAATGGACACTAGGTGGCTAATGGACACTCATCTGGTCAGTGGATACTGCTTTAATTTGCCACCGTATGATCTGCTTGGAGATTAAGTACGGTAGGCAGGGTGTTCTTGCGTGGGCGATAAATTACGGGTTCCTGATTGATAACGAAAGAATCGTTCAATCTAAAGGAAAACTAAAGTAGTCCACAGTTACCCAGTATTATAGTCTATCATGTTTTGAAAAATGTTTCACCTATCTTGAATGAAACATAGTCTATGAGTTCTAAATGTTTCAGGAACTCAGTACATACGGCGCCGTATGTATTGACAGGGGCCGCAGTGAACTTCTGGTGGGTGGTTGTCTGAGAAATTACGGGTTCCTGATTGATAAAGAAAGAATCGTTCAATCTAAAGGAAAACTAAAGTAGTCCACAGTTACCCAGTATTATAGTCTATCATGTTTTGAAAAAATGTTTTACCTGTCTCAAATGAAACATATTCTATGAGTATAAATGTTTCAGGAACTCAGTACATACGGCGCCGTATGTATTGACAGGGGCCGCAGTGAACTTCTGGTGGGTGGTTGTCAAAGAAATAGACGTAATTCCAATCTTGGCGGCCATTTTGAAAAGTGAGTACAGCGCACGTGATGTTGCACGAAAACGAGGCCGCTCGTGGATCCGAGTCCAGCTTCATAATGGCTTCTGGTGCAGAAGCCAGTGATGAGGCATCTTCCTCGGTAAGTTACGCTCTTCCATGGTGAAAGGAGGAAAAATTTATACGTGTTACGAATAAAGAAGGTTGTTTCGAGCGTTTGGGTGTAATTTCAGCCGGTAGAAATGACAAATTTTCGCTCATTTTCCGAATTTCTTGACGGACCTCATTTGTTTACGTACGTTATACGCTTAGCTACGATCGCACGAAAAACCGGTAATATTCTGACTTTATTTGTACCAAACCTCCAAAAAAAACGAGAAAATTACAGGTAGACATCCTTGTGGTTAATTATTACCGTAATTTTGGCGGTTGCTCCGGAAATTTTATGATCGCAAGTCGATAATGCGCTTGATATCGTCGTACGTAAATCGTCAAGTGGGGGAGGGGGGCGCGCGTACGTAACTTCTGTAGTTCGAAAATTATCCTCTACTTTCTCCGGTAATATTTCAGTTTCAGGTGGATTAACCTCAACAGAAACTTGAAAATGTTGAACTGGGATTCTAGCGGGACAAACCGCAATAGTGTCACGGCTGCGAGTCGAACATTTAATGATTTTTTAATACTACGTCACAGTACGTGGATCATATCATAGTGAGGGAGGAATGGACGTTGTTGTACGTGCCTTTCTAGTGTTTTCGTGTAACTTCGCGGGAAATACTGTACCTTTAGGCGGATTAAACTTCACAGATACGTGGACTTTTTGGATTGAGATAAGTGTGAGTGTTTTATTTGGGTGTTGCTTTGTTAATGTGGATTTATTTTATTGGATTCCTCTTATATTTTCTTTTTCTTTAGGAGTTTGAAAATGTTTGTTTATTATTATTGTTTTATAGTATGTGTAACGTTTTTGCCTTTTTTATTTTGACTCACCCAAATATTATACTTGTAATCATAAATAGAAATTGGCATTCCTAATGAAAATTGTCCCTAGTGTGTTCATGTTAGGTGCAACCCCTGTCCTCCATTCATGGACTAAAGTCACACCAGAGAGACCAGCTCCGAAACCAAGATATTGTCCTCCCCCAAGAAACCCAAAGGACGAAAGAAACTCAACAAGGCAAAATGTCATTATGTGAACTGTACATCTCTATAATGTGAATACTTGTCATTCTTTGATTTTAATTTTATGTCGAACAGTTTCTAATATATAATGATAGACGTGTATTTTGGAAAAATTGAGTAAGAACACCTGTTAGTTTACACCTGAAGTGAAGGTAAGCAGTTCAGACTGGCACCAAGCAGTAGCTCTTGTGGTAAATATTGTCAAATATTACCATAGGCATTACATATATAACTATATTGTAAAATAACTCACTCATTCTTTGCTTTTTTTCTCATAACAGATTGTTGTCTCAGAGCAGCCTGACACCCCCATTTGTCAAAGACAAGTCTCAGACACTTGAGTCTTACAAGGATTATGTATTGCAACTAGAATCAAAACTGCAAGCTATTGAGGAAGAATGCAAGCATCTGGAGAAAACTGTAAACAGCTTGAAAGCTTAAGTAAATGCAAATACATTTTGTGCAAAGGCTTTTAGGTGTGACGATGATGCAACAAGGTATGGTATGGTATTGTGTACTTGTACACACTTAGCATGTATATACTTAAACTGATTGTGTAAACTGCTTCTATAGTGAAGAAAGAATGATGCTTGACAAGTTCATCTCTATCTTTTGGAACATGAATCATGTTTGTAATTTTCAGCACTCCTATATTCTGTATTCTTAACCTTTTGCCCTGAAGAATGACACTTGACAAATATATTTCCATTTTATGGTATATGTCTATGTATTCTGGAGCACTTGTACATCATTTACAGTGAGTCTTTACAGTACTTTATTTGTCTGGAAATGTATTATCCATACAATGTGCTGTTATATAACTTTTAGTGGTCTAACTGGAAGTTACTAGTATGTTAAATTAAAATTGTCGGCTTATAAGTAATGGAATACTTATTGGAAAAGTGTGTTGTCAAAACATTATCGCTCGATAATTACTTTGTACCATTTATGCAATAAATTGAAAAGCCAACAAAAAGATGAGAGTTACAATAAGATACATGTTTCTTAAGCTTTTCCATGATCTGCGTGCATGTCCTTGTGAGAGATCTGTTTTTGAAAAAAGGAGAACAAAATATGAGTACAGTACTTACAGTTAGAGAGAAAACATGCAATCCATTATAGGACAACTTGAGCTACCAAACCCCCAAAATATTAGGCAATATTTTACTCACACTTATCTCAACCCGAAATGTCCACGTATCTGTGAAGTTTAATCCGCCTATTATAAAAGGTACAGTATTTCCCGCGAAGTTACACGAAAATACTAGAAAGGAACGTACAGCAACGCCCACTCCCTCCCTCCCTCCCCATGATATGATGCACGTAGTATTAAAAAAAATCATTAAATTTTCGACTCGCAGCCGTGACACTATTGCGGTTTGTCCCGCTAGAATCCCAGTTCAACATTTTCAAGTTTCTGTTGAGGTTAATCCACCTGAAACTGAAATATTACCGGAGAAAGTAGAGGATAATTTTCGAACTACAGAAGTTACGTACGCGCGCCCCCCTCCCCCACTTGACGATTTACGTACGACGATATCAAGCGCATTATCGACTTGCGATCATAAAATTTCCGGAGCAACCGCCAAAATTACGGTAATAATTAACCACAAGGATGTCTACCTGTAATTTTCTCGTTTTTTGGGAGGTTTGGTACAAATAAAGTCAGAATATTACCGGTTTTTCGTGCGATCGTAGCTAAGCGTATAACGTACGTAAACAAATGAGGTCCGTCAAGAAATTCGGAAAATGAGCGAAAATTTGTCATTTCTACCGGCTGAAATTACACCCAAATGCTCGAAACAACCTTCTTTATCGTAACACGTATAAATTTTTCCTCCTTTCACCATGGAAGAGCGTAACTTACCGAGGAACATGCCTCATCACTGGCTTCCGCACCAGAAGCCATTATGAAGCTGGACTCGGATCCACGAGCGGCCTCGTTTTCGTGCAACATCACGTGCGCTGTACTCACTTTTCAAAATGGCCGCCAAGATTGGAATTACGTCTATTACGGGTTCCTGATTGATAAAGAAAGAACCGTTCAATCTAAAGGAAAACTAAAGTAGTCTACAGCTACCCAATATCATAGTCTATAATGTTTTGAAAAATGTTTCACCTATCTTGAATGAAACATAGTCTATGAGTTCTAAATGTTTCAGGAACTCAGTACATACGGCGCCGTATGTATTGACAGGGGCCGCAGTGAACTTCTGGTGGGTGGTTGTCTGAGAAATTACGGGTTCCTGATTGATAAAGAAAGAACCGTTCAATCTAAAGGAAAACTAAAGTAGTCTACAGCTACCCAATATCATAGTCTATAATGTTTTGAAAAATGTTTCACCTATCTTGAATGAAACATAGTCTATGAGTTCTAAATGTTTCAGGAACTCAGTACATACGGCGCCGTATGTATTGACAGGGGCCGCAGTGAACTTCTGGTGGGTGGTTGTCTGAGAAATTACGGGTTCCTGATTGATAAAGAAAGAACCGTTCAATTTAAAGGAAAACTAAAGTAGTCTACAGCTACCCAATATCATAGTCTATAATGTTTTGAAAAATGTTTCACCTATCTTGAATGAAACATAGTCTATGAGTTCTAAATGTTTCAGGAACTCAGTACATACGGCGCCGTATGTATTGACAGGGGCCGCAGTGAACTTCTGGTGGGTGGTTGTCTGAGAAATTACGGGTTCCTGATTGATAAAGAAAGAACCGTTCAATCTAAAGGAAAACTAAAGTAGTCTACAGCTACCCAATATCATAGTCTATAATGTTTTGAAAAATGTTTCACCTATCTTGAATGAAACATAGTCTATGAGTTCTAAATGTTTCAGGAACTCAGTACATACGGCGCCGTATGTATTGACAGGGGCCGCAGTGAACTTCTGGTGGGTGGTTGTCTGAGAAATTACGGGTTCCTGATTGATAACGAAAGAATCGTTCAATATGAAGAAAAACTAAAGTAGTCTACAGCTACCCAGTATCATAGTCTATAATGT
The DNA here is from genome assembly GCA_013266295.2 of Branchiostoma floridae x Branchiostoma japonicum. Lineage (NCBI taxonomy): Eukaryota > Metazoa > Chordata > Leptocardii > Amphioxiformes > Branchiostomatidae > Branchiostoma > Branchiostoma floridae x Branchiostoma japonicum. The sequence continues at coordinate 13,828,313 of CM023838.1, forward strand.
TTTGAAAAATGTTTTACCTATCTTGAATGAAACATATTCTATAAGTTCTAAATGTTTCAGGAAGTTCCGAACTCAGTACATACGGCGCCGTATGCATTGACACGGGCCGCAGTGAACTTCTGGTGGGTGGTTGTCTGAGAAATTACGGGTTCCTGTCCTGATTGATAACGAAAGAATCGTTCATTCTAAAGGAAAACCACCACAACTACAGAGTTTTATAGTCTGTCATGTTTTAAAATGTTTCCCTGTCCCGAGTTAAACATAATCCATGGCTCTCAACTGTTCTTAGTTAGCCTCTACCAGACTCCAGGAAGCGGTTGGAAGGAGTAGAAATTGGCCAAAAAAGAGAGGTAACATGCCGAGGGAGTTGGTCCGCTAAAGAGTAGAGTTTGCCGCGTGGGCTTCCGAAGCCTGATAGAGGCTAAGTTCTTAGTACCAATGCTGTCCTGACCGGATCTTCATGATGCGGCATCCGGACTGAAGTATCAGTACTCGGCGATACAGGGTTCTGACAGTTATGTGAAAAAAGAAACTACATGTATGTCGTTCAACGTACAGAAAAAAAGATAGCCGAAAACCTCGGCGACGCATTAGTTCTTTAGTTATCCTATTCTAAAGCCAACAAGATGGCACCCACCTCGCCCCAAAAATACTGATTGGGTGCCCAAGTCTACTTGTATATCACTTTATCTAAAGCCCAAGAACTAACATCAGGCCACAGCAAGTAATTTTGTTGCCCTCTGATGGTGGTCAACATGCCCAAAATGGGCAAAAGCCATCAGTTGTTTCAGTGACAAATGGATGTTGTAATAGTTGGCACAATATAGGTAGATTATCATTAAATAAACGTATGTTCGGTAAATCAGCACGAACACATATTAAGTTCATACTGGTTTATGAGGCAGGTCATGTACGGTAGTTCAAATACTGGTTAGTTTCGGCTTCCACACAGTTCAGTTTATGAGTCACTCTGTCAGTGATTGAGCCCTGTGTTATGGTAGGCAGTCTCTGAACTCAGAGACCACCAGGGATCCAGCAAAATTCAGTCATAATAGCTCTAGTTTCATGGCAAGTGTTGACAGCCTAAGGTGTTCCATTGCATATGAATATCCAGTGTTGAGCGTAGTAGCTGCCCATGATGATACCACACTATTTTCTACAATTGTTCTAGTTAATTGAGATGTATACACATCTACAAGGACCAGTAATACTGTTGAGTTCAGGAATAGAAGACCTGTTGGTTGTGATATCATGTTTTGTCGCCTCAATTCTTGTTCAACAAGGTTTTTTATCTCCAAATTTTAAAATGTAGGAATCTTGTGTTTTTTTACCCAAAATTGTTTTTTTTCGCCCTCTCGCATTAGATTTGGAGTCTGCAGAGGATGTCATCCATAAAATATACTTGCTGTGGCCTTACATGTACATTGTACTTTGTTGGCCACCCATAAGTCAAGACCATAGCATATCAGGAACACGAGATATCAAATGCCATGGAAAAGCTATGCGGACTCTTACCTTCAATAATAAATAAATGCACTGCCCATGTATCATTGTAATACATATGAAGGTAAAACGTCTGGTTTTATTATCACCCCTTTGATCAGAGGTTTGTTTCTTCATCATGACATTCTCATACACGTTAGTTTGTACATAATTGCATGCCAGTTCTTACACTGACCCATCAGCTTTCCACTCTAAGTATTGACCCTAATTATAAGGCACAGTGTATGTACAAAAGCAAATTGTACTACATATTAATCATGTGTCTTAGGACTTGAGGGAGTTCACAACTCTAGGTGTAATGGACCAATATACTGTTCTGTTCCACATCAATACAAATCCAAGTTGCTACCGGGTATTCTAAAAGCTGTTATGCCATGTACAAGGAATGAATCATGAGCAGGAATGAGTCTTGAGCATTTTTATCATGCTATTTGAATAATTGTGCCATCTTGATCACAACCATCATTAAAAAATCCAGTAGTAATACACTCAATGTACTAGTACTTTGTTCTATACTGTACAACTGCCAACTTTTCATGTCACCACTGTTCTTCAAACGCAATATACCTGCCATTATTCTAAATTCTTTGCTGATCACAACTGAATGATTGACAAACATTGCTACAAACACTGCAATACTTTGTCCACTTTTCTTTTTCTGTCAATTCATCCAATGATTTTAGTACACATCTTTCAGTACCTTCATTATCTTTCAATTGTTACAACAAGTACAAAAAAATGGTTTACTGCAAACTCATGCCCGAGGGCTAATTGCGAATACAAAAGGAACATTGGATTCAAGCGATACATACTAGTAACTAGACACAACAAATGACTAGAAAGGTAACATTTGCATAGCAAATGCATATTGTTTACCTTCGCATATGATCTGCTCTGTTAATTGCTACTCAAACAAATTCATATTATTTATGGTGACAGGAGTCTACATCCCTCCTGTTATTAAATTGCAACATGTAACCCAACACTAGTTACCATGGTGACAGACCTCTGGTTCAGGTCATTGACCTTATTTGTTTGGAGAAAAAGAGGAAGAAGAAACAAGACTCAAGAGCAAAAACAATATGTTTCCCTTCTGCAAAGGTAAACATAAAAACTACAGTAACTGCTAAATCTACTGGTGATCCAAGAATAGTTCCATCAGTCTGGTCAATTGATAACAAAACTCTCTGTACACAACCAAAGTCTCTCACCTTCCAAAATTAAATGTTTGTTGATTGAAAGCAACATGTCTGTGTAATACCTATACATATAATATTGTTGAATATAATCAGCAAATGTAGTAATTCGGTATCATATGGTCATCATCACTTTCTTCCCCACTTGAAATGTCATCATCTGATACCATATCCAATGACCCATCATGATCTACCTCTAACATGGGGAAGATTACAAGACAGGTAGACTGTTGGATGGGCAAGTCTGGTACATGCTTGCTAAAGCAGTCATACAACATTTTTAATGTAGTCCCTAAAGATGATGTGTGTTTCCTTAGGACTGCATGCTTGCCAATACTCATTTGGTCATTCGTGTTGCAGTCATTTGCAATGGCCAGCTCTGTACAATCATACTGTGTTTGAAAATGGTCAAACACATTCTTCATCTCCTCCCTAATCAGCACTACCTCTTCTCTGGCCCGCTGAAGTAGATGTAGATTGTCGATCCCCTTCCTTTGTACACTGCGGGGTACCCTTGATGCTTCCTGCAAATTGACCAAGATCAGTTTAGTTTCAATAGCACCACTGTCTCCTGAGTGCAATATGTATTACTATCATGATTTCAGTCAGGGATGATTTGTCACTATGACATAAATCCATTAATTATGGAAAACTGAGAAACACCTGTCACATTGCAAGTACAGTGTACTGTGTATTGTACAGACAACTTTGCCAACCTCACCATTACTGATGGGTCCAGGCACGAATACCCCTGCCATTCAGGATCTGTGACGTCTTGGAAGTCTCCAGATGGTGGCAGGTCAGAGGTGGTGGGCTCCCACTCCACAGCATTATACGCGTTTACAGCCTTCTGCAGTTTTGTGTTGGAGGTCGTCAGCTGTTTTGACAGCTTTGACGAAATTGCTTGGCCATCTGCAAGGAGGCACATATACACGTAAGTTAGAGGATGTTGTCAAACAAAATCGTTGGGAAAAAGCTAACATCAGAGAAACAGAACCTTTTTTTTTACCAAACTGTAAGAATACAAGAAGGAGAAAAAGCTATGAAATGAGAACTTCATGGTACACCAAAGCTGTAATAGACTTGGAGGGGCCAAGTTGTTAAAGGTCAAAGACAGGATAACACACATACATGTCAGGTCAAGGAAGCCATCTCAATCAGAAATAAAATAGTCTTTTGTACATGTAATCTTGGCCAAACTGTAGAAAAAAGGTTGAGAAGTCAGCAAATATTCAGCTTCCGCATGAAGAAATACCATAGACAGCAGCAATAACATAACAAGCAAAATTCATATGTACCTTGCTGTACTGTAAATTGCCAAGGGTATCTACTTACTAGGATATTTTCTCTTGAGGGAGATCAAAAATGATCTCTCATATGCGATGCCCCGCATCTTTGACAGAAGACTGGTTCTCACATCCCAGTCTACCTCTTTCATGGCGTTGACAAACTCTTCGCTAGATTCAGTCCAACGTTGTGAGATCTTGTGTTTTCGTTCCACCTCTTTTAGTTCTTCATCCAGCCTGAATAGAAAGAAGTATTGCTTAGAAATGGAAATACTCTGCACCACCATACACAAAAGACATACAATTTGTATAGTAAATTCATTGCTAAGATGTCTTGATTTTTCCTGTGATATAACATTTTTTTTACTACAAATGTACAATGCATTTGCATTTTGGAATATAAGACAAGTTAAGCATAAAGCTCCATAACAAGTTGCCATTCTATGCATAATTCTCAGGCTCTGCACAGCAGTATGAAAATCTTTTAATCCCCGTATGAATCCCTGGTTTGTCTAGAGTGAGCATTGTCCTTTACAGTGAATTAAGAAACTTTTCCAGTTACTTGTTACATTAAATTTAGTACTGGTATGTAACCATAAAATGTTTGGTATCTTATCTATAACAAATTGTACTTGTTGTACATACTTCAAGAATGTTGACTGGTAGACAGCTGCATTATCTGTCTGGCCAGATGCTATCTTCTCCCTAGAGTGGTACAAAATGCAACATGTAGAAAGAGTAAGAGACAATGGGTTTACAACTCTACATACTATTTGGCCTCCCTGTTCTCAGTCCACTTAGATTTACAAAATCAAAACACACACTTCAATAACATGCAGAATGTTCTAAATACATGCAAGCTAACATTATGAAATAGAAATATTTTATCTAGGAAAACAACCACAACATGCAGCATCTTTTCATCTCTACCTTGCAAGTGCTTGATATAAACAAATATGACCAGCAGCCTTTTCAGTAAAATAGTTCACTAAAAGGGTCTTTTTATACTCAAATAACAAATGCTCACCTCACTGCCTTTAATTGAAGCCGCTTAACAACATACAACTTCTTCCACTTGCACATTGTTGCTGCTGCAAAAAAAAAGTAAAAAGGTAAGCAAGTACTAATTTAAAAAGTAACAAGTAACTTACAACTTAAACAACCCAGTTGAATCATGCCACTCACTAAATTCAGTAATGTTGTAGTAATGAATCTTTACAAACAGCAATAAACTTTAGTTACCAACTCATACATGAATACACATAGAATAGTGTCTATCTGTGAAAATATCTAATGCTCTATACCATCTAAAAATCAACATTTATGTACATACATTTACTGGTGGAACTCTTGCCCTTGTCAATGGCCTGCTTTTCCCTCTGGGACCATAGCTCTATGTCACTCAGTGAGACTGGAAAGTAAAGTTTCGTACATGTATATACACGGGCAACCAGAAATAGATACTTTGAACTAAGAATACCCAAGTTCCAGATCAAAGGATCTGTAATGTATTCAAATTTTATCCCATTTACAGACAAGACAATATTAGCATTTGATATGTGTTATTGGCACATCCAACATTTTTCATAATGCCTCTCTTACATGGCTGCTGCAGCACAAAACAGAAGTACCTGGAGAAGTACCATCCAAACTGTTTGTCGAAGGATGCAACAGTAGTTGCAGGAGGAGCTAAGGTCTAAGGTCTCTCTTACAATTAGAGTGAGGAAGTAAAATCTCTCAACCTACCATTAGCATCATGCATGACTGATGAGAGGGCTTCTTCAGCAATGCTGATAGTCTTCAGGGCTTTGTCCATTTTTCTGTCCAGTGTAATGTCTAAAATGTGCATAAACGTATAAAGGTATGGAACTTTAAAACCTGTACACAAAGAAATGTACATAAAAGCAACTGTCAAAAGCATTTATTTATCCCCCTCAAGAATTGCATTGTGTGCATTCTGTATGTTTGATACCTTATCTTCTGGATATGCTTTGCTCGAAATTTTTGAGTGATAATAACATCATGCTCTCTCTATATATAATTAACTGCAGTGGTGCTTATCATTGGAAACTTTGGAAGAGGAGACTCTAGCATGGGTTGATGTGTTAAGCTGATCATGCCTTAATATGTACCAACTTTGCATAAGTAAACATAAAGTCTGGTGGCTATCTAGATAGCCTTTATCCTTTTATCCTAGAATGGTGACCTAAAATCCAGTTCAAATCCAGTTCAAATCCACATAAACTCGCTTCGCCCATCCTTTAACTAATACTTCAAAAATTTTAGTGGGCTGTTGGAAAACAATGGGTTTAGTACACTTTTCTCTGTGGTGTATTACTTAAAGGTTAATGAGGTATGAGATCCTGAAACTCTAGTTGCTGTTAGAATAACAACGCATTTAGATTACTTCTTCTAGGCCAAAGATACTTGCTGAAAATAACAAAACAAAGAAAACTAACCAATGTCAATAGTCTTCTTCAGTGAAAAATGGAGTAAGGCATCTGTGAGGAGATCTACTCGGCGGGAGGGTGACATTTCCTTTGTCATGCTGCCAAATCTCCTCAAAAACGCCCACACACGTTCCACTGCCTCTCCATCTGTCAGGCCGAATCCGGCACATCGCCTGGTGCTGTATTTGATCTGCCATATGACAAAAAGTGGCGTCCATGTTAACTATGTCCACAGATCAGATATGCACTGTACAGATATGGAAAATTTGTCGACCAGAACATTTTGAATTACATGTATTATGATAGATGTCATCAATATACAATAAAATTTACCTGGCAAGCTGACTTGTGGCCAAATGCATGGAACACATCAAGTGCCACTGTTATCCTTTCCAACAGACTCCTCCCCTTTTCTGTTTTCTGAGAAGGCAAACAAGCATCCCATAAATTAATGCTTGACATTCATTATTTGTCTCAAGGAGTGTCAAGGGGAAATGCTATGTGCACAATACATGTAGCTGCACCAATTGAATTTCTTGATTTATGCTTTAAATTGATGATGTCTGGCTTTAAATAACATAATATAATTAAACACATCACAAGCTTGAAATTACACAGAAAATTACACAGAAATTACACAGAATTTGATAATCTTGTTATCAAGTGTTGACCATTAGTAAGACCTTCCAAACACAATTAAAAAAAGGTAGGTATAGGCTGGTGTGATAGCTTGTTACACATCTTTCACTGTCAGGGGCTGATTGAGCCTCCTTCTTGAAAGCTTGTGGCCATACAGCTCTAACTCAAACCATCTCTTGTAGCTATAGAAACCATTCAATAATAGGTCCATGTCTGCATAACTGCACACATCAACTTGACTGAGTTGTTACTGATTAATGATTCCTTGGCCATCAAGCTTCTGTAGGTGCCTAACTGCAGGATTAGATGTAGTCAGGCTAGCAGGTGGGAGTGTCAGGTCAAGACTTGTGTTAATGACTAGCAATGAACACTGTATGCAACAAACCTTTAGATGAGACTCAAGGATACAAGAGATGTCATAAATGATGTTTAGCTTGACATTCTTTCCTTCCACTTCTTCCAGTAGTCGTTCTATCAAGCAAACTGGGTATCCCAACCTATGGGTAACAACAAGGAATGTTTACATGTTAAGTGAAAACAATTATGGTACATGTATTATTCATTTTAATGACATCCTAGCTAGAACCCAATCAATTTAGTACATGTATTTCATTATCTATCATATACAGGCAGAATTGTAGAAATCTGATGCAGATTACGAATTTGTGTGTGTATGTGCATGTGTGTATGTGTGTGTGTGTCTGTGCGTGTGTATGTGTGTGTGTGTCTGTGCGTGTGTGTGCGTGTGAGTGCATGTGTGTGCGTGTGTGTGTGTGTGTGAGCTATACCCAAAGCTCCCTTACCACCATCACCCAAAAGGACAAACCCATTCCCGAGTTGGGTTCCACAGAATATGTTGAGGCAGAGGGGTCACTAATGAATATATATGTTGTGCCTTTCTTTGAATGAATATCTATGTGCAGTATCAACAAATACGTAGCAGCAAAACAAGCTTTTACCACTTGTCCATTGTCAGATTGTACGTGCATGTATATTCCTAGAAAAATCTGAAGACATATAGTAATAAAAACAATTATTGAATCTTTTTGTAATTCTAATTGCCTTTGCAAGGGTATGAATGATGTATGAATGAGTACATGTATATGAGATATAACCTACCGTTCGCCATGTGTCATGTTCAGGAAGAGCCTTGGAATTTCATGACGACACACACTCCCAAAAACGCCATTGACATCTAGTTTGGTCTGTTTTGAGCGGGATCTGATCGAGTTGCCAGCTTTGAAATTGCTACAGTCCTACGAAAAGAACATTGTGGTTAGGCAAGTACATTGCTAACATTCACTAAAGGACATTTTGCTGAAATTGATACATGAGTAACTTGTAGTAAACCAAATCTACAGATATTGGCTAGAACCAAGGAGGTTAGAGGGAGCTCTAACCTCCTTGCTAGAACTAGATAACTCATCAGCATCATTCATCCATCTGCCATTATAAGGGCTATAAATAAAGAAAAAAAGTCTGAATTGAGTCTTGTCCAAACATACATTTACATAACTCAACAACTCCTTTACATGTACAGTGGGAGGGCAATATGCCATTATAACATGCTAACAACTAGCACATGGCACCCAGGGTACATGTGTGTGCTTTTTAACTAGGGACCACTTGTAGTTGTATGACTGTACATGGATTTTACTGTATCAACTAAAGTTCCATCATTACAAAATATATACTAGTAATTGAACATGAAAATTGGCACCAGTACCAAGGAGACTATGAAATCAATCATAGAAATATCCACCCACTTCATCTGGTCTACTCTCATCGCAGTAGGACTCCATGTAGCTCTGTACATGCTCATCATCCACAAACAGACACTTTCCACGCAGCGGTGGTCCTATGCTGCTCCCAGAAGATTTTTTTCTGACTAGGCCAAAATTCCCGTCCAAGGAAAGTATCTGAGCACCATTCTCCTGAAGGAAAGATATCTTGCTTTTTAATACTGATGAGTGTAAACTACTTATTGAGTGCCATTGGGGCTTTTTGCATTTTTGTGGAATCCTTTTGAGTAAATAACTTTCAGAAAAAATTGTTTTACTTTACTTGCTTCATTTAGCAATCAAGATCTACATGCTGACTTTATCATTTAGTAAATCTCCACAATGAAGTAATTTGATGTTTTTCTATACTACTTTTCATTTCATCAGAGTAATCAAAATAGGTTTGATAAATACATCATAAAAAATATACCTTTGGACATGCAGGGCAGGTGGTGCCATCATCAAGTGATGGGCACAGGTCTTTCATGTTCCTTTCCCGGAACATGAGGTGACGGAATTCCGCAATGGGCTGACCAACCAGTGCATGGTATAGTGTCTGCATCTGTTCAATAAAAAGGGAAATAAACTCTGTAAATAGAACTAAAGCCACATTGAACTAACAAAGGTTACAGATTTATCTTTCAAACCATATCATAACTGTCCAATCAATAACTACCTTGATCAAGAAAGTCATGTCATGTATGTGGTGCTTGTGCAAGGGTATTTTGTAAGTAATCCTCATAACTCAACAAAGTTAGGTAGGTAGGAGGGCCTTTCTATGATACTGCAAAAGCACTTCATGGTTTGATATCTTATCTTCTGGACAATGCTATGGTCAGGATTTTTAAGCAGATAGGTCCTGGGACAGGAAGTACAGGCCTACTGCATGCAGCCTCCTAGTAGTGCTTCTTTTAGTGACTTTATTCATACCAATCAACATAGCTGCAGTAGCTTTCCTTGTACAATGTACTGATTTGAAGTTCATTACAGGTCAACATTATTTCGCAAAGGTCCTGATACTCTTAGTTCCATTATGTGGTCCATGATTTCTTTCTGTTTAAATAAAAACAAAATACATGTACAATGTACATAGAATATTCTAACTCTGAAAAGTTTACCTCGCTGTGCGAAAGATTATTCTTCATCCGAAGTGTTCTGCAGAAGGCCTCCACAGACACCTGGGATTCTAGACCCAGCAGCACAAGCCACTCCAACAGGGACGTGGAAAATGCTGTCTTTGGATCTGTTGCAGTGGCCCCCCACAGCCCATACTTCAACAGAGTGCAATTGGCTTGCTCGCAGTTGCAGAAGCTTATTTCTAAATACTGGAAGCGACCTAGAGGAGCAAGTCAATGTGTCAAGTAATGGCTATCATGTTATCAATATCATAATCGGTATCCAATATGAGTCATATATAGACCCAATTTACACCAGGCTTCACACGTCCTGCTAAATTCTTAAGTGGACTTTTAGCCAGATATGTTTAGACTGGTATGAATACAAGTTAGCCTTCTAAATAAGAAAGGGTCTTATTTGGATAGTGGTCCAGCTCAGGAGGAGGATTTGTTGAACCTGACTAAAAGTAGTAAAACCCTTATTTAGCAGGCTACCGGTAATTTGCATTCATTCCAGACTGGACATACCAATCTAAACCCCACTAAAGAATTTAGTAGGGTATGTAAAGCCTGGTATGAATTGGGTCTCTATATGTATTGTACATATGTTCACACAATCAAGTACTGATTTTTGTGGTGAGAGGTCTATACTAGTAAATAGATCTATCACAAACATATCAATACATACGGTATTGTAACTTCAGCTTGTTAAGTCCAACTACTGGAAAGTGTTGTACTTGTAGACTGAATGTATGGGATGTAACTTCAAGTTCAATTCTTAAGCCTTCACATCATAACTATTAAGGACATTCATGTGGACATAATAAATATAAAACATAACTTATAACAAGCAATTAATATATTCATGTGCACATGTCATACCTGCTGAGTCAAACACCCTTACTGACTTGAAGAACCTGTCTCCACACCTGCAGTCTTCCTGAGGTGGCAGCTGCATCATGTTGCTCAGCCGGTACGGTTGAAAGAAGCCATTCTACAAAAAATACCAGTAAAATCACATCATTACTAGTTTGTACCAAATGGCAGTGACCCTGTATGTATCAACCAAGGACATTTTTTAGTACTGGACTATTTCTATGGAGTTATAATAGGTAATTCTGTGAAAAATATATCAGTTCTCTGCTGAAACATTCAGTGTCCATTCATCCTCACTAAATCTGGCAGTCCCAATAGAAAATTAGACTACAAATGTATAACAAGTGTCCATAGGCGACTATCCTCCGTGAATTTTTATATTTTGCAGATTGGGAACATTATAGTGCACACTGTGCACTACATATCATTTATTTGATAGGGTATCGTAGTAGGTGCAAACCATAAGTCACAATCCCAACAGATACTCATAAACGAATATACACAACAACCACCGAATATTTGCTTAGAGAGCCTTGCCTACCACATAACTACTTAACCTACGGCCTATTCCACAGGATTATAAAAATAGGGGTGTTTCTAAAATATCAATTTGCCTCAATATAAAATCCGCTGCAATTAAAACAAAAACACGTGTATCAACACGGACATAACGGCACACCACATGCCCAATTACATAGAAATACAACGTACAGAACCATGACTTTTACGTGCGAACACATTTGACAATTTCTCCCCATTCATAAACCATTAAATTCCGCATCTGGTCCGTATTAACGACCATACCGCACATCTGCCTGAGAAAGTCTTTCCCCCACCCCCCGCTATTCCAAAGAACGGGTTTTTCGCGGCCAGTCTCATATGCCACTAAATGTAGGGATGCTACTATAATATTACATTGACCGTGAAAACACCTACAGTAAATATTGATATATGTGCATCATCACGGGCATGCCTGCAGACGACGTATAAAATTACATGCCGATTGAACAAAGGGAACCATGGGTTTTAGCTGCGAACACGAAAAAACCGGCTGACCACAATACTCCTGCAGGAGGTATGCCTCCTTCATGGAGTAATATTAGCCGGTAGACTTGACTGAACCAGGTAATATTATTATATCATAGTTGTTTGTCCACCAACCTTCCACTCCTCTGGTACATGAAAGGAATTGATGTGCTCTTCCAGTAAACACTCCTCACAGAAGGTGGCTAGTGGTGCACATTCCCTGCACCTGTATGCTGCAGGCTTCCCACACAGTGTGCCTGTACATTTACTCCATCTGGTGCAGGTGCTAGAAATGGGTGCGGCCAGTTTCAGGCTTGTTTCATATAGCGAGTCTCTTATGGTGGTCCAAGATTCATACTCCCTTTTCTTCTGCTGTACGTAAGGCGAGTCGGTTGTCTGGGGTTGGGAAGGCTGGGGATCATCATCTTGTAGGGAGAATGGGAGCTGTGGTTGTGATGTGACAGGAGAACTAGTTCTTGCTTTCGGCAGTGGTACTGTCGTGCGAGGAGGTATTCTGACATATGTCACTTTATTCCTACCACCAGGGATCAAATCCTTGGACTTGATGCGGGGTGCCTTTCCTCTGCAATTCGTCTTCACTGTGACTTTCCCCATGCCTAGAAAGAGGTTTAATATCATTAGTTTCTCTTTGACATTTATATTTTTTTAATAACAATTGACATGTTCATAAAACATCCTAGATCACATTTCCTTCTACTTTACACCAGGCGGGAGCATTCGTCTTTTAGCCAAGCAATTTATGGACATATCTCCCGGCAAATCCTTCACGTGAAAATCGTAACCAAATGGCAAGATGGTACGCCACCCCAATTCTACAGGTTGTGATATGGGGGATAACATACACCCCCCCCCCCCCCAACATTAGCATCGCCCAGACACTGGGCAAACGTTGCAAACTGGATAACGTTACTGTTTTGCATGTCCGTTTGCATACTGTTTTGTCGGTACAAATTGTTTACGATTTTCCCAGGATTTTGCACCAGAATTAACGATCTGCTTGGATTGATTGAATGGGTGCAATTTTGCACTAAATATTACTGCAACTTCTAGAGACCACGTCTAGTTCACAACTTCTAGTGACGCTACAAGACCCCTCATCGAACTTTACCGTTCTACATCTACTAGTACTACTATATAATTTGTATGGAAAAAGGATAATGTATATGCTTGTCAAAAATCCCTTACCGTGCAAAACGTATGTGACTTCAGATGGTTTCGATGATAACAATTTCTACAACGACCGGCAAACTGGTGACGGCCTTGTCCGTGACGCGCCGGATAATTTGAGTAGTTAGAATACTCCACACAGTAGTACGATGCGTCAAATGAGGCTGGTTATGTGTCCCCGTGATGTCGGCGAGTCAGACAACCGTGTGTAGGTCAGTTGAGGATTCCAAAAGTATTTGACGACGAGATATGTCCCGTCAAAGTTGACCTCCTACTCATTTTCGCGTGTTTTTTTCTGGACGCCGCCATATTGGTATATCCCAAGAAGCACCGCGCACCGCGAGCTACCAATCATCATGCGATCATCCTAGTTGACGATCATGATCACTCGATACAGAACGTCTGATCGCGATATTCTGATCAACTAGGATACGGAGAATATATTCCACACCGTCGTGAAACGGGTGATTGCCGATATTCCAGTCCGTTCTGTAACGTTGATCGTACCACAATGGGGTGATTGTATTGAGTTTAGTTATATTATAACAACAACAAATGGCAACATTTGCAAGGGTCGCTAGGTGTCGCGTGAAACAGGTATCCTATCTTACACATACATAGTGTTGCAGAGAGTGTAAATGTATACAAATGAAGCATCTTATTTCTTCTGCTGGCGTGTGGAGATAATCTTGTATCTTCATGTATATTTCCTCCTTAGGTCTGACTGAAGAAGAAGAAGAAGAAGAAAGAGAAATGTCCGTAGAGCTTGAAGGGGAGACTTCGATTGGTGGACTTAGTAAGTTTCAAAGTATCTCATTTTTTCACAGCATGGCATGCTGGGATACTGGTTTCTGTACTGTGTAAAAATCAGCAAGGGAACTTCCAATCCCGTTTACTTCAACTCAGTTATCCCTTTATGGTTAGCCCGAGGCAGAGGAGACAAAACACGACTCGATCCTCATGTCAAATTGGCAGATATGTGAACAGGAATCGATGGATCAGTAATATCCTCGGTTTCAAATCCATGTTGCATGTTTACTAAAATATTTAAAAAGGTTGGGTTGGATATCTAAGGACGATGACATCATAAAGCTATGTACCGCTACCCAATCTACTGCTACATGTTTATCTAACTGAATTTTGGTGTTCATCCACTTAAAGTGGTTGTGAAAGAAAGTGGCAAAGAAGTTTATTTATTTAATTTCAAGAAGTCATTTGTCTTGTGATTAAAATGAGATATTGTTTGTGTGATAATTCAGCCGGGAAGTTATGTTAAAACGCACTTAAAAAGTGCAATTTTAGCCATCCGAGTGCGAATGCAAATGAGATGCAAATGATATGCGAGACGTCAACGTGATGAGTCCCAACCTACTACCATGGCGTCGCCTGTAGATTTAGACGTGAGTACCTTGGCACGTAAACCTAAAATCCGCGGAAGATACTGTTAGCAGGACGCCCAAATGGAGCCAGCTGCAAAAATTGTCAGAATACTGGACGGATATTTCTCCACAAATTCCCGCTATTACATTCAGAAAACGCGAGAAATTATGGGTGAAACATCAGTACTCATTATCACTATACTCAGCAGAGTAAACGTTGTGAGTACGCAAACACTACGAGTCGTGTTTTGCATCACATCATTCGGCAAAAAACAAACAAAATCGCGGACTATTGTTTTCGTAATTTGTTACAAAATGAGCTACGGCCGCCCGGGAACGTGGCGCATGGCGCGGGCGTTACAAGACATTATAAGTACAGTACTCTTTCTTCAACATGCCAGAGGAGCTTACCACTAATTTAGAGGAATAACTTGTTCCCTCTAGCCGTGGAATCCTTCTTCATTCATTAGATCCGTGGCTGCAAAGTGCAAGTATGTCCAGCGGTCCTCGGCGGCTTCTCGCACCGCGAAAATTATTTCTCCCGGCATGGCGAGCGTATCGTCCATTCCACAACACGTTCATCGCCACTCTCCTTGTCCATTATGTCATATTGCTTCTGATTTCGGCAGTTGGCCTTCATATCTTCTTTCACGGCGATCGGGGGCATCTTCTTGCAAGCTACTTCATATTTTTGTGCTTCCGAATTCGCACCCGGTACAAGGTATTTACAACACAATAGACTGGTGTCTGCCGTGCCAAGAGAAATCCCCCCAGTACTAAAGCAAAATCCATTGTAATTGGCTTGACGAACTACGTGTATCTATCCCATAGAAGCTTACATTTTTGTGGGTAGACACATTTTTTGGGAATGTATTTTGAGTTCAAACGCTAAATTTTATCGTAGTAGCCAGCCGGCTCCGTAAGCGAGCCACGCCACAGATGGCTATGGGGTACGCACGCCTCGGCGGTGCATCAGCTTCAAGTGCCTCTCAAATACGGTTTTTGTGCAGGGAATTCGATAGATATTTTTACCACGTGAAGTGGAATATGTGTTCTCTTGACATGCCAAAATTTGTCCATGAATTATGTTTCCTTCAAGAGATACGGGCGCTTCAAATGTAGGCTATACCCACAGGCGGCCATAGTAAGCTAACGGGGACTCATCACGTTGACGTCACGCCTGTTGCTCATTAGTCCCCCCAAGGAGTTCAGAGTGGGCATTTCTAAGTCGCCGTTTTAGCAAGTTTATCCAGGAAAATCGATTTAAACATTGCATAGTTGTTTTCAGAGAAGACCAAAATTTTACATTTATGATAGAGGACATTTTCTTTCACAACCACTTTGATGCAAGACGAAAAAAAGGGGTCAGGTGCAAGCAGGTAACAACATCAGGCAGGACATTAGCTTTGCTTCTGGTTATTCACTATGGCAGAAATTTTTTGACCTCATGATGAAACTGTCCTGACTATAGTACAGTACAAATATAGAATCTGGCGATGAGTGCCATAGATGGGAAAGATCCTGTGAGTGATAATTCAATTCTATATTGTTTCTACACCTTCCAGCTGAAGAAGCATTGGAGGAAGTACGGCATGTTGCCAGTGGTCAGTGGCATTTTACCATATATACTAGTATTAGGAGTGTGTATGATGTGTATACACATAATAGATTAAAGTGTGTACTGAATTCCACTGTTACAGCTGTAAAATATTTATTATCTGTTTATGACGTTAGCCTCCTGTGCAGACTTTTATAGCGGCCTGTGCTTTTTTTTTCAATGACTTTGGCGTGAGGGAGAGCTGTATTGGGGAGAGGGCTGTGCCTGCTTCCCCCTATACAGCTATTCCAGCGCTTATTCAAAGAAATCTATGCTGCTAGAAACGTCTGCACAGGAGGCTATATCAGGTCATCATGCAGACAGATATTGACTGAAGAGCAGTAGATCTAGAAATAGAAGGTGTCAGTCCATCTCCCTTGATGATGTTAATGTATAGGTTCATTCAGGAAAGAGAGGGGGAACTTCTCATACCTTAATACTTATCCTCTTTGCTTGAGACATAAGGCCAGGACTTTTTCCTTCCATCAGGGTTATACCATACTGTAAATCCAACCTTCATGGCTACCCAAAAGGGGAATGTCATTCAGAATCAGAGTCACATGTGACCATAATACCTTACCCACCATGAGTTCTTAGACATCATGATTGAGTATAACAGTTATACCACCATTTAAACAGTTACAACAACTGCACCCATGTACCGTGCAGGCCAGGTTCAGTAAGACATTTGTTGACCTGGGTTATTCGTTGTTGTAGGAGGCCGGAGGCTGGTCCGAGTGTGTGAACACCAGACATTGACCATTAGTTGTCCTGCTGGACGACAGATCCGCATCGTGTCCGCCCTGTACGGTCGGACTTCCCGGGACTTTTGCCCCCACAGCATAATCCGCACCACCAGCTGCCAAAGCACCAACAGCCTGGCTCGAGTGAGGACCAGCTGCCAGGGGAAGTCCAGCTGCTCTGTGAGGGCCTCCAACAGCGTCTTCGGGGATCCTTGTGTTGGCACCTTCAAGTACCTGGAAGTCAGGTACACCTGCACTGGTAAGTACATTTTTTCTTACCTGCACTGGCCCATTTTCTAGTAGGCCTGTCATGCTACACTAAACAATACTGTTTTACACTACAGCAGACACATATTTTGTACAACGTCTGGGTTATCTGCAGCCTTAAAATTTCCTTTTTATAGTCATGTGTATCTGTAAACTTTTCTTTTGTCATGGCCAGATTGCGACATTCTGAACATTCCTACAAATGTTCTACCACCACAGGTCCTTTCAGCAACTGTTGTGGTTTAATTGTAGAACAATATTATCAATTAATGTACATTACCAGTAATTCAGTTTATTAAATGAATACATGTATAATTCCAATTTCAGGACGGCCAACAAATGGCTGTACCGGTTGGACCCGCTGGTATGACCGTGACGACCCGTCTGCAACAGGAGACTGGGAGTTGCTCTCCAACCTCCGCCAGGAGAACCGCGGGCAGATCTGTGCCGCACCCTCGGGCATCCAGGCCCGCGTCAAAGGAGCCAGCACCCCCGCCTCACAAACTGGGCGGCGGTTCCTCCGCTTTGACCCAACAGTTGGGTTCGTGTGCAGGAACAGCGACCAGAATGGCCGCAACCGCTGTCTCGACTACGAAGTGCGCTTCTGGTGCCCGTAGGGAGCAAATACAATTAAATACTCCACCACTTTGGAGCCTTGATATTAAGAACAAAAACAGCATCCTTTGTTCAGTAACACATTAGAAGTGGTGCTGTCTGAGTTTAGAAGTGTGTAGTTCTTTTCCCATATCAAGTGCATAGGCTTTTTTCTGTGATGTTTGTACCATTGTATAATGATGATAAAAATGCATCTTTTGCTGATGCTGATAACAAAGATGATGTTAGTAAATACATATATGTATTCAGACTCATAGCTGTAATCATTCTAACATAGACTGATAGAAAGGAAATCCAGATAAGTTGGACCTTAGTACACAGCTCATGTAAATCATTAAATTTAACATGACCTACTCAACACAACCTGTTAATGCCAAGGGACACACAGCTAACTCAAAACTTAATTTTATACAGACCAACCCAACCCCAAACTTGCACTGTGAAATAAATACTTGTCATGCAGGCAGTATGCTTAATGCACAGATTTTTTCTCTTTATCGAATATAAAGTATGTGGTAAGACGTACAGACGGAGGAGACATACACACAAGAGGCTGTATTATTTATATTTGTCCAAAGCTACCATATATTGCATGTACCATATCAACAGAACTGTTCCTTTTGGGCTATTCCACTTAGGGAGGGGTGGACCAAAGGCAAATCGTGTCAAATAAAGGAATAACATAATCAGTGAAAAGTAGGTATGGAGAGAGGGGTTTATTTATATCATGGGCTTCAATAAACAACAACGGTATGGGATATGGAACAAACCAAAAGGATTAATGGATACAGGATCTTTAACACCACCCCCAAACTATTTTATCATTAATCTCCAAGCAGATCTTTTGGTAGCTGGAAAGGCAGTATCAAATTGGCCAGGCTGTATCCATTTGCCAAGCCGTACCCAATACTTGGGTGGCATATTAGCACCTGGTCAATTTGATATTGTCTTTGCAGCCACTAAAAGATCTGATTGGAGATTATTTTATCATGGCCCTCAGTGCCACTTACCTTCCTTACAATATGCCACTCTAACACACAAGCGCAGAGACACTTCTGAACAGTTGTCATGGACTACTGTGCAGACAGGTTCATCATCTGTGCATAACTTTTACAACCATCTGTACCACATTGAAGGAATTGTACATGAAATAGTATATATAAATATATTTGTCCACTACACAAAGGCCTTGTCAGCTGCAATACGTGTTTCCCCTACCATTGTCACAATATAGGGCACCGATATCTTTCAATTGAACAGATACCACTATACCACCAAAAAGTGTACGGGAAAACAGTGACCGGTCAGCATACTGCAACAGACTGAAGCAAACCATAGAGCACTTATACAAATGTGCTGCAAAAACATGTGCAGCCATACTAAACATGGGTTGCTGTAAGTAAACTCTACGTTTGCCAACTATAGTTAGTTTGTAGTTAGTTTATTGTAGCATGATCTCCACACATGATGAAACTGTATACATCAATGCTTGAGACAACTACCGGTAACATACAAAACGTGCCATTTGTTGTTGTCTATGTCCTTGTATAACTAGAGCCAGTAGCACTGTATAAACACTTTATTTTATATACCTATTCTGCACATACACTGTATAGCAAATTAGTAGGAAAAAACATCAACTTTGCCCCTAGCAACTCAAACAGCATTTTTTAATACCATATATTGAGTACACACATATATCCCCTTTCCCCATGCACACTTCAAATATGTACATTAAATATCACATGACGCTTTTTTCTACCGTAATGTTTTGTGTATCAGTACAACAAGGCTGATAATGCATTTCGATCCCTGATTATTTCGACAAGAAATTGCATCCTAGACACGGTCAAAAAGGCGCCGCCCTGAAGTTATCATTTCAGAAAAACCCGCATCCAGCAGGGACAATTTAGATCGCTAGGAGTCCCAACTGACACTTGCAGATGATTCTGATAACTACATATTGTAACCAAGGCGGGTCTAATTAAACCTCCCTGTTGCAACGTTATATTTTGGACAAATCATTGATTATTCTTAGATATAGTATAGTCCGAGATAAAGAGAAGAGTTGTGGGATTTAACCAAACCCAAACCCGCCTTTACCTACCTTCGGTTCTTCTTTTGTAACCATGGTGATAAATGCCTGGTAATCATAAGTCCTATAAACTTTTCGACTTTGATGCATAGAAGTGCATATTTGACCATCTCACTGACAAAGGAAACTGAACATTGAAGGAAATGTTGTTGGTACTCACCATAAATGAGCCCCCACAAACATTTTGTTGTGAGGTCCACACCAAGAGCTGATATCGCACGGCGGTGTCAACTACTGGCTACACTCCTGAATTTAGCAATACGGTCTGGCTCGGACTTTGGTGCACACAGTTTGGGATGCCATACGTGACGTATTGTCTCCAAAAACGTGACGTAGAGATCCCCAAACGTAACGTCTTTCACGTATGTAATTTTGACATGGAAATTGCAGAGCCACATGTACGTAACGTATCCGTACGTTCGGCCATACAAGACATGTGTCCGACATACGTGACGTATTGACCCCAAAACGTGACGTATTGACCTCAATACGTGACGTTTTTTTACGTCCGTAATTTTGACGGAAATGATGCCATACGGTATAGATCCCAAAACGTAACGTTTTACGTATGTAATTTTGACATGGAAATTGCAGAACCACATGTACGTAACGTATCCGTACGTTTGGCCATACGTGACGTGTGGCCGAGGTACGTGACGTATTGACCCAAAAAACGTGATGTTTTGACCTCGAAACGTGGCGTTTTTACGTCCGCAATTTTGACACGGAAATGATGCTATGATGTGTCGACGTTTACGTTAATGTAACCTAACGTTAATGTAACGCATGGTATGCCGACGTTTACGTTAACGTAACGTAAGGTAGGTTATATTTATATATATATATATTGACAAAGTACATAATTTGCATAACGCAACACGCGCGACGTTCAAACGTCAGATATACACATAATTTCCTTTGGTTCCGCCCAATTCTGTAATAGATGTGTTCTGGTGACGTAATCTGTTTACGTTGTGTATGGTCTGGAATGAACAGTATTGATAATGGTCCACCGCGGGGTACGTAAGAGGTATAAATATACTACATGTCATGGTGTTGCACATGAGTGAAATGTACTGTAGTCATGTAGATAAAATGTGTGTGTGTGTCTCTCTATGTGTGTGACTGTGTGTGACTGTGTGTGTGTGTGTGTGTGTGCGTGTGTGTGTGTGTGTGTGTGATAATGTGCGTGGTAGTGTGTATGTTTATGTGTATGTCATGTGCGTTAGTCATGTGTGTGGCAGTGTGTGTATGTGTGTATAAGTCAGTAGTGATTAATGATCAGGACTTGTTGGGGACGCATTTGTCTGTTAATTGGTGGGAAGGACCATGGTGCAACAAATTTAATGCCAACAGCCTTCATCTGATAACTTAAAGGCAAAATGTGGTGGACTTACTCCAGGATTATTTCCCTCACTGGCATTACCCACTTAAATACATTGTACAGTCCCACATGCTTCACCATAAGAACCCAGGTTTGCGATAATATACTAGATTGAAATGCATTGATCAATTTTCTAAGCATTAGTGCTGCAAATATATTTCTGGCATTGTTGTTTAACACCTTTCTTCCAATGTCCTAGTTGCAGTTTTAAACTCCCTTACCTGTCCCAACTTTAATAGGCGGATCAAATTTGAACTGAAGCCTCTCCATGCCACAGGGAAAAGCTTTTCAGATTCAGATTCAGTTTTATTGATAATGACTTTGCATGTACGTGGCAATTCACATGCACATGAAGTGCGTCATCATTTACAAAGTAAATTCACCAGAAAAACATTAAAAGTTATTGTAAAATTACATATTTAAAATATTTAACACATATAAAGATGTAAAACCATGTCCAACTCGCTTATACATAACAGCTACGAGGCGCTCACAAACTGAGCGGTTAAACACAGTTAACCAATACAGTAAATCATGGTCGTGTTAGCAGTCAGCCTGATACAGTAGTTTCAGAGATCTGGGTATAAAAGAAAGTTCATGTCTCTTGGTTTTACTGTTAGTCATTGGCTTGTAACGACCTTCACGACGGAGGTTGTAACAGTTATCCTGGGGTGGGGTGATGAACTCATTCAAAGGCGAGCTACTGTCCCGGATTGTGTTGCGTAATGTCCTTAATGTAGCAGCGTCGCGTCTACTTGACAGCGAGGGCAGAGAGTCAGTAGGAACTCCAATGATTCTCAAACAACGTTTCTGGACAGATTCCAGCATGTTGGCGAGGTCTTTTGGGAGACCTCCCCACACAGGACTGGCGTACTCCAACAGAGGGCGAATAAATGACAGGTAGATCTGAATTAACGCGTCAGTAGGAAGCCCGGCCTTCTTGGCAGCAGCAAGGTAATATACACGTGGTCGAGATTTTGCCAGCATGTAGTGAACGTGAGTGTCCCAGGTAAGATTAGCAGTAATGTAAACTCCAAGGAGTTTGAAAGACGTAGTCCTCTGGATCACATGACCGGATATAGTTGGATGGGGAGGGACAGGAATGTTTGCCTCCATTCTTGCGCTTATAACCATGTCCTTTGTCTTTTTCCCGTTCACGCCGAGAGAGTAGGTCTCCCCCCATTGAACAATGGAGTCAAGTGCATTTTGAGTCAGACCAGGAAGAGAAGCCATCAACGTTTCGGAGGTTGTTAAGTCATCCGCGTATTTGACAGGAATAATGGACCTTGGTAGTCTTGCATCCAGCGAATTGATGCAGATGACGAAAAGTGTTGGCGACAGAAGGCCACCCTGTGGAACACCAGCTGAGACATCGTGGGACTTAGATAGGCAAGGGCCCCATCTAACCTTCTGTGTTCGACCTTCTAAATAGCTGCTGATGCTCATCCATAGGCACCGTCTGATGCCCATGTCAGCTAGAGTCATCAGAAGTTGACTGTGAGAGATGGTGTCAAAGGCACGGGTGAAATCAACGAAAACCGCGTGCACATCTCGCTTCGGGTTACTGTTTAGCGCTTCGTGCCATGTCTGTAGAGTGTAGATCAGCGCAGTAACAGTTGACCTCCTGGCCAGAAAGCCATGTTGGGACGGAGCTATGCTTCTGGCGGTATCCTGGAGAAGAGCATCCCTGAGCAGTCCTTCATACACTTTCCCTACACAGCTAACTAACGAAATTTGTCTGTATTCAGTTGGGAAATGTGGTCGTGGCTTCTTAGGCACTGCTCTGACTACGGCTTCCTTCCACTGCAAGGGGAACGTACAGCTATTGAGACATGAATTAAAGACATCACATACAACAGGTGCCAGTTCTTTGTGAAACTGTTTCAGTACCCAAGGCTTTTATGAGGCCTGATCCTTCTTGGCCATGTTGGCCTTGAAGGTCTTGCCATCAACTCTTGTGGAAGGTTTTTTTTTTGCATACCTCAATTACACCACCTTTGTTGTCACACAGTGCACCAGTTTTGTACAAGCTCTGAGTCCAAGGCCAAACTGTAAGGGTTGAACCACCCACACAGAGAATGACCATCTCTAATCTAATTCTTGCAATATTTGGAATGGTAATACCACTTTCATGCCTGCCTGTATTTTACATGTAGCTACATGCATATGTAACAAATTGCCAAACCGTGAAGAACATTCACACCACCAACGAAGGAAAGATGAACTTGAAAGAAAATGTTACATTATTGTTCAAAGGGTAGAGGGACTTGCATGCAAACAATAAATCTGAACTGGAAGAATCTGATGTGGTAGAATGTAGAGAAAATGGCTGCTGACAGAAAGTGCTGGAGCATTCTGACTGCCTACAATGTGTTGGAAGACACTGAGCCTGTAAGAGAGCTTTCAATTCAGCCTTATTGAATGAATGAATGAAAGACCTTTATTGTACGTTCATGCCGCGACGGGCTAGGTACAGGTCAAGACTTCACAAACACATAACAAAAATATAACAGAAAAGTGGAGACAAAAGATACACTACTTAGTTATACATACATAGGATCATATAAAGGTACTAAACTAGGCTAATACAAAGGTGTTCTAGTTACTGAGCTAATAGTACAGAGTGGTCAACTTCTTCTCGCTTCTTTGTACAATGGTAAATGTGGGAACAGATCATGTTTGTAATACAGGGTTTGTCTAGACGCATCAGAAATATAAATTTATCGTTTGCATTTAGATGTTCGAAGTATGGAAACTTCTCTTTGATGTGATTAAATAGCATAGATCTTTCCTTATGATATAAATTACAGTCTAAAATAAAATGTCGTTCATCTTCTATTCTATTCATATTACAGTATTGACAGAGTCTATTCTGGAGGGGAATGCGGTTGTGCCTTCCCGTTTCAATGAATAATTTGTGACAACTTATACGAAGTTTAGTTGCAGCCACCCTGTGTTGTATGTTGTTAGCCGATAGGTACTCTTCTTCTTTATATAAACATTTAAACAGACGGTACGTTCGCAACTTGTTACTAGCAGATGTATCTCTGTTGCGATCATTGTGGATTTCAGTAATAAATGTTTGGGTATAAATATCTTTCAATCGTTGGCTGATGGAGTTAATTATTGGTGATAGGTTTGTGCCTAGAGATACATCGGGGCGCCATACGTAGGCAAAACCGCATTCTTCCAGAGTTTTACGAATACCGGACGCCCAACATTTGTTGCCATTAGCCTCTAGTTGTACTTGACATGACAGGGCGTCCGCTTGTAGACTGTCAGCTGGCAGCGGATACGTAAGAAATATTTAATGGCGTTTAGGGAGGCCTCCACTTGCACTGGATACCTCCCTAGTCCTGCAAGGTTACAGGCTGATCTGGGAACGTTCAGAGATTGTTTACAGAATTTAAGGTGGACGGATTCAATCGGGCAGTGTTTAGGGCTTTTGGCTGAGCCCCAAATTTCTGAGCCATAAAGTAAAATAGGCTTTACACAAGCGTCGAAAAGTTTATTTCTAACAGATAGCGGGGCGTTGGCTTGGTCTAGTGACTGTTTAATTCCAAACAGAGCCTTCAAACCTTTGCAACTCAAGTATTTATTGTTTGCTTTAAACGTGCCAGCTGAGTTCACAATAATGCCGAGATAAGTATATGACGTTACAATTTCAACTACATGATTGTTGAATAAAAACAAACAATTTTTTGGTAAACGGCCACCCTTTGTAAATACAATAATTTTTGTTTTCTTTAGATTTACATTCAATTTCCAAAGTGTACAGTATTTTTCAAGATTATTCAGGGAATGTTGTAGCCCCTGTTTGGACTCGGAAAATATTACCAAGTCATCGGCATAAAGTAAGCAGGGGACCCTTTTGTTGTGCAGAACAGGGGGATTGCAGTGAATACTGTCAAATGCAGGTATAATATCACTCACAAATAGATTGAATAATGTAGGGCTTAAATTACATTCTTGCCGTACCCCACAGTTAGTAACAAAGGTTTCAGTCAATCCATATCTAGATTTAACACAATTTCTGGTCTTAGAATACATACCCTCTATAAGTTTTAGAAATCTACCGCCTATACCGAGCTTACTCAATTTAAGTATAAGACCATTCCGCCAAATAGAGTCAAAAGCTTTGCTGAAATCTACAAAGCATGCGTAGAGTTTGGTGTTTTTGCTAAGATATTTACTGACTAATGTATTTAGTACAAAGAGATTATCGGATGTTCTGAGGTTTTTTCTGAACCCGGCTTGATGAGGTTGAAAAAAGTTGTTTTGTTCGGCGTATTTAACGAGACGTAAGTTTAAAATAGAAGAGAATAGTTTCCCTAAACAGCTGATTATTGAGATTCCTCTGTAGTTGTCTGGCAAGAAGGTGTCTCCTGACTTGTGGATGGGAACGATGTGGCTGACTGACCATTCTTGTGGGAAATATCCGTTACTTAAACATGAGTTGAACAGATGGAGTAGTGGTTCTTTCAGAAGCATTTTGCCAGTTTTCAGCATTTCATTTAGAATTCTATCATTTCCACTTGATTTGTTATTTTTTAGTTTTGAAATTGCAGTGTCAAGTTCTTCTGAGGTAATTGCAGAATCTAAATGTGGATTTGAGGGGGGAAGGGTTCTTTGGTCATCGACGTTGGAAAGGCTTAAACTTCTGCCGGACTGTTTGGTAGCTTGTCTAAGTTCTTAAAATGATTTAGCCAATCTTCGTCTGAAATCTGTTTGCCTTCATCTAACTTTTCTGGTTTTAATTGTTTATTAAATTCCAAAAGGCACTTGGGTTTCTTTCTCTCAGGAAAGACAATTGATTAAGAATTTGTTGGTGAAAATCTCTTTTCTTCTTTTTTAACAATTTCTTATATTCTTTTTTACTTTGAAAGAATCTACTTCTTATCTCGGGATTACGTGGATTTTTTCAAGTAGCGAGGCTATGTTTTTTACTTCACGTTTCATTGCTATGCAGGTTTTGTCGAACCATTTCTTGTTTTGTCGTTTTCGTGGACGTTTCCTGGTAATCTTTAAACGAAGCGACTTCTCACCTGCCTCTCTCAAAATAGAACTGAATTCTAATACTTGTTGTTCAATTTCTGTAGAGGTGTTAACGTAGTTTGTATCAGTAAAAGAAATGGCCTGCAGTCTTTTGACAAAGTCAGTCTGGCTAAGGGAATTAATAAATTTCTCGGCGGACGTTTCGTTCCAATGAAACTGTTTTGGGAGTGGCTTGGAGTTTGTGCTTTTTTGTTTTACTTGGTCCGGGTGATTTGTTGAATTTGAACAGATCAGAGCCGATATCATGCAGTGGTCGGAGAATAGCGTTAATGGATTAACACGGAAAGATAAAATTTGTGAGACTAGGGGCTGGCTACAGATCATATAGTTCACTGTGCTGCTGCCGCGAGGTTGGTGGCAAGTAAATTTCCCTCGTAAATCGCCAGCTATCCGTCCGTTTAGCACTCTAAGATTTGCTTGAATACACAAGTTAGCGACAAGTCTGCCGAATTTGTTTGGTGGGGCTTTATCTACGTGTTGTCTGTCAGTGGAATAAGGGAAGCTGTTTGTATCGCTGTCTTCAGAGCTGTTATCGTCTACGTAATCGCGTAGATTTCCAAGACGCGCGTTTAAGTCGCCACCAAGTAGTATGAATCCATGTGAACTGTACTTAGATATTTCATTTTCTAGTATTTTTAAGGTGTGGTTCTCTGAGTATTTATGGGTTGTGGACGCACTGGGGCTAATATAAGACGAACAAATAAACAGATCTTTTGATAAACCTAGTAGCTGTCTGTCTATCTGCACCCACAGAACATCTTTTGATTTTGATTGTGCTTTCTTGACGTAGTTTTTGTACTCATTCTTGTAAAAGAAGATTATCCCCCCTGATGAGCGCTTCGCTCGCTTGCTCTTTTGTCGGTGTTGGTGGAAGTAACTGTAATTAGGCATGTTAATTTTAGTATTGTTTGTTGTCCAGGTCTCCAGGAGCGAGAAGAAGTCAAATTTGTTTACATAAGACACGAAATCTAAGTCTTCTAATTTGGGTCCTAACCCATGAACGTTCCAAACGCCGAAGCTTTTGCTTCCGGCGCCTGGAATTATTTTCATCTTGTTGACAATGCTTAATTAAGAAAAAGAGAAAATTGTGTCTTTACCTCACGAATCCACAAATTATACAATGTACTTGACGGGGTTTTAGCAGTTTAGTGTTCAAGAAGAAAATAATCTCGAACAACAAAACTTAGTCGTTAGTGTTTTGGTAACTTACAGAGCGCATACAAATTCTAAACTAGAGTTCCACGACCTCATACCTTCGCCAAATGAGGTTACCTCTATGACTGACTAATTATAGATTTTCCCCTAATTAGGCAAATAAGATCCTTATTTGAATGAATTACATCAGTTGATCATATCCTCCACCCAATGACAGTGTTATCTTAACAAAGAAGGCTATTCTAACATTTCCTCATAAATTATGCAAATGAGGTCCTGATTTGAATAAGTTATGTTGAATGATGTACACCTCCAGTCAACTTCGAAATGCGTAAGTATGAAAATGCCAGCATCAACCACTATGGAATTATAGCATTTTCTCATTAATTATGCAAATTTGGTCTTTATTTACATAATTAATATATGACGATGTTTCCCTCAGTCTTAATTACGCATGTCACAAGGTTGAATAATCCTATCATGGAAGATAGCTGAATTATAGAATTCCCTCATTAATTATGTAAATTAGATGCTAATTTTCATAATTGTCATCTAATTATGTTAAGCATCACTTAAGCTACCTACATACCAAATATCAAGACGATCCGTCAACCGGTTATTGAGTTATCCTAACCACTATGGAATTATAGTATTTTCTAATTAATTATGCAAATTAGGTCTTCATTTACACAATTAATATATGGCGATATTCCTCTCATTCCTAATTACCCATGTTACATGGTATAATAGTCCTATCATGGAAGGTAGCTGAATTATAGAATTCCTTCATTAATTATGCAAATTAGATCATAATTTGCATAATTGCCCTCTAATTATGTCAAGCATCACTTAAGCTACCTACACACCAAATATCAAGACGATCCGTCGACCGGTTATTGAGTTATCCTACTTTAAACATTTTCATACAAATGGCCCTGCAGTTCCAGAGCAAGCCGCTAGGGGGCCCAAACTTACGTCACTTCTTCCCGAGCACAAGAGCTACCTACCATCCATAAATCATCACCCTAGCATGTCCAGATCACGAGATATCAAAACCGGAAGTTCCACTGCAGTACCATAGCAAGCCGCCAGGGGCCCAAAATCTAATCACTTCGAGGTCTCATCAAGACCTACCCACCTACCAAATATCAAGATAATCCATCTATGCCTTCTCAAGTTATGCTGTTGACACACAGACACACAGACACACACACAGACACACACACACACAGACACACGGCCACGAAAACATAACCTTCTTGGCGAAGGTAATAAAGATATCATTGAAAACAAACTATGAACCTAACTGACCTATTGTACTAGTAGGTTGGTAACTACTGATAAGTAACGATGTACAATACTACGCATTTCAGCTGGTCCCGCAATGTTATGTAGAAAGAAAGTTTATTGCAAAATCATGCCCGAACTTCGAAGGCTAATTGCTTTTACAATCAAGTATACAATACAATAATGTATGACAGACAACAACTGTCTGGGAAAACCTCTACTACTACGCTAGTTATTATGGGGTTCGACTTCTTCTTTGAAGGCAGTGGATAATGAATAGTCCCACATTCTGCATAATGAGTGGGTTTTGTGATCTTAGTAAAAACGTAGTCTTTTGGTGATCTTCTAAATGACGAAAGGATGGAGAAATTGTGGTAACTGTCTGGAATAATTTGTTTCTGCAGGTCTCATAGTGAGAACACTGGCTAATAAAATGTGTTTCATTTTCCACTGCATTCATTGGACAATATTTACATAATCTCTCTTGCACAGGTAGTTTTCTATAGCGGCCTTTTTCTATCTCTAATGGATGCGCACTTATTCTAATCTTACACATGGCAGCTCGTTCGTCAAACTCATTGTGATATAGGTATTTTTCCATAGAGTATTCGCATTTAACAGTCCTGTAAAATCTTAGCTTGCCGTTATCTACAGACAATTGGTGAAAGAACGTTTGTACATACATATCAGTCAGTCTTCTCTTCAACAATGCACATATACTCTTGTTGTCTAATGTACAGTGGTTGGTATTCCATAAAAAAGAATAGCCTGCGTTGTTGATTATTTCTTTAACATGGTGTAGCCAGCTTTTCTTACCACTATTTCCCATATTGTGTTCCTGACAGAGTAATGCATCTACCAGTAGGGGGTGTGTGAAAGTGTCCAGTTGTTTGAGTCTTAACCAGTATTTAACTACACGGACGGATACATCTATATCTGTTGGGAACAACCCAAGTTCTGCCCTACTTGCTAGATTACTAGAGTTCCTGTGCACACCAAGGATATTTTTACAGAAGCGGTTCTGAGTTATCTCTACAGGACAATTGTCATTTTAGTAATCTTTACCCTAGATCTCGCAGGCGTATAACATTATAGATTTGATGCACGCATCAAAAAGTTTGAGTAAGGCCTTGGGGGACAGTGAGGTGCGGATGAGGGGTTTAAGACTAAAAATTGCTTTTCGGGCTTTTAAAGATAATTGTTTTTTGGCTAAAGAATAACTGCCAGAAGAGGACATAATTAGGCCTAGGTAAGTATATGAGCTTGTGATTTGGATATTTTCTGCGCCGAAGGAAAATTTGGTGTTCTTGAATGTTCTTCCTGTTTTGTTAAAGATCATCACTTTGGTTTTCTTCAGGTTTACTTGAATGTTCCATTTCTCACAAAATGCGTTTATCTTGTTTAGCGCACATTGTAACCCTGTTTCCGATTCCGAAAACATCACAACGTCATCTGCATAAAGCAGACAGGATACCAGTAAATTGTGTAAGGTGGGAGGGGCGCAATCAATGTTATCTAAGTCATTAACTAGGTCGTTTATGAATATGTTAAAGAGGGTCGGACTGAGGTTGCATCCTTGTCTGACTCCTTTATCAGTAATAAACAATGGTGTGAGGCCAGCTGACGTTTTGACACAAGTTTGTGGGTTGGTGTACATGGATTTGATTAAACTGTAGAATTTTCCACCTATCCCTGAGCTGAGTAGTTTATACTGCAGTCCTTTACGCCAAACACTGTCAAAAGCTTTACGGAAATCGACAAAGCATGCATAAAGACGTTTATTGGCGTTAGTGTATTTAGATATTAATATGTCGATGACGAAGAGATTGTCGTTAGTTCCAAAGTTTTTTCTAAAGCCGGCCTGGTTAGGGGAAATGAGGTTATGTTCATCTAGGTAGTTAGTAAGACGTGTGTTTATTACAGCTGTGAATAACTTAGCGAGACAACTAATAACTGAGATACCCCGATAATTGTTCGGGTCCTCTTTAGGCCCACCTTTATGTAGTGGGACAATGTGGCTTACACGCCATTGTTGGGGGAAGTGACCGGATAAAAGAAACAAATTGAATAGTTTGGTCAGCGGTTTGGCAAGGATATGAGAAGCGCATTTTAGCATCTCATTAAGAATCAGGTCGTTTCCTGAGGCTTTATTATTCTTTAGTTGGGTGATTGCTTGCATAATTTCCTGCTGTTGTATAATAGTATCTAAATGATTAAGACTTTCGGACTGTTCTTCTAATTCTAACAATTTGTTTTCTATCTTGGCTGGGCCTGACGGAATCCCGGGAAAGCTCATTAAAGAATTTGCGTATGAACTCAGCTCCCCCCTGGCGGATATTCTGAATTCCTCCCTCCAACATGGCACACTGCCTGAGGAGTGGAAATGCGCGACTGTGGTCCCGATACCCAAGACCAAACCACCATCGGTTCACGAACTCCGTCCTATCTCTCTGACTTCACTCCTGGCTAAGGTAGCTGAAAGCTTTGTCTCACACTGGACTCTGTCGGACATCCTCCCACAGATTGACACCCAACAGTACGGCTGCCTTAAGGGGAGATCCACTACACACTGTTTACTGGAGCTAACCAACGAGATTTTCAAGGCGACTGACAACCCTGGCACAGTATGTTCACTCATTGCTACAGACTACAGCAAAGCTTTCGATCGCGTTTGCCACACCACCGCCATTCGTCGTCTGTTAGATCTAGGCCTGAGACCCTCCCTTGTGAGGTGGATAGCGAACTTTCTGCAAAACAGGCGCCAGTCGGTCCGGTACCACGGAACTCTCTCTGACAGCGTCATCGTCACATGTGGCCTCCCCCAGGGTACCCTACTCGGCCCGTTGATATTTATTGCTTATATTAACGGTGCTGCCCGTCACGCTGCCTGTAAGAGATGGAAGTTTGTCGACGATCTGAACCTCCTAGAAGTCAGACACCCAGTCTCAGCACCCTCTAACATCCAGGGGGATCTTTCTGACCTGGAAAACTGGTCTAACGACAGCCACATGAAACTCCACCCTGCAAAGTGTAAGGTCTTACACATCCACTTCAGCAAGGTTCCGCATGTAACACCTCCCCTCTCAATAAATGGAATTGAACTACAGCAAGTGAAGGTGCTGAAGATTTTGGGTGTGTTTGTCCAGGCAAATCTGCGTTGGAACTCCCACGTGGACCACATCTGTGCCAAATCCAGCCAACGCCTGTTCTTTCTCAGAAGACTCAAATACTTTCGCCTTGACATTGAAGATCTTGTCACTGTGTACACCACATACATTCGACCGATCACCGAATATGCAGCCCCGGTGTGGCACTCTGGCCTTACATCGTCACAGTCCAGCAGAATTGAGAGGATCCAGCGTCGAGCTGTGCGGATTATCCTGGGTCCCAACTACTCCAACTACGCTGATGCCTGCTCACAACTCGGCCTAGCACCTCTTCACGTGCGGCGTGAGGAATTGACACTAAAGTTTGCCAAATCCCTAGTAACATCCGGCCACCATCGTCACCTTCTGCCACCTTCCAGACAGACTATCACCAGCCGTCAAACTCGTTATTCTAGCAACCTAGAACTTCAGCGATGTAGAACTGAAAGATACAGAAACAGCGCTGTCCCGTATATGACGCGCTTGATCAACAACTAATTGTACAATGACTGACGATGCCTCCCTCACCCCATCATTGTAATTTTACCGGACTTTGCTTGAGTTTACATGTCCTATATGGTACCTTCATTTTACATTTGTATTGAGAGTCGTTTCTAATACGTGAGATCTACTTCTATTTTAATATATAATATGATGACTTGTTACCTTTATGTTTTAAATTTCGATATTCTAGTTTTGTAATATAACCTGAGCTTCGCAATTGTAAATGTTAACACCCCAATTCAGCCTATGGGCTGCGAGATGTGTTTGACATGTTAGCTTATGTACATGTATGTATGTATGAGCAAATAAACCATTACTATCTGAATTTGAAAATGATTGTTGGATTTCGGGGACTTGGGTGTACTGTCTCTTCCGTACAACCCTTGGAAGTGTTCGTGAAGTGACTGTTTGTTAATTGAGTCTTCTACAGGAATGGAATCATTTGTTTTGAACTGTTTAACCAGCTCCCAAAAGGCTGACGGGTTGTTGCCGGAGTAAGAATTAAGTTGATGGAGGATATTATGTTTGTAAGTCATTTTAGTTTTCCGAATAAGTCTAGTGTATTCCTTTTTTCTTCTGAAGTATAGGCCTCTAATAAAAGGGTCCCTAGAGTTTTTCGACAGGAGCTTGCCAAGGTCTTTTAATTTCTTTCTGGCAGTAGCACAGTTCTCAGTAAACCATTTCTTATTGTTTTTGTGTTTTTGTTTGTTGCGGGGGTGAGTTGCCTGCCTCGTACGGCGTAGGGCTAGTGATTTTTTGCCTGCTTCTTGCAGAGGTGAAATTAAGTCATTCAAAGCGGCGTCAAGAGAATTTGGGGTTGCCTCATAGCTCCTATTGAGAAAATTTTCTATGGCGGAGGTAAATTCTAGGCTATTTAATGTTTCTAAAAACTTTTGTTTGGAGTCAGCTCTCCATACAAATTTACAATGTGGCCGAGTAGGCAAAGAGTTAGTAGTCTGTTCAGAGAGTCGGTTAGCATTGCTATGTAAAATTAGGGAGAGTTTACAATGGTCGGAGAGTGGGGTTAGCGGGTGAACATGAAAGAATGAGATTTTATGGAGGAGAATATTTTCACTCGCAAGGACGTAATCTACAGTACTAGAGCCGTTGGGCTGATAGCATGTGGGTTTTCCCAATACATCGCCGGGGGTCCTACCATTCAATATTCTTAATTTGCTGTTTATACAGACGTCAATCAAGTTTTTACCGAAAGGGGTGGGGTTACATAGATCCATGTTATTACGTGGAAAGGGGTGATCAAAACTGTAGTCTTCGGGAAGACTATTCACGGGACAATCGTCAGCTATGTGGTCTTTTAGGTCCCCAACACGGGCATTGAAATCCCCCCCGACTAACACCTCACCATGGCAACTGTATAAAGCAGTTTCTTCCTCCAAAATATCAAAGATATCATATGTCCTGTTGGCATGGACGGTGGATCTGTTAGGACTGATGTACACAGATGCTAGATAAATATCTTTGTCGGTACCAAGAAGCTGTTTGTCAATTTTCACCCATAAGATATCTTCAGTTTTGCTTTCTAATTTCGAGACAAATTTGCTATATTGTTTTTTGAAGAGAAATACTATCCCGCCAGAATTACGTCTAGCTTTTTTAGCCTTCTTTCTGGTACTACAAAAATGAAGAAAGTTAGAAAAGTAAAGCTCACCTGTGTGCCATGTCTCAAGCAGAGAGAAGAAGTCAAACCCTTCAATTTCATTGATAAAGTAACTATCATCTACTTTCTGTCCTAAACCGTGAATGTTCCAGAATCCAAACGAAAAACCATGGTTCTTTCGAGAAAAGTTCTTCCTAATTTTGCTACTGCAATGCGAAGTCCTTGCGTAGCACATCACTTGAAGCCGTGAGGTCTGTCGCTGGGTCCAGAAGACGTTCTAATCCAGTCTCTGTTGTAGGGAGGGTAGAGTGGTGGCCCGGCCCACATCGGGTTCGGGTTGAACCTGTAGCTGTCCCCGTAGGCTTCCATAACAGACGGCCATTCACTGTTCCAGGGGATGGGGGGAGGGTAGAAAGGTCCCATGGCGCGTGGAACGGGTCCGTGGAAAGGGGGTGGTTTGGGCAGGTACGGTGTCGGCCGTGGCTCGCGGTAACTGTTGTCCTGTTCATATCCTTGTCTGGATGTTGTCTGCCGTCCGCGGTTAGGAGGGGTACTGCGTGGAGTACTGCGCCGCCTGTCATTGTTGTAGGGGACAGGGGCTTGGTTTCCCGTGCGTCGGTGTTGGCCTTGTTTTGTAGGCTGCAGGCCGAGAGGTGCAGTGGCCTGTTTCTTTAGGTTGTAGGCCATAACTCTCACGCCGTCGTTGCTTAGGTGATATCCATCACGAGCGAACATTTTGGCGTTGTAGTCGCGATCAACTTGCCACAGCTGTGGGTGGTCCACGAACGTAAGTGCGGTGTTTACATCGCAAGTGTTCTTGAGGTGACGATTGATGGATATGATATCCTCCTTAACATTGGGGCGCTGGTTTGTATCTCTCCTGGGGGGAACTGCCGATATTACTACCTCGGCCGAGGGGAACAGCGACTGTGTCGTGCTGATGACGGTTTCGAATTCGTTGATCACAGCCTCTTTTGGTTTGGACATCACGTCGTTTGTTCCCACATGGAGTACCACCGTATTTGGGGTAGGTTGTTCCTCAGACATTTTCTCCAGTGCCGTGAGGGTATCAGGGAGAGTCGGTGCCCAGGGTTCAAATAATACAAAATCCTACCACATGAACATAGGTAGCCACATCATACTGGGGTGCCATGTCCAGGGCGGTTGGTTCATCCTCGTTGGTTGGCGGGGCTGGTTGGGGATGCTGGGGCCTGTAGACGGGAATCCCCAAGGTGCGGCGGGAGGAGGATGGAACATGGGCGGGCCCCAGGGTCCGGGAGGTGGGGGTGGGGGATGACTCCAGGGTCGACCTGCAGGGCTCTTGATCTCTTCCTCGGTCGCCGGTACGCTGGTGTGTCTCCTTCCATGTGCCGGTACGCTGGTGTGTCCCTTTCCATGTGCCGGGGAATGACTAGGCGTAGGGGAACTCGGGTTCCGTTGGCCATGACTTTGACCTGAAGAAGCGCCGGCTATGGGTGTGACTGAGGGCTGCCCCTGATTACGGGTTGTCTGACGGGGTAAGGGCGGTGAGTACGAAGGGATTTGGTGGCGGGGAGGTGGCTGGTATGGCCTACCTGCCGGCGCGCCGATTACAGCGTCTCTGTACGAACGATTCGGTGAACTTGAGTTTGTGTTCGTTACAGGTTCATTACCGCCAGTAGGTTGGTTCCTTCGGCCCATGTATTGGCCCAGACCTATCAGAGGGTTGACTGATCTCTTCAAGTTGGCTGCTAGCACACGAATCCCGTACTTATTAACATGGTAACCGTCGGCATTGTACAGCGATTGCTTGATTGTTCCTGAGTTTGAGAAGTTAGAGTTGTCTGTGGTATAGACATAACTCGTTTCGTCTGCGACGACTTTTAGGAATGAGTTCACGTCGTCACCTATACCTTGAAGATCAGGGTTATCCCGTGGTAGAATGGAGGATATGACAATGCTACTGCGCGAGTACTTGTAGTGGGAGGTCTCGATGAGCCCACGAAGGCCCTCTGTCAGTGTCACAGTTGCAGCATCACGCGCGTCGCGAATATCATTCGTCCCAACGTGGAACAGGATGACCTTGGGGTCGGGTAGGACTGAATTCTGTATGCAATCCATGGATTCTCGAATGTTGTAGGTTATTTCCTTTTTAACCTTTTTTGGCAGGGTAGAGAACGTCAGGTTTTAGCGCTTTTGTGTTCGAGTCTCCCAGAATTAGGATATCAAGCTGGGCGTCATTGTGTGCGTCGGGCGGCAAGTCTTTGTTTCGCTGACTTGTCTCCTTTGTTTAATGCCTTGTAGATTCCGGCTGGCGTCGTTCATGCATGAGGACCTCTTTGTTACGGTTTTCGCACCCAGTTCACGACGCTTCACACTAGTGCTCGGAATGTCGGTGGATGCATCCCTGTCAGATACCTCATTGTTATTCTCTAGCACCTCGTACCTGTTTTGCACATTGATTGCTGATACTTCCCGAAGTAACTTTTCTGCACGATCTGAAGGTTGATCTGAAGTTTGGGTTTCAGCTGTTTTGCGCGAAACGGTCGTTAGCCTGCCTACAGTGCTTGCCAATTCCTCGTACTTCAGCTGGAGTGCGTCGATTTGTTTCTGAAGATCACTCTTGACTTTGTTCATCTGGGCAAGTTCGTCCTGGAGCCGTTTTTTGTCGGCAGAAGGTGGCTCAATACACAAATCCTGAGTTTTCACAGTGCTTTCCAGTTTATTCATTCTTTGTAGCATGATGTTTTCAAAAGTTTTTCTGTCAGAGATTGTGTTAACAAGACAGGATTCCAGTTTGTTTATACTACCCTGTAAGACGGACACGTCACTGCACAGATCTCTCTCGATTAGGACTGTACATTATCATTACTCTCCAAGCAGAGGTTTGGGTTTGGGGTTTATTTTCGGCGTGTTTTTAGGCTTTTTTATCGGGCTTTCTTTTTTCACTGAAATTTTGTTTCCGCACAACCCAATAAATGGGCGGAAACGAAATTTCAGTGAAAAAAGAAAGCCCGATAAAAAAGCCTAAAAACACGCCAAAAATAAACCCCAAACCCAAACCTCTGCTTGGAGAGTACATTATCATGGCGTTCACAGGCCTGAACTGATGACGAAATCGTTTTACGTTCATTCCCAGCCATGCACAACGTAAACTGATGACGACATCAGAACAAAGTCAAAGCATTATAGCATTTTAGAGGCAATTGCGCAAATATCAGTCTTGATAATTACAAATGCTCAAGAACTTGCCATACAGTGTACCTGTTACAGTTTTTGTGTAATTGCCTTCGTCAAGAAGGGTAATGTTTTCATGGGCGTGCGTGTGTGCGTGAGTCTGTCAACGGTATAACTCGAGAAGGCTTTAATGGATTGTCTTCATATTTGGTAGGTGGGTAGGTCTTGATGAGACCTAGAAGTGATAGGAATATGGGCCCCCTGGCGGCTCGTTATGGTACTGCAGCGGTACTTCCGGTTTTGAAATATGGTGATCTGGAGGAGCTAGGGTCATGATTTTTGGATGGTAGATATGTCTTGTGCTCGGGAAGAAGTGACATAAGTTTGGGCCCC
Source organism: Branchiostoma floridae x Branchiostoma japonicum (assembly GCA_013266295.2). Taxonomy (NCBI): domain Eukaryota; kingdom Metazoa; phylum Chordata; class Leptocardii; order Amphioxiformes; family Branchiostomatidae; genus Branchiostoma; species Branchiostoma floridae x Branchiostoma japonicum. The sequence continues at coordinate 13,865,767 of CM023838.1, forward strand.
CTAGCGGCTTGCTCTGAAACTGCAGGAGCATTTGTATGAAAATGTTTAAAGTAGGATAACTCAATAACCGGTCGACGGATCGTCCTGATATTTGGTGTGAAGGTAGCTTAAGTGATGCTTGACATAATTAGATGACAATTATGCAAATTATGATCTAATTTGCATAATAAATGAAGCAATTCTATAATTCAGTTACCTTCCATGATACTCTACCTTCATTGTGACACATGGGCAACAGGCTGTCCCAGAGGGAGAAAGTCCCAGAGGGGATAGTCCATGTAGCTGCAGGCGGTGTTGCCTTACAGCCTGCACAGCTGTTTTTTTCCCTTGCCCTGAATGCACGATTGCAGACTGGATCGGCAGGGGTAATTTTCACAATCCAACTTCCATATTTAGGGGGACTAATATATCACTTCTTCCTTCTTAAGTTATATAACGATAACATCTATTGACGAAGGCATGAGATCGTTGACCTCTAGTTAAATTTAACTTGGTTTGTTTTCGCCCTTTGTGAGTCAATTGCTAAGTTCGCCGCCCTGCGTCAACTGAACTGCACCCTTTACACACTAGAATGCGTAATGCGGCGCATTTCTAATTATACACTAGAAAATGTCACGAACCAAGTCAGATCCTCACCAGACTGATATATATCTATTACACACAGCAATCAGTTTACACATGGCTACCTCTTACGTACCCAACGTGGACAATTATTAATACAGTTCATCCCAAACCATACACAACGTTAACTGATGACGTCACCAGAACACGTTGTGATGGGGCACATATAATGGTTTTGAGTAGGCCCCATAAGGAGTGCGTGGGGGCCTGGATGAGGCAGTCAGGTCCCAGGCTAGAGAGAGGAAAGGTCCGATGGATGTGTAGTAGAGTAGGAAACGCATTAAACGGGGTTCAACCCGGCTCAATGTCTGACAACGTCTATTACTGAATTGTCCTTGATGTCCGACCGCCGACATATTCATTCTCTCATTCTTTTCTACAAAATTGTTCACGGACACACCCGCCCATATCTGAGGAGCCTGTTACCACCCTTTGTGTCTGATTTACTCATTATAACCTTCGTAACAAACAAAACATGCAGATTCCAATATGTATAACAAATCGCTTTAAAAACTCATTTATTCCCTATGCAACTTATCATTGGAACCAACTGACCCTAGCAGATCGCTCGTTGAGCCTTCCTTTCTTTAGAAAAAAATTGTTCAAAACTGTACGCCCCCCCCCCCCTTATTACTTACCTTAGTTCTGGTCCCCGCTACTCCTGCGCTTTACTCACACGTTTTCGCCTCGGTGCACACAGTCTAAACCAAAGTTTATTTTCTCGTAATTTAGTTTCAAGTCCAGCTTGTTCCTGTGGTCACCCATGTGAAAACATTAGTCACTTTTTGTTACACTGCCCTACTGACTACACTCAACAAAGAAATACCCTTTTTGGCAACTTGAAAACACTGATCGGCTTTGTTACTGACTTGGATGACCTTTCAGATGATATTCGTGTACATTTTCTTTTCAGAGGTTCCTCTTGTTGGTCAACAATGTGCAGTGCTCAAATATTGTTACATGTACAGACATTTTTGTTACATGTACAGACATTTTTGTTGGTGTCAAATCGTTTTTTGTAACGTCTTGGTCGGTCCTGTCAGTGTTTATATGTTTGTTTCACCTGTTCATTGATTAATTATTGGTGTTTTTTTATCATGCTTTGCTTGCTTGTATTGTGTATTGTCTGTAGCGACATGAATATAAGTGTAACTTGAGTGTGTCGCCACCACTCTGTGTGGTTAAGTCAATTTGAAGACCCCCCACAAAGTGGGTGTTGGCCCCCATAGCAACCCATAGCAACGACCTTTGACCCTAAGTTCCAGAGATTTTTGCCATTGTTCTCTAATTGCCCCCAACCCACCAAGTGTGAAAACATCCCAGGAGGGGGGCCGCTGGCCAAGGTGAGATGTTACCTGGCACCCTGCAGGGGTGTGAAGGGCTGGTAGACAGTACTGTCTGGGAAGGGAAACAAGATGTGTATTTGGTGCAACGTTACATTGTTCCAGTCTCAATGAATAGTTTCAATGGCTGAGTCTGAATTTAATTTTGCTACATCCTTTACATATAGCCTCAATGAATATAGCTGTACAGTACTGCTCCCATAGTTCACTTCCCTCCAATAATATGCCGGGGTGTTGGCAGGATATCAACTGTGAAGGTCCCCAAAAGAAAGAATTTTCATATAAATCCTACACCCACCCAACACCCACCACCATGGATTTTGCCATTGTGTTGACTGTTACGTAACTATGCTTTTATAAAATGCTCCTAACCCTGCAGGAACAAGGGTATACCGGTAATTACTTCTTATTGACCTTTTTTAAAAAGTTGTCAACTTTCAAAAAAATGTTTCTCTGTAGAGAGAAAAGGTGGGCACGCCTTTGCCAAATTGCACCAGCTGTCACTTAATTTGCCAAATGAGGAAAGTTTTCAGTTTCCAACATGCAAAAGAAAGATTCCTGTGACATTGTTTCTTTACTGAAGCCGAGGAAAATGCCCAACAATTTGACCACTGTTTCTGCAAAGTAAAATTGGAAATTTCCCATTTTGTAAGTGGTTGTAGACCCGTCTAAAGCCACATCAATTTTATTTGTTGGTTCTCAGATTTTTTCTGGAAAAAATAGGAGCCGGGCGGTGATAAAAATGAAAAAAACTCTGATGTTAAAGCTTAAAGGCTGGAAATAGGAGACTCTCTTATTATACTTTTTTTTTACTTTCATGATCCACCAACAACTTGAATTGGTGTGGCCATGGAGTTTATAACTCCATGGTGTGGCCTAAGCCTAGGCCTGATTCCTTTTTTACAGACTTTTGAAACAGTGATATTATATTTATGCCCAGAAACACTAAGGACTGAAATAAGAACACTGTAGTTTACATGATTTTACCTTTTTCTTGTGTCTAGATAAAAAAATACCCCATGTTGCTTTATATGCATGGAGCAATCATATAGATACTCATGTCTGCCAAATTTGCAACAACAAAAAACAAATTGACGATCATTCCAGAGAGACACTGATTTTGGATTTAATGTTTACAATTGTAAGTATGTACAGGAAAGTTGATGTATTTGTTGCTAATCAGTAATGAATGTTATTTTCTTCCCTATTCCATATTGTCCTCTTCTCACAGCTTCTAATACAATGTACATGTTCAATTAGCCTCACTGGTTAAAAACTTAGCCAGGTGCAATAGGAACAAGTAACAGCATTAGTTACATTAAATAAATATAGCCTAGTAAGTTGTACAGAGCATTTGGATTACTTATTGCACCTAAACAGTTACTTTGGCCACTAAATGCAAACAGTGGCCTCATTTGTTAATCTGCTTGATGTTTTAGACAAACTAGCCATAACCTTAGAAAACTAATTCAAAATAAATCCATCAGCTAGCATTTGTGCAACACACTTAGGAAGGTACACAAAAATGTTTAAAGATTAAAGACTTGAGCTATAAATTATGTTCCCTTTGCATTCAGGCTTTAACTTATGGTAAATTTGAAACTGGACTCAAGCATAACAATTAATTCTCTAAGCCTGATCCTTGGCCTGATGAACTATTACACCCACATCTGGGTTGGAATGTTTCTCTAAATCATCCCAAATGCCTTCATAAGTGACTTAGCCTGCTTCAAGCTGTCATACATGGCTTTGATGTTATCGGGCGCTTTCCTGATGTCATCCAATGTGGGGCATGCACAATTATGTGTGAACATAAAGTCTCGTTCCCAGCCCTCAATATCTTTCTTCAACATTGAATACTGCTTGCTAACTTTTGTTTGAAGAATTGCAACAGTTTTATCATACACAGGTTTGAATTCTTTCCGTCCTTCTTTCATCTTCTTTCTAAATCTCTCAAAAGTTTCAACCTCTTCAAGGTCTCCAAGTAGTCCACGCAAGTTTCGGCTCCAAGATGACTCACGCGGCTTCTCTTCCTTGTCCCTTTTCTCTCTGTAGGCACAATTATACATATTTAATTATACATATCTAACTTCAATACAAAATGTATATCAAAGTAAAAGAAAAGTGGGTTATATGGTTCGATAATGCTCAGACTCTTGATTGAAATCACAGAGCACCGTGTGTCAGTACAGTCAGTTGAGGAGCATTCTTATTCTTGTCAGAATTTAGGCTTTTATGCTGCTGTTCAATTACTGATAACAATATTATACTCAAAATAATTGATCAAACATTGCTAGATAAAATCTAGGTAACATACCTTGTATGCTCAGATGGCTGGACTGATGAAAACAGCTGAACAGGGTCTGTCTTGCCCCTCCAGTCCTTTCTATGGGGGGTACTTTCAGAACACCTGGAAAAAATTAATAAGCAAACATACAAAATTATAATACAAAATGATTTTGACTTGTTGGATAACCTTAGGGCTTAGGGTCATAAGACGATTGTCTCGAATAAAAAGTTTGTAAGATTACTCAAAAAGTAGTTATTGGTGACAGTTTAAAAAAGGGTGACATACCTTGATTGCACAGTACTTGGACCAGGTGACTTGAATGCTGCGGGTGGTGGCTTGAAGCTTGTAGAAGGTGTCAGCCCATGTTGCTGTTCACTATAATTGAAACAGTAATAGATGTGGTGTAAGGACTTTGCCAGTTGCCGTCTATATTTCTGACTACCTCTATATATTCTTTAAAATAATGCTGGTGTAAGAGTATGCAATGCACACCCCCATGATACAATAGAATAGTCCTTGAGGTCAGATAGCACATGTTGGGCCATTTCCATCTTGGGCTAAATACTGCTGCAGACCGTAGCTTAAACTTTCCACCATTTCTGGCTCCCGTGTCGTCTTTAACTCTTGTAAGTATTTGCACTTAGTCAATTATTGTGTATGATAAAAAATGTGACCTACCTTGATTCGACAGTTGGAGTTCCAGGTGGTGACCTAAATGCAGTGGCTTGGCTCTGATTCTTTGGTGGATTCCTTAGACTTCCTTCTAATGGCTTGGGGCTTGTCGTAGGTGTCTCCCCGTGTTGTGTTTCACCACAGTGACTGTAATATAAGTGACATATTGGCTGTGGTCAGTTTCCCCTCCATTTGTCTCTCAATATGATTCTAATTTAGTACTTATCTTAGATAACTGCATGTATTGTTAATATTGTGGGTTAATTAAGCCATCAATTTTCAGATGACAAAAATAAAACTCAGTTACTTAATTTCTAGCTTTCAGTAATTACATTTGTACAAACTAACCTGTATATAGCTCTGTCATCTTCTAGGGTCTGGACAGTGTAGACATCGTCTATCTCCCGCACCTGCTGTATTGGCTCTGAGATGTCTTCCTCCTCCTCTTGCTCAATCACGCTACAGTGGTCAGCATTTGCAGTTTCTGCAGTGTCCATATCTTCTGATGTATTTCTTGAAAGGAAGTTTGTCTGTTTGATGCCCGTCAGGTTTCTTTCTCCATGGCTCTCATACATGTAGATTTTCTGCAGTGGAATCACTGTGTCTTCATCAAGGCACTTTTCCCAGCAATTGACGAGATGTTGTTCAACTGTTTTTAACGTGCTGCTTCTAAAGTGCATCATGGGAGGCCCCGATGGCAGGCTGTCAGGATGGGACGATCCGTCATGGAAGACAACTCCCTCTTCCTGCACTGTCCACCATTCTCCTTCCCCACATGCCAAGTAGTCTGCCAGCCGCTCACAGTGTGCCTGCCATGCCTTTGCATACTTCTTGATCATCTTGTGTGATACAAGTGTGTCCTCAACACCTGTCTGCTGTACCTTGGCTGACTTGGAGACGATGCTGGGCTGGTATGTTGGTGCACCCTTGTCATTGCGCATCAGGTTTTCACAGTGTGCTCGCACAAGCATATTTCCAATAGCCCGGCCAGGATATCTATAGCAACCAGTTGTGCGCTGAATCCCTTTTAGTTGGTTGAAGACTCTTTCTTCAGATTCTGTGTGTGCAGAGCTGAGAGCGACAATCCTGAAGACCGTTGGTGCATGTGTTGTTAAGGTATGGAAATATATCCCGTACAGACAACGAGCCGTTAACTTTTTGGGTTTGGGAATGACTTGGCGCATACACATGGCATGTATGAATGACTGGTTGTGTAGACGTAAGATTTCACGCTGGCATCTCTTGTCTGCAGTCAAGTAGCAAAGGCGCTGAATCTCTAGCAAAGAAGTTATCAGTTGCAGGACAAGAGGGGTTGCTTTACCGTCCAGACTGTTGGCCAATGCGATGAGGGCAACACGGTAATCACATCCTCTTTTTAGCTCCTTGGTACCCAGAGTGGCGTTGTACACTTGCATGATCTCATTCTTGACATCAGAGGTGACGTGAAAAGGTAGCTCATCAAATATGTGTTGTATGTGGTGCGAGATATCATGCAGCGGTTCGCATTGCAGGACCTCGTACTTCTCTAGGTTGAGGCTTGCTAGAGAAGTTTCTGGACAGCGGAATAGCAGTGCGGGGGGACGTTTTATGCCATGTAACTCCTTTTTCAACTCCGTGCAGAGATCCTTACAGGACATAGCCCGGGCTTCGTGCACGTCCAGCACACCACGGGAGGAGAGGTCCTTTACTAACTCCTCTTTTGACATGCTATCCACCACCGTCATGCCCTTTACACATTTCTCCCAAGTTACCTCTCCTTCCTTCAGTAAGCATATTCGCTCTTCAAGTGACATGTGGGGGGCACGATATGTGTGCACAATGTCATCAAACCGAGATGCATTTACACCGCAAGGGCACGGAAAATGTCCTCCCCGTTGCTGGCCTGCTTCAAATTCTCTTGCAGGGAGGTCCCCTTTAAAGAAACGCAGGATGTCATTAAACTTGTGTTGTGTTCCATTCACGTCAACACATACTGACATGGTCATTTGATGAACTTGAAGGCACTGGCGCCTTTCTGCTGAGTAACACAGCTGGTCGTTATCGCTACAGCTGCATCGCGCCACCATGTATATATGTGGTTTTTCTACGTGTGACTGAACACAGATTTCCTCGCCATAGAGTTCTAGGTATTCTGTATCGGTGAGATGAATTGCAGGATCATACACAGTACTTGTCATATACAGCATATATCCATGGTTACTTATCTGACTGGAGTCTTCCCAGATGGAGATGTGCCTTGTGTGTTCGATTCTTTTTAGCTTGTTTCTCATGTTTGTTATGCAGTCTTCCTCGTTGTATTCGTTCAGTTCCTTTAGTCTTTCCTTGACAGCATTGGCCTCCATTTCTTCATACTGCTGATCACGTGTTCTCATAAACTTCTTCTGCTCCTGCAGGCTCCTACTTCGCACCTCTGCCAATGGATGCTTCCTTCCTTCTATAGTAAAGCGTTTTACGTGTACTTTCCCACTTTCACCATCGAAGACCATCTTCTCGAATTCTTGCGGCACGATCATCTCGCCTATGGGTACCTCTCCATCCTTTACCATTATGGCAAGACTTTTCCGCATCTCCTTTGCTGTTCGGGAAGTGGGCATAGAGACATCTCCTGAGTTTGGGATGCGTTCCTTCCTGCGCCGAGGCCTTGGAGTGGTGGTGTTCCGTGATTTCACAGCTGTCTGGAAGCGGTGTATATTGATGCCCTCCTGAACCAGCCAATCCTGGATGATTTGACCACCATTGCTTGCTGGTTTCCCTTTCTTGTTGTGCACACCTTTCTCCATGGCGTATGCCCTCCAGCTGACTACTTTGCCATCTGGCCATGACTCAACTTCTTCTTTGATGGCCTCCCAGGACCAGGTTCCCCACAGCACTGCATTTCCAACTCTCCGTCTCTTCCTGCATTTTCCCGAGGCCTCATCAGCAGCTCTCTTCCTTGCTCTCTTCTTAGAAGATTCTATTGTCTCATACCCCATCGCCAGTCTCCGTTCCTCATATTTGCGGCCTGATTCGCGCGTACCCTGATGTACAATAACATCCTTGTTTTTTTCCTGCCACTGCTTTTCAATGTTGTTCTTGACATCGGCAGCTACTGTTCTTTGCTGTTGTTGTTGTTGTTGTTTGAGGTGCTGGGCGAAAGTTTCTTGAACTTCGGGAACATGTAGCAAACCATTTGCCAGTGATGTTCCATACAGAGTCTGAAATGTTCTGTTGCCATGTGTATACCACTCATTTGCTGCTTCCTTCAGGTCATCTGCTGGCTGTTTTTGTTGCACTTGGAGCAGAGGGTTTGTTTCAAAGAATGTCCTTGTCACTTTGTCCTTTCCGGCACGTCCATTGAATAAGTCTGATGTTGTCCGATACCTGACAAAACAAGCCCTACACTGGACTTTCTTACCATCTCTCTCAGACTGAAGCTGGTGACTTGCTTTCTGTGTTTGTGAGAGTCCTTTCCATGCTTCAGGATTAAACACTGTGATGTATCTCTTCATGTCATCTCGATGCTGTCCATCCTTGGCTCTAGCCCATCCTTTGAAGACACTGTCAACCTTGTCAACATACTTGCGGAAGTTACCGTAGCTCACGTCAAAGTCCTTGTGTCCCTCAAACTGTGCTTGAAACTGTGCAAAACGGAACTGCTTGTCTGGGTGGACCACAGTGCCATTCTCCCTGGTGAAGGTTTGTGAGTGACAGTGTATTGCAACTCGGGCAAAGTTGCATGAAATTACTGTAACCATGATTGCTGCAAGCAGCATGAGCACCTGAAATATGGGATACTACATTTTAATTTTGATTTATTGACAATGTAATGTAAAGCTGGGGAAGGGCTACAAAGGTAGTGATATTATACAATGTGGGTATCATCAATTTGGCTATAGGATAGGGTATAGATCAATTGGGTGATTGACTTGCTGAAATACTTAATAGTAGTAAATGCACTTGAAGCTAATTTGATGTACACTTGTTTTGGATATAAAGCAATGCAGCTTATGTACATTACGTATCTACCAGGGGTCAAAATTCATTTTTCTAATTAGTTACAAGTGCACCTAACAATAAATTAGGTACACCTAATATTTTTGGTGCAAAATATATCTAAAAGTAGAATATTTAGCAATACCTTAGTGCAGCCAGAGTAAAAAAAATTACTTACTAATAGGTGTACATGCAGCTCCAATTCTACATGCACAAAGGTACATATGCGCCCACTATTTCAAACCCAGTCTGTAATTATAGTATCTACCCTAGGCTTCCTTTACACATTGTGGAAGAACTTCAGGTTCAGAAGTCTGCATATTTTGTTGCAAAGAAACTAATTGTTATATGAGTTTCGACCCTCAAAGAAGGGTATGCCTAAATACCTCAACCGCCCTCAACCCCCTTCAACCCCCCTCAACCCCCCACTTCCTGGGCTAATATGCAGTGTACATGTGCTATTATATAGAACTCTTGTTTACACTCTGTATACATTGTCTATACGATTATAAATAAAAATCACATAGTAACGTCTAAGTATTTGCGATTTTTTCAAGTTATAACTTTTAATATATCATAAGTGGAGTTTCCGTCTTTAGGGAGTGATACACCCTGCAAAATATCCGCAGTATTGAGCGCTAAAATCCACCACCAGAAACATGATGTTTAAAGAGGTTTCCCTCTATATCTGCTGAGTTTCCGTGTTGCACAAGCTTTTTCACTTTCCTTATTTTGACTTGAAACTTACGGCACGATGCGTTCTGGCGGCGCGACGTAAACAAACAAGATGGCAGACCCTGTTCCTCGGGCGCGCGGCGCGCCGTAAAAAACTGGTAAAACGCCAGAGTTACAGTGATTTTCCTATTTATAATTGCATAGACAATGTATCCAGAGCGTTAAAAAGCGTTCTTAGCACATGTTCACTGCATATTAGTCCAGGAAGTGGGGGGTTGAGGGCGGTTGAGGGGGGTTGAGGTATTTAGGCATACCGTCAAAGAAGCTAATAGTTAAAGGCATGCTATCGAGTTTATCCCCTAAGCTTGCATAATAAATGGAAAAATTGATGGTATTCAGTGACAGATGAGATGATTCCACAAAAACTATGTACAATTTAGGGTAACTATGAATAATAATGCTAGTGAGTAATTCAGATAATTCCATAATTGATACATTTGATGGAGATATGGGATTGTGAAATTAAACTCTTTGACTGTTCACTGTGACATGGGGGATGTCTTCTGTTTTCAGATTGAAGTTTCAAAGACTTAAGAGTACATATATATGGTCATTTCAAAGAAAAGATTATCTGAGTCTGCAATATCATCTAATAAGGGACAGCTATATACTTGGGGTATGCTATCCCCTTTGTTCCTCTTTATAGAAATTAGAATTTTATTGATAAGTTTCCAATCATCATACTTCCATATATAAATGCCAAAATCCCTCTCCGACCTTTACCTTAGTACACTGTGGTATTTTAGATAAAGCCAATTTTGTTAATTTGATTATATGGATGACATGCATCAATTTTTACCCCCCCCCCGAAAAAGGTTTTTGACCAATATAAATCATACAAAGCAGCTGCAAAATGAGCAAATGTATGTCGTACATTGCAAAGAAAAATATTTCATAACACAAATTCTAATGTAAGGCCACACCAAGTAATTTTTATGGATGACGTCCTTTGGCATTACCCTAAATCTAATGCGAGAGTGCGAAAAAAATGCAAGACTGGCCAAAAAAAAAAAGATGCCTTGTTGGTCAATATATCAAGGGACCACAAATGCTGTGACAAAATATTATTATATTGCAAACTCATGCCTAAAGGAACATTTGTGATACACATAACTAGATATAAAGCTACCGTAACTCCAAAACATTACTGGGTTTGAATTCTTCTTTGAAGACAGAGGAAGACAAAAGATCCCACTTTTTCTGTTAATGTGTGGGTTTTGTGATTTGAATATTGTATGGCAGAACACAGTGTAAAAAACAGTACTAATTATTTAAAACTGCAATGAATCAGAGAAGATCATCAGTCGTCTTCCTATTCCTTTATTTTGAAGTCACTCTCCATTATGATTATCTTCCTTATATTATGCCATTGATTTTGGCCTACAAAAACAGTGTATAAAAGGCAAAGATTTATTTTTTCTGTAATTGTGTAAACAGACCAAAATCAATACACTTTCGGATGCCATCCATAAAAATTACTTGGTGTAGCCTAATGTAAAATTCCAAGGTAAAAAAAAACAGGATTTGAAAGAACAAAAATGAAGAATCTATTGTTCAGTGTACCATATACTTGTTTGTTTTTTTAGTATTATTCATCCTTCCTGATTCGAAAAGTAACATTAATTTTGTTTTGTGTACAAAGAAGTTGTCTTTGGTACTAATGATAAAAGCCCCATAAACGTATATTATAAGCCTAGGATATTGCAGTGGCCAGACTAAGTCTCACATTCAGTCAGTCACTGGCTTCACAGATTTATAGCTATATAAATAACTGTAAGTTACACAAAGAGGTATAAAGATGCACCTCAGTCTGAGTCAGACCACAATACACATCGGCCACAGGCCTAGCTAGTCTGGGGCAAGTATTATGTTACGTAAAGTCTCTCATTTCTTACCATCCCCTATCACAAGTCGAAAAAAAAAGAACTTTTACTACATAATCTTTTAAATGCTCTGTTTCTGAGGGCTAATCTTATACAGTACTAATGTTATTTTGATGGCTAAGCTTTGTTGAACAGAAGGGTCCAGTAAGAACACAGTGTTAAAAAAACACCAGAAACAACAACATGCTTGAGGTCAGGCTAATAATGCCCGTGCAATATGGTTCAATATGATCAATAAAGTCTGCTCAGGGGTGGACATGTTGTGACAACTAAACAAACTGTGCATTCATGCTTGAGTTTGAGTGTATATGTTACATGTAGAAGTTACCCTCTCCAGAGTAGGTATTAATGGAAGCTCCCCAGTGTGGGGGTGGAAGGAGAGGGCAGTAATTCCAGAGGGGGATTGTTCTGAGAGGAGAGAAGGGGAGACGTGTGTTGAGTGTACCTCGTGGCTCCTAGAATAAAGGGATTGTCTGATACCACATCCCGTCTCTTGGCGATCGATTTATATTATTTACAACGAACTTGTTACATTGGCGTCACGGACAGGATCGCCAACTGACGCATCGAGGAGGAGCCTGGACGGGGGACAGCTCAGGAGATTAAGGAAGACTTGGGTCCGTAAAGGAAAACCCTTTGTTCCTGGTCAGACGGAGTGCAGCTCCCGAGGATTACCAGCAGTTCCAGAACGTTAGGAGTAAGAACTGGGACTGGAAAGGGTGAACCCTTGTTTCCTGGTCAGACGGAGTGCAGTTCCAGAGGATTACCAGGGGGCCTGGAAGTGGAAAAGTGCCCAGTGGGGACTCAGGACCTGGAGAGCTTTTCTGTTGGAGGAGTGGTGCTTTGCCAGGATCGTGTATCCTGTAGGAACGGACACTGTGTTCACGACCGTGGGTTCTGCAGGGAGGTCTACACGTGGCAGTGAAGGCATCGTCCATCAGGACTTGGGATCAGTGGTGCAGGCAGGGAGAATTACTGCCGGAGTGCATGGTGGACGCTATCCTGTGGCAAGAGGACCATCCGAGGGAGCAGCCCAGGAAAAAGGACATTGACGTGCAGGTCAACTGAACTGTAGGACGGTCCATGTTAGAACGGGAGATAGCAAGAACTGATAAAAGGGCATTCAAGTTGTAGCTGAAACAGTTGGTGGTTTCACTTGTTTTACTAGAGTCTGGATAACTCTGTGAACTTTAAAGTTTAGATTTCATGTGACCTATATTTGAAGTTGCTTGTTTGTATAAGTTGTAGTGGGATAGCCAGGTCTAAGGTTACGCTACATCTGGTTCCACTTTTATCAGAGACACTGAGTCTGGGAGGGACAGTGCATTGACTGCAGGGACAGTTCAGTGATTGTGGCTAGGGGGTGGTTACCTGTGTCAGCCATGGAGAAGCTTATAGAACAAGGAAAGGAGATGGGCTTGGAAGGGGAACACCTCCTGAAGTTTGTGATGGCCCAGCAGGCCATAGAAAGAGATGAACGGGCCAGGGAAAGAGAGGCTCAGAGGGTGGATCAGGCTAAGGAGAAAGAGGCTCAGAGAAAACATGAGCTGGAGATGGAAGAGCTGAAGGTACGTCAGGCGGAGTACGAGTACCTTACGACGAAGAAGGAAGGTACGGGTGACGTCAAGGCGAAGACTCCGCGGCTGCCCAGCTTTGTGGAGGGCGAACCAGTGGATAGCTACCTATTAAGGTTTGAGCGGTTCGCTCGGGCAAACAAGTGGGTGAAGGAGACCTGGGCATCTGCGCTTAGCGCTCTACTGGCCGGTAAGGCGCTGGAGGTGTACAGCAGGTTGTCCGATGCTGATGCCGCCGACTATGACAAGATCAAAGAGGCCGTACTAAAACGGTATGAGCTGACGGAGGACGGGTTCCGGAAGAAGTTTAGATCGGAACTCCCCCAGGAGGGCGAAGGTCCTGACCAGTATATCGTCCGATTGACACCCGCTTCTGACACGCTTATACGATTACAATCGCTAAGCAGGACCGCTGCTTGGCCGACAGACTCGGCTAAGCGGAGAGGACTCATGGACTAGTCCATGTGCTTAGCGACTCTGTGGGCCCAGAACCTAAGCAGAACTGCGCGAAGCCTGACGGGAACGGGGTCACCACAGTACCAAGATGGCGGCTGCCCAGTTGATGTGACGCGCTGGATTGAGTTACTTTACTTATAAAATTATACTCTATATCATTGAAGTCCTAGCACGGTCACAATATGGCAAAATGAGAGCCAGCAGTGAGGAGGAGCCAGTCCAGGTTGGCAGGTACCATAACTATACCTGGACCTAGAGAATTCAATAGTGAAAATTGGTCCCCCGAAGGACAACCTGATTTGTTGACCTGCAAATTATTTGATCTAGTGCGTGTGTTTGTGTGTTTGTCTGTCTGCGTGGCGTTAGGACTGTTATAACCTACCATGAGGTAACATTGATCCACTGTAGGCCTTTAGCCTGGTTACCATCTCTACGGGTCGGCTTTGCGCAGCCGGAGTTTGGCACGCGATAGTAGTTCTGCCGGCTTCTCTATTTGCTGCCCTACGGGGGAGGCAGTTCACACTCCGGCTGCCCGATACCGTAGAGTTTGGTGACCAGGCTATAGGCCTTAAGCTACCTGGCCTTACCTCTTGAAAATTATAATTTGAATTAGCAAGGACTGGGTTCAAAATACTGGGCGTATGTGCACCATAGTGCACCCAATCAGAAGTCTCCACACCACATGGCTTATGACGTCATAATGTCACAATGGAGTCAAAACAGGTCATTATTCACTCCTCATCCCTCCTCCAGCCAAAATACAATTACTAGTTATCATCATCGTCCGGCTGCGGAGCAGTCGACCACCAGTCTTCTTCACGACCGTCAATCCGCTGCCAGGTCGGCAATGTCCTCTGGCGCGGCCGCAGGTCACCCTCGGCGTCCCCTAACAGATTCCAGATATAGCCCAGGTAGTCGAGTCGCTGGCGCCCTGGGCGCCTTTTGCCGTGTATCAGTACATACAGGGCATATGGCCAGCATGGTTCCCCCATGTACATGCCCCAGGAATCGAAGTTGACGCTGCCTTACCGTGGTGATAAGTGGTCGAGTGTTGGTCAACTTGTAGATCCAGGCGTTGCTCACATGGTCTAGGGGGTTGATGTTAAGCATGACCCTATAGCATGATGTGGCGAACACGTTTAACTTATTTTCCATGTCCCCCGATATGACCCAGGATTCACAGCCATATAACAGTATTGTCACGCAGGTGGTGTTGAAAAGCTTGACTTTAGTGGATGTGGAGAGTGATGGACTTTTCCAGCCTCCAAAAAGCAGTCCATGCAAGTACTACTAGTATGTTAACTGTAATAAGTGAGCGGACATAAAACTTACCAGAATGGTACCCAGACTAGTTCCTGATGAGTTTTAAGAAGAAACTAGAAGGACAACATTAACATTTCCCTTGTAATTCACCCCTTGCCAACATCCAAAATGATATCTGCTACTACCAAAGGTCAAGTCGCAACAGAGCATAGTGTAAAATATTTTTAAAAAACACGTTATGACCCATCTCTATGAATTCCAGGTATAGGAAGGGGTATTCCACTACCCCTATGCTGTCTAATCTGCAAAAAGCTACCACCCCAAATTGCATGTCACTCAGCTTCCATTGGAGGGTACAGATGCCAAAAATCATGACTTGCGGCTCAAATGGCTCAAAGTCATTTGAGGCCTGTATCAGGAACTGAAAAAAAATGTCCTTGGCATACCGTCCCTAGCCTTCCAAATTTCAGGTCTGACATGTAGTAAACAAAAAGGAAAGCTTAGTAACTTGAACATGATTGTTGCGGTAAAGCCAGAACAGGGGGAAAATTTAACAACTAAATCAATATCCTCCCCCCTCCCAATAAAATACCAAAAACATAGCGCATATGACATAAATTTGGGAAGGGTTGGGTTTTAGCGCATCCATGTAAGCCAGGTGTATAGGAGCTCTCAATAGAAACTTAAGCAAAAGGCGATTACTATCTAACAGGTTCCCACTACTCCTGTATGTACATGCCTCAGACAGTATCAGAAGTCCCCTCCAAATATTCCCAGCATGCACTGTTCTACCATTAATGTGCACATGAATGCCACAGGGTGGCACAAAAAGAGTTTAATGGGGTGGAGAAAAAAAATGAAGCTCCAAAATGATGGCTGTATTGTACATGACAAGACCAGTGATCCTCTGCTATGGATAGGAATCTTGTTTTGTAGGTTTAATTGTATTACCGGTGTATATGGAGTGATTTGTTTTACCTTACATGCGTTGTGAAAGTTACCTCATGTAAAAGTTTACGAGAACTTGGCTGGTTTGGTTTGGTATAGTGTATTTATTCATATATAATATAGTCTATTAGAAAATACCATTTTTTTTGTTTCCCAAGTTTAGAGCCCTTTAGGTCTTGCCAGTGAAAGTAACAAGCCTGTTGCACTTGTATGTAGATATTGAAGTTAGAGGGCCTTGTTTGTTGAAAAAAAGGAAACACTGAGTCTGATAATGTTACATAGAAAAGGGGGTCTTGTTTTAATCAAAGGCTAACATTTTAAAAAAGCACACACTAATAATGTTACATAGAAAAGGGGGTCTTGTTTTAATCAAAGGCTAACATTTAAAAAAAAGCACACACTCATAATGTTACATAGAAAAGGGGGTCTTGTTTTAATCAAAGGCTAACATTAAAAAAAAGCACACACTCATAATGTTACATAGAAAACGTTTATTTTCATTCTGAGTGCACCACCTGTGAAATAGAGCACTAGTTAGCACTATTGGCCTCGATTTCCTTGGCCAGCCTTTGTACAGTTCCCCGTCCCAAGTCCTCCACCATCTGCTGTGCCGTCTCCCAGGTGCTTTCTTCCCTAGGGAAGCCCCTCCATTTCACGAGGTACTCCACCCTTCCTTTTCGCTTCTTCTTTTGCAGGAAGCCCTCCACTTGAAATGTTGGACTTCCTGCCTCACCCTCACAGAGGCTTTCCAACATTTCCGTAGCTGTAGAAAGACAGACATAGTGGCAATAAGATGTGTGAACATAATATGGTATGTCATAATGTATACTGTGTTAGCCATTGTGGTGGATCATAGCACTTTAGCAGTATCAAAACAGATACTAGTAATACAAACATTGCAATGGAGGATAAGTTTCTTAATCAGCCTTTCTCCTGAAGGATCTAGTCTACAATATTTGTGAAACAAGTGGATAATTTAGTGAAGCAATAGTGACACAACAATCCACCTATAACTTCTTGTATTTAATTAAGGTGATAACATCTTTCAATTATTCATTTTTCAATCATAACACAAATAGTACACACATGTTATAACTTATTTACCTGTCTGTGTTCTCCTTGCCTGTAAAGTAGCCTCCTCCAAGGGTGGAGGGGGCTCATGTACAGGGCTAGCAGTCTCAGTGTTAGCAGAGACTGCAGCCTCCTGGGTGGCAGTGGCAGTTTCAGTCATAACGGAGACTGCAGCCTCCTCCAAGGGTGGAGAGAGCTCGTCTGCAGGCATGGTAGCTGTCGTCACGGTAGCGGATGCAGCTGCCTCATTTGACAAAACTGCAGACAAAAATTAATAATAGTATTAGGAGCATGCTTTTGACATGTGCCGGCTTCTTAAATCAAGCCTACAGTTTCAATGCCATATTAGTGATTTGATTCCCTCCTTCATGTGCTTATGCTGAGGTCACATTTCCAAACCGGGGCCTGGCCGGGCAGTCTTATGGAACGAAAAGTATAATATAAAACACAACAAAGCACAAAAAAGTTGAGAAAATCAATAATGGGAACTATTTGCGTATATTCTTGATATAAATTGTTGATTTTTTGTTAATCGAAACAGCCCGGCTGGGCCCCGGTTTGGAAATGTGACCTCAGCATTAGCTGTGGATAATGAATATGTTCTTGCTTGAGTTTTTACATCTTTTTTTTCATATTTTGGCGCTTTGAAACGAGCCCTGTCCTGCTATTATTGCTGTTTAGAATAACTTAGTGCTTACCTTTACTAAATAATGTACCAGTGTGGAATAGTGGATTGTGCAAAATGTGATCCACAATTCACCTTTATCATCAAAGGTGCTACCAAGTACGATAGCTTAGGTATTTCCAAACACAGTAAGACGGTATGATGTACTGGTAATTAATATCTGGAGGTATATTTAGCAAATTTCCTTGATTGTAATATGTGTATGGTTTCCACTCACCTTTGACCAGTAGGTCATCCTTGCAAGCAAGAAGCTGTTGGAGTTTGTCAACCCCCATCTTGCCAGGCTTCTTCAGGGCAAAGCCTGGCGGAAGGCCCTCTACAACCACAAGCCCCTTCTTGAACTCTCCATAAGGGAATCTTGTTCCCCTTCCTGATGAAATCTCTGTAAATACATGTATCGAGATGATTGAGTTAATACAACTACATGTATTAGACAAATCATGGAAACAGTGAAAAGTCAGTAAGATACTTTATATCATTCCTCTATATCAGATTTTGATTCTCTGGACTATACAAGTTAAACTTACATTATGCTCATACGCATAGCTTCTCTCAACCTTAATCTGCACACAAATGAAATCACATAAAAGAATGTTTATACACCTAGGCATTAAAACAACCCCTTTAAGGGTCTGTGCATGTGTGGTCAACCAAATTAGTGGGGATACTAACAGGCTTTGCAATTGGCTTTTCTCTCCCTTGAAACTGCTGAATGCACCAACACTATACACACTAAGTACACCATACAGTACAATAGATTATGAAGGGTTCAAGAGGACTCTGTAAACTGCAGTCTTGAAAGTGTTTGCGTCTGTATCAGCAGGGAAAACTGAGGCTGGAAGTAAATTCCACAACCTGCTACACCTTGGCCCATATGACATGGAAGTAAAGATTTGTGGAAGTAAAACTTGAGGGGTGCACCTAATTCTTTGATGTACTTGCACAAATGCTTCAAAGGGTTTGTACTGGGGTAGTGACCCTCATATTAAATTTAAGGCCTGCCAGTTGTGCACATCAAAATATGTTTGTGCAACGAGGACAAGTACGAGGACAAGTAATTTCTTATGCCATGTGCAAGTGCAAGTAAGCTAAAAAGTGTATTTCATGCCCTAATTCACATCACAGTCCTGCAGGATCTCAGCTTGAGTAATATGGTCACTAGTAGTAGTATGGAACATGGGTATTGTACTTACGCCACTTTTGGTTGAGAAGGTCCATGGCCTTCTTCTCCAGGTTCCTTCTGTGAGAGTCTGACTCAGTGTCTGTTTGGCTGACATCTGAAATTGACAGCACATCTGATTTTCACTCACATACTTTTAAAGTATAACTGTGTCAACTTACTAGTACTTTGATCTTAAAGAGGAATATACTTACTTACTTCACCTGGAAGGTAAGTAATTTTCTTATCAATTGCATGTGTATACTATATATTGTGATGTATCTACAGTGGCATTTGGAATGAAACTATGTTTTTCTTAATTTCCTAAACACAACTATAATAGCAAATCTGATATGATACATATATCATAATACTTATTTCTTCCTTATACTTACTCTTTGTCACAGATGTTGCAAACTTCCACTCAATCTCTCTGTTTACTTCCAGAAAGTCGAGGCCTGCCCGTGTCCCCAGACTGTATGTTTGTTTGGCATGATGGTTGTAGCCAAGAAACATGCAGTCACACCCGGCTTCCTGGAGTGCTGCCATCTGTGCAAAAAGAAAACTCTACATGTACAGGAAATCTTAAATTCAATTTTACCTGTTGGACAATATATATATTCAAGCTTAATGCATGGTACTACATTAGTATCTAAGATAAGAGCAAGAGAAAGAACTGCCTAGGGCATCACAGTTTACATGTACTTTTCTTGTGTCATCTTATGTTGTTAAAATGTTTATAGTCGGGCATTAAAAACCCACAACTTGCACAATCAGAGTGGAAGTCTTAGTTTTAACCAAATCTAAGTGAATAACTTGGTGGATTGCATGTCTCAAGTACTTTTTTGATATTTTGATAGATGCATACAAAAGAAATGTTTGCCTGTGTTCAGACTTTGTAATTGACAGAGGCCATAATGAACACCACAAACATAAAAACACCCCACATATTTTGAAATTTACAGTGATTGGACACCTACATTGTTCATAAGTTTTCTAACCTAGATACAGCATATTATACTAGTATAATATAAGACATGTTAAAGAAACTCAACTGTTGCACGCATCTGCTTGTATAAAGTATTGATCCCCCTTTGTCTCTCTTCATCGGTAGGGGGGTCACTGCTCTCCATCTCCATCTCCATCTTTGCCTTCCTCCTGTATTCCTCTTTTTCTTCATTGCGAAGATTTGTCCATGCAGTCCCGGCATCTGCTGTAACGCAGTGATCTGTTTTTCCTATGAGAAAAATACATAGATTTAATACTGTTATGGACAAAGGTGTTGTTTTTATGTAATAATTCAGTTTTACACTTTAATTTGCAACAAACAAATCTCATTTATTCTTAAAAAAATCAGTACAATATATAGATTTCTCTTATGTGCTAAGGTTACAATGAAACGCTTGTTTCGTGGCCATTTTTCAGCAAGATGATGAAATTACCTCAAACTTCCCAAGCACAGTTTGACAAACCCCACTGAAAAACTTGTTCCTACCCATACCACTCAGCATTTGACCTTGATGTTGATCAAACTTCATAATTATTGCCAAGATGTACCTTATGGTTGTCAGACTCAAAATATTAGCACTTTAATTCAATTTAGAACAGTGCTAGTCTGGGTGCCATCCGTTTTGTAACGGGGCTCTTTCGCACTCGCTTTTTTGGTAGCCATTACGAATCGGATGGCACCAAGGCTAGAACAGTGCAAGAAGGGGTGCAAAAACACCCAATACACTTTGCCGTCCAAATCATGCTTCCACAATAACATGTCATATGATTTATAAATTATAATGACCACAAAACACTTTCTTTGTTTCAAGCTACATATTCCTTGTGCCTTGTCCCTATCACAACAACAAAATGTTAGGAAATGAGATTTTAGGAAAAATGGTTACCTGTGAAGAATTCTTTTTTGAAGATGTCGTACCCACTCGTTGCTTTCTTTTTGGTCAGGAATGGATTCCTTCTCTGTGCTTCCTGAGGAGGCCTCATCTGGTTCTTCTCTTTCTGTCTCCTGTTCCTAATCCAACGCTGCATTAAACAGAACACTATTTAGTTCACTTCAGTGAATGGAAGTACATGTTGTACATTTTCCCTTTAATTTTGCTTCCTCTCTTCTTTTCTTTTCTGAGCATAATTCTACATTTTTATGGCTTCATCTTGGTCATTTTGAGGCCAAAATGACTGGAAATTGGGCATGAACTTAGGTAAACCAGTACCTCAGCACACAAACATGTCACAAGAGACTTTTTTGAAGCTTATTGATTTCAGATTTTGCTACTACTACTATATTTCTTGTATTAGGTTGTCATTCTAACATAAATCCCCTCATATTTTGAGATATTCAATAGAGTAAATGTTGATTCCCTCTAAATGTGTTCTAAAAAATGTTAATCAGTGCTGTGACATTTACCTCAACAATTTCCTCCGTTTGGTTTATCTTCACTGCCGCTTCCTTGATCATCTCCTTGGCAGCTGGGTCTTTCTTGCTTTTCATTCCTTTCACCCAGAATTCCTCAAGTACAGCAGAGTGTGGCTCCAAGTTTGTCCTCACACTGTTGGAATAAGTCAAAAGTCAATGTTACATGTAGTATAATATACATCATTCAGGTATGGCAAAAACTAAAAATCTTGCCATCTTCGAATTCAGCAATTTATAATTTTCTCTGGGTATAATTGTGACTGTCCCACTTGTAAATGCTCTCTTACTCTAATCACAGATAACGTTTGATGTCCAATCTCCCCTGTAACATCGGATGATACATGTAACGTTTGTCCCTTGTCCGGTCGGGTCTGTTTTGGACCTACTTGAGCATATTTGATAGATTTAACATAGCTTTACATAGATTTACATAGCTTCACAAACTACGCTCGAAACAAGCCACAGTGCTGCATCTGCTTGGAGTTTAGTTTGAGATCAGCCCCGCGTGCGTCAGGTCTCGTCATCCAGCCAAATCCAAATGATAATCCAATCGGAAGTGACTGACGGCGTCATACCAAAACAAAAGCCATAACGTTACACAAATAAACAAGCCTATCATACGTTGGTAATCCACTCGTGCATTGGCAAGAGGATCTAGGAGTTGATACGGCTTTGCCATCGTGATCTGCTTGCAGATAGCCGAGGCTCGTCATACATATAGGAGACACTTACCGCTTAGCTTTCGGCGGAAGCCCCTGATCGTCCGTCGTGTTCTCAGCCGAATTCATCGCAGGAAATGTCGCAGGACACACTAGTCCCAATACTATACTCGTATTCTACGTTACGTTGATATATATTAGCTTTGAGACAAATTGAAATGGCGAGGGATAAGAGAACTGTGACAGCTTGTTGCAAGTCTGACCAAATAGTAACACCCGTTCTGTGATCGTTACCCTGTGATCAGCCAATCAGGTAACTATTAGAACATAGCTAACTTTTTTCCACCAATGAGGAGCGTTCATTTTACGTAGAGGGGCAGCTAAGAGCGAGAATTAGGGGTGTACTAAACCATGAATAAATTAATTTGGAGACGCCAAGAAACAAGCTATTCAAGCCATTCATGGAACAACTTGGACAATTGTGAACTAAAAGAGCCGAGGAAAAATTTAAAAGACAACAGAGTACTGGCAAAACAGAAGAAAAGGGACGAGGAATACCTTTTTGAACAATTCTTTGTCGGACTTTACAATAGAGCAAACAATGCCGTCTGGTGTCAAATAAATGAATGAAAACTGGGCGGAGGCAATAGGTGCGACCCACTGAGTGCGACCGGTAGTGGTTGGCAGTAAGGTGCCAACAGGAGACCAAAAGTAGGTCGGCGAATTATAAAGGAAGTTGGCAACAGCGAGGTGGCAACAGCGAGGTGGCAAATGGTAACTGTGAAATGGATACAGCCTGGCCAATTTGCAAATTTGATACTGTGACAGTCTTATTCAGCCACCGAAAGAACTGCTTGGACTTTTATTATGTCGGGGAGCTAATCGCACCGTAATTTATACATAAAACCTCGGTCTGAATGCCAGATTAGACGAAATAACTGGTAAATACGGATTCTTGGGGTATATATTAGCCGAACTAGAAGTTACAGTACACTTTGGGGAAAACTTGTGGCGGATGGTAGCACTGCCAGTTGCAACAAATTATTTTACACAGCACAAGTGTAGGCTCCAATATTCGCGTTTTCACTGGACTTTCTTTTTTGTACCAGTATCTTTTTACGCCAGCTTCGGCTGGCAAATGGTTACTGCCTGGCCAATTTGATATTGTCTTTGTAGCATGTTTGCAGCCGGCTAGCAAAGCCACCTAGAAAGGTGCTTGGAATTAGAATTTGCTATCACACGGCGTAACGGAAAGTATGGTGTATATTCATTTATCCTTCACAATCTTCTACAGTTATCCGAATTTGTAGTTTTCTGAACAGGTAAGTAGATAACTTTAATTTATACGACAGCAAGGCAGCAGTTTCAGAGCAGATATAACCCCTGTGGGAATCATGTAACAAATGGTCATAGGGTATTTGCAGAGAGGACAAAAGAGACTCGGAACCTAAAAAAAGGTTTGGTAAACAAGGGTATGGTTATCCTTGATGTGACTATATTTCAACAGTCACTTGAACACAGTATATCAAGTTGTTATAGAAGCTCCTTGAGTATATATACTCCTCTGAGGCCAAAACACCATAGAGTCGGGAAACGATGACCAATTTCCTCCAAACTTCCTCCAACTTTATTGGTTTAGGAATACTTTCCTGAGAGCATATACTAGTATGCATCTTTTTTCTCAAAATATCATAATTTCATCAATTAAGGGCAAAACAGCATTTTTCCCTACAAAATGTGAATATCACGAAACGATGACCGATTTCCTCCAAACCAACTTTATTGGGTTCGGAATACTTTCCTGAGAGCATGTTTGCATCTTTTTTCTGAAAATATCATAATTTCATCAATTAAGGGCAAAACAGCATTTTTCAGCGTAAAATTTGGATATCGCGAAACGATGACCGATTTCCTCCAAACCAACTTTATTGGGTTCGGAATACTTTTCTGAGAGCATAGTTGCATCTTTTTTTCTCAAAATATCATAATTTCATCAATTAAGGGCAAAACAGCAGTTTTCCCTCAAAAAATGTGAATATCGCGAAACAATGACCGATTTCCTCCAAACCAACTTTATTGGGTTCGGTATACTTTCCTGAGAGCATATTTGCATCTTTTTTCTCAAAACACACAATTTCATCAATTAAGGGCAAAACAGCAGTTTTCCCTCAAAATGTGAATATCGCGAAACGATGACCGATTTCCTCCAAACCAACTTTATTGGGTTCGGAATACTTTCCTGAGAGCATATTTGCATTTTTTTTCTGAAAATATCATAATTTCATCAATTAAGGGCAAAACAGCATTTTTCAGCGTAAAATTTGGATATCGCGAAACGATGACCGATTTCCTCCAAACCAACTTTATTGGGTTCGGAATACTTTTCTGAGAGCATATTTGCATCTTTTTTCTCAAAATATCATAATTTCATCAATTAAGGGCAAAACAGCAGTTTTCCCTCAAAATGTGAATATCGCGAAACGATGACCGATTTCCTCCAAACCAACTTTATTGGGTTCGGAATACTTTGCTGAGAGCATATTTGCATCTTTTTTCTGAAAATATCATAATTTCATCAATGAAGGGCAAAACAGCATTTTTCAGCGTAAAATTTGGATATCGCGAAACGATGACCGATTTCCTCCAAACCAACTTTATTGGGTTCGGAATACTTTTCTGAGAGCATATTTGCATCTTTTTTCTCAAAATATCATAATTTCATCAATTAAGGGCAAAACAGCAGTTTTCCCTCAAAAAATGTGAATATCGCGAAACAATGACCGATTTCCTCCAAACCAACTTTCTTGGGTTCGGTATACTTTCCTGAGAGCGTATTTGCATCTTTTTTCTCAAAATATCACAATTTCATCAATTAAGGGCAAAACAGCAGTTTTCCCTCAAAATGTGAATATCGCGAAACGATGACCGATTTCCTCTAAACCAACTTTATTGGGTTTGGTATACTTTCCTGAGAGCATATATGCATCTTTTTTCTCAAAATATCATAATTTCATCAATTAAGGGCAAAACAGCAGTTTTCCCTCAAAATGTGAATATCGCGAAACGATGACCGATTTCCTCCAAACCAACTTGATTGGGTTCGGAATACTTGCCTGAGAGCATATTTGCATCTTTTTTCTGAAAATATCATAATTTCATCAATTAAGGGCAAAACATCAGTTTTCCCTCAAAATGTGAATATCGCGAAACGATGACCGATTTCCTCCAAACCAACTTTATTGGGTTCGGAATACTTTGCTGAGAGCATATTTGCATCTTTTTTCTCAAAATATCATAATTTCATCAATTAAGGGCAAAACAGCAGTTTTCCCTCAAAATGTGAATATCGCGAAACGATGACCGATTTCCTCCAAACCAACTTTATTGGGTTCGGTATACTTTGCTGAGAGCATATATGCATCTTTTTTCTCAAAATATCATAATTTCATCAATAAGGAGCAAAATAGCATTTTTCGTACAAAATTTGAATATCGCGAAACGACGACGAAATTCCTCCAAACCAACTTTATTGGGTTTGGCATACTCCCCCGACAGCATACATGCATCTTGGTACCATAATTATTTCAATTTATCCAAAAAAATGTGAAACCAGGCCGGTGCAGTTGGTTTCTTGACTTTAGATGTACATCTGGTTTATGGTACGTTCTCCTTCACGGTTCTCCTGAGGCCAAGGCAGGTTTTCGGGAAGGAATGAGATACCGCCCCAAAGATGACAAATATCATTGAGCTAACTTTTCAGGTGGTATGTAGAATGATACCCTATACATTCATAACATTAAGTCCGCATTTCGTTTGTCCTACAAACATACTTTGTTCATCTGAGCCAAAACATACGATTTAATCGCCAAAACCTTAAATGATTATAACTCAACAATGAATTGTGGCTTTGGCATGGAGATTTCTGTGTCGACTATGAAAGCACCCACGAATTAGTCATTGAAATTTGAAAGAAATGCGTTGAATCATAAGCGATCTATGAACTCGATCTGCCGTTGTGGCAAGGCGTTGTCCAAACCTTATGTTTCTCATAGACGATTATAGGTCGCATCTCACATGAGTGCGCTTTCCTTCATAAAACAAGAAGGATCTCATATATCGGCACGAAACTTACACAATACTAGGCTGATATACCTATCTAGCTGTGCTTTTAATAGATTTGTTCTTCCTTTATCCTTTGTGGACATATAGCGCATTAACCTGTCTTAAAATTCAGTCAGGCGCAAATGTAGTCAGTAGCGCTGGCCCCAATAGCACTTTAGAGCCACGTAAATCGGTGTTCAAAACAATACAGATAAACTAGATTTTGAAACCAGATAGCCTACAATACTATGTAACTTTAAACAGGGTTAATTGGACCGTGTCCCCAACTGTTTTTTAGTTATTATACGAAAACCCGTTAAAAAAGTTTTGAAAATGCCCTAGCGACTTGTGTAAAAAGTGCAGCATGTAATTTTTCAGAGGCATTCCGACAAATTTTTCAATAGAATTAACGGATAATCACGTTCAATACACGTTTTATCGTTAGTCTTGCCATGGCATCACATTTCCATCTTTCAAACACCTTAAAAACAAGTGTGGGTACCCTTGCGATATATTGTGAAAGTGCAGCAAAGGGACATTGCGTCGGAATGCGGGCTCGTATTGCGTGGGTCCAGGACATTTTGGTTTTTCACATCTCAGCTGGAATACAACGACGTCTTTCAAATTTGGCTGATACGTATACTTCTGGACGCCTACTTAGTCTTTATAAGAATTCCCGTGCTGGGGTCATGGTTTATGATGGAGTAATTTGTTACTGAGTAACTGGAAAATATCAATGGTGACACGATATCATGTTAAAAAACTGCTTATCAACTGGCTTTGCTGAACACAATGAAAGTTGATTACGACACAATTATTCATGGCAGTACTTCTAATATTTTGTTTGTAATGAAGTCTTACTGCTAAATGAATGGCACACACAAACACAAATTCATGTATGTAATGCATTATGCATGCAATGATACATTTAAACATGTTTATTAAAATGACCGTATTACATTTGCTCCAGCAGCATATTGTGGTTGCACAAACGTTATGAGCAAAGTAACTAAAGGACCTAATATTCAATATCTAAACATAAAAAAACATTGGGTTCACTTTTTCAGAGACATGTTCAGAGAGATGTGAAGTCTTGTTTCAGATGTATACTTTTCAAATACACAATTTTATGTACAGGTGTTCATTTCATGTACAGTTACATTTAACTATATAAACAAACTTTCGGATTGCAAACAGTAAATGTCATATCAACAAAGCAAAGGTCCAGATTGATATAACTTAATTTTTCTTTGTATTTTGCTCAAGTACTACTTGACACAGGCTTCCTCTTTAACATGTCTTGACTTATACAAGTCCTTAACCATGATGATGAAGTCCATCCTTAGGCCACAACAATTTAAAATGTTGTTTCTCAGATTTTTTTCAGAAAAAATATGAAGCGATAGGGAAAAAAACAAAAACAAAAAAACAGGCCAGGGCACCCCATGAAGGCCAGAAATGTTATGATATAAGCCATGTGGTCAACATACCAGGCTGGTTCATAATTAAAATATGTCTTTCATTAAGCATTTTGCAGTTGATTCCGAACCTGAAATCTTTTTTATTTTGACAGGGCAAATCCGACAAACAACTTGGATTCATGTGGCCTTATCTTCATACATGTATTTCACCTACTTTACATTTTTAGTTACATCAAGAGTATTACAAGACTCTAAATGCTGTCCTGAAGTTACTACTTAAGTTACTCAAGCTACTACTCAAAGTTCCTAAATGTGCAAGGACTATACTGAAAGCCAATAACTTATTCAATTTTATTTCAAACAACAGTAATATAAGCTTCGTTCATCATTTATCAACTTTATTGTGCAAAATGGCAAAGTGTACCCATTTTCTAAGTTGTGTTGTCCATGAAAGCCTAAAAGAGCATCTGGGTTACTTAGACAGTCTTTAAACAGACTGGAAAAACAAATGAGAAATACCCAGTGCATACTACTCCTTGGAGTAATACTTATCATAGATATATTAACAGTCTGTAAACAGACTGGCAATCAAATATGAGAAATACCCAGAACTCCATGGAGTAATACTATATAGACTGGCAATCAAATATGAGAAATACCCAGAACTCCATGGAGTATATATATAAAAACAGTGTGTAAACAGAATTTTAAAAAAATTATGAGGAATACTTATTGCATACTAAAGTGTAGAGTAACTATACCTACTATAATCTCTTAGTAGCTGAACTGTTTCAGCATCGTTTCTGTTATCATTATTAGGCCTAGCCATTATCCTCCTCTCCATCATCACCATCTGATTCACTATCTATGAGATATTGATAGTCAGTTGACACGTCAGCATTGCCCCTTTCAGGTACATATAAAGGAATGTCTGGATTTTTAGTCTGTAGCAACTTGTGGGCATAGTCCAGACGCGTTTCTATTGTATCCCTCTTTCCTAACAGCATTGCTACTGCCCCCACATTATCAGCAGCTCTATATGCTTTCAATGCTTCCCCAATTACCCCAAGCTCCCTTTTCCCAGTCCCTAAGAGTCGCTGCATGTCCTGACAGGTCATCCGGAGTTCTTCCTCAGCACTTTTCTTTAGGCACAGTGCCTCAATTGCCTGCCTCTGTATTGATCTTGGGACAGCACCCTCCTCCTGAGAACAAATAACATATCAAGACAGTATTAAGTGACTGTCTTTTGGAAGTCAGAGATCATTAAAAACTCCCGGATGTGAAGAACACAAATTTGTGTATGATAGTTGTAATCTTGTGTATGATAGTTGTAATCTTGTGCAGTCTACTTCTGTCCTTGCACCTCTGTCCGGATGCCATCATTGTCCCATCATAGTGAATTTTGATTTAGTTGTTAGGCTTCCTCGACCCTATATTCGAACTGTATGGGACTTCTCTAAAGTGGACTACGACTCTCTAGTTGACCTTTGTACTGATTCCAAATGGTTTGATATTTATCAGTGTAATACTGTAGATGAAGCCAGTAGTATGTTAATCGATTTCATTTTTGATGTTAAAAAGAATTGTGTCCCACACAGGAATATTACTGTTAGACCCCGTGACAAACCATGGATGTCACCACATCTGAGAAGGTTAATGACTAAACGTGACAAGTCACACAGAAAAGCTAAACTGGTTAATAGCCCCACTCTCTGGGCCTCTTACCGTAAGGTTAGGGATAAATTAGTAAATGAAATAGCCCTAGCTAAAGCAAATTACAAGACCCGCTTAACAGATTCTTTATCTAATTCTTCTACTGGTAGTAAAACATGGTGGCACATTGTCAAGCATTTCTATAGATGTAAAGTGCGAACGACAATTCCACCACTTAAGTGTAATAACTTTTATATTACTGACTCATGTGAAAAAGCCTCAGAGTTTAACAAATACTTCTGTCTTCAGTCTACAATTGACGATTCTCATGCTTACTTGCCTGACCTTAGTTACCTAACTGATATACGTCTTTTTGATATTGCAACCACAGCAGATGAGGTTGAACTTTATATTTCCGATTTAGATGTATCCAAAGCATATGGGTGGGACAATGTCGACAATCGATTTCTTAAACTTATTTGCCCATTTATCTCCGATAAGATTGCCTATGTTTTTAATTTGTCATTATGTCATGGAACATTCCCTGAAACTTGGAAAAGGGCTAATGTTGTACCAATTTTTAAAAAAGGTGATCCCCAGGATGTTTCAAATTACCGTCCCGTTTCGTTGTTACCCTCCTTATCCAAAATTTTAGAAAAGATAGTTTATAAACACCTTTATAATCATCTGTTATCCCAAAATTTATTGTATTCATTTCAGTCAGGATTTATTCGGGGGGATTCAACTGTAAGCCAGCTTGTCTATATTTCAAATAAAATTTGTCAAGCACTCGATTCTAACAAGGAAGTTAGAACGGTTTATTTGGATTTTTCGAAAGCATTTGACAAAGTTTGGCATCGAGGATTGATATTTAAATTACAACGAAACGGGGTGGAGGGACCAATGCTTAACTGGTTCCAAAGTTATTTATCTGGAAGAAGGCAACGTGTATTAATTGATGGACAATGTTCAAACTGGTGTGAAATAGGAGCGGGCGTTCCACAGGGATCCGTCCTAGGACCACTTTTATTTCTTATTTATATCAATGATATGGTAGATGGACTCACAACACACCCCTTTCTCTTCGCTGATGACAGCTCACTGCTTGATATTGTCGAAAGTCCTGCCTTATCAGCTAGCAGACTTAACACTGATCTTTCCAAAATTATGTCATGGACGAATTTGTGGTTAATGGAATTGAATCCTTCTAAAACTGTTGAAATGTGCTTTTCTAAGAAAGCAATTCCTCCTATCCACCCTCCTCTTCTCCTTGGCAATGAAGTTATCAAGCCAGTGAAATGTCATAAACACATTGGAATCCATCTAACATTTAATATGTCGTGGAATTCTCATATATCACAGCTGTTAGCCAACGCATCAAAAAAAGTTTTAACTTTTAATAAATTAAAATTTAAGTTGTCTCGCAAGGTTCTCGAAATAATCTATAAATCTTATATTCGGCCTATATTAGAATATGGGGATGTTGTATGGCACA
This sequence comes from Branchiostoma floridae x Branchiostoma japonicum, assembly GCA_013266295.2. Classification (NCBI taxonomy): domain Eukaryota; kingdom Metazoa; phylum Chordata; class Leptocardii; order Amphioxiformes; family Branchiostomatidae; genus Branchiostoma; species Branchiostoma floridae x Branchiostoma japonicum. The sequence continues at coordinate 13,896,190 of CM023838.1, forward strand.
GCTGCACTACTGCCGACTCACATCAGATTGAACGTCTACAATATGAATGTTCACTTACTGTATCGGGTGCGATTAGAGGGTCCTCGTATAAATCTATTCTTAATGAACTAGGGTGGGAAAAATTGTCCGACCGCCGACATATTCATTCTCTCATTCTTTTCTACAAAATTGTTCACGGACACACCCGCCCATATCTGAGGAGCCTGTTACCACCCGCTGTGTCTGATGTTACTCATTATAACCTTCGTAACAAACAAAACATGCAGATTCCAATATGTATAACAAATCGCTTTAAAAACTCATTTATTCCCTATGCAACTTACCATTGGAATCAATTGATCCTAGCAGATCGCTCGTTGAGCCTTCCTTTGTTTAGAAAAAAATTGTTCAAAACTGTACGCCCCTCCCTCATTACTTACCTTAGTTCCGGTCCCCGCTACGCCTGCGCTTTACTCACACGTTTTCGCCTCGGTACACACAGTCTAAACCAAAGTTTATTTTCTCGTAATTTAGTTTCAAGTCCAGCTTGTTCCTGTGGTCACCCATGTGAAAACATAAGTCACTTTTTGTTACACTGCCCTAACTACACTCAACAACGAAATACCCTTTTTGGCAACTTGAAAAAACTGATTGGCTTTATCACTGACTTGGATGATCTTTCCGATGATATTCTTGTACATTTACTTTTAAGAGGTTCCTTTTGTCTATCAACAATGTACAATGCTCAAATTCTATTGTATGTACAGACATTTTTGTTGGTATCAAATCGTTTTTTGTAATATCTTGATCAATCCTGTCAGTGTTTATATAATATGTTTGTTTCACCTGTTCATTGATTAGTTCATTGATTAATTATTGGTGTTATTTTATCATGCTTTGCTTGCTTGTATTGTGTATTGTCTGGTGGCGACATGAATATAAGTGTAACTTGAGTGTGTCGCCACTACGTCTTGTCAATGTATGTATCAATAAAAAAAAAAAATTTGTGTATGACAATAGCTTACTGATAACAAAAGATGGCAGCATGTTGATGATAGCACTATAAAAGGTTTACTTTCTAATAGGGCTTTCAAGTTTTCCCTTTAAGCATAATATATAACCATATCATCTCATACTGAGAGTAATGAGTTGTAAATCCAAGCAGACCCCTACATCATTTACACCTGATGTATGGGTGAGACAATCTCTTTTAGGCAAACTCACCAACAAATCTAGCTGTGTGTAGCATTGCCAGGTAGGCTGGCAGGCATCCACAAAGTTGATTGCTTCTGGGAAGACTGAATCTTGTGGGGATCGGCCAATGCTGTTGTACTTGGAGATCGTTTTCTTGAGCTTTGTGTTGACCGTCTTTAGCTGTCGACCCAATTTTGTGGCTATGGCCTGGCCATCTGGAGGAAATATAGGTACATAGATGACAATTCCACCTCAAATACATATTAATGTATCATGCACATTAGATGGCAGAAATAAATATAATCACTTTGTCCATGAAAACAAAATTGCAAATGTTGCCAATCTGTCCTCCCTCATGATTATGTAACACAAACCTGGGTACTTCTTCTTCAGTGAAAGAAGGAACGTCCTCTCTGCTGCTTCTCGCCAGAGTTTGTCCACCAGAGCCTTTCTCTCCTCTTGGTCAATAAGGCGAAGGGTAGATTTGTACTCATTGTGGTGTTCTTTCCATCGACGGACTTTGTGTTTTCTTTCTGTACACTCCAGCTTTTGTTCTAGTCTGAAAAAAATATGCTTGTCAGTATAATAACAGGAAATACATTGAAAATGTTTGTGTTTCATGAAGAGTAGTTGATGAGTGAAGCAACATTCCTAGAAACACAAGTTTGTAATCAAATATTGCAACACATATAGAAAGGAGTAATAAATTGTTTTTCTATATTTTGTATTCAGGTTCAAGTGTCTTGACTATTGAAAACCTTACGTGAAACTGACTTTACACAGGGGATTACTTTTTACCTCTGTTTTTGGTCGTGTTTGTGTGTTCACAGCTGTAACTCACAGTAGGATTGTAAACATTATGCATTATATACTTCCCAGAGGTTTCGAATCACATTTAAAAAAAAATGTAACTTGTTATGCAAGTGGTGAGTAGTACAACTACATGTTTCTTTTGTACATGTATTTCAGTATGCTGAAACCAAAAAAATCATCTGTAACAATATGACAATTTGTCACATAACTACACCTGTCTAACTACAGTTTTTGCAGCAGTTACAGCCATGTTTTGTTAATCAGAAAATGTCTGAAGCATGTTCATGCCCATGGGGCTAAATGCATTACATACTAGTAAGCATAAATAACAATAACAAATACTAGTAAGCTTTAGGGGCTTCATCATTGGAAAATGCGTATCACTTACTCTTTATACTGTTTTACCAATGCTGACCGAAGGATTCCATCAGTACATGACCGCATCTCATTCCTGCCACACAAAGTATATAAGAGTTCATATGGGTTGATCTTGGTTGATATTTAAAGTAAACGCTGAGAAGCTTACTCTCCCAATACTTGTAGAAGGTAAAATGTTTTGTGGAAACCATCACTTAACGTTATTTACACATGATAGGAACAGCAGTACACTATGTTTGAAAACATCTGGACAAACTGGATTACAAATTTCTCTCTTACCTTACAGAGAAGAAGGCAGACAGTTCCAGTGTGTACGTCTTTTTCCATGGAGTCACAGATGCTAATAGTAATACAGTAGGAACAAACAAATTGGAAATCAAGGAGTGCCCCAGTTTTTTTTTCTTGATGACTTACAATGTACTTAGTAAATGTCCTGTTCACAGCTAAGTACATGTATATATACTGTATATCTCAATAGTTGATCAATTTGTGTTTTCTAATAAACTCACTTACTGAAATCTCTAGTTACCATGATTGAAAAACAATGTTCAGTTCAGCTAACTTAATTGACTGGAATTGCTATATAATGATGCATGAATCACATTAGTCATGTAATACAGTACTCACAGCTCCGCCTGTCTCGGTTGCTCAGTGAAATGAGGTCAAGCTCTCTCTGCCTCCAAATCTCCACATCCTCTTCAGACACTGCAACTGTTCAATATCATTTCAGTACATGCTGGTTTGATACTTGCTACCTTTCAACATTATCAATATCTTTCCGTAGCTTCCACCTTCCTTAGATTCTTATGTTTGTACAGTACTGATCAGTAATTGTTGTATGTTCTTGTGGAAAGGCTAGTAAAGATCTTAAGCTATGATAGCAAAGATGGGAGGTTCTTGATAATGACTACTGTTGGTCACATGTATATCCTGATAACATGAAAAAGCGATTACTGAGTTCTAATGTTAAGCTTTCCTTATCTCTGAGAAATCTGCTGGGAATCTTTAAATTTCTATTTGTTCACATTTCAAAGTGCACAGTAGCTAACCTTTGATAAAGGAACTCTTAGGTACTTTTGATACCATAGCATGAGGCAAAGGGTTACTTTTGTGATTAGAAGACATGTATGTCTTACCTGGTGCCTGGTTTAAAATCTTTGCCAGGTCGTCCTTTGCCAGCTCGTAAGTCGTAACTGCCTTGTCATAAGACATTGCTAAACTGACATCTGTAGTACCAAAGGGAAAAATTAACATTAGTAAGGATATTTTTACCTGCCCAGTTAATGACGTCATTAGGGAACAACATATAAATGAAAATTGCTGATATTGATGGATAATAGTGTGCAATGTAAAATTAGGTATTATAATATAAGAATTCATTATCCATACTTGTTGCCAAATTCAATCATGACTTACGCATATCTTCAGCCTTCCTCCTGCTATAGTGGAGCAGTCCATCTGTCAGGAGGTCACTCCGGTGACTTGGCGTCATCTCCTTGCTGATGGGTTTGAACTTTCGCAGATACGACCACAGTCGTTCCACCACCTCCCCATCGCTCAGTCCAAATCCTTCCTTCCGTCGAGGACTGTAAAGTACCTGCATTGCATAAAGCATTTATCAGCATTTCTTTTTACATATGTCGGAGACGAACCCAATATGCACCAATTTATGTCTGTGTATACACAACATACAAGCATTGAAGACAACTTTTAAAAAAGTTAACTTAAGAACTTACATATGACTGATTAAATTAAATTAAATATCTCAAAACAAACAATTACCATGCACTACGAAATATGTTAACACTGTAACAAGATAGGAAAACTACAAGCCAGAATCTGCCTAGTGCCTAGGTTAGTAGTCATCAGTTGTCATAGGTCACAGATCCTTGACTTTTTTGCCCTGTGGTGGCATAGTTCCTTCTGCATTCATTGCATTTCGCTGTGGTGTGATGCGTTGCACAAGAAACACCCCCAAATTGTACATATACACATGGCTATATGGATGGGTACTGTTTGTGCAACCCATTTATATAATAATAATATATATAATACATATATATATATACAGGACAGGGTTAACAGAAAAAGCCAACCTACACCTTCATAAATGATTAAAAACAAATTTTAAGCACTGCACATTGATAATCAAATTCACCAATACCTGACAAGAAGGCTTGTGTCCATAACAGTGGAAGATTGGAATGGCCAATTCAATTTCCTTCAGCAGATCACCCCTAGGCCTCTCTTGATTCTAAATCAGGCAAGTCAAAAATTACATGCATGTAATGTTTGCACTAATTACAAAAAAATGTTAATTCAATCTACATAATGATTTGGCAAAAAGGCTTAATACCATCAGGCTATGAAGTAATGAGACATTTTATCTCAACATCCTGATCTCAATCCTTTAAAGTTTAAAGTCACATTGGTTCAATCTCTTGTTCTCGCATATTTGAACATGGAAATGAAACATGAGTACAAAATAAAGTGCTGGGAGGTAACTTGACTATATCTGACTATATACTTTCCACCTTAGTCTTTCCTATTTGATTCCACCAGTATGCTTTAAATCTGAGAACAAACAATAGTACAATGGCCTTAATACTATGCCATTTTTGTTTTGTTTGAACATTCCCTTCTTTGACTCTGACCTGTTTATGAAGCTTAAAATGTAAAATGTCAAGTCTGTGATAATTGGTCCATCCATAAAAATTTGTGGTAATACTTTTGGGAAAACCAATCTTATTCATGTTACTGAAAATATGCACTCATATGACTTAGTGTTATGTATGCAAAATGTGCAACTTGAAAAATACTTACATTTAAATGTGAGGTCAGAACACATGCAATGTCATACATGACATGCACCTTCATATTGCTCCCTGGCTGAACAGCAGAAAGAAGCTGTTGTATCATGAATACTGAATATCCGAGCCTACATAAACAGAGACAAGAGTTATAAGGCTTTACACAGTCATAAAATATTTGAAGTCTTCACAAAATTGTTGGTTTGTTTTCTCTATTTAGACAGATTAAGTACTGATCAAATGTGCAATGTCCAAACTTGCACTACTTGTTTTTCCCCCAGAAAGCTGTTATTTGGCCCAAAATCTAATTTTCATTTGTTCCAGACCTTAACACATACATCTCATAACCTCCATAGCATGCCAAAAACTGGGGGATTTGGGGGCCTTCAGGGTCTTTGGGAACTTTTAGGTGCTATTTTCTGATTGCATATAGACAACATAGCCGGCCTGGTTGAATTACCCACGTTTTTAGAACTGGGCTAATATGAAACAGCCGAAGACCACCAAACCCCCTGCCCTATAAGCCTGCTACGGAGGCTATAAATCTCACACAAATAAAAGCCCCAAATAATGCTAAATTTATTTGGGTAATATACTAGTAGCACTAGTAGAAGATATTAACGGAAAAAAAGAAGAATATAAACCACATGGAATTTCTGAATCATGTACAGCAGTTAGATATCAAAATATTCCAGAATTAAACGGAAATGTTATTAAGTACAAACGGTTAACCTTTCTCCATGGTGCATGTCGAGGAATTTCAAAGGGATGCTGTGCCGACATACAGCCCCGAATACCCCTGTCACATCGAGCTTTTCTTGCCTGGACCTCGATCTGACAGAACTTCCAGCCTGGAAGTTGTTGCAGTCCTGAACAAAGAACATGAAGGAATGATGCTAGCTGTTATAACATTATGGTACATCGTATCATCTATGACATACATCTAACAGCTTTTATACTTGATATCAATGAATCTCTAATGCTGCACTCTCCTCTTGATTTAAAAGGTATGAATCTGAATCCTGAAGACTGTGTGGATTATCAGTAGAGATTCAGTCCTTTGAAGAGAATGTTCAGCTTTAGTGGTTTATTGTGGTTTACTGTGAAAAAACTCTCCTTTAGTTGCCCAACCGTGGGTGACAGCTATTCTTCCAGGATATTGGTGTTTGAGTAGAGCAAGAGGTCGAGCACAGTAAAGAACAATGATGATGATGATAATTACTACTGACTGCTGAATAATAGTAGCAGTATACTCACAGTGTGAGTGGATTAAATCACTCTCTGATGGACTAAATAATGCAAATGCTAATATACTGAGTTCATGCAACATGTTCCCATTTTGAGGGTTGGAGCTAAGTAATGCAATCAATGTGCTGGCGTTGATGGCTAAAGCATATGACTACATTTCAAACTACTATTCACCTCATCAGGCTTACTATCCTCGGAATAAGTAGACATGAATTCCTTCACATCATCTTCGGGCAGAAAGTATCGGCTTTGGTGAAGAGGGCCAGCTGAACTCCTGCCTGAAGACCGTTTCCTCACAAGGCCAAAATTGGCATCGAGTGATACGATCATCTCTCCTTCATTCTACATAGAAAATAAACATGTGCAGAAAAAGGGTCTATTAGTGTACCGATAAATGAGAAAAGTGTATTGCTGCATGTAGACTACATTAGAAGAAGTTTCTTTTTTGAGCGGATATGCTAGTTTACTTGCAATAATTGTCAGTACAAAGCAATACATATATTACATATATATATATATATTCCAGTCTTAGGATTGAATACTGGTACATGTAGACTGTTACAAGCAAAGTTCTGAAATGGCAGTTGGGATATGCAACTATATTACCTTTGGGCATGTAGGACAAACAGTTCCATCATCAAGTTCTGCACACAGGTGAAGCAGAGTTCTCTTTTTGTACTGGTGATGGTGGAACTCTGCCACTGACTGCCCGATCAGTGCCCTGTACAGGATATCAACCTGAATACAGACAAGACAAAGGACAGTAAACATCTATCAGCTTGCAATGGTGCAGTACCTAGTCGGTACCCCAGTACAAAATACCCACTTGCCCACTTGCTTGGGGAAGGTAACTATAGTAGATAGCAGCCGAGTTTCATCGCAAGGTTTCCTACCGAGCTGGGTTTTTTTAAATCATGTACTATGGGCACTTATTTTCCACTGGTTATGCAATAGACTACAATGTACATGTTGAAAGCTGCAGATGTCATTTATAGAAATTAAAGGCTTTGAATGGAGCAACCTAAAATGTTGCTGACCAACCTATACTATGTTTTACAACCGGTTGCCCACTATGCAATGAGTATAAATGGTACTTTTAACACTGAAAACAGACATACTGAAGTTTATATTCTTAGTGACATATATAGCTCCCTTCTAGGCTTGTTTGCAACAACTTCAATCATAACATCTACTGTCCATCACTGACCAAATGTTCCTCAGTGCAAAACCAATAAAAAATACCTCGTATTTGAAAAGACCGCTCCTCCACCTCACAGCATTACAAAACCCTTTGACAGACACTTGACACTCAAGTGTCAATGCTGTCAGCCACTCTAGCAGTTCTGTAGAGAATGCTGTTTCGGGACGATCTGCAGTGGCTGCCCAAAGACCAAAGCGGAGCAGGGTGCATGCATCTGCTTCATGGTCGCATACAAATATGCGCCAAAAACAGACGCGACCTGAAATAAAATAAGATTCCTATGTTGTAAACCTACTTTTCGTTTTCTTCTCTCAACATGTACAGCTTTCTTCTCTTACTTAGTCTCAATATGTACTCCAGATACTTTTGACTATACAGCTTTTTAGTAAATTTTACCATAATGCTTTTGTTGAAATGTTTACTGGAAATATTCATACATCCAAGTCACCAGACTGCTTTATCTGTTTACTTAGGTTGACAAGTCACAATATATTTTTGGCTAGTTTGTTCCCCAAGGGGATTTTTTGGTTCCCAGGCTATCTGAGCCTGAGCTGAAATTTGGTCTAAGATTTTTTTCACCAAAAACGTTGTGTCACATATGTCTAGACTATAGGGGCAAGAAATCTTGTATATAACCAAAGACAAGTTGCAAAATACAGGTAGCTCTGTGTTCCATAAGGACCCTAAGCAGGGCTGTCTCTGGATCCAGGACCGGTCCCTCCTTTCCCAGATGGGAATGGACCTTTCCGGTTGGACACAGGAAGCCCAGCCCCTGTTCTATTTCGAGCACCTCGGTCAAAATCAGCGCGGGGAGGACCGCCGTCAGAATGTTGGTTTTGTCGCCCAACGTTAGGGTCGAGTTTTTGGCAGCAAAAAACTCTCTCCGTGGCCCAAAAAAAGGTTACGCTATCTTCGTTGAAGTACACATCTGCAGAGTAAAACTTATTTGAGGAGGGGACAGGGTTAGTTTTAGTGAGAGCAAAATATTTTTGCTCGATGCGAACGCGGGATACGCCGCATAACATCACACGGTAGGCTGACAAGAGTGCCCAGTTGTTGACAAACAGCCGATGCATGTGTTATGCAGAGTACGTTTATCTGTGACAGGGTTTCCAAGGCATTTGCTGCATGCATCGCATTGTGTTCAAATAGAACAGGGGGCTCAACGTGTTCGATCAGGAAAGGTTGCTTTAAATTACTAAAAATGTTTGACGTGGCATTTCAGACAGATCCCCATAGTTTCCCGAGTGGCTGTAATATGCGAATCATGCCTTTGACACACCCCTGGTCCTGAGTGTGATGGACAAAGAGCTGGAGACAGCGCCCTGAACCCTATGTATCATGGGGATGGTTATCTTGTCCATGTACATGATGTCTGTAGGATTTGAAGTACTTTTTCAAATCTATTCTGCAAGGTACTTTTAACATCATTAATGTAACTTTAAAATTTCACCTGTTTCTACCAACATTTAATAACATGACTGACTAATTACATAGAGACATTATTTCAATATTTGCCTTCGTCAAGAAGGGTATGTTTTCATGGGCGTTCGTGTGTGCGTGAGTCTGTCAACAGTATAACTCGAGAAGGCTTAAATGGATTGTCTTCATATTTGGTAGGTGGGTAGGTCTTGATGAGGTCTAGAAGTGATAGGAATATGGGCCCCCTGGCGGCTCGTTATGGTACTGCAGCGGTACTTCCTGTTTTGAAATATGGTGATCTGGAGGAGGTAGGGTCATGATTTTTGGATGGTAGATAGGTCTTGTGCTCGGGAAGAAGTGACATAAGTTTGGGCCCCCTAGCGGCTTGCTCTGGAACTGCAGGAGCATTTGTATGAAAATGTTTAAAGTAGGATAACTCAATAACCGGTCGACGGATCATCCTGATATTTGGGGCATAGGTAGGGTAAGTGATGCTTGACATAATTAGATGACCAGTATGCAAATGATGATGTAATTTGCATAATTAATGAAGCAATTATATAATTCAGTTTCCTTCCATGATAGGGCTATTCTAGTTTGTGACATGGGTACATAAGAATGAGAGGTACATTGTTAATCTTAATTATGTCAATGAAGACATTATTTGCACAATTAATGAGAAAGTTCTATAATTCCATAGTGGTTGATGCTAGCAATTTCATACTTGTGCATGTCGAAGTTGACTGGAGGAGAACATCATGCACTATATCTTCCCGATTTGAACAGTTTATGAAAAATACAACAGTGCAGATCAAAAGCACAATAGTTTTGTTTAGAAAACGCAGGTAATTGTAGGTTGAACCTAGATTCTGTATTGTTCAGGTGGTAATGGATACCCTATATTTTAGTTTGTTCTGAAGGGAGAAAGTGATTTATTATATTGGCAGATTGGGTTGTTGCTGTGACACGTGTGAGTGACTCCCTATATATACCAGCCTCTTGATAGCTGGTTGTTTAGGGAGGGAGTGATTAATCATACTGGCAGATTGGGTTGTTGGTGAAACGTGTTCGCCTCCCTAGAGGATCCCCTTCACAGCTGGTGGGTTTGGTTGCATGAACAGAAGAACTGTTTTGTCTTGCCAGATGTGAGCATGGAGGCTTTGGAATAGTCACATTTGGTATCTGTAGCTAACAGAAATCATTTTTCCTTGAGATTACTTTCAACCTGTCCTAAACCCTGTGACTTGTAATCATGGTGGTGAAGAGGATTCTTCTGATGAGGCTGACTGGTGAGTGTCACATGAATGTATCTTGTACCTTTAATCCCTCAGAACTGTTAGAGCTTGATTGTGTTAGACTGGATAAGGACCAGTGGGAATGTTACCCATTGATTCAAAGTAATCTGGAGGAAAATATGTACAGGATATGGATATGGTGATATTGAGCTATTTGCTAATTGATGTATGTGGAAACTTTTAAGAAACATTTTCATGAAAAGAAGCACAGAGGTACAGAGTGAATTCCTCTCTTGTATATGTTATTAAGTTCTGTAATAACAAACTTTTACTTGCCAGCTGCAGGGTGACTTGTAGGGCCTGGTGTCATTTGGAACTTGAGATAGTAAGGTGGTTACCAAGACCCATTCACAAATGGACTTTTGGTTAAGTGTAGATGAAGTGAATATTTTGCCTGTTAGGTAGTGGAGGCTTAATTTGCCACAACGGACTTGTACTTGAGTACAAAGTGTGAGTGAGACATATGCATTGGTCAATGTCTGGAAGTATGTATGGGTTATCAGGATATATAGGCAGTTGTGTCAATATAGGATTCCATGTGTATTCTCATCAGCTACAAACATCAGCTCTTGATGTTGGAAATTCTGTGCGTGGCCTTTATTTCAAGGAAGGCACCAAATTTCAATATAGTATAATTGTAAATTACTCTCACTGTCGATATGCAGGATACAACTTTGCTCTGTTACGTAGCAGCTCTATTTTCACCACCTGACAATTTTGTATCACCACATTGGTATATATTAACATAGTACTTGGTTTCTTACAGTATATCAGCAGCACTACTAAGGATGTCAATAGACCAAAAATTAATATCTAGATGAACAAAGTAGGCCGCTAACAACACCTTGCTTTAGAAAAACAGGATCAATCTTTTCAATATGTTTACATCACATATAACTATATTACCTATCAACAGATCGTCTAAATAGTTGGTTAGTAAGATGCAAACCTAATCCTCCACATATGATTTGACGAAGGCATGAGATCGATGACCTCTAGTTCAGAGTATTTTAGTACATATATATATATATATATATATAGTGTTTTTTTATGGAGGCAAATGGCTCCAAATGATATCACATAATAATATAAACCATCAAGTGGGTATCCATGGTGCTGGTATGAAATCTGATATAGTTGTAAGTTAGGAAGAATTAAAGTTAAGAAGTACAATGCAGTCACCTGAGCTGTTGAAGACTCTGAAGGTCTTTAAAGTTCTACTTGGGCAGTCTTGGTGGTCTTGTCTTTCAAGAATGGTGCTCTCAAGGTTGCCCAGTCGAAATGGTTCATAATGATCCTCCTGAGAAAATGAACATAATAACTGGGTTAGATGATAACATTGGTGGACTGTTTTGATAGAATACCCTTATAAATCTATATGGATAGATTCAATCAGATATCATCAGATACTGGCAGATCAAAATAATAGAATTATGACAGCCAAGGCTCAAAATACTTCTGTAAAACACTGGGGTAGGTAGCATTCTAAAATATGTGCACCTGTCAAAGGTGTGGATCACAAGTTATATTTTTGGCAACAATCCTATTCGTATTTCTTATTTCGCACTTCATAGGTGGTAACGTTAATAATATAGCTAAACAAACTGCCTTCTAATTTATATGTTAGATACCCAGTAAATATGTAGGTACCTCAGCATTTAATCAGCCATTTGTAAATTGTTGGTACATGTAAAATATTTTCAGGACCAGTGTGTGACTGATTATCATAAACATGCCATGATCAGAAGTTTTAGGAACAGTACATACCAGCCATTGTTCTGGGTAGTGAGCTGGTGACAGGTGGTGTCGTACTATTACGCAACAATCTGTGCAATATGTTACATTGGGCCCACAGTCATTACACTTGATAGGACAGGATTCCTTCATTCCACAAAAACTGCAAATGTAGCATGGGGTTGCCAGCTGGGTAGCAGTTTCCAAGAGCTGATCCCTGACTTCTGCCCACTTGGCCAGCTCCCTTTCTTTGGATACTTGGTATCTGGAGGGCTGCGGTGGAGCACATGTGCTGGAGGGTTCTGGATCCTGAGGATAATCTGGAGGGGGTAGAGGCATGGATGTGCCTGGGGTCTCAGATTGGTTGTCATCAGTACTGTTAGTACTGCCTGGCATCTCAATGTACCCATCTACACGAGTCCCATCAAGTTGCTCTCTTCTGCACGGGATTCTCGGTCTCTTCGGTCTGCTACAGAATATACCGGTAGTTGGTTTTCTCCTCCCCATGTCTGTAAAAAATAAAGTTACAACAATTAAATCATTGAAATACATTAGCACTTGAAATTTGAATGGTATATAACGTTACATTGTATTTGGCTAATATTCAATAAAAATATCCACTATTCTACACTATTGTACAGTCTACTATTGTTTTACTTGATACAGATGCACTAATATATACAGCAACAGCCTTGAAATTAGAATGTTTAAAATTGAATAATCTTAATATGTAACATTAAATATGTCCTAAAAACAACTTCTTTTCCCACTGTTCTAATGTGTTACTAGAATATAACTGGTGAATGCCTGTCTGAACACCTAAAACCCACCTCATCCGGATCTAGTAGGTTAAGGACCATTTTACGCTCTGGATACATTATCTATGCAATAATGAATAAGGGTAAAAATTTCTTTTTTTATGGCAAAAGCTACGGCGACCCGCAGAACTACAATGGAGGGGCAGGGACGGACGAATATTTATGTGCACTGTATATTTGATATCTTGAAAAAACTCGCAAATACTGCGTGTTTCCTAATTCCTACATGCATGGGTAATGTATTTAAAGCGTTAAAAGGGTTTAAACCTATGTACACCGCTTTATATTACGCTCGGATGCGTCCCTGGTTGACTCTGGTAGGCAAAACCGCCCCCCTCCCACCCACAAAACAACATATCTCCATGTGCTACATATGGCTCTTCTGGTCATGAACCTAAATAATAGATACAGTCTTGTGCGCTACTACGTTACGTATTTACCTTAGAGATTTTGGCAGCAAATTTTGCTGGCTTCCTTCCGTCGAAATTTACCACGCCACCATGACGCCGCTTGGTGCGGTGACCCCGATCCCGTGAGGCTTCGCGGCTCCTGCAGTCTTGATCTGCTTTAGGTTTCGATGCGATTTTGTCGCTAAGCACATGGACTAGTCCATGAGTCCTCTCCGCTTAGCCGAGTCTGTCGGCCAAGCAGCGGTCCTGCTTAGCGATTGTAATCGTATAAGCGTGTCAGAATCGCCTGCGATTGAGCAGCTATTTGAACAGGTGGATCGAGCTATCCAACACTCCCAGGACATATGAGGGGATTTGCGACATGATCGTGCAGGAGCAGTTCCTGGATCTAGTCCCAGTGGAGCTGTCAATACACCTCCGGGAGAGGAAGCCGAAGAACCTGGAGGAGTTGGGGAGAATGAGCGATCAGTATCTGATGGCTCATGAGACGAGCCTGGCTGAAGGAGTCCTTCCGCGCATCTTATCAAGTTCAGAAGGTGTGTCCACCAGGAAGAGCAGTCACGGTGGCTCCGGGAAGCCTGGGGGAGGCTTCCGCAATACTTGCTATCACTGTCATGAAGCAGGACACGTGAAAGCAGATTGCCCTAGTTTGGGGAAGAAGAGTATGGTGGCGCAGAGTATGTTCGCGCAGGGAGTAGACAAACCCTTAGACGCGGATGGATTCTTGGCGGAAGACAGCAAGTACAGCAGCCGCGGAGCTGTTAATGGCCAGCCTGTGCAGGTGTACCGGGACACTGGGAGCTCAAGGACCTTTGTCAACAAGAAGTTGGTGCCGAGGAAGGCATACAAAGAAGATGTCATCAAAGTCAAACTGGCAAATGGGGCTGTTGATAGCGTTCCTACAGCTAGAGTCGAGCTGGAGGTGGATGGTAATACAAGAGAGGCGGAAGTAGGGGTGATGAAAACACCCTATCCGGTGTTGCTAGGCAACGACTACGGGGCGGCCTGCGTCGTAACTAGGGCAGGTCTGGTAACAACTCAGGAGAAATCGAGTAAGTTAGGGGAGGACAAGAGACGCCTTGGGGGTAGCGAGAAGATGGAGTCAATGATGCCGCGGTACCAGATTCCAGCGAGACGCCAGCAAGGTGGTCAAGTGAAGTGTCCTCTGAAGAGTCCATGTATCATAGAGCAGAGGATACAGAAGCTGATGAAGGAGGACCCGGTCTACCGGAGGGGTCGGATGCGTTGGCTGCGGAGGCAGCACCAACTAAAAATGGAGGCAGTTCACTGTCCAAACGGACCATAAGCCGCTTTCATGGTTGACACAGGTCAGGGACCGAAATAGGAAGTTGATGCGGTGGAGTCTAGCACTCCAAGAATATGACATCAAGTATGTGCACAAGAAGGGCAAGGACAATGCCAATGCTGACACCCTAAGTAGGACGTGGGCAGAGTAGTTTGTACCTATTACTTAGGTAGCTGACTCCTTGTTAGTAGCATAGTGTAACAGTTATGTAGTAAAGTAGACAACTTGTGTTATGACTAGATGTTAAAAACTTCTACGATGTATTGTCAGAAGATAATGTTAGTTTATCTTCTTGGGGGGCGTGTTACATGTAGAAGTTACCCTCTCCAGAGTAGGTATTAATGGACGCTCCCCAGTGTGGGGGTGGAAGGAGAGGGCAGTAATTCCAGAGGGAGATTGTTCTGAGATGGAGAGAAGGGGAGACGTGTGTTGAGTGTACCTCGTGGCTCCTAGAATAAAGGGATTGTCTGATACCACATCCCGTCTCTTGGCGATCGATTTATATTATTTACAACGAACTTGTTACAGTATAAATCCTTTGTCTTCTAGACCCAACTAAAGATAAATTCAGATACTAACAAGGGCGAAAAATTCTTATTTTAAGATTATATAAGAAAGCTTTTTTGGGGGACATTTTGCAACAAGTATCTCCTGGTTAAATAATTAAACAGTGTTTGAATACTAATGGCACAGTGGAGTGAAAGTTTCAGGACAAATTATTACTCAAACCCTAATTCACACACTACAAGAAAATGATAAAAAGGGACAAATACTGTACAGTACACAGATATAGATAGCAATTGTAATTCAAGAGTCTGACACAAAAATTGCAAATTTGTGTATGGGATGTAATACCACAGACAAGCTACATACAAGTACATACCAAATACAATATGTTTGTCAATTGCTAATGATAATAATTTTGTAATGTACACGTGGATGTGGTTTTACTGCTAGGCTATCCTGGAAATCCACTCTTCAGTGGAAAGTGTATATTGGTCCAATCTAATTTATCTGTTGATGTATTTCTGGTCTCAGCATGATTATG
Source organism: Branchiostoma floridae x Branchiostoma japonicum (assembly GCA_013266295.2). Taxonomy (NCBI): domain Eukaryota; kingdom Metazoa; phylum Chordata; class Leptocardii; order Amphioxiformes; family Branchiostomatidae; genus Branchiostoma; species Branchiostoma floridae x Branchiostoma japonicum. The sequence continues at coordinate 13,911,846 of CM023838.1, forward strand.
TAAAATGCAAACTTGTAAGTCTTACTCTGATAACCAAGAACCTCCTTGTGATAAGATATAAATATACATATATACCTAGTATCCAAACTAGAATTTGTCTCCATAAACCAAAGATGGAACATTTTTGTATGAAATATAATCATAATTTAACTGTGTTCTCAGTAACGGCTTTCATTCTTTATCAATGTGGTAAAAATATTAATAAAAAAAAAGAAAACCAAATATCAATGTAGTCCTGACCCCCAGATAACATGCTAAGCTGTTGACTGGAGTAGTAATATTCAAAGTGTACTTACTTTTTGTAGTGACTCCACGCTCATGTATCTTGTAGGTCTGCACTGCAAAGCCAGGTTGAAATGCTAAACACGACTGCACGAAACACTTTCAAGGAAAAAATGATTCTCTCTCTCTCTGCGACTGAGTTTTTATGCCACTTGGTAGTCTTAGCTTTTAATTTAAATATCTTGACGAGGTAATCAAAGTTGAAAGAATTTGTCAGACACTTGGCTGGCCATGTCTGGTGAAAGTGTGAATACACATTAAAAATTTGATTACTTTTTACTGGGATAAACAGGTCATAAAATGTTTTGGTCAAACTATTTTATTTCAAATTTGCTGTTGTGTGTATGTGTGTTGTATTAGGAAACCCATCATTTGTTAAAAAGTCTTGTAACATGCATCCAGTACTAAAGAGTCTGTTTGTACAAGGACATTATTGGCTTGTACATTGTTTATCAACCCCAGCCAAGCTGTCTGGCAGGCCAGGTACAGGTGTGAAATAGCCGTGAATTTGCCTATTGTTTACCTGAGGGTGTCTGGAACCCTGCTGCTAGGGGCTAAGTCAACAAACTAATTGGCAATATTGTTCTCTTATACAAACAAAGGTATCGTATTTCATCCTTGGACTGAGCAAAAGTTGCAATTTTGGCATCTTTTTTTTTTTGTTAAAGGCGGAACCCTATGCAATGTTCTTGTTTCTCGCAAAAGACATGTCTGGAAAGAGGACATGTTGCACTTCAATGTTCAGGTGGTCCCAGGGTTGTGCACATTTCCTGTACATTGTCAGAGTGCCATGAATATTTGAAATGTGCCATTTTTGAATTTTTTTAGATATACTAAAGAATATCTCAGTTATTATTATGCTAGTAGGTGTGGGACCACCTGAATATTAAAGAATGATCTTTGCTGAATGCATATGTATCAAATTTGTGTCAAAAGTATGTTTTGGGGGGCTCCGCCGAGAGCTTTAAAGTGAAAAAATTTAGCTCTGCTTATCATATCAATATTTTAATATCAGTGAGCTTTTTGTGAAATACATATGGTCTAAAGATATCTTCTGGGCCTTGTTTCAAACTTATTGTTTGAAATTCTGTAAAAAAATTACCCATTAATCACATATTGCACATCAAAGTTGGGGGATCAGTTAATTAGGCAAAAAGGGTGAAAAGTGACTTAACCACACAGAGCACGTCTTGTCACTGTATGTTTCAATAAAAAAATATATAAAAGGTTAATATGTAATTCTTGTGTCAATACGTATATTCTCCTGGCTAGCATTACCAATATTTAATGTTTTGGGGTGTTGGGACTTTGGCGCACTGTTATGACATGTCAATTTGTATTTATGTAATGTAAATTGTATTTTTGTCTTGTGGCGCTGTTAAGATAAGTTTTAAACTTGAGTGCAGCGCCACAATGTCCTTGTCATTGCATTGTCTTGTGTTGTGTTGTGTTGAATAAAAAAAATGGAACGAAATGGAACGAAATATGTAGGTAGGAAAGGTGTTAAGCCATTCGGACGTTCGAACGGCGACATTAGTGTCCGTTCGACGTCGGAACAGCAAGTTAAGATTGATGATATTCTAAGGGTACGTCAATAATAAAGTGAGTTTTGAGTTGAGGAGTCAAGGTGTGCGGACGTGTTTCTTTGTGGTCTACGTCTGTCTCCCCTCTTAGCTTTCTTAAAGGTCTCTCGCGTAGCGGTATGTCCACGGGGAGGAATTTTATCACCAGCCGCCTCCCTTACAGGTACACACAATTAAATAGAATAGATAGCGTTCAGATCCGGGTGGGGGACACGGACCCGCCATTTTCTCCTTCTTCCCTCTATCCCTTCCCAAGATCCGAGCTATAAATCCCTCAAATACCTCATGTTCGCACCTTCCTTCCGTAAAATACGGGCAGTAAAATACATGTCTAGCTTGTTCACACCTTCTCTTTGTTTCATTGTGAACAAGGAAGCTGAAATGTTTCCAGAGGACACGAGTTAAAAGTCAATGTCCGTGTTTGAATTGAGTGCGAAATGTGACACACTCCTGACGCAGCGCTGATGCTCATTAACATATCACTAACGGTAGAGCCTATTCTCCGACGGGTCCGGAGCCCAACAATTGGTTGTATAAAAATCATTGTTGCGGAGATATGTACTTGCTACGTACAACTAGATATGGACTGAAACAGCTTGTAAATAACAGGAAAGTCGGCGTTCTATTCAACCCGTCAGTGGCGCGCCAAGAATTACGACTAGAAAAGTCCCTGAAAACACGTAATCACTGGAAGCCGTCGGTAACAATGGCGGATCATTTGCGTGCGAGAGGAAGAATTTAGCCCCGCCCCCGCCTACACAGGAAAAACGCTGTATAAAATAACGCTTGCTTCATGCACTCTTGGGGACTTCTGAAAATGTAATGTTACTTCTTTATTCTATTCCTTACCTCCATACTCAGTTCCGTTTCCTTGTCATGATTTTGTGCAATTCGCAGCAGTTTATTAGCGTAACGTATCGTCCAACGTTGGTAAACAGTGGCGGATCTTTTGCACGCGGCGCCCCCATTTTCGAGAAGAAATTAGCCACACAAACACAGCAAAAAGTTGTATCTAATAGTATTGAATAGGTTCAAGAAATAAAACATGTCAAACTATTTATTTACCACTCACTTCAGTTTGATTCCTTATATTTCGCTATCTTTTTTTTTCACTGTGTTTACATGTAATACCTCCCCGTGGGCATACCGGTACGAGAGTCTTTCTGTAGTCCCCCGAATGGTCAACAAAAATACACTCACAACAGACGTGGTGCACCATGACTCTGCTTTATTCCGTAAACACGGATCTCCAGATGTTTCCATGTCTCATCAGAAGACAGAATACGTCTTGACAGTCTACATCTTACAACACAGTAATTAGGTGACAACAGTTCACTTGTCAACAGAAATTGCTAAATAGCTACAGGTATAAGTTATTCTATGTATGCTCTCAGTATCTAGATTTAGTATACGGAACCAGTTTACTAACAACTATTGCTTAGATACCTCCGCCCCAATGATATCATGTAATCATCACAATCATAGAACCAAATACAGCCTTCAGGAGTGAAATAATATGGAATGATTGATACAGTTTTAAGTCTAACATGGATTGATAAGTAAACTATTTCACATTAACCCTGTGTTCTGCATGGAAAGTTATGGTGACGTTACCACTTTTTTTCGCCGCTATAATGTAAGAAATAAGTTAAAAATAAGAAAAAAATATCTAAACAATTATTTAGAATGTCCATAAGAGGCAAAATAGTAAGACAAGCTAAGCTAATGAGTCATTTAGCTCCTGCTGTTTGAGACAAGGAGCTAAATATTGTCTTGAGTACAGGAACTTAATGTTGTCTTACTTGAGTTGCTTGAATAACAATTTCCGTGTGTATCTCATTACCTTGATGTCTAACCTTAGTCGAAGTATCGTAGAGAAAGCAATTTTGTTTTTTTCTCTGCAGCAGAGTCTGACAGAACGTAAGAAAATCATCAAGTCGTTACCGAAAATGTACAAGCTAGCATTGAACATTAAAGCAGTCACAAGTTAACTTTAGCTGATCACTGTAGCCACTAAGCGTCACCAGAGAACTTAGACTATTCTGGATACGATAACACAGTTTACTACACTAAGTTCATTCTATTGCAGATATGATTATAAAGTTAACAACAAAGAGTTGATGTGGGGAGACCGCACTGTTACCGGTAGGATAACAGAGCTTCCTGCAGTCTGTCTAAGTTTTGAGCGACAGCATTCACTTCTCTTAATATGATAGTAAAGCACATTCCATTGTCCTAGTCTTGATGGTGAGCGTATGTATTAGAAATAACAAATTAAAAAAAAATGCATCAATTACAGCAAATCTGGCTTACAGAATCTTGAACTTTGCTTAAGTTAAAGTTTATCAGAATGTGATTAGTTATATTTCACATTGACAGTAAATAGAGATTTAAAAAAATCGTAAATCATTGCATCCCATGAAAACTATTAAAACTTTCGTTTAAACGTTTTTGATTAATATATAACTTCATTATATCTAGCATTTGATGTTTTTATCTGTATGTCCTGCAAGCACAACCCAGATAGATGATGCTGTTTATTGACTGTATTTACCATAATCGTAACAGTAAAATAAGTGAGATTATCTTCAGTGGTGTGTTGAATGTTTCCATATAATTGTCTACTTCCTTAATCTTTCGTGCCAACCAAGTAAATGTTTATAATCCAGTGTCTATTTAATTGTTAAAGTACTTAATGACAAGCAATGTAAATTAAATAAACATGATTTTACAGATGTACTTGATTAAATATATCATGCCCTTCTGGTGTCTCTAATACAAACTATGTTATTTCTATAACAAGACTATATGTCTCGCTGCCATCATAAGAGTTTTTGTACACTGATCTAGGCGTATGCACGTGTTAATGCTATTGTGTCTTTAAGCAACACTGATATACTAATAATCATAAAAGAAAACGACATGATATTCCGTTTATGATAATCACACACATTTAGTATACACAAATCTAGTATAACATTCTAACATCCAAACGATGTTTTTACAATCATCTAATTATTATTATCACTAAGGCCACATTAAGTTGATTTTATGGATGAGATTTACGCGCGCACAGATTTTCATCGGTGTAAATGCAATTAGGCTCCAAGTAATTTTCGCATCCATGTTTGTTATAAATTTTCTTTAATTCTTTTTTTGCCAATATGACTTTTTTAACCAAGCAAATGACTAAATTCTAGGAATGTGTTTCTCTCCCTCATAATGTTGCCAGTTTATTCAGCTGGCTTGTTAGTTAGTGTGCTGAAAAATACTGTTGCAGAAATGTGTGAATTGATTTATATTTGGAGTAGTTTGTTTGTTACTCAGGCTTCTGAAATAGGACGCCTCCTGAAAGAACAACAAAAAAAGTTAGTTTTTTTACACAGTTTTTTGAAGAATGTACCTCCCAAAAGTGTAGACGTAAACTTGTGTCTTATTAAAACTAGAAAGGCAGACATTTGCTCTGGGGCAAATGCAGCATATGGCTTCACCACATCCCCCGTACCAAAAATTGACCTGTCCTCCTCTCGCACAGACAGCGCTGTCCAATACCTAATATAAAAAAAACAAGCCTCCCCTCTTTAAAAATGAATTCTTCTAGTGACCCCCATTATGTTATGGTCCAGTTAAAAACACTTCCACACACACAAAATATTTTTCTAACAATTACCAAGTCCAAAATTACATTCTAAAGAAATAACAACTCCCCTATTTAAGAACGTACAAAAACAAAACATTTGAACACAAAATATAGTATTTACTGATCACCCCTGTTCAAAACTGAATTTAGAACTAGTTGGAAGAATTATATTATGTAGTTATATGTGTGTCCCTGTACGTGAATGATTGCAGCTACGTTAAAACTGCACCAGACATTATGCCAATTTTTTTTACAGAGGACGTCCATAATCATAGGGAACAATGTCAACAAAAGGTCAATGACCTTACCTACCACAACACTAGATGTATCTAAAGCTAATGTGGTTAAAGATTATAAAATTTGGTTAAAGAGAGCAAGGTATATGAAATTGTAGCTTATGTTACATGTTTCCACCGATTTACAACCCAAAACACTCCTTTTTTCCTGGCCAATACTTTTTAAAACGATGTAATTGTTTCTATTATTAGTATGTGGAACCAAGTGCAGGTGTTCTATTAGCAGATAATTCAATTATCTTACAGCCAATCAGCAACCACATCTGTAAACAGAGCCACACCTGCTCCTACTTTCACCTGATCAGTAAGGTTATGTGTGCCAAATATGGTCATGGATACCAGTTGTGCCAAATATGGTCAGGCATACCGTATATGGTAAAAACCCAAATAAAACCACTTTAAAAGCCTATATAAAAAAATGGAAAAAAAAAGTTTAGGGGTATTGCCCCACTCTACCTTCATACCAAATTTCTGATTTTTTGAAATGAAGAAATTAAATCCATTTAAAGAAATGGCAGGAGAAGGAGAAGAAACATGAATAAAAACAATATGGGTTCACCAGTGGTGAAAACAACTCGCATCAAGACTAAATGTAAAGTGTTTAATTTGTTACACCGTCTTCTGTAATAAAAGAACCTACTTTATTAATGGGAACACGGTGGTCACGTTGCTAGGGTATAATCCGCGTTGCTAGGCATAAGTGCTCCGCCCACAACCCGGTCTGCCGTGACCCTCGGCAGTGTTGAGAAAAACAACACAACTTTCGTTCAATATAACGCACGATCTGATTATCAAATAAGAAAATTAATACATGCACTCGAAAAGAACATTAGTTCGCTTCGAAAATATGTATAATACAAAGAATGACAACGTAGAATGCGGTTCAAATTTCCCGCCTATTACATGTGCGTACATAAGGCCGTTTTCGGTCAATGAACTTTAACCTGCTCTATTTGTCTTATATTCGCACCAAACACATGTTTCAACCACACTTTAAACTTTAGGACCTCCAAGTTGCATTTCTCTAGTAGAATTTTTGGTGTCTGCGAGATTTTATCTAATTCTGCCAATTTTCTAGTATGTTTTTCCCCATGATTCCCTAACGGCGCAATGGAATGCGATCGATTTTTTTCCAGATTGTGGCCAGATGTTTATTTTTCCGATGGATGTATTTTTGTAGGATTTTAGCGGTAGGATCGGGAGATATTGCTCAAAATACAGGTCCTGCGTTTTAGTTGAAAATTCACGTGGAACAGAGGGTATGTTCTAGGCTTATAATGAGGTTGTCGGCGGAGATCAGAGCGTGTCGTTCTCACCTTCTAACCTCGGCGGGCAGTGAGATGGAAATACACCGGCATGGCCCTATTGTCGCGATTTTCAAGACGTGTAAACGGTCATTTGTACGTCTAAACCGAGCGGGCGATTTTAAGAGTGCGAACTGACCGAGACACTGGTCCGACGAGGTTTTTTTTCCTGCCTGAAGAAAAACATCCTCACAAACGACAGCTTTGAAAGCCCCGTGTTTTTCAACGGTTTATTCGTGCTACATAATATTACTCTGCGTAGCGATTCGCACCGTACAACCGAACCAGAATTGCGGGTTGGAAGCATTGAAAAAAGAATTACATAAACTTTGTGTCAGCACGAGCAAGAAACTATAGAAAGTTGAACAAGTTGTCTCAATAATTAACATCCCCACACGCCAGGGCGGTGTTTCTTGGCAGTTGAAATGCACGTGGATAATGTTACATGCTAAAAGCAAGAGCTGTGAAAGAAAATGGCGTCGGTTCATAAACAAAAAACCGGTCTAACTCTAATCCAGTTCTCTAAACAACTTTTGCCTTCTCTCATCTCCAAGGATTTACTAGTACTGTTTTTTATCTTCTTTGTAAGGTTATGTTTTTTCTATTATGGACTCATGAACGTTTCAATTTTGCAAAATGTCCAGCGTACGCCAAAAAATTCGGCACGTCTGTCAAACAATGACGTCTGTACAGTTACCACACCGTAGTGTTCAACTACAAATCTAAGTTATATATCTCGTTCAATAACAGTTACAACAAGGATACCAGAACGTATAAGGCAGGTCTTTAGAAAGTAGGAAGAAGAATATACGTTGTGTATCTGAGTCGTAGTAAATTTTGGATGACATCATTGACATGCCGGTACTGGAACTGTTTTTGATCAAATACTAAAGGTAGCAATGAGAGATTTACGTAAGCGAGTTACCCGTTTAGTGAGCTGCAATGAATGCGTTTATCTCTTAGATACACAAATTTCTTCATCGATATCAACATACTGCAAGTATAATGACTTTTTATGTGCATAAGAACGTTGCAAATGGTAGATGTTCCCTGTGAGGTTTACGGCGGATTCCCCGCGATCGAGGGCGACTGGACCCGGGAATTTTGAATGTCTTTTTTTGGCATTTTGAGTTACGAGATCGACAAAATTGTGGCGCAGTTGCGGTTTATTTCTTGGTGGCACAAGGAAATTAGAGTGAAAACGACTCATATGAGAGCTTGGGTATTGTTAATTGTGCGAAATAAAGAACAAAGGGGGGGGGGACCGCGCATATGAAAGGACACGATCGCGGGAAATATCTGCCGCTCTAGGTGTGACCAAAACATTTCTAGTGCCCGCCTGTAAAACGTGAACCAATCAGCTATTGTTGCCAATAGTGAAAGGAATGATTGACATCAATGTCTCATCAATATGTATGAGCTACGTGTTAGGATTTTTGACCACCATTTAGACCAGGGGGAATATAAGTTTGGCTTGCTACAACATCTTATTAAACAATGTTACCTAATGTTGTATACAGATCAGGCACGGTTCTGGTTAGTCCACGCGTATTAAGAACCGTGACTAAGGCGTCTTCTTAATTAGGCGGAGACAATCCACAACAGTACCTCATTCTAGCCCTTAACATTCAGACATAGAACTAGATAGACACGGTTCTGGATACAATTCTATCTCCTGAAAGAACAATCGTAAAGTTAGTTGGTCATAAAATGTACAGAAATAGGACTATTTATATCATACCTGGGCGGCGATACAGTGCTCCCGGTCGTGTTGTATTCTCCTGTACGACCGGGTGTATAAACCGGGCTTCCATAGAACGATTCGAACGCGTTTCGCCCCAACCGTGTGCGCCGCTTTTGAAAATTCGAATACAGGATTCGGACGTTGGAATGGATGTTGTAGCAGTTTTTTTGTTTAGGGACACCAAATCGTCGCTTATTTCGCCTTGAAAGACGTGTTTTCTAAGGTGGGTATGATATAAATAGCATACAACACGGTGTATTCCGCATCACCCTCGGTCTCGGCCCGACCGCGAGTCGGATCGCCCGACGGCCGGAGAGCGATTCGACTCGTGGTCGGGCCGATATCTCGGGCTATACAGAATACACCGTGTTGTATGCTCTATTTACCTCCTTTATGATTTAGAATGAAATTTATAAGCCTCTTTTTCTGGCGCGCCTTTTTGCCCACACTTAAGGTATCTGAGGATCTCATCCATAAAACCAGCTGTAGCCGATGTACATAACTGTGTAAAATTACTTAAAGTCTGATACTAAGTCAAATAACGTTAATAAAAATATCAGATATTCAATAAGTATGTGTAAATGCTCAATCCACAGGCTTGTTCCACAAGTTAGAACAAATTCTTAGACAGTAGTAAATTTCATATATTGATTGACAACGTAACTAAACTGTCCAAATGGAGGTTGTAATTGGGTCTTGCTTCAAGTAAACAACTGTTTAGTTTTATCACTATTAATGCGAAACCTTTACTTGCCCAAATACATAGACATGGGAACGGTTGCCGCGATGCTGATGACGTACAGGACAACACACAGCCTGTCCAGGACTTTGGCCAGCAGGGTGTAGTCAGACACTTCCTCTTCGTTCTTCACGGCCCTTGCCAGCTCTCCAATCTCGGTCTTCACCTCCCTGACCACCGTTATCAGCTCAGAAAGGCCCGAGGACCTGGTAGCGTCCCCCGGAGGGGTTGATGACTGCCCGTTCCTCTCATTGTCATCGAAATATATGACTTCTTCGTCGATCGCCGCCATGTTATCGGTTTCATAGGCGCGGTTGGTCATCTCAATGGCTGGGTGGTTGTCCGGGCCAGGTTCTTCATCGCTTGCTGGCTCCCGTGATGTTAGATCACCCAACAGCATCATCCTTACGAACAGACAATGCCAATGCATGTTCTTAATGCTACGTAAGACTGCTCTTCATAATAATACATAATTATTAGTATATCTTTATGTGCATGGTTAATCTTTGTTTGAGCCCTTATTTATTTATGAAATACCCAAATTATCAAAATAAGGGAAGAGGTAAAGGTCAGACAAACTATATCAAAATACAGGTTTTTTACATAAAAGGTATTAGATAAAGAAAAAAACAAGGACAGAAGATATCAGATAACATGTATTAAAGAAAAAGTCAACGACAAGCCAAAAAACGGACCATAATGCTGAAAAAGCCTGCCTTGTCAGATTTAGTAATTAAACTGAATATGAAGCTTTGTAGAGGTTAATTAACGTTTAAGAATTTGCAGGTACGCTAATGTTTTAGATATTGATATTTGTTGGGGTATATACAGATATCATTAATTAAACAAAAAATGTTGAAACGAATAGTAGATACTTTGAAATGTAGCGGAGGAAAATTATCTTCGCAGACGGGGACAGGCTGCCCTCCCGATCGTGAATGACGATGATGACCAGTGTGAAAAACAGGAATAATCCCATCAGCGCCATGCACATGATGATCAGTGTAGCTGTAACATTATAGATTGTAAACAGTTACTTTAATCCTAAAGCTACAACCATCTTAAACAAATGATTTGAAAAGCATTACAGTTGACTCAGAGTCAAATTGAATTTTACTCACCGAAAAATGGCAATGCCCCCTTGACAGGAAGTACGTCTGTCACAAATACGAGAGACACGACCATTGAGAGTAGAATGGTCACTCCGAACGAGATACGGTCGCCCCTGTCCAAGGGCATGACGAATGTGATGGTCATCAGTACAACCAGGATAATACAGGGCCCGATAGTAGTGGCGATGTGGAACATGGGTGCCCGCGTCAGATGAACAGCAAGGCACGCCTCCCTGTTGTCTTTTGTTGCAAAGATCTTATCCTTACGGTACCATTCGCCCTCCGTTATTGTAGTAGAGTAAGTGTTGCACGGAATGTTCACTTTGTCTGCTGTAGATCTTCCTCCCTGGCATTCTATGTACAACATGTTTCCAACAAATTATCACCTCCATTTCAGTGAGGACAAAATTTACCATATAGATTTTACAAAGAGGTTTTGAATTGTTATTGATGACAGTGCAGTTTGAATTTCTCTGTATGCACCCTCCTATAGGGCGTGTTCACGTGACGTCATCACCCCTGCCCTCCGTGCGCCGCCATGTTGAGATCCATCCCCAAATTCGGCAACGAAGTCTAATGATTTTGTCTATTTACGTGTATTTGGTTCTGAAAACGACTCTTACACGCAGATCAGTTCAAGGCTTACAGTTTCTCGAGGCCTACAACCAAGTAGTATCTGGATAAGAAGGGAATAGTTGACAGAAATTACGAAGTGATCGGGAAATGTCTGTGTGGACGAGACGGGACTGCCGCGGGTGTACGGCTGGGTGAGGTTTCTGTTGGGCTCTGATAGCCAGTGTCTCGTTTCATAGAAATTCATCACAGAACTAAGTTTACACGTGCCCATTACATCGTTTTGATGGACGACCTGTTTGTTCGGCTTTGTCTTGTCTTGTCTTTTTCCTGCTTCCTCTAGCTATGCCTACGCGGCTACACGTAGAACCTTGTGGTGCCGGTCAGTCCAATACCCCTTTTTGAGTGGATACACTTCGTTTGCTCACTTATCAAAATACGAAGCGTTTGCTGTACAGACACGTTAGTTCATGTAACTTCATTTAGTAAGTTCTAGTCATTACACAAATTCACACTGAGGGTATGGATTCGTTCATACCCTCATCATACTAAATTATGACGTTTTCCGATGTATGCTGCGCTTTACTAATACTGGTCACAGGCCAACAGCCGACCACGAGGCAAAACACATTGATTACGAAGCAAAACAAATGAAGAAAAAATAGCGGGTCTTTTGGAAAATATTTGCCAATTGTACTAGAGCTGCATAACGTTCTACTATGGGACGGCCTTCAAGTAGACCTCAACATGGCGGCAGCTTGCTCGTTGCTATTGCGTTCGGTCAGTTGCTACGGGGACGGTAACATGACTGAATACGCCCTATAGTCTGTTCTTGTGTTTTTAAACACGTGTTTTCATGGCCTGTCATTGTAGTTGTGTTTATTTCCTTACACAGTATCGTCGTCATGTAATATTTAATTAAAAACTGACATTTCATTAAGATTTATATTTTACTATAACCATGCATATAGATTGTATGGTAGATTGTATTTCATTTTACTCCATACCATAGGTATATGGGTAAAATTAATTGTTTTTCCTGAAATTTCTTCTTCTGTTGCTAATTCTTATATTGATTTTAATTTCTTAATGTTTGGCTGAGACGACCTGTAATTTGACAGTGAGATAGAGTGAGCAAATACAACAGAAAGTTATTTCATTTGTTTGATGCAGACCTTCAAATTTATTTTATGAAGAAAAGTCCAACTTTGAATGAAAATGTTTCAGAATGGTCAGTGATAGACTAAGAAGCATGTGGAAGAAAGTCAATTTGGGACTGAAATGACTTTTAAATACTTCACGTTTTGGAAAAGGTTTTTTTGAATGTTTCACCTTTTCAAAGCAGTGTTAGTATTTGACGTGTTGGATGAATTAAGAAAAAAAACGCATTATTTGCTTGCAAATGCCTGCATTTCTAGTGTTTTTTTTTTTAAATCCCTTACCAATGGTTTGCTCGATCGCTGTGGTTGCAGAAAAACACACATGACATTCCATGGTGTCTGCAGGAAAGAAAAATGGGTCTGCATCACACACGGTGGTGGTCAGCGTCTGTACAGTCCATTCTACTAGGCCACTGCTGCTCACTCGGATGGGTACCTCATTTTGGAGGCCTTTGTGGACCGGATCAGCACTGTGAAGTAAGAAAATGTTTTTCTGTTACATGTCTTGAATTGTTGAATTCTTGTGTTGTTAAGTAATAGTGTTTAAATTCTACATTGTTGGTATAACGTTAAAATTCATCATTGTTGTCTGTTGTTTTAGCCTGACTTCAGTAAACGATTTTAATATACTGATCAAATAAAGGTGATGTATGAATCAAAGATGGTAAATAGAAGTGACATACTTTCTCTTTAGAGTAAATGATGGGGTCCAGATGCTGTCGCCCGGAACGCTGAGTGCCGTAATGTCATCATGTTCTTCGAGATGCCACCTCAGTCGGCTGTCTTTCCATGTCTAGAAAAAAAAGAACATTTACTGTGCAAAACAGGAATGACTATAAAAAGGTGGTTTACGTCTAAAGGTGAAAATGGCGTGACAAGAATAGTGTATCAATACAGGATTTCAAAAGGTAAAGTTTCCAAAATGTGCCAACTTACGAAATCGATGATGACAGATGCTACAAGTTGCTCCTTCTTTTCATCCTAAAAAAATATAAACAGCATAGATTATGAAAAACATTTTGTATAAATAATTACATATTTGGAAATCAAGCAAAAGATCAATTCCAACACGTAAAAGTTTATACCAAGTCGACTATCAGTTCCACAGATCCATTGAAGCTGATGATGACGTTTTCAGGTGACAGGCTTTTAATGTAAGTTCCCAATAGCTCCTCTTGTAGCCTCCGCCTGTAGTTTACTACAAAAAGAGTGGATTTCATGTGATGCCTATACGTTTTAAGACAATAAAGATACGAAAACCAGTACATTTTAGATGGATCAGTTTAAATTGACAGTCTTTTGTTTAGAATACGCCTCAACATGAAGCACGTACCCTCTCTCTATTTACATTAACAAATAAATGAGAAAGAAACAACAGATTTCCAGGGCAACAAGCATCAAAAATAAGGTTTGATTTTTTGAAAAAAAAATATTACAACAAAAGTTAACTCTCTGTTTTAGGAGTTTATTTTTAACCCTCAAACCACCGTAGGTTTTTTTTTTGCGACGGATCTTACCGGACGGGGTCAATACTGACCCCATGATGTTTTGCACAAATTCATTTTTAGTGTGACTCTTTTTGCGATTTGCATGTATTTATAGTTTCATCAATCTATGAGGAATAGTTTGACATGATTAACTGTGAAAAATGTCTGTTCATTATCATAATTTTTTCAATATCACAAACGGCCTACATGCAGCTATGTTGATGACCTTTGACCCCAATCCCATAGGCAACTTGGTCAAGGGTCACAACTATTGATTTTCCTGATTAAACATTAATGTCATTCAAAGGACAGCGTAAAACTCAAGCAAACATATCATCTGGACGAATTATAGGGGACAACAAAAGACTCAATGTGTTAAAAATGCATGACATTTACTGGGTTCAGTTATGACCCCACTGGACCACGCATGAACTTTCTAGGATAACTTAATAAGCAATGAGCCTATCTCAGAAAAAACGTATGAGAAGTTATGACATATATAGAAACAAACTCATAGAAGGAATTGCGTTTCCGTCAAGAAATGCCGAAATGGCACATATTTATATATGCCTGGGGTTAGTTTTAACCCAATACGGTGGTTTTAGGGTTAAAATTACTAAAACTCGAATTACAACAAAAAAGGGCGAAAATTGACTTTTTAAACTTCCAATACCCATAATTTCTCAGAGCAGCCACATCTGCGAGAAATACAGAAATCTACGGAAAGTCTTGTTCTTCCAGACAAGTCGTCAATGAAGCAATTTCAAGTATTTTTGGAAGTGGATAAAATACCATTTCTGTACGCATGTCATGCCACTCGAATAGGAGGAGGAGGAAATTGATACCGGCGTAAACAAGAATTACGATCTTCAAGTTCACCCACCATGTAGCTTCGTTACATGCTGCATATCGACTACAAAGGGACGGCATAGATGTACTGCCCCCCCCCCCCCAAATGGCATTTTCTTCTGTTAGGAGTACCAATATAAAAATAAAAAGGCTTAAAGTCACGACTTTACTGAAAATGACCGCGGCTGACCCCAAATCGAACACCCATTCGATTCTGTATTCGTCAGATCGAACATGATTCGGTTCGAATGAAGGTTAGGACATTTGGAGCTAAATTAAACCACTGTATATCAAGAATAATTTGCGGTCGCTGAGCAGAAAAGCTGTAAACAATTAAATTAACATGTTGCAACTTAAAATCTTTAGCTGATAATCACCTGAACAACTGGGCTTGTCTGATCCCCAGACGCCTCCTCTGTTGCACCTTACTTCGCTGGTATCATTTGACGTAAGTCTGTATCCTTCGTTGCACGTATACCTGACCCTTTCCCCAACGTAGTAGAACCTCTTTATTGGACTTCTCTTGCCGTAGTTTGGAGGACCTCTGTCCCAGCAGCCTTCAGCATCTGGTATGGTATGATACAACATATGGTGGCAAAATCATCACCTGATGAGCTGGCTTGCACACAAGAAGTTTAGCTCATTACAGATTTAACAACAAATAATAACAAAGGTATTAATTTAGTTATGGCGCATATTTTAACATTCTTTCCTTACGCGTCAACTTACCACACGGAATGACATCACATTCCTCCTGGCTACCGTCTTCAATCAAACAAAATGGCTGATTCAGACCAGAAGGATTGCGGCAGTAGTTGCTATCGAGATTAGCCCAGGGGTACTGTGTCTTGTAGTAACCAGCTTGCGCAGCTGACCACTCAACACAATCTGCCCCAGATGTAGTTTTGCTCCATGTACCGCGGTAGTTTATGCCGATGCCATGGTAGCAAACTAAGAAAAACAAATGTTGCCAGATAATAGTATGCATGTACAAAATTATACATACCCGAGTGTAATGATTTTTTTGCCGTGCTGATATCAAACCTACGTTAAGATTAAATAACTAAAATGAAACCAAACTATACTTCTACGTTAGCAAAATAACTACTAAGTAAAAACGGATAGGGTAGAATCTGATTGGAATCCAGGCTATATATCAATGTATTCCTTTTCACCTTCGCTTTCCTTTGTTTCCGAATCAGGATTCCAACAATTGTGATCGGATGATGGAAACAAGTCACACCGAGGCAGCAAGTCCTTTATCCAGTCGTCAGCCATGTGGAGAACTTCCTCACACCACGAGCGGCATGGTAACAGCTGTGTACCACTAAAAAAACATAAAGACTTCAAATAGACTGAACGCCGACTGGAGGGAGTACAGTTTCTAAACAGTGATATTCTTTTTTAATTGCACTGACTTAATTTGGCTCCTGTTACTTATTTTAGTAGAGTATTTTGATTAGAGAGACCATATACGTTTTAATGTAGGGGTAATCAAGTAGCACCAAATAATAAGGTTAGACATAACACCTTCCAAATAGTGACTGAATCATTGGCAACATTGCAATTACATTTTGTGTTCTTGACTTACTTGCATGCGACCGTGTTGTTTTTATTTAAGCAGTGAGTCCCGTTCCCTTCGGTGACATTGCATTGCGGGAAAATGATGGTTGAAAGGAATTGTTTCAACTGAGGGTGGTAATTTCCTGGGATGCTATCCAAACTCTTGAGCTGCTTGAAGTCAGAGGAATTCCGTATCTCCTCAAACGTCGTCTGACCCAGTTGGTTCGGTAGCATTCCAAGTCTACTTCCGAGTTCAAAATCCCAGCCGAGTTTAAAATACCGTGGTATTGGTAGGCACACTATAATCAAAGAGACGTAATAGATTATGCCGTTTCCCAGGGTTTTCATACTGATAAAGGAGAAGTACCTGGATTGTAGGCAACTGCAGCACAGGAAAAAAACGAATTAGATATATATGATATCAGCCAATTAGTTTACTTGAAAAAGTATGTCATTCAGCAGACAGCAGTGTGCTACTCTATTTCTCTAGCCTCGTGTTACTTCCCAGACGGCATTTTTTTCTGGTGGGGATAGGGCACCAATTTATGGAGTGTTTAAATGTTTGAGATCCTGACAGTGAAGGATGATATAATGCAAACAGTCCCAGACATGACATTAGGCCACAAGACAGGAGGTCAAAAGGCCAGGTAGAAGTATGTCTGATAACATTATATAATCCCTCCACAGTTCCAGTACATTTCTAAAAACCCTAAACACGTTTTGGAAATCCGGCATTCCTTATTAGTTTGTCGTGAGGACCACGTGTGAAACTGGAAACAAGATGTTTAAATCAAAATTCAAGCTTTGGACTTTCGTGTTCGGCTACGTGTAACATTTGGTCAATACAGAATACTGAAACATTGATTACAAAACCGTACATACAGTCTAAATTGCACCAATGAACACTTCTGCATGGGGTCTGGTATCTGGTTTTCGCGGACACTATTTGTTTTCTAAGATTATTTTCCTTCATTGACCCGAACATCCATTTGCTTATTCTGTCTGTAGTGGCTATTTGTATGCCGTGTCTATTTTCGTCGAGTCCTCCGGCATTGTTCATTTTAAAATCATGAATACAACATTAAAAAATGAAAATGCGTCCACAGAAATCATTTAGTACATACTAGTATCTTTTTTTTATTTGTATATTTCAGCGATCACTATCCTATAATGACATTTTTTTTAAATATAGATAAAGACGTCACATTTAGGAGCGCTTAATTCTAAAAACATAAATTTCTCCTGGGACTACTGATACAAAACAACTTAAAGTGCAAGCCTGTACCACATGACTTCGTAACATTTACTTACCACATCCCTCCTCATCACTCCCGTCCGTGCAGTCCACGTTTCCATCACAACGTTTCCATGAAACGATACATGCGAGTCCGTCTTTACAGCGGAAGTGTCCGAGAGAGCAGCTAATACCGCTGCCTGTAAATTGTTAATAGATTATTAGTTAAATTGAATCAAATATGTTTGTTCTAAAGAACTTTAGTTGTTAACGTTTCCACCATTTTATTCAACCAATCACGCTACCATCTACTAATAGTCCAGCGGCATAGCTGGAAAAATCAGCCGAATTGTGCACTTTTGTCTAAAAGCACCAAATTTGGCACACAGGTAGTTGAACATATTCTACTCAAATCTGGATATGGAGGCATTTCCATTTCTGCCCAGGAACGCCGTGACGTCACCTTAAGTTTAGAACCCCCAAAATAGACGAACCGTTCTAGTGCTCTGATTAAGGGGGAGGGGCAAAAAATTAAACATCAATGTTTCTCCCTGAAAATTTATATGCTACCACAACCTACTACAAGGTACACAAATCTGTTAATTTTGTTTCAATACCGCTCTCCTAGGAAAAATTATTAATCTTTAAATCCCATTTTTTTAGTAATTTTTATTTAAATAAATGGATGGTTTACTTTTCATCATCAGGCAAATTTTCTAGGTACCTATGACACCTTTCCAAATATAAAAATCTGGTTGGTCACAGTATTGGCAACATGATGTTCTTTAAATGGAGAAAATCCGTCCACTCTATCAGGAGATATAAGAGTCTATAGATTATTACTCTCATACACATGTTACCTAAAAAGCGGTTGCTAAGGCTGTTGCTAAGGAGATTTTCTGACCGAAATATGTACATTTTGGGCCTCTATGCCCTCGTATTCTAATAAAATTGCCCTTAAAAATTGGTATGAGGGTGCCTTGGACATATACCCACAGAACTACATTCACGCCTTTGGTAAACATCCCTTTGAAATTAATTAATTTTGAACTTTGTTGCTATTTTCAGACCAAAAATGTATACTTTGGCGGCAGTTTGGCTCCTGTGTCCTGGTATTAAACCCATATGACCCAAAAGTTGGCATGGGAGTGCCTTGGACAAATGGTCACAGAACTTTGTTCACGCTTTTGTTATACACCACTTCAAAATTATATATTTTGGGATTTTTTGCTATTTTCAAACCAAAAATGTATATTTGGGCCACTGTGTCCTGATATTATACCCAAATGACCTGAAATTTGGTATGGTGGTGTCTATGGTATGTGCCTACAGGGAGTTATTAATACTTTTGCCATGTGCTAATTCAAAGTTATATTTCTCTTAGATTTATTACTATTTTCAGACAAAAATGTATATTTTTGTCATATTTTTGTCTTCCGTGTCCCGTTAGTAAAGTAAATGTATTAAAATTAAGTATGGACGTGCCTATAGGACACATACTTACATATTTGGCATACACCACTTTGTTATGATTTAGTTTGGTATTTTTGGTTATTAATAGACCAGAAATGTATATTTTGGGTTTATTTGTTATTTATGATATGATCAATAACTAGAGTTCCACGACCTCATATTTTCGCCAAATGAGGTTACCTTTATGACTGACGAATTATAGATTTTCCCCTGATTATACAAATAAGATCCTCATTTGAATGAATTACATCTGTTTCAGTTAATCATATTTTCCACCCAATGGCAGTGTTATCTTAAAAAAGAAGGCTATTCTAACATTTCCTCATAAATTATGCAAATGAGGTCCTGATTTAAATACGTTATGTTGAATGATGTTCACCTCCAGTCAACTTCGAAATGCCCAAGTATGAAACTGCCAGCATCAACCACTATGGAATTATAGTATTTTCTCATTAATTATGCAAACTAGGTCTTCTTTTACATAATTAACATATGGTGATGTTCCTATCATTCCTAATTACACATGTCACAAGGTTGAATAGTCCTATAAGGGAATGTAGCTGAATTATAGAATTACCTCATTAATCATGCAAATCAGGTGCTTATTTGCATAATTGTCTTTTAATTATGTCAAGCATCACTTAAGCTACCTTCATACCAAATATCAAGACGATCCGTCAACCGGTTATTGAGTTATCCTACTTTAAACATTTTCATACAAACGCTCCTGCAACATCCAAAGCAGGCTGCTAGGGGGCCCACACTTACGTCACTTCTTCCTGAGCACAAGAGCTACCTACCATCTAAAAATCATGACCCTAGCATGTCCAGATCACGAGATATCAAAACCGGAAGTTCCGCTGGAGTACCATAAAAAGCTGCCAGTGGGCCCAAAATCTAATAATTTCGAGGTCTCATCAAGACCTACCCACCTACCAAATATCAAGATAATCCATCTAAGCCTTCTCAAGTTATGCTGTTGACACACAGACACACACACACACACACACACAGAGATACACACACACGGCCACGAAAACATAACCTTCTCAGCGAAGGTAATTAAGAACTACCACCGTCTAAGAAACTAGAGCCTATAGCAGTGTACACTATGTCTCTGAAGTAAAAAAAATAATCAAGTAACTGCACATAGTAAATGCATGAATACATGACACATATAAACGTTTATCGAATATATGTTGTAATGCTTGTTGTGCTAATACTAGATTAACCACATTTCCCTACAATTTCATAAGTTACTAATTTCACAAAATATGTACATGATACAGATGACCTATTCATATCATCAAATGTGCAAATCATTAAAACATTCAATAAACTTATACTGGTATCACCACGCTGTATGCTACTTACAGGACACTCCGTCTGCTTGCAGTTCCCAAAAATCCCGACAGGCGCAACTCCGCCCTCCCGGATGCGCAAGGCACAGTTCCTGACAGCCTCCATTGGACGACGAACACGCTGTGATAATGATAGATAAGCAGTTAAAGTACTTTAGGTGCGATGTTGCAAAACAAATCCTTTGATAATCAAGTGACAGGCCACACAGATTGTATAGAGATAGAGGGAGTGAAAACAGAAATAGAATTGTATATCTATATCTATCTCTCTCCCTTTCTCTCTCTCTATCTATGTATCTATCTATCTATCTATCTATCTATCGATCGATCTATCTATCCATCTATCCATCCATCCATCTATCTATATATTTCCGTCATTCTGTACCAATAAATTAAATTTTCATTCATTCAGCTATAATGTTCTAATTGCAATGACCTTGAGTGAATTGTCTATAAAGATACTAGGTAAAATGTTACTACGAAATTGGTATCATACCTGGATTATATTCATTTATCAAACATTATTTAACAGTTTTAAAATATGCTAGGGATTTGAACTGTGTTTTCCATTTTCAATTTTTTAAAGATTCATTAGCTAATTTAACAATAAAACATTATTACAACTCACCCGGGTGCACACAAGTTATGCATTTAAATAATACGCTAATTTCTAATCCTATACTATTTTTTTACAATCAATGTCATTTCCATTAACCATAAAGACATATTTTTACAAAAATACAATACTACCTAAAACGTTTATTGCATATTTTACCGTTGGTGACGTTACGTGGTAATGCTGTGGACACATAAATGTCGTATGGCTCTTCCAATTCATCAATCAGAACATTCTCATTCGGTGTGGACTTGGATAACCTGCAGTTTTTGTGAACATGTCTGAAAATCATTCCATACCTATGCTGAATGGAATAATGCAAGACGTGATAAACTTTAATGTTAGGTTTGCATTCAACTTTTAGATTATTGTGATCACGAGAAAATCATAGTAGATGATAGGGGTTTTCTTACTTTCGGATTTCACTAGGCCCCCATTGAGTCCAGTAGATGTAGTTACCATCAACAGCAATCCCTGCAACTTTAGGATATTCCCCCAGAATTGTTGTGACTAGTCGAATATCGTTGCCGAGCATGTCTGAGTTGTAGATGCGGTCATCATCAGAATAGTACAATCGATTCTCTGAAGTGGAGAAATACAACACTTTACAAATATCACATGTAGACAACAATCAAATCAACCCAGAAATATGTAGTTATAGGTAGGCTAGGGTTAGTAAAAATTGTTTATCAATGAGATTGATAAGTACATAATATGTCCAAGTAGAATGGTAATCGGATGATTTCTATCTGTTAAATATCAATGCCTGGAAAGTTTATACCAAAAAAAGAGGGTTGTTTTATTAAGGTGTTTATTTTATCTCATACAATATTATATGTTCAACATTATGCTTTCTTCGTAAATATGGTATGTATGTATGTAGTCGACTAGCGGAATAATACCGCTCAAACGGGGTTATACCGCCCCTTAATGCTGGAGTCACATTACCAACGGGGCATGCTCGGCATGTTCCCCGGGTAAACGCCGGCCGGCGTCATGAAGCCGATCGTGCGCCGTCTGTCAGGGTCACAATTAAATGTTCCTTTACGGCTCCCTGTCGGGGCCTTGTTGTGCTCCGTCCATTAAAATTCATAAACTATCGGTCCCCTTGACGGCCGGTTTCTGTCAGGGACCCGTCCGATGCCTGGTCAGTCTCCCGTCTTGACCCGTGCGGGGTGCGGTGGGGTGCCGACGGCTCTTACAATCCGGCCGGGCAGCTGTTGGGTCCCTGGCGCGTCCCTGGTGGGATCCCGACGGGCTCCTGTCGTGTTTTTGAGCCGGTATATATATATATAAGCGCTGCTCGGCCTGTCAATGTTCAGTTTTTTCTTCATGTACGACACGTCACGTAAAGAGTAGACTGAAGTTGGCGATGCAGCGTTTAGTGCAACCTGCAGACAACCTGCAAGCCCGTCTGAGGTTGAGGTTGGCGACAGCGCGTCACCGTTACAACCTAGGTATTGTGGTATTGGTAGCTGAAGAAGAGAGGCAGGCCGAACTGGATTGTCGCAAAAGACGAGGGTGGGTTCGCCCTTGGTTAATGCGCAGACCCGTGCATGGAGAGTACGACTCACTGATGATGGAGCTATGTCGCGAATTCTGACACACAAGTACACAGTGTAACACACACGAGGTGAACTGTGCGACGTAGTCTGAGGAAGCAGTTTATGATATGCCCCCTATAACCCCCTTTTCCTGACCACCTGATGCACTGATCAGCACATGTGACGTCATAATCTTAGGCAGGTGCCTGTGCGGCCGCCTGATGGGTCCCGGGCAGTTAGGTTACGGCGTCGTTTCGGCGTACCTTGCCCGACGGGGCCCGAATTGATTTTAAGTTTGTGTTAAAATCAATTCGGCGACCGCGCGGGCCCCAAAATAGGCCGGCAGCCGTCGGGAATCCCGCCAGTCTCCGTCCAGGTCCCGTACGGTAGAGCCCAAAAACAGCCCGAAAACGCGCCGAGCGGGCCCCTTTTTTGAATTGTGACCTAGGCTTAAGCTGGAGTCACATTACCAACGGGGCCTGCTCGACATGTTCCCCGGGTAGACGCCGGCCGGCGTCATGAAGCCGATCGTGCGCCGTCTGTCAGGGTCACAATTAAATGTTCCTTTACGGCTCCCTGTCGGGGCCGGCGTTGAGGCGGCTTCTAATTAAAATTCATAAACTTTTGGTCCCCTTGAGGTTTCTGTCACGGACCTGTCTGATGCCCGGTCAGTCTCCCGTCTTGACCCGTGCGGGGTGCGGTAGAGTGCCGACCAGCTCTTGCAGTCCTGCCAGGCAGCTGTTGGGTCCCTGGCTGGATACCGACGGGCTCCTGTCGTGTTTTTGAGCCGGTATATATATATAAGCGCTACTCGGCCTGTCACCGTTCACTTTTTTCTTAATGTACGATACGTCACGTGAAGAGTAGACTGAAGTTGGCGATGCAGCGTTTAGTGCAACCTGCAGACAACCTGCAAGCCCGTCTGAGGTTGAGGTTGGCGACAGCGCATCACCACTACAACCTAGGTAGTGTGCTATTGGTAGCTGAAGAAGAGAGGCAGGCCGAACTGGATTGTCGCAAAAGATGAGGGTGGGTTCGCCCCTGGTTAATGTGCAGACCCGTGCATGGACAGTACGACTCACTGATGATGGAGCTATGTCGCGAATTCTGACACACAAGTATATAGTGTAACACACACGTGGTGAACTGTGCGACGTAGTCTGAGGAAGGAGTTTATGATATGCCCCCTATAGCCCCCTTTTCCTGACCACCTGATGCACTGATCAGCACCTGTGACGTCATATCGTAGTCAGGTGCCTGTGCGGCCGCCTGATGGGTCCCGGGCAGTTAGGTTACGGCGTCGTTTCGGCGAGCCTTGCCCGACGGGGCCCGAAGTGATTTTAAGTTTGTGTTAAAATCAATTCGGCGACCGCGCGGGCCCAAAAATAGGCCGGCAGCCGTCGGGAATCCCGCCAGTCTCCGTCCAGGTCCCGTACGGTAGTGCCAAAAAACAGCCCGAAAACGCCCCTTTTTTTAATTGTGACCTAGGCTTTATGGGGTGAAATACCCTTTCGTTGGCTGATACAAGACGGGGTCGCCAGGTCTTCGTCAGGGGGATGATGTAAATCACCATGTGGCTAATACGAGACGGGGGTTCGCCAGGCCCCTGTCCGGGTGATTTGTAGTGAATAACCAACTTAAATAAGGTACCACAATATAAAACGCAGTAATTCTTGTGGAATTTGATTGTTATATAGGGCGTATTCAGTCACGTTACCCTCCCCGTAGCAACTGACCGGCCACCATAGCAACGAGCAGGCTGCCGCCATGTTGAGGTCCACAAGAAGGCCGTCCCATCCTTTGCAGCTCTTGTACAATTGGCAAATATTTTCTAAAAGACCCGCTATTTTTTCTTCAATTTTTTTTTGCTTCATAATCAATGTGTTTTCCCTCGTGGTCGGATGTTGGCCTGGGACCAGTAAAGCGAAGCATACATCGGATAACTTCATAATATTTAACGTTAGTATGATGATGTTTGGTGCGTTGTACACCGCGGCTCGGAAGCGTGCGAGGGTACTAAACGAATCCGTACTCTCAGTGTGACTTTGTGTCATGACTAGAACTTACTAAATGAAGTTACGTGAACGAACGTGTGTATGTGTGTGTGTGTGTGTGTGTAGCAAACGTTTCGTATTTTGACAAGTAAGCAAACGATGTGTATCCACTCAGTAAGGGGTACTGGAGTGACCGGCACTACAATGCACTACGTGTAGCCGCGTAGGCATAGCTAGAGGAAGCAGGGAAATGACAACCAAAAAAAAAAGCTAGAGGATGCAGGGAAATGACAAAAAAAAAAAAGCCGATCAAAACGACGTAATGGGCTCGTGTAACTTAGTTCTGTGATGAATTGCTATGAAACGAGACACTGGCTATTGGAGCCCAACAGAAACCTCACCCTGCCGTACAGCGGCTAGCCGCGGCAGTCCCGTCTCGTCCACACTGAGACCTTTCGCGATCACTTCGAAATTTCTGTCAACTAATCCCTTCTTATCCCGATACTACTTGGTTGTAGGCCTCGAGAAACTGTATGCCTTGAACTTATCTGCGTGTAAGAGTCGTTTGCAGAACCAAATACACGTAAATAGACAAAATTATTGGACTTCGCTGGCAAATTTTTGCCGAATGGACCTCGGTACCTCAACATGGCGGCGCATGGAGGGCAGGGGTGATGACGTCACGTGACGTCACGTGAATACGCCCTATACTTGTCTCTTCTTTACTTTATCTTTTTATTTAATGGGGTGATAATGATGACCTCATAAGGCTAAGGAAAAATGTGTTTCCTGTTTCAGTCCTGAATAAATAGGGTCCATAGGTAGGGATTATCTTTCTGGTTTTTTTACATTGGTAATTAGTGTGTTTATATAATCAGAAAATGTTGGAAAACTGATTGTACAATTTTGCATCACTCAAGTGTCATATAATGGACCTAAAAAAGGTTGATCAGCTCGAAAAATTTATGCCCCTTGCAGGGGTAGTCCCTAAACCCTGCTTCAGGTCCGGATTCAAGTCCAGAGGTTTTGGTTAAGGTCCTGACCTAAACCTATGGCATACACAAAATTGCCAACAACTGCCACAAAGTTGCCAACATTTTACTTGCAATTTAAAAAAAAGAATTGCAAATTGTTTGTATATAGAGTCAATAGTATAGGCTATTTATAAATACAGTTTTATACAGCATACAGTTTTAAAAAAAATCTAAATATTTTTTAGCTTAGAAATTCTTTTATAGCAATAACAGCAAAGATGTACTTAATTTGCCCCTAGAAATAAAATAGCGACTGAAATGCATTGCTGGATTTTATTTATTTCATTACCGGCCCTCCACTGACATGTCCAAACCTGCACTTTTACCAATGTCAATAGAGGGCGTTTTTGCTTGACTGCCTTCAGAATCCAAGATGGCCGCCAGCCACAAAAGTTTTGTTGTTCTTTCGGCCGATCACTAACGCGTTTTCGATGAATTTATGCGTTTATATGCGCATTAAGATATGTTGGATACGGATGAAACCTCAATGAACATGTTCAAATGGGGCAACTTTACCACAAAATTGTTTGGCGCGAAATGCGCTACAGGCAAGATACGTATGTTGTTTGCGGGGTACGTCTGGGCGAAACTGTGGTCACATTTACGGAGGCTGACAACGCCCAGTGGCTATGTTCTCTTCATTTTGCAGCGGAATTTCCGATCTATGGGTAAGATTTTAGGTGGTTTAGAACAAAAAGGGGAATGTGAAAAGATTTCTGACGTTCTTTTTTTTTTAAACATTTTTTCCCTAGGCCTAATGCCTTGGAGGATATCAGGCGGCACTATTCACTTACTTTGGGAAATGTCTGTAACTGATAATGGGTAAGGCTGTAAGAAAATAATGCCCCTGCATAATATCGCTAGCCTATGTACCATCCGTTTAGTAACGGGCTCCTTGCACTTGCTAGCCTGAATGTCTTTAAGTATCAAATATAACTAAGATACATTGATTCCCCTGATGAGAGGTTTTGTACCCACACCACAGAGATGGAAAAAAAACAACTTTAAAACAGTGATCAGGAAACAGATAATGATACTAATTAAATGTTGCACTCCACACTTTCACTACACATGTTGTTGTCCTCTGTGTAACAATAGTTTATTATCGTAATCTATGTTTCATTGTTGCCGTTATGATTTAAATCCTCACCTCTGTAGTCGATTGCAATAGCCAAGGGATCGGTCAGGTTCCTGATTATGGTAGCGTAGTTGCTTCCGTCCATCGCAGCGCTGTCAATTCTGGGGTTACCACCCACGTTCGTCACCCAATACATCAGACTGTGAAAAAATAGCCTAGTGAATATCGGAGGGAACAGAAACTCTTTTACCTTATAAATAAGCATCTCATCACCTTCGCAACATATGGATAATGTCAACATTTTAACCGAGGAATTTTTAAATGTCACTCATTGATTATGCAAATAAGATCCTCACTTCAATGAATTATATTAGTCGATCATATTATACAACCGACGACAGTCTTATCTTAAAGAAAGCAGTTCTAGCATGTCCTCATAAATTACGCAAATTATGTCTTGATTTGAAATATTTATGTTTAATGATGTCTACCTTCACAATAAGTTAGCTTCCTAATGTGGTTAGTATGAAATTGTCGACATTTACCACAAGTAAGTGATAGCATTTTCTTATGTATTATGCAAAATATGAATTCATTTACATTATCGCTATCTACCTATGTTCCTATCGTTCTTAGTTACATATGTCAATTAAATATTACATATGTCAAATTTTAATAGTCTTGGTTTGGTTTGGTTGGTAAGGATAGTCCTATGTTGGAACATAGCAGATTTTTAGAATTCCCTCAACAATTATGCAAATAAGATCCTAATTTGCATAATTGTCATTAAAAAATTTTCAAGTATCACCTACATAATAAAAATGAACACAATGTGTCCACCAGTTCCTGAGTTATTCTCCGTCGAAGAGTTTGAAACAAACGCTCTTGCAGTTCCAGTACATGCTAATTGGGAGCCGAAACTAAGGTTTCTTGTTACCGACCACAATAGCTATCTACACTATATACTAATACACATACATACATACACACACACACACACACACACACACACACACACACACACACACACACACAAACACACACACACATACATACATACACACACACACACACACACATACATACATACAAACGCTACCAAAACATAACTTTCTTACGGAGTTAATAAAGAGAAGTTTGCTAGTGATAACAACAGGACTTGATTCCGTCAGTAAACAGTTCCTTTGAATTATTAATGTCCTGCCTTACATATGGGGGAGTTTGTCTTGCCTTAAAAATGAATTCAATACATATAATTCTGACATCCCGACTTTTAAAAAAAAATACCCGTTTCTGGGGTCCAGGGCCAGTTGCATAGGCCGATCGATGACTGTCCAGTTTAGAAGTGTCTTAGTGAATGAGCCGTCCTTCCGGGCTACAGAGATAGAGCTTTTACTATCACTCCAGTAGATATTTCCACCAGGATGGTCCAATTTAATAAAGCCATTGGCTGGATTACAAAAACAAACAAAGAAATGACAACAAAATGAGGGAAGAAACAATGCTTTAAACAAAGACAATCATGAATACTAATTCAAAATATAAGGTATTCAGATTCTAAAGATTAAAAAAAAAAATTTCACGGACAGCAATAACAGTTTTACTGATAGCTGGTGTGTATTTCAGGCCGACCAGAGTAACAAGGAATATATTTCCTAACAATACAATGATATAGATGTATGCAGTACTACTCAATATAGAATGCTCCTGCAGAATAGAAGAATATTTAATGTTATTTAACATTAGATAAGGTATACTGTACACTTTAAAATGAAATAAAATGGAGACAGCAACTAACAGCGTATTCCAGATTCTATAATGGTGTCCATCCCACTTCCTTCACGACGAACCCGCTTTATGCTCAGCTCATGTGAGTAGTAGACAAAGTTACTGATAGGGTCGTAGTCCAAGGATAGGGTTCCAGCAGACACTCCAGGGACTGTGATCTTTGACTTGCCATCAATTTGGAAAATTGCGCCCGAGTCAACAACCAGCAGCAATGGCGCTAATCATTTTTGGAGAAAGTGAACATGTAAAATCTATTTTTATGATATATTAATACTTGGACTATTTTAGAAAATATTATTATACAATGCCATTTTACTATTTGTTTGTATCATACGTTACGAGCAGCAACAAACACGTCTATACATTTTTAAATGTAAGCTTTTTTTCTGGTTAATAATGTATTCATAATGAACAAAGTTCAAAGCCTATTTCATACCAAATAACGCATTAATTGATGCGCACATATAATCGTGAAATTATGCTGATGTAAGTGATTTCTACAAAGGATGTTGTGTTTCCGTATATAACTGGTGTCAGGTTCGGCGCTTCTAATACCCTAATTCTGCACGTTGACATTTGCTAAAGCCATTAGAATACCGAGAGGCCGGGCGCATCAGGCATATGTGCTTGAGATGAGATTTAATTAACGTACCTGTACAGACTACACCTGCATCTTGGTCATGATTGCAGTCGTGAATCGTCCATCCTGCGTATGAACAGTTAAACAGGCTATTCTCGTCCCCATTGCATTGTACTTCGTCCATGTAGATTCTCCCTCTTCCTGTATTGAACATAAAAACAATTAACATCATCGAATGAGATCCAACTTAGTATGTAATAGAACATGTTGTAAATTAGCTTATTTTACTTTGATTAATGTTCTTATGTTTCGAACACCTGTTTTATTTATACATCTGTAATTTACCGTAAAACATAAATGTGCAATATATAAAGGCTGTGTTCTTTATCATACTCCGAAACGAAAAAAGAAAATTATTTGAACGGGAAATTTTACCTGGGCCGAAGTAGGCATCGTTAAGAACTTGTCGGGCACTTGGGTAGCCAAGCATTTTACAAACAACTTCTGCATCCTTAATGTCGAAAAGGTCGTGGCAAACTGTACCCCAGTCCAAACTGTCGTGTGGTCGGACTTCCACACGTCCTTCATTTCGACTGGAACCGCCGACAAGACGGATTCTGTTGGATTCTAAAAATATATTTAATTTTTAGCAAGAGGATGCGATTTTATGTGACATTGCGTCATTACTTTCACTATCCAACCTCGAAAGTTAAATAACAATAAAACTAGAAGCAAAACAAAGAAACAAAGGATATTACCACCAATAGTTAAGTTTAATTCATGCCTTGAAGCGTCCAATGCCTTTAGTCACTTACAAAAGAAAATGTACATCCAGTAAGCCAAGACGTTCTAAAACTAACTTCAATGACATTTTTGTCACCTTCACAAATAGGTGTAGCATCGCTCCATGTCCCGTTTGACTGGCAGGTTATATTTGCACTCCCCCACAGCTGATACCCAGACATACAGGTGTAAATGACTGACTGTCCAGGTGTAAAGTTGTTGTTGTTATCCCTGTTCCCATTGGCAGGCACACCGGGATCCCTGCATTGGCCCGCTGTAAGGACTGCAAGAAAAACAAAATTATGCCAAGATACCACTATGGCAGTTACAGCTAGCTTTGTAATTTCTCTTAATACAAGACCTAGAGACAGAGCCAAAAAAAGAAAAAAAAAAGTCAGTTCATATCAAACACCACACCAAGGGATAAAATAATAAATTTGAGTGGTTTTAATTAACAAAAGACCGTACTCATGTAGGAGAACTGGAACCCTTGCCGTGTCTCACTGCTGTCGGATGTAAACCTCAGGAACATCGTGTTAGATGTACTGATGATAGGGCTGACTGACTGTCGACCTGTTAACCTGGACATCAAAGAAAAACAATACATATTAGACATACAATCTAACAACATATCATTTCCATATTTGTTTTCTTTATCGACAATTAATTAAAAAAAACAGATCGGAGGATTTGTTTCAGCTCACTCATTTGTAGCTGTATGTTAAAATGTAAATTCATTATACGTGTGTTATTTCTGTGTTGAAAACATTACCTTTGTATCAAAGCAGCACTATCATCGGCTCCATCGTAGATGGTCAGAAAGTCAAAGTCGTTCTCAATGTCGAAACCGTCGAACGTGAGACGGATGCTGCTTCCTTCTGGTGCAGTGATGGACCACTCGCAGTTCTCATTGTTGTCATAGTTACTGGGATAGTTCGGTGATGTCACAGGACCTCCAGTGGGATCCATCAGGATACCTCCACATCCAGTAGCACTGATCTGCGTTACTAGTAAATAATAAAAGAAAAAAAAACTAGAGGTCAACGATCTCATGCCTTCGTCAAAGGATGTTATCGTTATATAACTTAAGAAGGTAGAAGTGATATATTAGTCCCCCTAAATATGGAAGTGAAAACTACCCCTGCTGATGCAGTCTGCAATCGTGCATTGGGCAAGAGAAAACATCTGTGCAGGATATACATGTAAGGCAACACCGCCTGCAGCTACATGGGCTGCTTAATGACTATCCCCTCTGGGACTTTCTCCCTCTGGGACAGCCTGTAGCCCATGTGTCACAAGGAAGGTTGTGACACATGGAAGGTAACTGAATTATAGAATTTCTTCATTAATTATGCAAATTAGATCATAATTTGCATAATTGTCATCTAATTATGTCAAGCATCACTTAAGCTACCTACACACCAAATATCAGGACGATCCGTCGACCGGTTATTGAGTTATCATACTTTAAACATTTTCATACAAATGCTCCTGCAGTTCCAGAGCAAGCCGCTAGGGAGCCCAAACTTATGTCACTTCTTCCAGAGCACAAGAGCTATCTACCACCCAAAAATCATGACCCTAGCATGTCCAGATCACCATATATCAACACCGGAAGTTCCGCTGCAGTACCATAACGAGCCGCCAGGGGGCCCATATTCCTATCACTTCTAGGTCTCATCAAGACCTACCCACCTACCAAATATTAAGACAATCCATTTAAGCCTTCTCGAGTTATACTGTTTACAGACGCACACACACACGCACGCCCACGAAAACATACCCTTCTTGACGAAGGCAAAGATCGGAGCAGGTAAAGCACTTAGCTCTCTAACATGTACTGTTCATTAGAGTAATGCAGCTTTAGCAACAAAATAAATCAATTCAAAAGCAGATTTACAGTAAAGAAACCACCTGCCTTTGCATGATATACAACATTACAAACATTTGTTTAACAAATGTTTACCAAGCAATTGTTAGGCTACTATGAAAGTCACTGATTGTTCAGCTCTATGGCTTACGTAGTTGGGCATCAGCCTTGAGGTCATGTTGCCCATGCCGCTGGCAGCTGTGGGTACTATCATGGCACCAAAAAAGTTCGTTATTTTTTCTTGATGTCTACCTTCTTTTAACGCTCGCATACGGAGCGTACGACAAGGTAAAAGATGCTCTACTGAAGGGAAAGGTTCCAGACAATTTCATTTGGAGTTCTTTAACGGCTGCGTACCAGATAGAAGTACCCTGGGACGTCAGTGACAAGGGACCATCTATCTGGGACACTCTCGCACATGAAAGCAAGGTCAACAACCAAGGAAAAGGTAAATTTCTTCTTTATTCAAATGGGGGAAAAACCAAACAAAATTAGTAAAGACCATACGGTAGTTGACCCTTAAGATTAAAACTAGCATTTGGTACAAAGCTGAAATCACAATTTTACAAATAACCGAGACCAACCTTTACTTCTCCCCTACCGTAAGGCCTGGTCCAACTTACCCCCAGCAAAGCCTTATTTTACTATTATAATGACCTACTTAAATATTACAATGAGCAAAAGTCTTGAATATGCAGCAGGCTACGCCATAATTGCACTGGCCGCCACACCCGGTGTTTTGCATTTGTTTGCCGCCTAACTTCACACCTCCTCCCCAGCCCTTTGACGCCGACCCTTGCTTCCATGGTGTGAAAAAGTCAAAGTAAGGACATTGTAGTAACATATGCACTCATTTTTCAGAGCTATGGTGTATAAAACTCAAAGTCTCGAAAGCAGGAAATTTTGTAAGATATGAGACTGGACTTCAAGCAAGGAGGTTATGGAGAATAACCTTATTGGAATCAAGGTCAGGACCGTGACCATGATAATGAAATGCCCAGTCTCTCTCCAAGGAGGTTGGTTTCTCAAAAGATGCAGTTCAAGAAAGTTAACAAAGTCACAGTTGCCAACTTTGAGACGTATAAGTAGCAATGCCCTGTAACTAGACCAATGGGGTTAAAAAACCGACAAGACAATTTGATAAAACAGAGCAAGAAGGTTGACGGTTATTGTTATATTCCCGCAAGGTTATTTGTATCTTGATTTCTCCTGAGTTAAATAAGGAGATTATGTTATATCATATAACCTCCTGGGTTAGATCAATGACATTGTCCTTGGTTAAATGAAATCCAATCCATAACCACCACAGCGTTTAGTACGGTTACCGTAGTAATTATTGTAAATCACAAACACCCTTCTTGTGTGTCCAAAAAAGCTCAACATGATTCAATGTCAAACATTCTTTTGTGCTTCAATTCTGGTAATTACACAGTGCGGGCAAAATTAACTACGCGAGGGGACGCCATGTTATGTCCAAATTTTTAGACAACTCATTTTTTCACTTGCATCTCCTTGATTTAGAGGATACGTCGAGACCAAGATAGGGGGTTCTCCTTTGAAGCTTCTTGTTGTATCCAGGTTAAAACTTCACTCACTATAGTTTTATAGTGTTTCTGTTCTTGGTCCGATATATACTAATAATTATGGCTGGAAAAGCCATGATGGTTTACATACTCATACAGGATTCAGTATGACACGTATATGCTAGTATATTCTTGTTTGAAAAAAACTGACACAAAAACTATGTAAATAAATTGAACTCAGAAATATAAAGAGAAATAATCATGCCTTCCATTCACCCATAAGACCCTGGAAATGTAACAATAGATGTTTGGAGCAGACAACACAATACACATCTTTTTGTCTCGCTTTGTAATTTGGGATCATGTTAGATCTACGACCTCCTTGGTTAGATTTAATAGCATCTCTTTTTCTTCAGGGGAATTGTAGAAATATCTGCCTTCGGTCCTATAGCTCACTAGCAAATTGGTTAAGTTACACAGCTCAGAATTACGAAGTTGGAATAACAAAAATTGTTCAAGAACAAGAAATGCTTCCAAATATTCATGGTAAAAGGGTATTCAATCGTTTTGCTATAGTGGTATCAAGTTGTTGTGATTTTCATGGCACGAGTCTTGCCTTTTAGGGGATTTAGTTATAAAAGATTAGTGCACGTAAGGTTTAGAAGACAATATTTCGTTGAAAATTAACAAATCGATAGGCCTCTATTGCTAGCGACTTATTATACACAATATGCGACATGTAGTATCCCGGTTGCACGAATTGGTTGAACTTCTTCTTAGTCTCTCGATGCCTTTTTAACGTTGATGTGTGTGTGTGGGGGGGGGGGGCATATTCCAAGAAAGCAAGGACCCTAGAAAAAGCCGAAGAAAAGCAGAAAACCCTCACAAAATAACCCTGACAGTGAATATCATATCATATGTGCTTATCCGGGAAATAACTCCTCCCCTCTACCCAAAGAACCAGAAATATTCATTTTTAACATTTTTTGGGGATCAAGGAACTTTTTTGTTTGGATCAAGGAGGTTGAACT
The DNA here is from genome assembly GCA_013266295.2 of Branchiostoma floridae x Branchiostoma japonicum. NCBI lineage: Eukaryota > Metazoa > Chordata > Leptocardii > Amphioxiformes > Branchiostomatidae > Branchiostoma > Branchiostoma floridae x Branchiostoma japonicum. Next base: position 13,946,087 of record CM023838.1, read on the forward strand.
TCAACCTCCTTGTTTGGATGAATTGTGACCGGTCCACCCTTTGCATAATTAAGGATAATTGCACATAATTACTTTGAAAGATGGTGCTAAATACAATCAATTTATTTAGCTGTAAAGTTGATTGATTGTGCTCGATTAGGGAAGGACAAAAATTTCCAGAATTCACATATCTTAACTTTAAAGGTCGAGACCCCACCTTTCCGCCCTGCCGACAAAGTTGATATTAGGTGCAAACAAGCCGTGACGAGTTGGTGCATATGAATCGGTTTCCGGAAAACTCATTTAATCACCGCATATTTACCTATCAATCGAAAAAGTTATTGCTACCCCCTAAAATGCTGTAAAAATAAGCAAGATTTTGTTATTTCTTTAGATTCACTGGGATCGACTAATGTGCCTACATAAAGGTTAAAATACATTTTCAAATGCAATTCTACAACAATAAATGTTTTTAACGTAAATTTGACCTTTATTTGGCACACAAAATGGTTTAGAGATGTTTTGGTGTCTGAGTATACAACTCCAGGGTCACGTGTCGAATCGAAACTGACAATCAGCCATAGAGTATGGATAAGATAAATTTAACATATAATGCTATGGTCATGCTATATGCTTCCAAACATGTGTATAGACTATGTTTACAAACAACTACACGATCTTATAAAATATTAATATTTCATGGTACCTCCTAACAGAAAAAAATTCCACCTGTTTACAAATATTAAACGTTTTCTGCACAGTAAATCTATGGAGTCATTTATATTGGACATGTAACAAATCTACTGTCGTCCTCGCAATTTTGTCCACCCGGTATCAATTACCCTATCCGTGCCGCATGACGCGCTTGCAGACATCATTTAAGATCTCAATAAAGAAATGTTCAATTTACCTTATTGACGGCTCGAAATGTACGTAAAGATTTTCCCGTAAATTGTGTTTTAGGGATTTTTAAAAAGTGTTCTGTATTTTCAATTATGGCTAACTGAGTGCGAAAAATGTCAGAAAATGCTATTTTTTCACCTATTTGTCGACAAAAACTACACTCAATTTGAAATTAAAAAAAAATCCTAAGACTCGGTTTTTTATCTTATTCCTTGTCGTCGAAAAATAATTTTTTTTAACAGAAAATTGGGGTTATATATGCAGCCAATCTTTAACGATGTTTCCCTAAAAACATGGCGCTCCCAAAACCCTAGAAAATAGTCTTTTGGAGCGATATGTTTAAGACTCAGCCATTTCTCGTAACAACCTGGCATTGAAAATATCCAAAAACGATACTGTCATTTTATTTTAGCAAAATTTTCCCTTCTATACTATCTGTTTATTTTCGCGCCTAGCAATGGGATAGAACATCGTAAAAAAAAGACCGCCGTGACGCCACCATCTTACAATGCTTGAAGGTTTTTGCCCTAAATAATATATGAGCGCCATCAAAAGGAGACCACTGAGTAATTGCTACTAATTGGAAACGTTGCACACGCAACGTCCAAAATTAGTTTTGGTACAATGTTGAACAGACGGCTAGGCTATTCCAAGGCCAGGGTGTACAAATGGCATCCTGCATCGTTATATCATACATTACGAAGCATCATGTATGGTATAACTTGTAGTACAATTTTCTGCACTGAAAGTGGAAAAACGTGGAGCTTGAAAAATTGGCCCAGCTGCAACACTCTGGTACACCCATATCTTGGAAAAGCCGGACTGGAAGTTTATGAACAAAAGCTATTATCGCTTATTATATCTTTTCAGGAACCGATGAATGTAAACATTATACTATTTCTACCTTAAAACACGTGTAATCAAATTTTCTAATAAAAATGTACAGCTAAATTCTTCTTTGTAAGTTACTGAGCTAATGTGTATTAAGATATGATACAACGCATGCCTTTATCTGTTTATATGTGTGGTTGTTGTATGAAATTATTTACCTTGTCCTCGGCAGGTAGTGATGAGACAGCAGCATATGATCCCGACGGTACAGAACAGACGCAAAGCAGACATTTTCCTCGGCTTCTTTCCGTCGGAATTAGCCAAACACAAAAAGATGATAATAAGCACAATACAGGCGCACCCTTCTTGACGAAAGGGGAGGCGCCGCTTGCCTTGTTGTAGACTGCGCACTTGTTAAGTATGGTTGTACTGACAGTTAACACAAAAATATCAAAACAATCACAGCACGAAAACAGATATTTAGGCAATATTTACGAAATACGTATGGAGACCTTAAAGGCCTGGAGATATTTCAGCAGCCTTTAAAATCAATTAAAGGCTACTGAAAAGCAAATATAATCTTTACGATGGATTTTCGCAGTTGTAAATGTTACGTATCGTGTCATTTTCTTTACGTATGGTTTACAGATACTAAAATGTACTGTATAGACAAACATGTTAAACTTATATGTAACAGAAAACAACAGGAAATGTTTCGTATTTCTGCTTTAAACCTGACGTAAATTTCAGCTATAACTAACAAATGTAGAAAACTTACAAATATGTATTCAGGCAAAGAAAACGCATTATGGAGGTGCCGCAAATCCTGATTGCTGTTTACATTCAACGCCTGATAGGAAATGTAGCGTTGATGCATTCTAACGGCTTTTCAACAAACATACGTCTGCACACTATCTGATACGTGATGTTTAATCTTTCTATGCGGGTATAAGTGATGGGAGGGAGACCTCCCCCCTTAGACTGATATGTTCCCAAAAGCTTTATGAAAAGTACCGTTTTTTCATCTTATATGTTCCTTACAGCTACATGAAAAGTACCGTTTTCTTATCTTACTCGTCCCCAAAAGATATATGAAATGTGGTGTTTTTCTGTTTTGTAAAAAAACACTTTTTCTTGTACGGGTAAATGCCGCTCTCCGATACATGCTACATGTTTATCACACATCTCTTGGCGCAAGCAAGTAAACAGACATTTTGCGTTGTTGCATTTCTTCGCTTTTCGACAAACATACGAGATGTTTAATCTTTCTATGCGGGTATTTTAAGTGATGGGGGGGAGACCTCCCCCCTTAGACTGATATGTTCCCAAAAGCTTTATGAAAAGTACCGTTTTTTCATCTTATATGTTCCTAACAGCTACATGAAAGGTACCGTTTTCTTATCTTATTCGTCCCCAAAAGATATATGAAATGTGGTGTTTTTCTGTTTTGTAAAAAAAACACTTTCACTTGTACGGGTAAATGCCGCTCTCCGATACATGCTACATGTTTATCACACATCTTTTGGCGCAAGCAAGTAAAGAAACATTTTGCGTTGTTGCATTTCTTCGGCTTTTCGACAAACATACGAGATATTTAATCTTTCTATGCGGGTATTTTAAGTGATAGGAGGGAGACCCTCCCCCTTAGACTGATATGTTCCCAAAAGCTTTATGAAAAATACCGTTTTTTCATCTTATATGTTCCTAACAGCTACATGAAAAGTACCGTTTTCTTATCTTATTCGTCCCCAAAAGATATATAAAATGTGGTGTTTTTTTCTGCTTTGTAAAAAATCACTTTTACTTGTACGGGTAAATGTAGCTCTCCGATACATGCTACATGTTTATCACACATCTCTTGGCGCAAGCAAGTAAAGAAACATTTTGCGTTGTTGCATTTCTTCGCTTTTCGACAAAAATACGAGATTTTTAATCTTTCTATGCGGGTATTTTAAGTGATGGGGGGAGACCTCCCCCCTTAGACTGATATGTTTCCAAAAGCTTTATGAAAAATACCGTTTTTTCATCTTATATGTTCCTAACAGCTACATGAAAAGTACCGTTTTCTTATCTTATTCGTCCCCAAAAGATATATGAAATGTGGTGTTTTTTTCTGCTTTGTAAAAAAACACTTTTACTTGTACGGGTAAATGCCGCTCTCCGATACATGCTACATGTTTATCACACATCTCTTGGCGCAAGCAAGTAAAGAAACATTTTGCGTTGTTGCAATTCTTCGGCTTTATGACAAACATACGAGATGTTTAATCTTTCTATGCGGGTATTTTAAGTGATGGGGGGAGACCTCCCCCCTTAGACTGATATGTTCCCAAAAGCTTTATGAAAAATACCGTTTTTTTATCTTATATGTTCCTAACAGCTACATGAAAAGTACCGTTTTCTTATCTTATTCGTCCCCAAAAGATATATGAAATGTGGTGTTTTTTTCTGTTTTGAAAAAAGAACGCTTTTACTTGTACGGGTAAATGCCGCTCTCCGATACATGCTACATGTTTATCACACATCTCTTGGCGCAAGCAAGTAAACAGACATTTTGCGTTGTTGCATTTCTTCGCTTTTCGACAAACATACGAGATGTTTAATCTTTCTATGCGGGTATAAGTGATGGGAGGGAGACCTCCCCCCTTAGACTGATATGTTCCCAAAAGCTTTATGAAAAGTACCGTTTTTTTATCTTATATGTTCCTAGCAGCTACATGAAAAGTACCGTTTTCTTATCTTATTCGTCCCCAAAAGATATATGAAATGTGGTTTTTTTTTCTGTTTTGAAAAAAACAACACTTTTACTTGTACAGGTAAATGCCGCTCTCCGATACATGCTACATGTTTATCACACATCTCTTGGCGCAAGCAAGTAAAGAAACATTTTGCGTTGTTGCATTTCTTCGGCTTTTCGACAAACATACGAGATGTTTAATCTTTCTATGCGGGTATTTTAGGTGATGGGGGGGGAGACCTCCCCCCTTAGACTGATATGTTCCCAAAAGCTTTATGAAAAATACCGTTTTTTCATCTTATATGTTCCTAACAGCTACATGAAAGGTACCGTTTTCTTATCTTATTCGTCCCCAAAAGATATATGAAATGTGGTGTTTTTCTGTTTTGTAAAAAAACACTTTTACTTGTACGGGTAAATGCCGCTCTCCGATACATGCTACATGTTTATCACACATCTCTTGGCGCAAGCAAGTAAAGAAACTTTTTGCGTTGTTGCATTTCTTCGGCTTTTTTTAACAATCATACGGCATGTTTAATCTTTCTCTGCGGGTATTTGAAGTGAACGGGGGGAAACAACATATAGACAAGTTCCGCGGCTGCTGGTGTAACCATGATCCCTGGTCAGCAGCAGTGGCGAATGTAACAAGAAATAAATGTAACTAATGATAAGAAAACGGTAGGTTAAACTTCTTTAACAAAAAGTGACACAGACAGTATCTGTGGTGTGTTTCGGTAAAATGCGTTGACAAGGCATGGTGTTTTGCAAATGTAAATTTATTCACTGCCAAGCTGTGAACAAACAACCTACTAGGAGATGCAAGATAATCACCATCTGGGGCATGCAGGCGCTATCTGCCAGATGGGTGTCATGTGACAGGGCATTATCCAATGACAGACAACAGTGGGGTTTTTGAAATCTACTGGATATTCAAGAAGCAAGCATCTTGCGCCGTCTGTTAGAAGACAAGTACATGACGGAAGATTGGACCCGTTTCAACCCACAGGCTATGGCCGAGATTCAGTTGATTTTACCACCGGAATCCCGACGGATTAAGGAGACAAACCCCAGGACACACGGCCAGAATGCTGTACAAGTTGATAAATGGATTGGGGTGGACATACCTGGAACCAAGCCCGGCACAGAAGGAGAACATCACGACCGTACAATAATTTTGTATATCGTCTTGACTGGTTAAAAACGGACTACGTTGAACAAGAGTGACCTTTCCTTCGCGAGTCGTATCGGTGTCTGTGTTCTCGAAACTGACCGGATTTCTTCTCCATGCCTGCGGTAGCCACATGATAATTTATAGACAACTTCTAAAGTAAATCAACCCTAGCCTTGCGTATTGAACGACGTTTGATTCGGAATTCTGTACTTGGAATGTTGGATACAGCACAGAATCATGAAGGGACTTTGCACAGACACAGTGACTAATCGCTCGAGCTCGGTCGGCTACATCATCAAGGGCAAATTTGGAATAGAAAGACTGGTTAGACGACAAGGTCACTAGCATGATTTCCAGTCTATCGTGGTTTGGACCGGCTTTCTTCGGGGCTACAGGAATTCTTCGCCGCCCGAGTCGACCAAGCTCCGCGGTAGGTTTTGGATCGTGGTGGGCTAATCAAACCCCTACCGTAAAACTAGTACCAGGGAGCCTAAGTTGAACTGGGCGTCAGGGATCGTCTACAGGCCTGAAGACAGCCCTCCCAAATGCAAACCACGATAGGACTGGGCACCAGGTGAAAAGGCCATAAATACCCAGTAGGTACAACTCCGACATCAGGTCAGTATATGACAATATACGGCAAATAAACGCAACAAAATTACGCGAACGTTACGCACGATTTACGACGCGGTTAAGCTGCTGAAAGACTACTGAAAATCCGGAAAATAAGCACCATATACACACATTTACACACACGTATATGAGTCGTATAACGGCTTAAAGAAGAAATAAACGTGAGCTTTCAACTCATTTTAAGAGTTGTTTATGACAACTTTCAGGAATAAAATGGTATTTATTCATACCTTATAAGTTACTTAATGCACACGTATATGGGTCGTAAAGGGCCTCAAGAAGAGATAAACGTGAACTTTAATTTCGTTTTAAGAGTCTTTTAAAAAGTACTTACTACATCTTTAAGCTGCTGAAAGGCAACGTGAAAACCGGAAAATAAGGACTCATCCGCACGTATAAGTCATATTTACAAACACGTATTTGAGTCGTATAGATGCTTAAAGAAGTAGAAAACGGCAACTTTAAGTAAAGTTTACTCGTATTTTAATCATCATTTACGGCATCTCTAAGCTACTGAAAGGCAACGTGAAAACCGGAAAATAAGGACTCATCCGCACCTATAAGTCATATTTACAAACACGTATTTGAGTCGTATAGATGCTTAAAGGAGGAGAAAACGGCAACTTTAAGTACAGTTTACTCGTATTTTAATAATCATTTACGACATCTTTAAGCTGCTGAAAGGCAACGTGAAAACCGGAAAATAAGGACTCATCCGCACCTATAAGTCATATTTACAAACACGTATTTGAGTCGTATAGATGCTTAAAGAAGTAAAAAACGTCAACTTTAAGTACAGTTTACTCGTATTTTAATAATCATTTACTACATCTTTAAGCTGCTGAAAGGCAACGTGAAAACCGGAAAATAAGGATTCATCCGCACCCACGGAAAGGCCACGTAAATGCGATCTTTACGTACTCGTATAAGAGGTGTAAAGATGCGTAAAGTAGGAATATACGTTGACGTTAAGCATAGATTAAGCTTCCGTAAATTCCGTTTTTCGTGCCGTGAATTCTAGAAAACATAAGATAAAATGAAGTCACGAAGCTTATCAACGTCCGACTTTCACTACTGCCTCAACCACACATTCCGAGAAAAATATACAATGGACAACGAACGTAGAAGCAATAGCTAATTGATCACTGACATGCACATCACTAAAAAGGAAGGATCAAACCATTGCAAAAATGGGTAGGAAACATTTCCAGAAGAGTGAGAACAGAGCTACTGACATATTGCAACTTGTTGCTGTGTACTACAAAAAAAACTTTGGTGAAATAAACTTTGTGAAGCACGCATTATGTTACATAATAAACCTTATACTTTTTCATTGAAATCATTTTAACATCAGACCACCCCCATCCCCTGCTGTGGTATTAAAATGGCCAACCTGTTGCTATGGTTCAGTATGGATAGAGTTTACAAACAAAGGAACAAAAGGCACTGTAGTCACTAAGCAACGGCAACATGCTCTTGTCTCTGTCTCCTTTTTTACATTTTCTTTCAACTTCTTTAGTGACTGCATGTTATGGAGTAATTATCAAAGCTAAATTCACAATTTTTCATGCTGACGCGAACTGTTGGCTAAATTTCCCCCTTATATTTGACATTTTTTTCGTAGAGCGAATTCTGTGCTCTAATATCGTCGCACCGTAAATTCTTTTATGTTGTTGGCATTTTTTTCGCAATGATATCTATACATATATGTACGGAAATTAAAAGACTTAGTAATGCGTAAATTGGCCTTGAAATTTTTCACCGAATCCGAGAAACTGTAATGATATTTCGTATAGGTTTACGCTCGCCAGCCTATGGAACGTTATGATCTAATTTCTAACATGTAATTTGAGGTCAGAGAACTAAAAGAAATACATGTGACAAAATAATAGCTGTGGGCATGCTGCTTATTGATGAAATGCAAGGCCACTCCTAACAATGGTTAAATACCACCCTAGATTACAAATGATAGCCTAAGCATGGCACGGCCTGATGTGGAATATTTCGAAGTAAAAGTTTATTTGAAAGCCATTACGTTGACATATATGAAGAGTTATCTATAATCACACACCTTACCTTAGACCTTAGTTCCTCCTGTGCCTGGTGGCACATCGGGCAGCAAGCTTCCACTTCCTTTTGTCAGCAGCTACTGTCTCTGCCTCCTCCCAGGGGATGTTTGCCCTTCTCATATCCTCTTGGAAGGTCCTCCGCCATGTGTTCTTAGGCCTTCCCCTCTTCCTTTTACCGTTCTGGGGGACCCAGGTCATTGCTGTCTTGGAGTGCCTTCTCCTGGGTAGACGGAGGATGTGTCCCGCCAGCTGCAACCTCTTCCTTGCCACAATGACACTCAGAGGCTCCGAGTTGGCCCTTTCCAGGATCTCTTCGTTTGTTATGTGGTCCTGCCACCTCACCTTCAGTATCCTCCTCAAGTTTCTTTGGTGGAAAGTGTCTAGCTTCTTGGATACTTTAGTTGTGCATTTCCAGGTTTCGCTGGCGTAGATTGCAGTAGGTAGGACAATACTGTTGTACAGCCGGAGCTTGGTGTCGAGGTTGATGGTGGTTGCTGACCAAATGGAGTTCATTCGTCGGAACACTGAAGCAGCTTTCCCAACCCTACAGTTGATATCCGGCTCTACCTCACCTTTGTTACTGATAACACTCCCAAGGTAAGTGAACTGGTCCACTACTTCTACCTGACTGTTGTTAACAGTGATGTTCAGTCGGGGTTGATCTGTCTGGTTTCCCACCTCCATTGCCTTTGTCTTCTCAGAACTCACCCGCAACCCAACTTTTCCAGCAGAGTTCTCAAGCTTTGTGGTAAGGTGCTGTAGGCCTTGGTTGTTTTCAGACAACAGGGCAAGATCATCGGCGAAATCTAGGTCCGCAAGTCTTGTCTCTTCCCTCCATCTAATACCCTCTATTCCGTCTTGAGTGGACTTCCTCATGACGAAGTCGATTGTAATTAGGAATAAGAAGGGGGAGAGAATACAACCTTGTCGGACCCCTGTGATGATGTTGAAGAAGTATGTTGTCCCTCCCTCTGTTCTCACACAACACCCTGAGTTTTCATAGAGGCTTTTAAAGATGCTAACAAATCGAGCTGGTATTCCGTATGACAGTGCAATGTTCCAGAGAGTCTCCCTGTGGATACTGTCGAACGCCTTCCTGAAATCAATAAAATTTAACGCTAACGGTGTTTGGTGTTCCAGACATTGTTCAATGATGTTTCGAAGAGTGAATATCTGTTCTGTGCAGGAGCGGTTGCTACGGAATCCAGCTTGTTCCTCTCTTAACAGACAGTCCACAGCTTTCTTCAACCTCCTGAGGAGTACTGTGCAAAACACCTTCCCGGGGATGGATAGCAGAGTGATGCCCCGCCAGTTGTTGCAGTTGGAGAGGTCTCCTTTCTTTGGAAGCTTCACGATAACTCCCTCCTGCCAGTCCCTAGGAACCCGCCCTTCCTGCCAACAACGGTTCATCAGCCTGGTCAGCATTTCCACTGTACAATCCCCTCCATGCTTAAGCATCTCTGCTGAGATTTCATCCAGTCCTGCTGCCTTGTTACTTTTCATCGCCTTAATGGCCTCCACGGTTTCCTCTTTCCTAACTGGTTCCTCGTAGACATCCAGCTGCTCTGCTGTTTCCTCTGTACCAAAGTCATACAGGGTGTCTGGGGTTGGTTGGTTTAGTGTTTCCTGAAAGTGTTCAACCCACCGTTGATCTTGTTCTTCTGTAGTTAACAGTGTCCTTCCGTTCTTGTCTTTTACTGGTACACTCGAGTTGTTCCAGTTTCCAGAGAGCTCCCTTACCATACGATACAAGGTCCTTGAGTCGTTTTTCTTGGCTGCCTCCTCAGCCTCTGTACTTTTCTTGTCCAACCAGTGTCTCTTGTCTGCACGGCAGCTCTTCTTTACTTGGCGGTCAAGGTCACGGTACTGACGGTCTGTTCGTTCCCTCTCTTCCTCGGTCTTTGCTCTATCTCTGAATCCCTTTGACTTCTTCCTTTCATCGATAAGTTCCCAGGTATGCCCCTTTATCCATTGTTCCCTCCGTGAACCACGTCTTCTCCCAATGGTTTCCTCTGCACTTTTTGTGATTGTTTCCTTGAAGAATGCCCACTGGTCTTCCAAGTCCGGCCCCATGTCTTGTAGCAGCTGGAATCTGTTCTGGAGCTCGAGTTTGTACTGTTGGCCAACGTCTTAGTACACACTTAGTCTTAATCACACACACACACACATATATATATATATATATATATATATATATACCATATATATACCATATATATATATATATATATATATAAGCACACAAGCGCGCTCGCACGCACGACCCCCCCCCCCACCCACAAACACCAGAAGTACACTATCTAGTGAGGCTGCCCCTACTGTCATTGGTGCCTGCGAGTTCCACTAGACGATAGTTCTAAGGAAACAATGAATTGACATTTCAATCCTGGATTCATAACTCTTGTACCTGAAGTCTTTACTAGTTTTTGGTCTTTCTGGGCCGAATCATCTATCTATAATAGATGTATAGTCGTTGGTACATCCACCAGTTGTTAAATATTAGCTGTGCGCGCGCGAACACACACACACACACACACACACACACACACACACACACACACACACACACACACACACACACACACACACACACACACAGACATAGATACACGCGCACATACACACGCGCACTTAAGCACATACGAACGCTCGCACGCACAAACACACACACACACACACACACACACACACACACACACACACACACACAGAAGCACACGCACACACACTCACTCATACACACACACACACACACACATAGATACACCAACACATACACACGCACACATACACAGACACACAGAAGCACACGCACACACACAGAAGCACACGCACACGCACACACACACACACACACACAAACACACACACAGACACACAGACATGTAATGTTCATGGCGGTAACACGTGCCATATACTTTTTATTCTAATGTCAAAATCTACGCATGTATAGCTGTTATATTATTTTCCTTCTTCTCTCTCTTAACAGCGTAGGTAGTTACTACCTATTTCCAGAAATATATTTCGATACGATCGATAAAACAGGAATAATATTGCATTTTGTGAGGACCGTCACTCAGACACTGTTTCTTTGTGAACACCCAACATGGCGTCACTGTCATGACAACGGTTGATAACAACACGTAATGTTCATGGCAGATGAACGTGCCATTTACCCTGCTCTAATTTCGAAATCTAATTTCAAAAACGCATGATACAGATGTTAACTTTCCTTTTCTCATTTTCCCTCTCTCCTAGGTAGCAGTCTCTTTCCGTAAATATATATCGATACAATGTATAAAACATAAATAACATTTAGTTAGGACTGTCAATCAGACACTGTTTCTTTGTCAACACCCAACATTGCGTTGCTGTCATGACAACGGTTGCTAACAACACAGGCCTGAGAAGCGTCGTTAGACGTGTACAGATGTTTGCAGGGAAGGGTTTCTCGGGCTGGCTCATGAAATATTCATGTATATAATCCATGCTGGTCGTCCTTTTGATTGGTCTTTTTGTTCGCTCGCTATTTCTTTATTGTTATTTCGATGCCCGCTGAATGGGGTCCAAATGCAATTAACAAAATGATATCTATCGGCAAGGCACTTAGAGATGAAATTTGAAATATTAATGAGCACGGTCCCCCCTAACAATGGTTAAAGATCACCCTAGATTACAAAGGGTAGGGTAGCATGTGCATTTGCATGGCATAATGTGCAATAATGGAATGTATAGTTGAAATAAATTTGAATACCATCTGTATATATAACCACGTATCTACATTCATTTATGTATAGATAGATAGATAGATAGATAGATAGATAGATAGTTTACTTCTCTTCTATTTTATTCGTTTTTTGTCTTCATGCCTCTATTGTTGGGATTTTTCCTGCCCTTCCCTGCCTTCTCTCTACTCTATTCGATCGTATTTCAGACCATTATTCTACTTCCCATTCATCTTTCCTCACATCTCTTTTTTTTCCTATTACCATCCATCCCTCAAGTTCTCTCCCAATCCCTCTCTCCAAGATTCCACCAATCCTGTCTCCATCTTTCTGTACACGGTTCATCCCGTGTAATTTATTTGTGGAGTAAATACGAGTAATTTATGACGTCATTTCCAAACGCGATAGCCTTTTGTAAGGTATGCTTTGCTGCACAAACAATCCTAACGACATAAAACTTTTAAAAGACGATTCTCTCTCACACACACACACACACAAACACACACACATAACACGAGCACGCACGCACACATAATCGCATAAAGAAAAAAAAACACGCATGCACACCGTGACACACAGACATGTAATATTAATGGCGAACACACGTGCCATCTAGTCTTGGATCTAAGTTCATAATATACGCGTGTATGTGTGTTGCATTTCTTTTTCTAATTCTTCCCTCTCACCCGTCATGGGCTCGCTGTCATGACAATTGATGCTAACAACATGTTGCGTTTATGGCAGATGCACTTGCCATCTACCATGCTCTAATTTCAAAATCTACGCATATATAGCTGTTCTTTCTTTTCTTTTCCCATTCCCCTTTCTCCTAACAACGTAGGTAGCAGGCGTTTTAGGAAATATTCCGATAAAATGTAGAAAACATGAATAACATCGTATTATGTGAGGACTGTCACTCAGACACTGTTTACTCTGTCAACACCTAACATGGCGTCGCTGCCATGCCAACGGTTGCTAATAACAAAGACCGGAGAAGACGTCGTTAGACGTGTACAGATGTTTGCAGTGGTGGGTTTCTCGGGCTGGCTCATGAAATATTCATGTATATAATCCATGCTGGTCGTCCTTTTCATTGGTCTTTTTGTTCGCTCGCTATTCCTTTATTGTCATTTCGATGCCCGCTGAATGGGGTCCAAATGCAATTAACAAAATGATATCTATCGGCAAGGCACTAAGAGATGAAATTTGAAATATTAATGAGCACGGTCCCCCCTAACAATGGTTAAAGATCACCCTAGATTACAAAGGGTAGGGTAGCATGTACATTTGCATGGCATAATGTGCAATAATGGAACGTATAGTTGAAATAAATTTGAATACCATCTGTATATATAACCACGTATCTACATTCATTTATGTATAGATAGATAGATAGATAGATAGATAGATAGATAGATAGTTTACTTCTCTTCTATTTTATTCGTTTTTTGTCTTCATGCCTCTATTGTTGGGATTTTTCCTGCCCTTCCCTGCCTTCTCTCTACTCTATTCGATCGTATTTCAGACCATTATTCTACTTCCCATTCCTCTTTCCTCACATCTCTTTTTTTTCTCCTATTACCATCCATCCCTCAAGTTCTCTCCCAATCCCTCTCTCCAAGATTCCACCAATCCTGTCCCCATCTTTCTGTACACGGTTCACCCCGTGTAATTTATTTGTGGAGTAAATACGAGTAATTTATGACGTCATTTCCAAACGCGATAGCCTTTTGTAAGGTACGCTTTGCTGCACAAACAATCCTAACGACATAAAATACGATTTTCTCACACACACATACACACACACACACACACACACACACACACACACATTCACAAGCACGCAGGCACACATAATCACATAAAGAAAAAAAACACGCATGCACACCGTGACACACAGACATGTAATATTAATGGCGAACACACGTGCCATCTAGTCTTGGATCTAAGTTCATAATATACGCGTGTATGTGTGTTGCATTTCTTTTCCTAATTCTTCCCTCTCACCCGTCATGGGTTCGTTGTTATGACAATGGATACTAACAACATGTTGCGTTTATGGCAGATGCACTTGCCATCTACCATGCTCTAATTTCAAAATCTACGCATATATAGCTGTTCTTTTTCTTCTTTTTCCCATTCCCCTCTCTCCTAACAACGTAGGTAAAAGGCGTTGTAGGAAATATTCCGATAAAATGTAGAAAACATGAATAACATCGCACTACGTGAGGACTGTCACTCAGACACTGTTTACTCTGTCAACACCCATCATGGCGTCGCTGCCATGCCAACGGTTGCTAACAACACAGACCGGAGAAGACGTCGTTAGACGTCTACAGGATGTTTGCAGGGAAGGGTTTCTCGGGCTGGCTCATGAAATATTCATGTGTATAATCCATGCTGGTCGTCCTTTTCATTGGTCTTATTGTTCGCTCGCTATTTGTTTATTGTCATTTCGATGCCAGCTGAATGGGGACGAAATGCAATTAACAAAAAAAGTATCTGTGGGCATGGCACTTAGAGATGAAATTTTGAAATATTGATGAGCCCCGCCACTCCTAACAAAGGTTAAAGATCACCTTAGATTACAGATATCAGGGTAGCTGGTAAATTCGCATGGCCTGATGTGAAATAATGGGAACACGCACACACATACACACACAAACACACACACACACACACACACACACACACACACACAGACACACACATACACAAACACACACACACACACGCGCGCACAGATAGACACATACACAACTTTCATACAAGGACACACACATGCCCAATTGCGCGCATACATACACAGACACAGACACACACAGACACACAGTTGTCTAGACACACACACACACACACACACAAATACATAAACCCCAACACATCAATACACATCCACACATGCACACACATACACATCCACACACACACACACACACACACACACAAACAGACAAGTTGATACCCAGTGGGGTCAATTAAAATTCCAGGATACAAAGTTTTTAACGCGTCGAAGACATTACCAAACATTTGCTGTCCAGCTAGTTCACTGCGAGTATGGATCGGTGACGCTTAAGCGGCCTCGCTCTTGATTGCGTCCGGACTCTATAGCCACCTGGCGATGCAGTGTTAAAGTGCAACACTACTCACTCCAGGCGTGACGTCATGACAGAAAAAGTCCCCGCCGACAATTGAAGGGCAAAAGGCGAAAGTAAATAAAGACCGTGGAGCGTCAGACGGGATTCCCCGGGACAATTTCAACAGCCGTAGGAGTACATGAAAAACACACTGCGTCAGCTACAGCGGCGACCCCCCCCCCTGAACTGCTTCTAGACTCCAAATGGGAATATATATATATATATACATATATATTACGCACATCTAAGCAGTGCTAGGTAAACTATGCCGGACTTTATATGCGGAAAATTTCCTTCAAAAGGATGGGGAGGGGAAGTAAATCGATAAACAGCAAAAAAAAAAACCAAAAAAAAACACGACCTCATACCTTCGCCAAATCATGTTAACCGTTCGAACTAATTATATTTTTTCCCCAGTGATTATGCAAGAGCCTCATTTGCATGAATCATATCAGTTGGTCATATTCTCCACCCAATGACAGTCTTATTTTGAGGAAAAAAGCTATTCTAGCATTTCCTCATAAATTATGCAAATGAGGTGCTGATTTGAATAATTTATGTTTAGTGATGTTCACCTCACTGAACTTCCAAATATGGCAAGTATTAAATCCCCAGCAGTTACCACTATAAAGTTGTAGCCGTTTCCCATTAATTATGCAAATTAGGTCTTCATTTACATAATCAATATCTGCCAATGTTCCTGTCATTCTCAATTACATATGTCGCAAGTGTTTCATAGCCCTATTATCGAACACAGCAGATTTATAAAATTTCCTCATTAATTATGTAAATTAAATACTGATTTGCATAATTGTCATCTAATTATGTCAAGCATCACTTAAGCTACCTACATACCAAAAGTGACAACGATCCGTCAACCGGTTCTTGAGTTATCCTTCCTGGAAGATTTTTAAACAAATCGCCCTGCAGTTCCAGAACAAGCCGCTAGGGGTCCAAACTTATGTCACTTCTTCCCTAGCCCAAGAGCTACCTACCATCCAAAATTCGTAACCCTAGCATATCCAGATAATGAGATATCAAAACAGGAAGTTCTGCTGCAGTACCAACGAAAGCCGCCAGGGGGCCCAAAATCTAATCATTTCTAGGTCTCATCAAGACCTACCCACCTACCAAGTTTCATGACAATTCATCCATAGCTTCTTGAGTAATGCTGTTCACAGACAGACAAACAGACAAACAGACAAACAGACAGACAGACAAACGCTACTGAAAACATAACCTTCTTGGCGAAGGTAACAAGCTGTTCTTCCAGTCCCCCGTCACCCCTGACCTTTACCTGAAACATGATCACACGGGAGAGTGACTGCTAATTGCCTTCGTCAAGAAGGGTATGTTTTCATGGGCGTGCGTGTGTGTGTGAGTCTGTCAACAGTATAACTCAAGAAGGCTTAAATGGATTGTCTTCATATTTGGTAGGTGGGTAGGTCTTGATGAGACCTAGAAGTGATAGGAATATGGGCCCCCTGGCGGCTCGTTATGGTACTGCAGCGGAACTTCCGGTTTTGATATATGGTGATCTGGACAAGCTAGGGTCATGATTTTTGGATGGTAGGTAGCTCTTGTGCTCGGAAAGACGTGACATAGGTTTGGGCCCCCTAGCGGCTTGCTCTGGAACTGCAGGGGCATTTGTATAAAATGTTTAAAGTAGGATAACTCAATAACCGGTCGATGGATCGTCCTGATATTTGGTGTGTAGGTAGCTTAAGTGATGCTTAACATAATTAGATGACAATTATGCAAATTATGATCTAATTTGCATAATTAATGAAGGAATTCTATAATTCAGTTACCTTCCATGATAGGACTACATAATGCATTCTACTGGGTTTGGCTGTAATAGATACGTCTGCCCCAAAGTGTCCCAAGTGGGTAAGTCATTAATCATGGCTAGTGGGTGCAGACTGCTTTCACACGTGTTAGTCGTTAGGTGATCTCATGACAGCTGTTTCCCAGGCACCCCTTGCACAATGTAAGATTGCAAGCTGTTGTATCAGCCAGATTTGGTACTTGTAGCAAACGGTATATCACTTTCACCTTCTTAACGATAGCATCCTTTGACGAAGGCATGAGATCGTTGACCTCTAGTTGTTGTTGTTACCTAATATTGTAGTTCTGTCCGCGGCGTTCTTGCTGTTTTATTAGTGATTTCGTTTACTAAATAGTCATCAGGTATTATCCTTACGCCTTTAGGTTATTTCTATTACTATCAATCTTTTATCTAGTTCATGACACTATGCGCATACAGAAGAGTCTATAGTACAGGTATGAATTTTGAATACATCAAACGATCCAAACAGCGCCAAGTCTGCCCCTCATCTCGCCACACCTGGGCCCGGCTGAGCCGATCACTAACTGAGCTCCGTCAGTAAGACTGGGACTTTGTTACAGAAAGTCCTACAGTTCCAATTACACTAGGTGTGTGACTTGCTTAATATCCTGTTGAAATTTGCACAAAAAAGAGGCTACGGCGGATGCTTGTGTGGACAATACGTCCCTTGAGTCATGTTTTTCAATGAATGTTGAAATGGTAATTAGTTAAAGAAAATCAAATGCCATTGGAACGGTTGTGTTAATGGTTTTGACAAGTGAACTATTGTATTTTTAGCACAGTTTATCCTGCTTTGGATTTTAAAAGGAGACTGTGTATTTGAACAAAAATTCAAAACTCAATTTGTCATTGTATCAATTAAATTCAATTCATTATTGTATTTGACATAGATTTGTTGGAGATAAAGACACATTTGGACAATTTGCCAATAATATACAAACGACCATTTTGTCATCAGAATGAAATTATCCCACAATAGCAAGGTAACGCACAGTGGGTCTCATATATGTTGTAGCTATCAATGCAATGCATCTTTGACAATACCAAAATATATTAAAGCAAATTTAAAACATAACAACCACCAGGCTTTGTACAATACACTAAATCACAAACATGTGTTCAACTAAGCTTTGTCAAACAACTATCTTAACTACTATGAGAATCACATTTTTTTTTAATAATGTATGGCTTAAAATGATTACTTCTACATAGCTGGCATAAGTTACCAAGATCGTATTACTATTATTTACGAAATAATAAGGGCAGCCTTTTCTTATTGAATATGCATAGAAATTTTATTGGCATAACTTATGAAAGTCAGGTATTAGCTCCTTGAGATATACAGCTAAACCACAAACAAACACCACGACAAACGGTACTCAAAAGAAAACATTTTGCCAAAGTTAGCTACGTTATGGTGTACAGGTACACGTAGGTAGGAAGGTACGGAAAAGCCATTGCAACACGATCACTACAAAATACACACAATCTACAATTCACCAGGCCTTTAAGCCTACTAGGAAAACAGGGATATCTCATTTAGGGATCAATTACAAATTCTGGCCCGATCCAAAGAAGCACATTAGGTGCAAAGATTTTCGCCCGAGAAAAAAATAAATTCAATATTTTTTAGTTAACATCCTTGGAAGGTCATTTATGATTAAATTAGACTCCAATTAAATAAACCACAAGCACCTTAGAGTGAATCATAGAAATGATAAATTACGTAAGAAGAGAAGACTACCATAAATCAACAACAAAAGATTTCTGAACAAACTTAAATAAAAAGTGCTTACATAAGATCATCACATTCACATTCAAGAGGGTCTACATCGAAGGATAGTGAAAAATGCTCAACGGCAATTTCAGGAGGCCCAAACAACAGTAAATTCGGGACATAACAGCAGGGTTAGTGTTTTTTATCGATGCAAAATCAAAGAAAATTTTAAAATTTCATATCAGATTTACAAGAGAATGCATTTAAAACCCAGTAACTGCTCGTCAGTGCAGACCGACATGCATGAGAATGATGCCGACCTTAAAATGTGTTCAAGGGAATAGTTACTAAACATCTAGGTTGTTCTTGGGCTCAAAGTAGGAGAAACATGCTACCTAGTATCAAAACGACCATTACTCTTCACAAATACTTTACCGACAAGACTTAACGTCGAATCAGAGCAGCCTGGCTACGTTAATTACTACATGAAAATAACTAGCTACGCCTGACGTAAAATGGCATGAAGGCCCTCATGCAACACTATTCTTTAACAGAACCGTCTCCGACAAAGGGTTTCACGCTTACATCTAGGAAAGAAGCAAGTCACGGTGCCGACTGTTTTCCTTATCCCAAATAAACTGTTCCATGACATGATCAAAACATAAAGAAGACTGTGAAAGAAAACAATGTCTACACAGGTGTCATTACCGTAACCTGGTCGCGTAAGTCACGTAGATCCCCTAATGCACGGTGTTAACTAATCTCCAAGCAGATATATAAGGACCTGCCTCAGTTGCATTGTTTTCGTGCGAATTTGCAAACTACATTCACTTCAATTTTTAAACTGTTTGCCATCTCTAGCCCGGGGAAGTACCCACCATCGATGCATCTGCTTAACCCTCAAACACCCGACCTTTTTTGCGACTAAAATGACCGAACGGGGTATAAGTTCTTTATCTTGTGATCATGTCATAGAACATTTAAGTTGGCGTATTTAAAACAGTCGTCTCTGTGACTTTCTTTCAAAGTTGTTTACGTGGCCAATCTTTGTCCGTGACGGTTCCGTAGGAGATTATTGTTGTATGGGATCTTGTATATATATATATACAAGACCCCATATTATATTCTCCAACAGAACTGTCGCGGACAAAGAGTGTCACGTAAACAGCTTTGAAAGAAGTAAGTCACAGAGACGAATGCTTTCAATACGCCCACTTACCTGTTCCATGACGTGATCACAAGATAAAGAACATTGTGAAGGGAAATGCTGTTTACACAGGCGTCATTACCATCACCTGGTCGCGCAGTTGGCGTAGATCCTCCAAAGCACGGTGTTGACTAATCTCCAAGCAAATATAAGGACCTGCCTCAGTTTAAGTGTCTTTCTCACGTTTTTTTTTAACTTTCAGTATATCTATTCAACATTATTAAATATATTTTAATTTGAAAAATCTTCGCCGGCTTCTATTCCCAAGTAAGGAAAAATCATATAAATAGACGTAAAAAAGTACAAGAATAAACAAAATACTATTCAGCAATTTAGAAACTGTGTTGACTAGAAACCATAGAACTCAGGCTTTACATCAAGTCTTAGAAGAACTGTAACTAAAAAAAAAAACGCAAAGGTTACATCAATGGAATTAAATGATAATATAACCTGACCGATTTACGGCACAACGAAACTAATTAGATGTGAGTAAAGGAAAAGCTGTTAGCTCCATCAAAACGTGATTCGACCGACTGAAACATAAAACCTCTGCATGTAGCTCATTTAAACCAACTATGAACATTTTTGTATTTATCATTACATGTATGTTTTTCTATCCATCTACAGTCCTTACCACTGAAAAACTGCAGCCAGCAGAAGATCAAAACAGCGCCAAGTCGGCCCCTCATCTTGCCACACCTGGGCCCGGCTGGGCCGATCACTAACTGAGCTCCGTCAGTATAACACTGTTACAGAATGTCCGACGGTTCCAATCGCACACGTTTATATTCTCAGAAGTTATGTGAAGCTAAGAGAACCCCTTTGACAAAGCTTAATCTCCTGTTGAAATTTTCAAAAAAGAGGCTACGGTGGATGCTTGTGTGGACAATGCATGCCGACGAGTCATGTTTTTTTTAATGAATCAGTTCAGAAGAATCAATATTGGCACGTTTGTGTTATCGCTTTTGTTACGTTGGATTCTTGTCTTCCTATGGCAGTACATCACTTCGTTAAATTTTAACAGAGCATTCCTAGTACTTGAACAAATATGCATGGCGAATTGAAGCCAATTATTTGATCATTGTATATGACCATGGCTTTGTTTGAGATAAAAACACAGTCAGACAATTGGCCGATCATATACAAAGATCATGATGTCATTAGAATGTAATTACTCCATACAGCTAAGTAAGGCACAGTACACTGCATGCAGTAGCCATTAATGTAATATAGCTTCGACAACAACAAAGTAAATTAAACCAGATCTAAGGTATAAAACCGTTAAACTACCAAGCTTTGCATGATAACTTGATAACAACCTTTGAATAATAGCAAACGTTTGCTTAACGAACCTTTGGCAAGTAATGCATTTTACATCGTAATTTTTAGGCTGACTATAAAGAAAACAAACTGCTATATTAACCACGGCTAATTTTAAAAGTCATGCTGTACACAGTAGCTTTCAAAGTGAAGTGTGTTAGCCAACTGTTATGTCTTTTACTGCGTTAAATGGCTTTAGGTAAGGGAGTGACGCAGCCGTAGTCCATACTTAGCACTGAGGTATAAGATGAACTGTTTATTCCTGCAGGGTTAGTCTGGATTAGGGTTTAGTGTTTACTATAACACCAACATGTCTGCGTTTTACTACATTTGAGTTATGTACAGTAATCGTGGCGTTTATGTGACAGCTTTGACTGCGAATTGCAGCAGCATTGAATAGCTTATTGATTTTTTTAAAATTAAACAACTAATCGTAAAAGACATCACACAATGATGCACAACACAAAGCATTTTTGAAGATCCACTTTGTTGTTTTTCATCCTCAAATCCTTTAAGCATCACCTAGATACCTGGTGTTATTTATTGACTATATTTACTATTGTAACAGCAGAATCAATGGAATCATCTATAGTGGTGTTGAATGTTTCCATGTAATTGTCTAGTTCGTTTTCTTTAGTGCCAATACAGCAAGTTTTAAAATCCATTGTCTATTTAATTGCCAAGGTACTCAATGACAAGCAATGTAAATATCCATAGGTCCAAATGTCCATAGGCGACAGTTCTCCGTAAAGTTTTATATTTTGCAGATTGGGAACACTCACAATCCCAACAGATACTCGCAAACGAATATAAATACAAAACAACCACCTACTATCTGTTTATAGTACATCGCCTACTAAACAGGTTGGAATATAGATGACAAGATATATCCAGTTCTTAAATAAAAGGAGAAGATAAACATACAAGGGGTCTGTATGAGGATCGTGGAACTGCTTAACGGCAAATTAAGGAGGCTCGTAACTGTTAAAAAAAGACTCAAAAGCAGAGGGCAGTGTTATTTTCTGAAAGATCACGGTTTCATAAATTCAAAATCAACAAAATTTTATAAGTTTATACCCTATTAATAAAAACAAATCATTCTTAATCCAGTAATTGAGAACCCCCTCCCATGGAGACTAATGGAGACCAATATGTGGGAATGGTTTCAGCATGAATTACAGGTTCTAATGTTACAGTAATAGTTGACAAAAAATCTAGGTCATTTTATGACTCAAAGTAAGAGGAGAATTAGGCAGGCTACTAAATGATGGACTCTGGTCAGGAGAAAAAACGTGCTAGAGGGAATTAAAACGACCATTTTACCACCCGCACTTAATATTAAATAAGAGCAGGCCGGGTACGTCCAAAGTTAAAGGAAAATAACTCGCTATGCTGGACGTAGAAAGACATACAACACCCCATACGACAATATTCTCAAACAGAACCGTCACGGACAAAGATTGTCACGTAAACAGCTTTGAAAGAAGTAAGTCACAGAGACGACTGCTTTCGATAGGCCCACTTAACTGTTCCATGACGTGATCACAAGATAAAGAACTTTGTGAAGGGAAATACTGTTTACACAGGCGTCATTACCGTCACAATGGTCGCGCAGTTCGCGAAGATCCTCGAAAGCACGGTGTTGACTAATCTCCAAACAAATATAAGGACCTGCCTCAGTTTAAGTGTTTTTCTCGCGTTATTTCAACTTTCAGTATATCTATTTAATAGTATTAAATATATTTCAATTTGAAAAAAAATCCTCGCCAGCTTCTATTCCCAAGCAAGGACAAATCATAGAAATAGACGTAAAAAAGTACAAGAATGAACAAAATACCGTCGATCTATTCAATAATTTACAAACTAAGTGCTGACTAGAAACCATAGAACTCAGGCTTTAAGTCGACACTTAGAACAACTGTAAGTACAACAAAAATCACAAAGGTTATATCAATGGAATCAAATGGTAATATAATCTTAGAGATTTAAGGCACAACGAGCACTGGAAATGCTGTAAGCTCCATCAAAAACGTGATTCGACCGAAACATAAAACCTCCGCATGTAGCTCATTTAAACCAACTATGAACATTTTTTGTATTTATCATTACATGTATGTATTTCTATCCGTCTATCACACATAAAGTTACAGTCCTTACCATTGACAAACTGCAGCCAGCAGAAGATCAAAACAGCGCCAAGTCGGCCCCTCATCTCGCCACACCTGGGCCCGGCTGGGCCGATCACTAACTGAGCTCCGTCAGTATAAGACTGTTACAGAATGTCCGACGGTTCCAATCACACACGTTTATATTCTCAGAAGTTATGTGAAGCTAAGAGAACCCCTTTGACAAAGCTTAATCTCCTGTTGAAATTTTCAAAAAAGAGGCTACGGTGGATGCTTGTGTGGACAATGCATGCCGACGAGTCATGTTTTTTTTAATGAATCAGTTCAGAAGAATCAATATTGGCACGTTTGTGTTATCGCTTTTGTTACGTTGGATTCTTGTCTTCCTATGGCAGTACATCGCTTCGTTAAATTTTAACAGAGCATTCCTAGTACTTGAACAAATATGCATGGCGAATTGAAGCCAATTATTTGATCATTGTATATGACAATGGCTTTGTTTGAGATAAAAACACAGTCAGACAATTGGCCGATCATATACAAAGATCATGATGTCATTAGAATGTAATTACTCCATACAGCTAAGTAAGGCACAGTACACTGCATGCAGTAGCCATTAATGTAATATAGCTTCGACAACAACAAAGTAAATTAAACCAGATCTAAGGTATAAAACCGTTAAACTACCAAGCTTTGCATGATAACTTGATAACAACCTTTGAATAATAGCAAACGTTTGCTTAACGAACCTTTGGCAAGTAATACATTTTACACCGTAATTTTTAGGCTGACTATAAAGAAAACAAACTGCTATATTAACCACGGCTAATTTTAAAAGTCATGCTGTACACAGTAGCTTTTCAAAGTGAAGTGTGTTAGCCAACTGTTATGTCTTTTACTGCGTTAAATGGCTTTAGATAAGGGAGTGACGCAGCCGTAGTCCATACTTAGCACTGAGGTATAAGATGAACTGTTTATTCCTGCAGGGTTAGTCTGGAATAGGGTTTAGTGTTTACTATAACACCAACATGTCTGCGTTTTACTACATTTGAGTTATGTACGGTAATCGTGGCGTTTATGTGACAGCTTTGACTGCGAATTGCAGCAGCAATGAATAGCTTATTGATTTTTTTAAAATTAAACAACTAATCGTAAAAGACATCACACAATGATGCACAACACAAAGCATTTTTGAAGATCCACTTTGTTGTTTTTCATCCTCAAATCCTTTAAGCATCACCTAGATACCTGGTGCTATTTATTGACTATATTTACTATTGTAACAGCAGAATCAATGGAATCATCTATAGTGGTGTTGAATGTTTCCATGTAATTGTCAAGTTCGTTTTCTTTAGTGCCAATACAGCAAGTTTTAAAATCCATTGTCTATTTAATTGCCAAGGTACTCAATGACAAGCAATGTAAATATCCATAGGTCCAAATGTCCATAGGCGACAGTTCTCCGTAAAGTTTTATATTTTGCAGATTGGGAGCACTCACAATCCCAACAGATACTCGCAAACGAATATAAATACAAAACAACCACCTACTATCTGTTTATAGTACATCGCCTACTAAACAGGTTGGAATATAGATGACAAGATATATCCAGTTCTTAAATAAAAGGAGAAGATAAACATACAAGGGGTCTGTATGAGGATCGTGGAACTGCTTAACGGCAAATTAAGGAGGCTCGTAACTGTTAAAAAAAGACTCAAAAGCAGAGGGCAGTGTTATTTTCTGAAAGATCACGGTTTCATAAATTCAAAATCAACAAAATTTTATAAGTTTATACCCTATTAATAAAAACAAATCATTCTTAATCCAGTAATTGAGAACCCCCTCCCATGGAGACTAATGGAGACCCATATGTGGGAATGGTTTCAGCATGAATTACAGGTTCTAATGTTACAGTAATAGTTGACAAAAAATCTAGGTCATTTTATGACTCAAAGTAAGAGGAGAATTAGGCAGGCTACTAAATGATGGACTCTGGTCAGGAGAAAAAACGTGCTAGAGGGAATTAAAACGACCATTTTACCACCCGCACTTAATATTAAATAAGAGCAGGCCGGGTACGTCCAAAGTTAAAGGAAAATAACTCGCTATGCTGGACGTAGAAAGACATACAACACCCCATACGACAATATTCTCAAACAGAACCGTCACGGACAAAGATTGTCACGTAAACAGCTTTGAAAGAAGTAAGTCACAGAGACGACTGCTTTCGATAGGCCCACTTAACTGTTCCATGACGTGATCACAAGATAAAGAACTTTGTGAAGGGAAATACTGTTTACACAGGCGTCATTACCGTCACAATGGTCGCGCAGTTCGCGAAGATCCTCGAAAGCACGGTGTTGACTAATCTCCAAACAAATATAAGGACCTGCCTCAGTTTAAGTGTTTTTCTCGCGTTATTTCAACTTTCAGTATATCTATTTAATAGTATTAAATATATTTCAATTTGAAAAAAAATCCTCGCCAGCTTCTATTCCCAAGCAAGGACAAATCATAGAAATAGACGTAAAAAAGTACAAGAATTAACAAAATACCGTCGATCTATTCAATAATTTACAAACTAAGTGCTGACTAGAAACCATAGAACTTAGGCTTTAAGTCGACACTTAGAACAACTGTAAGTACAACAAAAATCACAAAGGTTATATCAATGGAATCAAATGGTAATATAATCTTAGAGATTTAAGGCACAACGAGCACTGGAAATGCTGTAAGCTCCATCAAAAACGTGATTCGACCGACTGAAACATAAAACCTCCGCATGTAGCTCATTTAAACCAACTATGAACATTTTTTGTATTTATCATTACATGTATGTATTTCTATCCGTCTATCACACATAAAGTTACAGTCCTTACCATTGACAAACTGCAGCCAGCAGAAGATCAAAACAGCGCCAAGTCGGCCCCTCATCTCGCCACACCTGGGCCCGGCTGGGCCGATCACTAACTGAGCTCCGTCAGTATAAGACTGTTACAGAATGTCCGACGGTTCCAATCACACACGTTTATATTCTCAGAAGTTATGTGAAGCTAAGAGAACCCCTTTGACAAAGCTTAATCTCCTGTTGAAATTTTCAAAAAAGAGGCTACGCCGGATGCTTGTGTGGACAATGCATGCCGACGAGTCATGTTTTTTTTTTATGAATCAGTTCAGAAGAATCAATATTGGCACGTTTGTGTTATCGCTTTTGTTACGTTGGATTCATGTCTTCCTATTACAGTACATCGCTTCGTTAAATTTTAACAGAGCATTCCTAGTACTTGAACAAATATGCATGGCGAATTGAAGCCAATTATTTGATCATTGTATATGACCATGGCTTTGTTTGAGATAAAAACACAGTCAGACAATTGTCCAATCATATACAAAGATCATGATGTCATTAGAATGTAATTACTCCATATAGCTAAGTAAGGCACAGTACACTGCATGCAGTAGCCATTAATGTAATATAGCTTCGACAACAACAAAGTAAATTAAACCAGATCTAAGGTATGAAACCATCAAACTACCAAGCTTTGCATGATAACTTGATAACAACCTTTGAATAATAGCAAACGTTTGCTTAACGAACCTTTGGCGAGTATTGTCTTAACTACTGTATAAATGACTAAATTTTTCTTATCTATGGCTTAAAAGGACAACACGATAACAAAACGAATTACATAAAACGGTCTAAATTGGGTTAATCGTAAGGAAGGCTAAGGGTAGAACTTTCTGACGCTGAAGACAATTGTTTTGGAATGCGAATGAGAACGTATCATTGGTAGTCATTTACTTGTATTTCCATTTACTTATGGAGAATGCCGGACGGATACATCCGTTATTTCTTGTCTAGTGGTATTGATTGATTTATTATAGAGTTAATAATATCCTGGATGAGTAATTCTTAAAAACATGCACCGGTAAATTAAGGTTTCGTAACTTATTAGCCTTGCCATGGACGCTCTGAAACTTTACCACATTTGGTCTGTCTATACAAGTCTAAAAATGTCTGGTGGTAGTTGTTCCTTCGAACCGAGATTTTTCAAATTACCCTGAATAAATAACCACATTGTATAAATATATGGGTTGGGTGCCTCTGACGATAGACACTATGATGTCATCTATTTATGCATTGTACATTGAAAATCGCCCGTTCCCTAGCATTCTTTAAATTTTCATCAAACCGTGCCAGGATGTACCAAGGCAAATCTGGAACAAAAAATCAAAATCCTCGGCAATGTTGCTATTATTTACTTAACATAGCGATTAGGTTAGGAGTACAAGGGAATATTTAGCTGGCTATGCGATGGTGAATTTAAGGGTGAGCGACAGACCCAATGGGGTAGAAACGTGAAATAATATTCTAGCATCTGTTGAGTCGGTCAAGACTGACATTGTTGATTGTAATAGCTGTTGTACCTATAATAATTTTTTTTCACTAATTCAGAAAATGCTTCCATACAACTCGTTAATTATTTTCCTTGTCAGCAGCACATGAGGGTACTGAATCTGAAGTTTTATATAGTTGCAAGTTTGACTGCAAGTTCAACTACTATTGGATTAGGAACCTGTGTGTATTTTCCAAACAAGTTAAGGACCGTAACGTCACAATATAAGACACCCATTGACTATAGACTTCGTGACCAGGAGTGATGTCATCCTGATTTATTGATAGTATGCAACTCTGACTTTAACGTTTTTTTTTAATTTTTCTCGAGAACGTGGAAAAAAAACGAATCAGTCCCAGACCCACGCGAGAACCATGCCTGTATCTGTGATAGCTGATCAACGTCCTCCTCCCCCCTTTTTTACGTACACTCCTACAAAAAATCGTAACCACTTCACACTTAAAAA
Source organism: Branchiostoma floridae x Branchiostoma japonicum (assembly GCA_013266295.2). NCBI lineage: Eukaryota > Metazoa > Chordata > Leptocardii > Amphioxiformes > Branchiostomatidae > Branchiostoma > Branchiostoma floridae x Branchiostoma japonicum. Next base: position 13,974,354 of record CM023838.1, read on the forward strand.
CACGAAATACTTATTTGGACGTTACAAAATAAAAACAAACAACATGGAAGCATAGCTCATGCTTCATGTTACCCCGAACGGCGATTTGGTTTAAGCTAAACTACCGCGTACTGCAAATGAAACGATTTTTCTCCGGCAAAAGCATGCCGGAGGTGTGCAAATATGCATTAAAACATAGCAGCCGGGCGCTTCTCGGCACGCTACCTCTCCACTTCAGACACACGAAACGTTTCAGCATCGCCATACAAACAAAGACAACATGGCGAAATCGACTCTTCAGACCCCAAATAACAAGGAAATTGAGTTGGATCTACGACAAATCCTGCGAAAATCATTACTTAGACCGCTCTAAAAAGCAGTAAAAATGTGTAAATTTAACTCTTGCCTAGTGATTGACCGGCCATTTCCGTCGAAATGCGTGGTTTCTGGTGCATTTTTGGGGCAAACAACACACGAAAATCATCTTCCTTTGTCTTCTAGACTGTTCTATTGGCGGATATGACGTATTTTAACCCTTCAACTCGGCTTCTCGCAGGCGTAGAGACCGGAATTCTCAGAAAATAGATTCGGGGCTCCGACAAAATGCATGCCGACACAGCATCCAGGGAAAATGACGTCATTGCGCGGGGCGCTCTCTGATTGGCTAAAGGGTAGTTGGCAAATAAACCAACATTCTCAACTGGCCATTAGGATGAGAATATGATCAAGTGATGTTATTCATGCTGGTGTGTTACGCCGAAGGGCGGTTATACCTTCTATACAGATACAGATACAGATGCAAATGAGGATCTTATTTGCATAATTAGGGGGAAAATCTACAATTCTTCAGTCATTAAGGGTAACCTCATTTGGCAAAGGTATGAGGTCGTGGAACTCTAGTATTATAATATTTATTCCAACAGCACGTCCCAAATTATTCCACATCAGGCCACATGTGCATGCTATCCTATGATTTGTAATGTAGGGGGGACCTTCAACAATTCTTATGACTGGCCTTGATTACTGATAATTTAAATTTCATCAGCAGGTGGCATGCCATAGATGTCGTGCATCAAAATTCCAATAAAGCAGTAGGAAGCCAACTAAAAGACTAATCAAATTAGCAACGAGCACATAAAATACACATGGATTTTTCATGCCCCAGCCAGAGAAATCCTCCATTTAAACACCAGTGTACGTCTGAAAAGGTCTTCTCCAGTCTGTGTTGTTAGCAACCGTTGTCATGCCAGCGACGCCATTAGGGTTTCTGATAGTCCTCACGTAATGCAATGTTATTTTTACTCTATCTAACGTAATATATTTCCGGAAATAGCCTACTACCTACGCTATCAGGGGACAGGGAAGAAAAAGAGAGGAAGACAAAAATATAACAACTACACATATGCAGGTTATGAAATAACAGTAAAGCAGATGGCCATCATTATTACATGTCTGTCTGTCACGGTTTGTGTGTGTGTGTGTTTCTGTTTGTTTGTCTGTGTGTGTGTGTGTGTGTGTGTGTGTTTCTGTTTGTTTGTCTGTGTGTGTGTGTGTGTGTGTGTGTGTTTCTGTTTGTTTGTCTGTGTGTGTGTGTGTGTTTGTGTGTCTGTGTGTGTGTGTGTGTGTGTGTGACTGTGTCTGTGTGTCTGTGTCTGTAGTCCAGGGGAACCTTTAACCATTGTTCGGACTGGCCGTCCTGATATTGAGCAATGGTAAGACGGATGGACAGAAAAAGGAAGAAAAGAGAGTTAGACATCGTGGTAAGGAGAAGTTTGTAGAAAGGAATAGGGGGAGAGAAGGAGAGAAAGACCCAAAATAATAAAGTCATGTTGATATCAAAAGGAATGATAAGTATACGATGTACATATCGATGAAGGTAGATCGGTGGTTATATTATGATATTTATTCCAACCACACGTCCCCAATTAGTCCACATTATGTCACATGTACATGCTATCCTATCATTTGTAATGTAGGCGGACCTTCAACCATTATTCGGACTGGCTGCGCTTATTAATATTTTAAATTTCATCAGTAGGTGGCATGCCCAGAGATGTAGTTCATTAAAATTCCAATAAAGCAGTAAGAAGCCAACTAAAGGACTAATCAAATTAACAACAAGCACATAAATTACATATGGATTTTTCATGCCCCAACCAGAGAAATCCTGTATTAAAAACACCAGTGTGCGTCTGAAAAGGTCTTCTCCAGTCTGAAAAGGTCTTCTCCAGTCAGTGTTGTTAGCAACCGTTGTCATGACAGCGACGCCATTATGGTTTCTGATAGTCCTCACGTAATGCAATGTTATTCCTACTCTATCTATCGTAACGTAATATATTTCCTGAAATAGCCTGCTACCTACGCTATCAGGGGAGAGGGAAGAAAAAGAGAGGGAGACAAAAATATAACAACTACACATACGCAGGTTATGAAATAACAGTAAAGTAGATGGCCATCATTATTACATTTTAGTCTGTCACGGTTTGTGTGTGTGTTTCTGTGTGTGTGTGTGTGTATGTGTGTGTGTGTGTGTGTGTGTGTGTGTGTGTGTGTGTGTGTGTGTGTGTGTGTGTGTGTCTGTGTCTGTAGTCAAGGGGGAACTTCAACCATTGTTCGTACTGGCCGTACTCATATTGAGCAATCGAAAGACGGATGGACAGAAAAAGAGAGTTAGATATTGTGGTGAAGATAAGTTTGTAGAAAGGAATAGGGGGACAGAAGGAGAGAAAGACCTCAAATAATATAGCCATGTTGACATCAAAAGGAATGAAAAGTATACGATATTTATCGATGAAGGTAGATCGGTGGTTATATTCTGATATCCATTGCAACCATACGTCACCAATTATTCCACATCAGGCCATATGTGCATGCTTTCCTATCATTTGAAATGTACGCGGACCTTCAACCATTCTTCGGACTGGCTGCGCTTATTAATTTTTTTTTACATTTCATCAGTAGGTTGTTTGCCACATTCTTTACATCAGCTGCATTCCATGATAGGGCTATTCAAGCTTGTGACATATGTAATTCAGAACGAAAGAAACACAGATATTGATTATGTAAATGCATTGATTTGCATAATAAATGAGAAAATGATATGATTTCATAGTAATACATACTTGGAATTCTATAATGGTAACTGTCTGGAATTTCATACTTGGGGTATTTAAAAGTTAATGAAGTAAAGGTGAACTCATTACACATAACTTATTCAAATAAGGACCTCATTTATAAGTCACATAATTTATGGGAACATGCTAGAATGGCATTCTTTGTTAAGATAAGACTGCCTTCTGGTGGAGAATATGATCAACTGATATAATTCATGCAAATGAGGATCATATTTTTATGATCAGGGGGAGTAATCTCATCATAAAAGTTAACATCATTTGGCGATGGTCGTGGAACTTTAGTTTGGATTTGATTCGAAAATATGGCTAGTAACGTTATCGGTGATTCCATTGTTTTGGAAATTGCAGTTCTACTTTGCTTCGGAATGATCCCTGCTAGTTTTAAGCACCTAGTGATAACTAAAGATAATTGTATCAACTCTTCCCATATAGAAACAATAAATTTGTAAACACCAAAATTATTGTCTACTTTACATTAGCTTTATTCAACCAGTGTCACTGACCTCAAAATACAAGCGAAGAAGGTAAGATCATAAATTAATTACAATATTAAAGTTGCATTAAGAAGTCAATTTTCTGGTCATTTCTTTAAAAAATAAGTTGAATCAACCCTACCCCATTGGAAATTAGTGCCATTCAGGAAGTTGAGGTGCCAAAGTATGACGCCTTATGAATGTGTTAAAAACACAGATGGCAGCCATGTTTGTTTACATTCTGGTAGTTCGTGTTGGTACCACAAACTGAGTGCACCTCGTGTGGGCTGTTTTAGCGCCAACCATAAATGTCACAATTGGGAGATAATTGCACAAACATCTTGAAAAGTGTAAATAAATTACAATCACATAAAGATTTTTTTCAATTTAAATATTTAAATTTTTTTCAAAAACGTTACATAATACCCCTTTAACATGAAATAATCAAAACTAATATACCATATAGATAGGCATGGGTTTACAAAAAATATGTTCATTGCTATATACGCACTGAATATTACAGTCAATCAATTACTTTGCAGGTTTAACATAACTTTACTCACTTTAAGACTCCAAGTCTTAAAAAAAGAAATCTTAAAACACTCATTATTTATCACATCCGAGAACCAATATTTTAAATAATAAAACTTCGTGCAGTCATTACAATAAGTATTTCCTTACCAAGACTGCTCAAACTAGTAGGGATTTCCCACTTGTGGATAGACCTTGCCTCGGCAAAGAAAACGTCTTTACATCAACCTAGTAAACTTACTTTCACTTTTTTGCCAAAATGTGACGTACTAGATATACATGAAAATTAAAAGAAATTTATAATAACGAGAAAGCACAAATTCTAACTCTCAGTAAGGGCACTCTGGTTAAATGTGTTGGTTCTTGGGCATTTTCCTGTAACATTTTAGCGAGAAGGCACCATGACAACAGGAGGGGGGTCGGAGTAAAAATAACCTGTCTTTATTCAGTTCCTAACACTGTATGTACAAAGGTAGAGTTAAACGCCAGACCAGTTTTCATGTTGATATTCTAGTCTACCATTGTCTTGCTATAAATCCGAGAACCAATAGATTAGGTGAGTGTGGTCTTAACAAGAATATATATATAAGAATGATACAAATCATGACATACTCGTAATATGATAATCAATGAAAAAATACAATGCCTTGATAATAAATGATAAGATATTAATACTACTGACACAGATATAAATTATGTTGATACTTGTCATCATTTGCATAATAAATAAAGAAACGATACAATAGCGATATATAGGATAGAGCTTTCATGTTATGAAAGTTGTACATATGATTTGGAAAGAGGAAATAACGAATTCACATAATTATGCTGTAAAAATCTTCTTTGCATGTCTAATAAGCAAATCTGCACTCAGTTAACAATAGTGATGTTATATTTGTCAGATATGCACGTTTTGCAGAAGTGAACATTTTAAGTCACATTATGTAAATAAGGTAATTTTCAGGGTCAGAAATTTATATTTCTTGGCAAAGATATAGGGCGGTGAAACGCTCCTTTGAAACTATATTGGATTCAGTCAGTCCATTAACATGAAAATTGATTTCGCTTTCAGTAATTCTGAACCTCGGTGATAGACACTAAATCATTCAAGTATGTTGTCATGAGTTACATTCAGTACAAACAGGAATGTCTCCACTTTACATCCTCTTAGTTTGATAGGGTGAACATTTGTGTTAAACGCAAAGGCAAAAAACATCAGGGAGTGTCATTTTTGGATGGAAAATTGAAATGACTTCACTTAAATATTGAGGCACTGTTGATGAGCAGACAAAAAATGTCATGAAGTTTGATCTCAGTCTAAATAATAGATAAGATTGTTGTTCGTCCCAAACAGCATAAGTTCATCCAGGGACGAAAGCTGGAGAGAACACTGAATACAAAGTAATACATACTGTATAGTGTACTAACTTTTATATGCACGTAATATAATCCTTGCCTCAAGCCAACTACAGTTTTCTTGCCTGCAATAATAAGTAACTTAAGCTTCACACTGATATATCGACCATTTAAAATTCATTATATCGGTTGCCGCCTTTAAGGTCAACTACTACCTATATAACGTCCTACTTAGAAGTTATATTTTTCAATAGTATTTAGTCATAATGTTTTAACAGCTACATTGAATGGCGTGGATTCTTTTTCACGATTAAAATCTGACTCTAGTTGCAATGGATTTGTTTCAGTGTAAAATTGTACTTTATATGGAGGCGTCAAACGAAATTATTTTTCAGAAATGCTTATTGCCAACCAACAGTGTCAAAGACCTTACAGTAACATACCAATGTTTGTGATTCTGTATTTACCATTGATTGATTGATTTTTATGTATTTGTTTATCTGGCGCGCCAGACGTATTTAGCATATAAATGAAATACTTGTGCAAACGTTTAGCGAGAGAACAACATGCAAACACGTGACATAAATGACATAAAGACCTGCCCGTCCATGACCAGTTTTAAAATGAGATGCAAAACATGGTCTGACCTCTGACCCCTCTATACCAAATACCAAATACTGAACTGGACCATGACTGGACTGGACAATTTGTTTTTTCTTTATTATTATTGCTATTATCATTATTTATTGTATGCCAATTTTACTGTTTGTATGTGACTGTTGTGTTTTTTGTTGTGTAAACAGGGCCCAATTGAAAAGAAGTGCAAGCACTTAATGGGCTACCCTGTATAAAAATGACGGAAATAAATAAATAAATAAATAAACAAACAAAGGAATAGGAGGAAACCTTGCATCTCAGACAGTTAACAAGAACGTACAGACCTTCCGCTCAGACTCTGCTGTCATGTTTTTGTCCAACGTATCACTTTGGTCGTTCTACAGTATATAATGTCTAATACATCACATTAAAAAAGTTGGGTACCAAATGCAGCAATTAAAAGTTGTTTGTTGCAAGTTACAGTCTACAGACATTACATGTACCTTTAAACTCATGTTAATGTTCCTATTCAACATCTTTTTTAAATCCAAGAACCAAGGAGCTAAATTGGTGTGGCCTTATCTTCTAAAGGTCTTGCATGCTTTGCAGTGTGGCTTCCGTTATTGTCATACTGGTGACTTAATTTCTTGTTGTCTAAATACAAGGCTGTTGCTCGTTTTACCTGTGTTAGGAGCACACAGTCCAGTTGTTAAGCTTTCAGACTCTTGCAAATGTAGGGAAAGTTGCCACCACAATGGAAGTCGTTCCACTCTCCCTTTTTTCTGTACTTACCAAACAAACTGTTTTTGCCGTTCTGTAAGATACAACAGGTCACGCAGTAAGGACAAATTTTTGATACCTTTAACATGTAACGTTAGGTCAGGAATGCTGTCACAAGACTAAGGATCAGCTGCCACAAACTACATATTGAAACTGGAAGACATACCCGCACCCCTCTTGAACAAAGATTATGTAATTATTGTAATTTGAATAGAATAGAGGATGAATGCCACTTTGTTATAGAATGTAGATTGTATAGTAAAGAGAGAAATGAACTGTATAGGTTTGTACAAAACCTATTTCCCTACTTCATACACTTAAGCACTGTAGAAAAGTTCATATTCCTAATGCAACTAGACAAACCTTCCACCGAAAAACCAATCTGTTCCTTTATCTCTACTATGACTGAAAAGCAAGGAAAAGTTGAATTTATCTAATGTTAGTTAGTTTTATTTTGTATCTGTTAGCTGTATCTGTTCATCATGTTTTGTTGTGACCTGTACTTAGCCCAGTGTGGCAAAAATGTGCAATAAAGGTCGTCATTATTATTATATGAAATAAACATGAAAAAGTAACTATCCTTACTACTGTGTGTAACGATCTCGCAATATGTAGTCTTGCATCTAAGCATTCTAGGCAATCACTAGTAAGAAACAGAAAACACACCTTAAAGTACACTCCAGCACACTCCTCTCCCCTCCCTTTAGAATAATATCCATGGTTGTTGGGCTCACCAAGTACAAAGTTTTTGTAGACAACTTTTGATCCATCCGACCATGTCAGTTGTTGTTTCTTGCCAAAAAGAAGAAATTTTCTATAATGTTTCACCTTGAGTCCAATCCAAACAAGGGGTAATTTTCCCTTGCAGGGTGCTGCATTTTAAGAAGGAAAAAACAACATTCTAGACTGGGATGGTAGGTTGATACTGTTAGAAACCCTGATAACACTTCTATGTCAAACAAAGAGTTAGAACAATGCAAGAAGTTCGAATGAATCATAAAAGCATCAGTAGCACGGTACCTTTTCTGCAGCCTTCGCTCCAAAATCAAGTTAGTTGTATCCACAACCGTGCTTTGTCTGGAAAGATGCTCAGACACGGTTCTTGGTTGTCCACGCGTATCAAGGACCGTGCCTGGGGCAAATCTTCGGTCTTGATTACGCGGGGACTATCCAGAACCGTGCTTAACCCTAATAACCCATTCAGGCATAGAACAAGGTTCTGGATACAACAGTGTTACTTGGTTTTGTAAATAGGTCTGGTTTAGCCAACCAAGTATTTCAAACTCTGGTTACCCACCGTTTGTGATGAGACTGCTGATGAAGGTGTTCTCACTGCCGCTGTTGATAGAAGCCAGGTTTGCACCATGTCGTTTGCAGTTAGAGTCGGCTGTAGACCAGCTGACCATGTCTTTTATCAATTCGTAGCAGTGGTTTCCATGTTCACCCCACCCGCTTTGGCATTTTTTAGCTGTAACAGATGAGGGCTGACGTCTGCTAACATAATTCCGTCTTCTTAACATTGTCTTGACACCTGGATATCTTCTATATATAGTGTGCATACCTCGATGACACTGATAATTATCTTCTGCTAAAGAGCAAACCCTGACAAGGTTCCTGGTGCACTCGTCAATATCAATATATTTGTAGTATGATGATTACAGGAACTTAAAAGAGCAGCTAAAAAAAATAGAACAAAATGTTTTTGCCATGTGCAACAAAACCCCACCCTGGTCGCATTTTTGTCCAGTCCATCCAGGTAAACAGGTGCAGGTGTACCCGCCAGCTGTGTTTACACAGGTGCCATGCTGGCAAGGTTTCCTCAGACACTCCTTAACAACTGTGTGGTGAAAATAACAGCAAAAATTTTAACTCAGTTTATCCTGAAAATCTCGAAATAATAGAAATTTAACATCAAATTCACTTTACATAACGTTCAAAGAAAAACAATTACTCAATAAAAAAGTAACTATCAAAGAAGTTTTGCCTAGTCCATCCAGAAAAGCAGGTGCATTTGTCTACACTAACTATGTTCACACAGATACCTTTTTGCAGGGTTTTGTAGTACACTTATTTTTGCCTAATAAAATGAAAGAAATCTTAGAACACAAGTGTACAAGACAGTTGAAAAGCCTTTTGGAGAAGACAAAGTGATGAAAGAAGAATACAGAATGAATAACGAGAATAATTTTACACAACCAGGTGTTTTATTCAGCCGTAGTTTCGGTGACCATCTGTCACCTTCCTCAGGGCAATAAAACACTTGGTTGTGTAAGAAGAGTCTTTTTATTCAATGACTTATCAACCTGATGAAACTATTCACGGAAGACGATTACAGGTACCATATTCTACCTTAGAAGAATCACTCACAAACATTACTTGCCTTGCTGGCAGTTCTGTCCGGTCCATCCTGGCGAGCAGGTGCATTTGTATCCGCCATTTATATTCACACAGCGCCCATGCTTACATGGCTTCCTGGTGCACTCATTCTGGTCTAATTGTGACAAGGAATAGGAGATTTTGAAGGCAGTAGAAATCATCTCTACAACTTAAATGCGAGTCAGTTGAGCCTTACGTTGACCCCTATTTCCCCACAAAGATAGTTTATTTCTCCAGCGACCCTAATCAAAGTAATTCAATGCATTGATTACTTCATCGTTCTTGCTTTTTTATAGTAGTTAAAATATTTGCCTGTCATTTCCTTAGTTTACACACTCAAAGAGCTCACCCTGCCAGCAGTTCTGTCCAGTCCATCCAGGTGAGCAGGTACATTTGTACCCGCCATTTTTGTTCACACAGCGTCCATGTTTGCAAGGGTTCCTGATGCACTCGTCAATATCTATGTAGTATGAAGAATACAGGAACTTAAAATATTGTTTTCCTGTATGCAGTTCCAAAAATATAAAACTGGAGTTTCACGAACTCATACATTTGCCAAATTATGCTTATCATTAGAACTAATTATTATAAATGTTTATTATTAATTATGCATATGAGATTTTCTCCACCCAATGTCAGTCATATTTTAACAACGAAATCTATTATAGTATTTCCTAAAAAAAAGTATGCAAATGGTCCTGAAGTTATGTTTGATAATATATGCACCATCACCTAACTTCTAAATGCAACAAGTATAAAATTCCTGGCAGTTACCACAGCAGAAGATAGCATTTTCTCATCAATTATGCAAATAAGACGTTCAGCTACATAATTAATATCTGACGATGTTCCTCTTGTTCTCAATTACACATATGTCACTAGTTTAATAGTCCTATCAGGGTGTGCTGCAGATTTATAGAGTTTTCTTGTGAATTATGCAAATTAGATCAGTAATTGCATAAATGCCATCTGATCGTGTAAAGCATCACTTAAGTTTCCTGGTCGGAGTTTAAATCTGACCAGAGTCTAAGTAAGTGCGGCAGTAAGTCGCCGGATCTGGGTGGTTGCCACGCTAAGTTTGGCTCCCCTTGCTCGGTGATTGTTAGATAATCAAATAGTTTTCGTATTACCGAAGAGCACGTGGTCTGTTGTATTTTCGGGCGTGGTAAAGTTGGACGGCCAGCGTAGTGTTTTTGGTATTAGTCCGCGAGCAAGGGCGACGCGGTTTTTACGCCTGATGACCCGAATAGCTGAATTCTATATTACATTTTCAAGAGGTTTGCGCCACCGGAGATTGCGGACAACTTATCGCAACAACCTGTACTTTTTTTTCGTTTTTCAGAAACAGGAATTAGTTGAGCTATTTTATCATATGAGCCCTTACCCAGGAAAAATTCGTTTTTTCTTAGCAGCTCCGCTGAAAAAAAGTGAAAAAAAAAAGGTATTTTTCGGGTCCAAAATTTACATTTCACAGCAGTTTCTACCCGAAATGAACGGTCAGCAGACGATACCCAAAAACCTACCGGAAGTCGGCTGGAAACCTCTGTTCAAGGATATAATAAGATTTTCCGTCCTACTTTTCTTGACGGAGTTGTAGCCCTTCGACCTGGGGTGTCCACCAGTCTTTTTTGTAAGTTCCTTGTTTCATTGCAATTTTTTTCGCTGGTATTCCTAAGTAAGTATGCAAATGATGTCCAAATCTATGGTCTTGATGGTCACCTTTAATTAAATTACAGATGCCAAAAGTATCATCATTTACTGATGTTGCATGAGTAGACCTATTTTTATCTATTTCCTATTTAATGTGGTTATCTTAGAGCCCCTAATTGTAGAAATCATAACAGTTGACGTTCCATCATCGTAAAATGAACCATTTTCTTGAATAATTTGAATAACTTTAATAAAACAATTTTATTGTCTGAAATATCTTGAATTGTGAAATATGATGTTAGAAATTAACTTATGATAACTAACCTTGCTGACAGTTCAGTCCAGTCCATCCAGGCGAGCATGTACATGTGTATCCGCCATCTTTGTTTATACAGCGTCCTTTGCGGCAAGGGTTTCTGGCGCACTCGTCAAGATCTGTGCAGTATGAAGACAGAAGTAACTTACAACTGTAGCTCCAAAATATCAAAAGCTGATAATACTAGGAAAAAGAAATCGAAGATCTCATACTGCCGTAAAATATTTAGATGTTTTGTGCGTGCAAAGTTCTAGTTTTATTATGGGTTTCTCGCTTTCTTACTCCTAAGTAGTTATGCAAATGACATATAAATCTATATCATCTATGTATGGTAATGGTCACTTTTGATTAACTTACATATATCAGATGTCCCATCAATTTAAAAGGCATAACAAGAGGATATTTCTTAAATTTTAAACTGATTTTGTGATGTGTAGAAAAAAATCCCACCCTTGTCGCATTTTTGCCCAGCCCATCCAGGTAAACAGATGCAGGTGTACCCGCCAGCTGTGTTTATACAGGTGCCATGCTGGCAAAGTTTACTCAAACACTCGTCAACATCTGTGTGGTGAAATAACAGCAAAGGTTTAAACTCAGTTTGGTATGCAAAACTACAAAATGTTGAAAATTAAAAAACAAATTCACTTTTAATAACATTTAAATGAACCAATGAAATCCTGCATTGGAAAACGAAACGTTAAATCAATATATATATCGAATATAAAGCGATACTAGTTCCTTAGCTTGTAAAAACAACTCACCTTGCTGACAGTTCTTCCCAGTCCACCCTCTGTTACAGTCGCAGTGAAATCCGCCATTGTTGTTGATGCAGAGTCCATGTTCACAGGATTTACTGGTACACTCGTTTATGTCTGTGGTACAAAAGAAGAAAAAAATGGTTAGTTATTGTGATAATCATTGCTGCCATTTGTTTGGAAGCTACTAACAAGCTTTAGAAATTATCCGAAATTTAGTTTCTAGTCATTTAACCAACACAAGAAATATATTCTCCAACAAGACAAAAGACCTCACCTTGCTGACAGTTCTGTCCAGTCCATCCTGGCAAGCAGGTGCATTTGTATCCACCATTGTTGTTCGCACAGCTCCCATGTTGACATGGCTTCCTGGTGCACTCATTCTGGTCTAATGGTGACAAGGAAAAGGAAATTTTGAAGGCAATAGAACTAATTGGCAAATTATCTCCACAACTTAAATGCGGGGCAGTTGAAGCTGAAGTTGGCCTCTATTCCCCACAAAGATAGTTTATTTCTCAAGGAAATTCATTGCATTGATTACTCTATCGTTCTTGCTTTTTGATAATGGTCACAAATGTTTGCCTGTCGTTTTTGTAGTTTACACACTCAAACAAGACCTCACCCTGCCGACAGTTCTGTCCAGTCCACCCAGGTGAGCAGGTACATTTGTATCCGCCATCTTTGTTCACACAGCGGCCATGCTGGCATGGGGTTCTGATGCACTCGTCAATATCTATGTAGTATGAATGATACAGGAACTTAAAAGATTGAACATCTATATGCAGATCCAAAATGTATTCTAAAAACTGATAAAACAAGTAATACAAAATTCTTCGTAAAATATTCATGTACATTTCTTTCTTGTTTCATTAAGAGTTTCTGCTGGTTATTTCTATGTAAGTATGCAAATGATGTCCAAATCTATTGCCATAATGGTCACCTTTAATTAACTTACATATGTCATAAGTATGATGCCCCATCACTTACCACTGAGGAATGCTGATGCTGCATCAGAATACCGCTTTTTATTTATTGCCTTCTTAATGTGATAATCCTAAAGTAATTTTGGAAACCATGACAGTTGGCGATACATCATTGTGAATAGAACCATTTCATTGAATAACATAAACAATTATATTGTCAGAAATCTCTCGAATTGTGTTGGGACATGATGCAAGGAATTAACTTTCGTCAACTCACCTTGCCGACAGTTAAGTCCAGTCCATCCAGGCGGGCATGTGCATGTGTACCCGCCATCTTTGTTTACACAGCGTCCAATGGTGCACGGGTTCCAGATACACTCGTTGATATCTGTGTGGCATGAAGACAACAGTGACTTTAAAAAATGCCCACTAAGCTGTAGCTCTAAAATACAAAAACCTGATGAAACAGGGAACAAAAAATCAAAGACCTCATGAAATATTTTGATTTTTTTTGTCTAAATGTATTGTTTTGTTTCGAGATTCTCGCTGGTTACTCCCAAGTAGTTATACAAATAACGTACAAATCTATATCATCTATGTATGGTGATGGTCACCTTTAATTAACTGATGTCACAAGTAACATGTCCCATCAACTTTAAGGGCATAACAAAACCTACCAGAAAGGATATTCCTTATATGTTACACTGCTTTTGTCATGTGCAGAAAAGTACCCCTGAAGTAATTCAGAGCATCTAATATCTTATCGTTTATGCTTTTCTGTAATGTTCACTAATACATGCCAGTATTTTTCTTAGTTTGCACATTAGAAAATGCCTCACCTTGCTGACAATTTAGTCCAGTCCATCCAGGCAAGCAGGCACATATGTACCCGCCATCTTTGTTCACACAGCGCCCATGCTCACAAGGGTTCCCGATGCACTCGTCAATATCTGTGTGGTATAAAAATGTTACTTAAATACTGTGCACCCAACTGCAGCTTAAAAATATCAAAAGGTGATAACAAGAAGAATGAGAAAAAAACTAGCCAACCAAGCTGGCAGTTTTGCCCTGTCCATGCAGGTGAGCAGGTGCAGTTGTATCCACCATCTTCGCTTACACAAGTTCCATGTTGGCATGATTTCCAGGCACACTCATTCAGGTCTGAGTCAAAACAGAAATTTCGAAAGCGATTGAAACAGTTTAATACCTCCTTGAAACATGGAGGTATTGTTTTTGGTCTGTCTGTTTATGTGTCTGTGTGTGTGTTTGTGTATTGGTGTGTTTGTGTGCGTGTGTCCGCATATTTGTGGTCAACATAACTTAAGTTATGTATAAATTGTGTAAATGTTGAGTTCATTAATATAATCAATAATGACAAGTTAAAATTGAAATCTGAAACGATGGGATATATGTAATTTAAGTAGAGTAGACCATTAATCAAAATAGGTTATGCAAATTACATTATTTTCATGATGATTTTGACCCCCCAAAATTTATAATTATTACTTCCTAATATTTCATGAGGTCTCCGAAGTCACAGATCCCATACAGACAAGGATCCCTCACGCACTCACTCATTTCTGTGCTCGAAGAATCGATATAAAACTTCAGAATCTATAATCTCTGGAATTGGACAAGAGTTGGCGTGTAATAAAATTAGTCCGTTTAGAATGTAAGTTTGTATAAGCCATATGCCCGTGTCAATACTACTTACATGTGGTTGAGAGAAAGGCAGTGGTCACGAAAGCCTCGGTATTCAGACTGATGTTAGATGTTGATTCTGTAGATCCCAGTCCTGATATAGGAGAAGCTGGACTTGCTGAGGTGTTTTCCATTACGTTTGAATGGCGCGCTACCTACAAACAGGCGAACAAGTCTTTAAAGACCTCATAGCACGGAAAAAAGGAGGTAACAGAAATACGAATATTAGATATACATACCATATGTAGTAGCTTGAAATTGTTTTTAATCACTATGACTGAGAAACTAAATTTGTGCGGCCTTCCAAAAGTGTATTTTTTGGAGACGTTCCGGCAAGCTTCCCAATCGCGGCAAATATTTGCATCTCTATGTTTTTTTCCGCATTTCTGTGCTTTTTACGGAGCTGACATCACGGGGTTATGTCAGCTCCGGACTGCCGTGACTGGCTTGTGCTGCCTTTACCAAGGCGGTGCATTGGCATTTCGAATGTAACTGGAGAACCGTGTGTATTCATTGTAAACGCGTGCTGTTAGCCAGGTAATTCTACGTAGTTATGTCAACTGCAATCATATAAGGTCGGTTGGTGTCATGAGCACTTTAAGATCTTTGCATAATTGTTTCTTTATTGACTGAAAGCTTACTGAACATTGACGATCCTCACAAGCAGTGACATGTACTGAGTCTGGACAATTTCTTTTGGGACAATTATGTCGTCATTTTCTAGAAGTTAGTCGGCCATATGCTGGTCCGAAAAATGCAAGCTGTAGCAATGGCGAACGTAAACAACAACAACAACAACAAAACTTTATGAAGTTGAGTAACATCCATGCGGTTAGGGTTGTTGACCTTGATACTCCCAGATTCAAATCCCTATTTCTAATCAGGTCACTATGTTGTTTCCTTGGGAAAAGCACTTGTCATTTATCCAATCGTCAACATGTGAAAACCAGTACTAGCTGTGGCTCGGTACATCCCATCAAATATGGAGGTCATCAGTTTGAGGAGTCACATAGTCGTACTTAATGCAACATCGGCGGTTTGATTTGTTCTTAGATAAAAACATAACTAACATGAAAAGTATATAACTTAGCATACATTTAGGTTCTTAGAGTAGATATACAGAAGAATTCAAATTTTACTCGTCGTCGAAATGACCTTGCTTCAAGATAACTTTTAAATGTCCGAAAACCAAGGTACAGAAGGAATGCGTGATATAAGTTAAGTTGATTTACATGCAAAAACAAAGCGAACATTTGCCCTACCTTTGTTTCAGGCACAAGATATGTTGCCAGAATGGTAGCGGCAAGAACTGACGCCATCACCAGGAGTCCACAGCACAGTGCAGGTAACGCAACTCTAGATGTTATCTTATTCCACATATCGATGACACGCTCTAATATATAATACAAAAATCACATTAAGCGTACAAAAAACAACTAGAAATTTAAAATTATAGAAAGACATTTTGATATTCACATAATGATTTTGTTTTTCCATTTGATTAAGCGCTTTAAACGCAAAACCATGAAAATCACTGAGTTATGATAAGAAAGTCAAAGAGGTCAAAGTCACACCCACTAAACTCAAAGGAATATAATGATGACTTTTGACCACTAATACTGCAATACAAGATATCAGATATCATAAAGGTATTGATATATTAAAACTACCAGTACAGGAGTCAATGTATGGGAAATATCTTGTAAATTTTATTTTCGGTTCAACCCATCTAGTGTGAAAAAAATAACTTGCTTTGTGTTTTTATGCCCAGATTTTGGCGGCACATTTTAGCCTGGGTGCCATCGTTTTAGTATACTGGGCTCCCATACTCGTTCCCTCAGATTGGGCCAGCGAGTTTAAACAGCCCCGTAGCAAATCGGATAGAACCTAGGCTAAATCAAGGTCACCACGTACATAACAAGGCCCGAAGAGCACTTGAAGGTTACCGGGTACATGGATAAGACTAAAACCGCCTATTTCTATGGCGGTACTTGCTCGCTGCTCATTACTTTTCTTTAAGTGCTACACAGCTTCTCATGGCCAGTTTTATGAAACACATTCTTAAGCAACTTTATACCAAATGGTGGTATTCAAACTTCGCCCAGTATTAAGACCACTTTAGAACAAATGTCGTGATTTCCGGTCGAAAGGACGTTAACGGGCTTGTGATAGAAATAGTCGGGACCGTAGGTGGTCTTGGCTTATATTATATCATAACGTATCTGAACTTACTTCTTATCGTGTAAGCACTGCTCACTCCCTTAGACACATCCTCTGGTTTGTCGTAGTCGTGGGAAGAAGACTCCTCATTGTGGCCCGTACTTTCTTCCTCGGGCCCTTTGTTCCCATCCACATCCTCTGGTTTGTCGTATACGTAGTAGTGGGAAGAAGGCTCCTCACCGTTCCCAGTGCTTCCTTCTTCAGGCTCTTTGTACCCTTCCACATCCTTTGGTTTGTCGTATACATAGTAGTGGGAAGAAGACTCGCCTTTCCCCGTACTTCCTTCCTCATGCTCTAGCTCTTTTGACCCGTCCACATCCTCTGGTTTGTCATAGACGTAGTAGTGGGAAGCTGACTCGTTTTTCCCAGTACTTCCTTTCTCGGGCTCTTTGTACCCGTCCACATCCCCTGGTTTCTCGTATACGTAGTAGTGGGAAGAAGACTCATCTTGCCCGGTACTTACTTCTTCAGGCTCCTTGTGTTTGACTTCAGGGTCTTTTTCGATAATCTTTTTTTGCACTTTAAATTTACGAGGATTCCTGCCATGTTTTGAAGTTGGCGTGTTCTTGTTGGGCACCGCATGTCGACCCCCTGAGCTCAACGTCGTGATTCCCTCATCCTTTTGTGTGGCATCTTGTTCTAGGGATGGCTTTTTGTCGGTTGCCATCTGTGCTTAAATAACAAATAAAAAATCACAAACTTTTACTTATCTCACTACATTGTAAACACCCAAGTCTGTCACATCACATAACTTGTGACGGCCTGTGCCGTATTCCAACATTATTGGCAGCAAATCAGACACAACCCTTTGAGCTTAACAGGGAGGAGACATCCCAAGAACGGCGTCTACTCAATCAACCAATTCAGACTCAAGACCTCATAAGCGACTAAACCCAGGCTGGCGCTCGCTGGACAAACCAAACCCAGGTTAGCGCCCACTAGACGGGATGTATCTGTATCTGTATAGCCGATATAACCGCCCTTCGGCGTAACACACCAGCTTCGCAGGCACGCGGCGCGGCGGCAGCTGGCTCCATTACATCGAACGAGCTGTTACACCTAACCTTTGAACGCCTAACTCTAGACATTGTTTAAAGCTATCTAGTGACGATGCCCCTACTACGATTGTTCTAGGAAAAAAAGAGTTTTTGAACACTTCAATCCTTGCTTGATGGCTCTGGCTGGTATTAAGTACTTGGTAGTTGGTACATCCACCAGTTTATTAGTCATTCTGTACATCATGCATAGTCTGGACATTTTTCTCCTGTCAGCCAGTGACGTCCACTGTAGGTTTATTTTTATTTCCGTGACACTGGCACCCCTTTCGTAGTTGTTCGTGCAGAATCTTGCAGCTTGGTTCTGTACCCTTTCTAGTTTATATTTGTCTTTCTTTGTATATGGATCCCATACTGTCGCGACATATTCTAGGTTGGGTCTTACAAGTGATGTGTATGCAAGTGATTTTACTCTTGTTGGGCATGCCCACAGATTACGTTTGATTATTCCCAATGTTTGTTTAGCCTTCGTTGTGATATTGTTAACATGCGCATCCCACTTCAAGGTGCTTGTTAGTGTTACACTTAGGTATGGGTGGGTTTTTGTTGTTGCTAAAGCCTGACCACTAAACCAGTAGCTAGTTCCATGTGGAGTTCGTTGGTTTGTTATGTGCATGATATAGCATTTTTCGGGGTTAAACTGCATTAGCCATTTGCTTTGCCATTCTTCGAGAGTGTTTAAATCTTTTTGCAGAAGTTGTGAGTCATTCTGTGTAGACAGTTTTACATATAGCAGGCAGCCATCGGCAAATAATCTTACATTTGAATCGAGTTTATCTGGTAGGTCGTTTATATACAAGAGGAAGGCAATGGTCCCAGGACGGTTTCCTGTGGAACCCCAGACGCTACTCTAACTGGGGCCGAGGTCTTTCCTTCCACCACTACTGTCTGCTCTCTATTGGTCAGAAAAGCTTTTAACCAATTCAGCGTGGGGCCCTGGATTACATTATACTCTAGTTTCGAGATGAGCCTGCCATGGAGAACTTTGTCAAAAGCTTTTGTGAAATCAACTATTGCTAAATCTACCTGCCTTTGACTGTTCAGTGCGCCAGCTATGTCATGAACTGTTAGTATAAGCTGTGTTTCTGTGGATCGCTTGGCTCTAAATCCATGCTGGTAGTCCGTCAAAATGTTGTAACTTTCTAAGTGCGTCATGATTTGGCTATGGATAATGTGTTCAAGTAGTTTGCAGGATATGCAGGTCAGTGGGACAGGTCTGTAGTTGCTTGGGATCGCTCTGTCTCCCTTTTTAAAAATGGCACTTATTTTTGCATCCCTCCAGTCTTGAGGGATTTCTGCGGTGTTTAACAAGTGTTGGAAAATGTTGGTGGAACCATGGTGGTATTTCGTCTGGGCCGGATGCTTTAGAAGGATTGAGACCTCCAAGCATTTTTTTCCACACCATCGGTAGAAACTTTTATATGGTCCATAGGAGGGGTAAAAGGCTGACAAAACCCATGTTAGCGCCCACTGGACGGACCGAATCTAGGTCTGCGCCCACTGGACGGACCGAACCCATGTAAGCGCCAACTGGACAAACCGAACCCGGGTTGGCGCTCACTGGACGGACCGAGCCCAGGTTGGCGCGCACTGGACGGACCAAACCCAGGTCGGTACCAACTGGACGGACCGAACCCAGGTTGGCGCCCACTGGACGGACCGAACTTAAGTTTGCGCCCACTGGACGGACCGAACCCATGTTAGCGCCCACTGGTTGGACCGAACCCAGATTACGCCCAATGGACGAACCAAACCCAGGCTGGCGCCCAATGGACGAACCGAACCCATGTTAGCGCCCACTGGACGGACCGAATCCAGGTTTGCGCCAACTGGACGGAACGAACCCAGACTGCGCTCAATGGACGAACCAAACCCAGGCTGGCGCCCAATGGACGAACCAAACCCATGTTAGCGCCCACTGGACGAACCAAACCTAGGTTGGCGCCCACTGGACGGACCGAACCCATGTTAGCCTCCACTAGACGGACCAAAGCCATGTTAGCCTCCACTAGACGGACCAAAGCCATGTTGGCGCCCACTGGACGGACCGAACACAGGTTGGCACCCACTAGACGGACCGAACACAGGTTAGCGCCAACTGGACGGACCAGACCTATGTTAGCCCCCACTGGACGGAACAAACCCAGGTTGGCGCCCACTGGACGAACCAAACCTATGTTAGCCCCCACTGGAAGGACCGAACCCAGGTTAGTGCCGAATGGACGGACCGTTTGACGGAATCCGTCGCTATGTGGACCCCGGCCCTTACCCAGGCACTGAACTGACCAAATTCATGGCTTCAACACAAGCTATTCAAAGACAAAACAGACGTGGACTGGCGTCGCAACTACAACTACAATGGGTGTTAACCTGATACACTGTATCTTTAACGATTTTTCAGATATCAAATCAGAACGATATAATCATATGTTGACGTAGTAGTCAATACCAATAATAAAAAGGTCTACGTTTTATACAAATATATTGTACCAGAAAAAAACTAATTTGTTATATTTGCCCCAAAAGTTGAGACCGAGTCGATAAATAAAGATAGAACAATAATGCTGGAGACATAGGGTTTTGAAATATTCACGGACTAGGAAGGAATGTAGCCTTAGAAGTAGTTTAGAAAAAATTTTTAAAAATCTTCTCTGTAATGATACCTGTAGTAACCAATCTTAAAAAGTTGACATTCAGAATTGTCAAAATTTGTCATCTGTGAGAAAAAAGCAACAGAATAATTTTATACTTAAAACTGAAACCTCAAAATAGCCTCATTTGCATGAGTCATATCCGTTGATCATATTCTCCACCCAATGACAGTCTTATCTTAAGAAAGAACGCTATTCTAACATATCCTCATAAATTATGCAAATAAGGTCATGACTTGAATAAATTATGTTAAATGAAGTTCACTTTCACCCTAACCTTCCAAATGCGGCAAGTATTGATTTCCCAGTAGTTACCACTATGCCATTATAGCAATTTCCCATAGATTATGCAAATTAGGTGCTTATTTACATAATTGATATATGCTAATGATCCCCTCGTTCTCAATTACATATGTCACAAGTGTTTCATAGCCCTGTTATCGAACAAAGCTGATTTATAGAATTTCCTCATTAATTATGCAAATTAGATCCTGATTTGCATAATTGTGATTTAGTCATGTCAAGCATCACTTTCGCTACCTACATACCAAAAATCACGACAATCCGTCTACTGGTTCTTGAGTTATCCTCCTTAGAAGATTTTTCAACAAACGATCCTGCAGTTCCAGGACAAACTCATGTTACTTCTTCCCTTGCCCAAGAGCTATCTACCATGCAAAATTCGTGACCCCAGCATGTCCAGATCGTGAGGTATCAAAACAGGAAGTTCAGCTGCAGTACCAACGAAAACCGTCAAGGGGCCCAAAATCTAATCATTTCTAGGTCTCATCAAGACCTACCCACCTACCAAATATGAAGACAATCCATTTAAGCCTTCTCGAGTTATACTGTTTACAGACACACAGACACACAGACAGACAGACACACACACACACACACACACGAACGCCTACGAAAACATAACCTTCTTGGCGAAGGTAAAAACCGGCTTTTGGCAAATGCTTTATTGACTTGTATGCCCAGGCTGACTTTCACAGACTAAACGGACAGAATCTTGGGGTGATTTGAATGGTGGATTCACTTGCTACCAACCTAACGGCTGCAGCACGGTACAAAATGGGATTTCTAGCAGCTCGTTGTTTTACTACATCATTATCTTTAGCCCATATATTGAACTGGGAAACGCGAAAACAAAACCCACGACCGTTCCCATGTTGGTTTGTCTGGAGTCTTGCGCTAAGTACTCATCAATTTCTCAGAAATAAGATAAATTTCTATCTTTAGATGAAAATGCCATGAGTTGAACACTTAAAACAAAGGACAATATACGTGGACTTCAAGAAATTCTAGTACTGGCAGGAGAGATTTCTCTGGAAATGAGAGGTAAGAAAAAGACAACTAATTGTTTCACATGATCTGATACGGAGCTCACAAAGAATTTCTAAACATATATTTGAGTAAACAACCATAAAAATCTACTCATAAGAGGCAGCTATTGATCCGAAGGCGCAAATGGCCATGGGAGCAGGGAAGCAACTTTGAAAACTTTAAGGCAGTACCCCGACATGCACGTCCTTTTTTTAAACTAGCTAAAGAGCTACAAAATTTTGACTTAAAAATGAAGAAAACGCACCAGAGCATTCATTGGTGGAACATTTTAAACTCTTCCTGAAAAATCTACGTTAGAAATGCAAGATTTTGATTCCAAGATTGAAACTGTCAACTTTAAAAGAAACTTAGAGTACTACAAAACCGGTGCCTTTTTGACTATCAAAGAACAGCCTAAGAAAATAAAATTGTCATTCAAGGACACGATTGTTTAAACAAGACATACAAATAGTTTTTCCCTCACAGTTATTTAGGAGTGATATAATTTTAAAAAAAGGTGTAATTTTATCACAGCAATAAAAACTCTGCAAAAGAAGACATTACGACCTCTCTACACAGTATTAATTCAACTCTAGCAATCCAGCAATAATATCAGTGTATAGTAAACTATTTGATGCATGTGTAGTTCCTATATATATACAGCTGAACCAGCGACTGTACTCGACACTTACAAGCCAGATGTTGTAGCAGGCACAGAGTCATGGCTCAGTCAAGGTGTAGCAAGTAGTGAAATATTCCCCAACAACTACATAGCACACCGGAAAGACAGACAAACTGGCCCAGGAGGTGGTGTGTTTCAGGCTAACAGGGATGATCTAATTGTTACTCACAGACCAGATCTAGACACAGACTGTGAGGTCCTCTGGACACAAACCAGGAAGGAAACCACTGATAGTCGGTACATACTACAGACCTCCATCAGACCAGGGCAATAGCCTGGATGAACTTGACAGGTCTATAGGTAAAATGGGAGCTAAAATAAACTCTGACAATGTGATCATCCTTGGTGATTTCAACACTCCTGGCATCAATTGGGATACAACAGTAGCTGATAACAATCAGGCCTACACTGGGCAGGCAGAGAAGCTACTGCACTTAGTGGATAACCACGGGTTATTCCAAACAGTGCAAGAACCAACTAGAAATGGTAACCTCTTGGACCTGGTCTTAGTTAACAACCCCAACATAATTGAAAAGACTACAGTAGCCCCGGGAATAAGTGACCACGACATGGTCCTAGTGGAGGTTAACCTGGCACCGAAACAAAACCGAAAACCTAAGACAAAAGTGTACATTCGCACAAAAGCAGACGAACCCGCTATTAAGAAAGATCTAATGGACTATTTAAATAACTTTGACAAAAGAACCCAGGATATGTCGGTTACGCAGAAGTGGTCAGACTTCAAAGACAAAATGAAACACACAATGGACAAGCATATCCCTAGTAAAATAACATCAAGCAGATACAACCTGCCTTGGTTTAACAGAAACCTAAGGAGACATTGTCGTTAGAAGCAGCGCCTTTATAACAAAGCTAAGAGAACAGGACAAGAGGAAGACTGGAACAATTATGAGAGAGTTAAAAGGGGAGTTCAGAAGAGCATAAGACAAGCACACTCAAAATATGTGGCAGACATAATGGGCGAAGCTATAATTGACAAACCCAAAACATTCTGGTCGTACATTAAAGGCTTGAGGAGAGACCTTGTCGGGGTAGCCCTTCTAAAGGTGGGAAACACCATTATCAGTGACAGCGGGAAAAAAGCAGAAGCACTAAGCTCACAGTTCAAAAGTGTCTTCACAGAAGAAGAAACTATGTCTTCACAGATGAAGACACCACAGATATGCCATCTATGGGTCAGCCTTGTACCCCTCCTATGGACCATATAGAAGTTTCTACCGATGGTTTCGAAAAAATACTTAAAGGTCTCAATCCTTCTAAAGCATCCGGCCCAGACCAAATACCACCATGGTTACTCAAAATGACAGCTAGTGAAACCGCACCTTTACTAACGAACATTTTCCAACACTCGTTAAACACCGCAGAAATCCTTAAAGACTGGAGAGATGCAAATATATGCGCCATTTTTAAAAAAAAGGAGACAGAGCGGTTCCCAGCAACTACAGACATGTCTCACTGACCTGCATATCCTGCGAACTACTTGAACACATTATGCACAGCCAAATCATGACGCACTTAGAAATTTACAACATATTGACGGACTACCAGCATGGATTTAGAGCCAAGCGATCCACAGAAACACAGCTTATACTAACAGTTCATGACATACCTGCCGCACTGAACAATAAAAGGAAGGTAGATTTAGCAATGCTTGATTTCACAAAAGCTTTTGACAAAGTTTTCCATGGCAGGCTCATCTCAAAACTAGAGTATTATGGAATCCAAGGCCCCACGCTGAATTCGTTAAAGGCTTTCCTGACTAACAGAGAACAGACAGTAGTGGTGGAAGGAAAGACCTTGGCCCCAATTAGAGTAGCGTCTGGGGTTCCACAGGGAACCGTCCTGGGACCATTGCTCGTCCTCTTGTATATAAAAGACCTACTAGATAAATTTGATTCAAATGTGAGACTATTTGCCGATGACTGCCTGCTTTATGAATGACTCACAACTTCTGCAAAAAAGATTTAAACACCCTCGAAGAATGGCAAACTAAATGGCTAATGCAGTTTAACCCCGAAAAATGCTATATCATGCACATAACAAACAAAAAACCCTTACATGGAACTAGCTACCGGTTTTGTGGTCAGGCTTTAGCAACAACAAAAACCCACCCATACCTGGGTGTTACACTGACAAGAAGCTTGAAGTGGGATGCGCATGTTAACAATATCACAACGAAGGCTAAACAAACATTGGGAGTAATCAAACGTAATCTGTGGGCATGCCCAACAAGAGTAAAATCACTTCCATACACATCACTTGTAAGACCCAACCTAGAATATACCGCGACAGTATGGGATCCATAAACAAAGAAAGACAAAGATAAACTAGAAAGGGTACAGAACCAAGCTGCAAGATTCTGCACGAACAACTACGAAAGGGGTACCAGTGTCACGGAAATAAAAAGAAACCTACAGTAGGCGTCCCTAGATGACAGGCGAAAAATGTCCAGACTATGCATGATGTACAAAATGACTAATAAACTGGTGGATGTACCAACTACCAAGTACTTAATACCAGCTTAGAAAAGAACAAGAAATAGTCATGCCTTCAAGTACCAGAGTCATCAAGGAAAAAAAAGGTTTTTAAACATCTCAATCCTTGATTGAGATGTTTAAAAACCTTTTTTTTTCCTAGAACAATCGTAGAGTGGAACTGGCTGCCACCAAGTACAGTAAGGGCATCGTCACTAGATAGCTTTAAATAATGTCTAGAGTTAGACGTTCAAAGGTTAGGTGTAACAGCTCGTTCGGTGTAATGTAGCCAGTTGCCGCCGCGCCGCGTGCCTGTGAAGCTGGTGTGTTACGCCGAAGGGCGGTTATACCGGCTACACAGATACAGATACAGATACTGATATATGGCGCAAAAGTAAAGAGCAAGGATGTGCTAAAAGATAATTCTCCAGTTGAACAAGTACACAAATCATGCCAGCAACCACGCTACAGGAGTAGAACTCGACAGATGTCGCCTTTGGATTAAAGTATACACTAGAATCTACCAACATCCTAAAAGATTAGTTAGGGAAATAATAAAATATAGCTTACAGTATGAGGCTTCTTTTTTACAGCAAGGCTTTTACCGGTGTGTAATACAATACTGGCTTTCCAATACAGTCAAACCTGCAAATTCGAAGGCGATAACCTCTTCAAGCCGACCGCCTGGCCATGGCGACCACCTGGTCAACTCGGCCACGACAGCCACGACTGCCTCGAGTTGAGTCCGCTCATGGCCCGATATCTGACCATGGCAACCGGTCGAAGGGGTCATAATTCTTTCAATTTTTTTTTTTCAATCAGTAGAAACATCGATTCCTAAACGGGCTAGTTTGCCTTGGGTTTCGACGGTAATGTTTTCGTCAAAAGATAATGCCAAGATGGCCGCCACTGGGTAATTTTGTTTCCATAGGGCAGTCTAGTATAATATGGGTTAAATCTTTAGCGGGCGTGGGGACGCCATCCACCGTCGGAAATACAGACTCTTTTTCCCCCCGTTGTTGTTAGTCCAATCGAGATTGATCTCATTAAAACGCCTTCAAGACAATATTAGTGTCGGCGTAATTTCTATGAGTGGGAGTGAAGAATTAAAGCTGTTCGCTGCATTGCGCCCTGTAGATGCTTGACTAGCCTTTCTGGCGATTTAAAAATCAACTGGTGGTTGTTGACAATGTGAAAGTCCTTTTAAAATGTCTAATTACACATTATCGGGTGGCAATGCCAAGCAGCAGTGTTATAGATCACCATTTTAAAACCTTGGGTGATCTCCTAACACAAACCTTGGGTGATCTCCTAACACAAGAAAAGCTTCATTTTATCTACAACACTGATGAGTCTAGCAGCCTAACAGAGAACATCAAAGAGGTGCTGTTAACCACAGCAGAGGAGACGCTAGGAAAACACAGGAAAAAGATCAAGCCGTGGGTGACAGAGGGTATCCTTGACATGTGCGACATAAGAAGGGAGTTAAGACAGCAGAAATACTCAAGCCAGGAATCAGCTGATCTATACCGACAGGCAAACAGAGCAGTCAGAAGTAAGATGAGAGAAGCCAAGGAATGTTGGATAGAGAAGCAGTGCCTAGAAATAGAACACGGAATGACATCAGGTAACAGCCAAAAGGCTTATGAGACTCTAAAATCCCTTACCAAGACACATCAGCCAAAGACAGTGACAATCTACTTACAGAAAGCACAGCTGTAATTAACCGGTGGTCTGAGTACTATGAGAAGCTGTACAACCATGAGCTCCACCCAGACACAACCAAGCTCGACAGTGCCCCGCTGACAGAGAGAGCAGTAGAAGATCTGCCGGTGCTCAGAGACGAAGTTGCGGATGCGGTACGCAACATGAAGCCAGGTAAAGCACCCGGAGTTGACAATGTCCCGGCGGAACTTCTTAAGCATGGTGGGGAAGCAGTGGTAAGCAGGTACACTGAGCTGTGCCAGAGGGTATGGGAGGAAAAGAAGTGGCCTAAAGAGTGGACGCAGTCACTAGTCATCCCTTTACCTAAGAAGGGAAACCTCAGGCAATGTCAAAACTACAGGACCATCAGTCTAATAAGCCATCCAAGCAAAATCCTGCTCAAGGTAATTCTCAAAAGACTCAAGTCAAAAGCAGAGACACTACTTGCAGAAGAACAAGCGGGCTTAAGGCCTGATCGTAGCACAATAGAGCAGATACTCAACTGTCGGCTCATTATAGAGAAACACCTGCAACACCAGCGAGACCTGTTCCACAACTTTATAGACTTCAAGAAGGCTTTCGATAGGGTGTGGCATGACGGTTTATGGTGGGTTCTCAGAGGTTTCAACATTGACGAGGGCCTAGTCCAAATCGTCGAGGCCCTGTACAAGAATGCAACCAGCGCAGTCCTCCTGAACAACCAAACTGGGAAGTTCTTCAGGACAACAGTTGGTGTTCGCCAAGGATGCTTACTTTCACCTGTTTTGTTTAACCTCTACTTAGAAAAGATCATGCAGGACGCTCTGCAAGATCACTACACTTCCATCTCCATCGGTGGCAGACGTATCTGCAATCTGCGTTTTGCAGATGACATTGACCTGATTGGCGGCACCAATGCTGAATTACAGGAACTCACAGACAGGCTCACCCAGAGTGCTGACTCCTTCGGCATGGAGGCTAGTACAGAGAAAAAAGTAAAGTGATGGTAAACAGCAGGGAGAAGGTAAAAGCAGTGATCCACATGAACGGGGAACAGCTAGAAGAGGTAGAGTCATTTACGTACCTGGGAGGAACAGTCACAAAGGACGGCTCTAGCCAAACAGAGGTGCGCAGAAGGGTTGGTATTGCTACATCAGCATTTGCTCGTCTCACCAGAATTTGGAAATCTAACAACATTAGTTTTTCCATAAAGCACAAGCTTTATAAAGCCCTTGTAGTGTCCATACTGTTGTATGGTTGTGAAACCTGGACGCTGCTGGCAGAGACGGAACGAAGGATTCAGTCTTTCGAGACAAAGTGCCTACGGAAACTCCTGCAGATCTCCTACCTGGAACACAAGACAAACCAGTACGTGCGAGACAGAGTACGTAGCCTTGTCGGCCCTCAGGAGCCACTGCTGACCACTGTGAGGAGGAGAAAACTCCAATGGTTCAGCCACATAACAAGACACACCAGCCTGGCAAAGACCATCCTCCAGGGCACACTTGAGGGTGGTCTAAGACGAGGACGGCAAAGGAAAACCTGGATGGATAACATCAAAGAATGGACACGCCTCGGTGTGCCAGGTCTCCTCGCCGCAGCGGAGCTGAGACAGAAACTGCCTTGTCCCCCCGACGACCAAGTCGGTCGAGGGAATAGGTAGGTAGGTAGGTAGATGGGTCTAGCGTGACTCTAGACACTAATGAAATCACGTGTGAACTACCGCTACGTGTTGTTTTCACCCGGATGCCGGGTGTGTGGTGGAGGCGCTAGCTCTACGGTGTACAAGTATTATTTGTGCTAGCAATTTGTACCGTCTATGAAAAAGACATTTAATAGAAAGATACTAGATATATATCATAAACATATCGTCAAAATATCATATGCTTCTGCTGTTTTATCAATTTGTAACTTTGAATTTTTAATCTGGCACGAAATTGGTAAATATTTACGAGATCTAAAGAAAGTCTTAAAAATTTTTAAGAAGGGCGTTCAAATTCTATTTAAAAAAGGGCTTTAAAATTATTAGGCTTAAGTGTTAAGTCATGAAAAAATTGTAACACATACTGTCAATGGTGTCAAGCAGTGCAATTCAGTCCTTGGACTGCGAACGTGCTTGTAGTTCCTTTGAAGAAAAAAATAAACCAGTCTATGTATCATAAACATATCAGAATGTAAACTACCAGAATGTAAACAAACATGGCTGACAGCTGTATTTCCACCTTTTAAACACGCGTACGGTGTAATATTTGGGCACCTGCACTTCCTGAATGACACTTGCAATGCAGTAGGGTTGATTCAACTTACTTTGTAGTCAAAACTGTAGAAATTTGACATTTTGAATCGTCCAAATGTTACATAATGCAGCTTAAAGGTACGGCATCTACATTGCAGTGTTTAAAACATTGTACGGTTCTGAAATCTGGGGATCGTTCAAAAATCCTAAATCCTTCCCAATTGAAGTCGTCCATTCAAAATTTTGTAAACAGTCTTTAAATGTCCCAAAATCTTCTTGCAATCTTGCGGTTATGGCGGAATTAGAATAGAAGCGTCTCTCAACGCCATTAAACACTTCATCAGACTTGTCGGTTTGATTTAGATACAGTAGGTGCTAAATGCTGGGCTTCTGGTGTCCGCAAGACATTAGAGGAATGTGATTTTGGCTATGTCTGGCATTCGCCCATGTCATCTGTCTTTAATTCACCTCAAATTATCTCATCCATTTACCAACGTTTCAAGGACATATATCTCCAATCATTCGTAACAGAAATGCAGAACAACGATAAATTGCGAACATACAGAGTACCAAAGAATACTTACGGCGAGGAATCGTATCTAAAAATTACAAACACTCGTCACAGAACAGACGAGTCAGAACCTGTACATATGTAGTATGCATTCGCCAAGGAAAAGTTCATAGAACGACTTTATCATCATGACCTGTACTTAGCTTGTAAGAGCATAAATGTACAATAAACGTCTTTTTATTCATTAATGTGACAAATCCCTCACCAGGTTCAAATGTTCAAGAATCTTAACTAAAGTTCCTTTCAACAGCCTACTATGACACTATATAATCTAAATCACATCACATCATCTAGATGTAGTTGTAAATTTTTTGTCAATACAACTTTACGTTACAAATTCTGTTATCGAGACGTGGCCCATCTAGTATATGACATGTAATTTGTACCGAGCAGCAACGTCTTGAGCAAAAACGTGAAATTCGTGACCGTTCATATATGATCACAAACCTGGATAAAATGACTCAAGATTTTTACAATTTTGTAGCAAGACACAGCAGTATGCAAGCTTAACAGTTTATCTGTGTTGGTAGATTTCATTTTGAAGCGGGTTTAAGCTATGGTTCCTAATAATATAAAAAAAAATAGGACTTACCCAAATGTTCGACTACACAGCAACAGTCGTGGTAGGAAAACGTTAATTTCCCCCCATATGTTGTGAGCCAACGTTTTCAGTCCTG
Organism: Branchiostoma floridae x Branchiostoma japonicum; assembly: GCA_013266295.2. Lineage (NCBI taxonomy): Eukaryota > Metazoa > Chordata > Leptocardii > Amphioxiformes > Branchiostomatidae > Branchiostoma > Branchiostoma floridae x Branchiostoma japonicum. The sequence goes on from CM023838.1 coordinate 14,004,524, forward strand.
CCGAATAGCGTTAAAATTGCAGAATGGCACTGCCAGTAGGTATTTTTCATGCCCTTCAAGACTAATCTTCCAAAGATTAAATATTCACAAATAATCATAATATCACACACCAGAAAAACATACGTGTACCGTTATTTACATATGCAAGCTTAGCACGTCGGCAGGACGTACTGTGCCTGCGCACAACCCTGATTTTTCACGTTTTTCGTTGGATGTTTGGTCAACGTTGCATCAAAATTTTGCCTGTAGCAGACGACATCTTTTTGTATACACCATCTGAAAACTACAGACAGGCTGTCAACCTTATATGCTCTAATACAACCTTATATGAGACGTTCTGTTCTGCTGAAGTGCTATGCTTAATACATTACGGGTTTGTTGTGCGTTCTGCCGACGTGCTTGCAAGCTTACGGTTCAGAGGTCAAGGATCAGTCCTATGCTCTGTGCCCATCCCATTCCAGGCTGTTAAGAATAGCAAAGAGAGGTTGAGAATGTGTGAATGATTTGATCGTTTGTCCCTCAGCACCCACGTACACCACCCACGCAACAGACCAATCTTGAACAGTGATGCATTTATATTGAAAAAACAAAGAAGACAAGGTTTTTCTTCAACTGTCGGTGCCAACATATGAACATTTCGAGGTCGAATGAAACATGCAATTTTTTGGTAAGTTGTCATGTCATGAGAAAGTGAAGCGGCGAGTCCAAAAACTAAGACGCTTTTGGGTTTAGAATATGTATGGGACTAGTAATACAATTGGTGTGGCCTATGGTCAAGAGTTAAACATACTAGATAGAAAGAGGAGAGATAGAGACAAACAAAAACACTCATACATACATACACACACAAACACACAAACACACACACACACACACACACACACACACACACACACACACACACACAATCACGCAAACACACACGCAGTACCGCCGTTTACAGATAAAAGGACATACCGACACAAGTAATTTCCTTCTTACTGTAACTTCGATAAGTGATGAGGAATGATAATATAGCAAAGAACCAATACACACCGATATTACTTATTGTGGATGCATGAGCAACAAGTATTATGTTTTTTAGAAAACATAGGCGACGGTTTTTTGTGTTTATTTATTCTAGCGTTGAGAGAATAGCGTTGAAACCGTATCACTGAAGAATATCGAGAACATCGAAAGTAGCATTATTGCGGACCGGAAATAAAAATAAAAATTATTAAAAAAGAAGTGAAAGAATGACAAAGATAACGCACCTACACCAATCAAATCACAAAATATCTACAAATAATCTCTTCTCTTATCATCTTATCTTTCCTTTATACAATCATTTGACTATTGGGAACTGCAGAAGATCTGACAACCAGTTATCTCAAAATTTCTCGATTTTCTATTCTTAACGTTTCTCTTAGTGCCTAATTCAACAAATCAATCACGTCACAAAACACCATCCCTTCATGCAGCAGACTACCCCCTGGCCCCATCGTTTGGGTCTTGTCGTCCCTTCATTCCCAGTTGGAGACTGTCTAGTCTACGTACATGGACAGTCACGGCCTTTGCTGCTTTGTACAAACAATTTGTTATCGATCGGCAGCCAAATCTTTTGCAGCTGAATCTTGCCTTCAACATTTAAAATCTGATTTTGTAAGATTCAAAATATAATTGTGTTCACAGGTAGTCACATGCCAATATTAGTTGAAACAAAAAACTTATTTGAAGCTTAAAGCTTGAATATACTGCTCCTAGTTCTTTCCTATGAGCAAAAAACTGTTCTATACTGTTTGTTCTCTATTGATAAAGAAAACATTTGAAACATCACTAAAGGCAGCCATTAATATTCTGTGTGCAAAAAGCCACAACTTGCTGAAATTGTGCCTTTTACATGCAAAGCAACAAAGGCCTTTCCTGCTCGGTCCAAAGACCACATGGCCAAAGGCTACCTCAAAAGCAATTCTCTGGGGAATGCATTCGTGCAATTTTTTAAATTCTTTCAAAGCGATCGTAGTACTTACACAAATGCCTCCGCCCCTGAGGCGTCGCCAAAAAAGAGCAACAACAACGAGCAGATCAATTTTCTTCGGGGTCAGATTCTGGGATTTTATTTTGAAGCGATCAGACAGGAAAAAAAAAGGAAAATTTGAAAGATAATCTAACAAGAACAGTAGGTGGGAGCAAGTAATGGTAAAAGAAAAAAGAAAATTGGGGGCATTTAGTAATTACTTAGTTTGAGTTAGTAGGGGACCATGAGAAGAAAAAGAAGCCATAACATTATCTTTTAGCAGGTGTAGCGGACAGATATCGCGGGCGAGCTCCTGGCCAGGATAATTCCGGCCCACAAGCCCCTGTAAACATCCCTATAAGATCTCACGCGCTTGTGCAGGCCTGAAATTTCCCGGGAATTTGTTTTCCTGCAGTGAGAGGACATCATGGCGGCAGCGCAGACGATTTACAATACTGTTTCTGTCCGTTGGAGATGAAAGACCTTAGCATGGTCTCTAGACCTATTTTAGGACCGCAAATATCGGAGAGGATAAAACTCGGGAGCTAAAATAGGTCTGTTACGTAACCAGACTAGAAAGACCTAGTCAATTATATACATTTGATAGTTTATGAAAGCATTTGCAAATATTGACCTGACATTGTATAATTTAGCACACATCTGCGACGTTTGACAGGTTCCGAGAGTTTTGGATAAGCGGACCTTTTACATGTACTATATAATTTGGATTTGGTTCGAAAATTTGTATAGTACCGATGCTCTCATTGTGTTGGCAATTGCTGTTCAACTTTGCTTCGGAATGATTCCTGCTAGTTTCAAGCCCCTAATGAGAACTAAAGATAATTGTATCAGCTCTACCCATATATCCAAGATGGCGGACAGGAGCGGTCACGTAACGCGAGCCCTCCGTTGCTAGTATTAGTTTGATTGTCATAAAGCTACATGCAGTGAGTTACCGGGCGATTTTAATAATCCTATATAGCTTCTATCATATATCTAATCTTTTATACATCTGAGAGACTTTTAAAAGCGTTATTTTTTGGAGAAATAAGTGGTAACGCCAAGATGACGCCTAAGAAGACGCCCAAGCGTAAGACCCCGGGAACAAAGTTCTGGAACGTCAACCTGAGCCGGCTTCCATTGGATGAGTCTTTATTCTTCGATTATGAAGACCAAGAGAAGTCTCGGATATGCGGGGTCAAGTTGAGATCAAACCAGTTGGAGAAATGGATTTCCGCTCACAAGGACGCTTTCGACAGCAACTTCGAAAGTGCCAAGGATGCCGTTGTTACTTGGAAAACTTCACCGGGCGTCTCAAGCATGTCGATCCAGGCTATCTCGACTACAAAGAAGGCAGGTAAACGGCTCTTATCTGTACACTTTTATCACAAATGTCAGGGTCTGATGGTTCAGGGTCATGGTACAGAGTGGTGGGTGGATAAGTTGCATCATGAACTTGCGAATAACATAAACTCTCAGCAAACAAGGTCAACAATCAAAGATGGCGCTCAACGCGTCAGGGACGCTATAGACAACTTCCCCACTGTGCTACGAGAACCAACAACTCCTATTCAGGCTTTGAGCAACGATGTTTGCGGTACGCCGACTTTGCCAAAGTGTACGACTCCTCGAAATCTGACAGATCTAGAAGATCCCACAAGTAAGGAAACCGAAGAAGTACAGGTTCTGTTTGAAAATGGCGCCAAACATGACGACAATGTTACAACCCAAAATGGCGAAATGAGCAAGGTGACATCAAAGTGTGGAGACAGTTGTGAGGCGGCTTTTGATGAACTACAAGGTCAATTTGTTGGTTTTGTGCAAAACTTCAACACACTCAAAGATGACCTGATCTCCAAAGACAACGAAAGAGATGTAGCACACGCGCAGACTTTAAAGCAACTGACTACACAGATAGAATCAACACAGAAATCGCTAGAGGCCCACATCAGAAAGGCAATCTCCAAACTGCAAAGTGACCTTTTCAAGGCTCACAGAGACATTGTTCTACAGAAGGAAAAGCAAGCAGAAGAGTCAACGATTGTAAGGGGTCTGTGGGAGGAGAGGATTCGTGGCATGTCATGTAAAGTGGATTCACTATCAGCCTCAAACGCAGAGCTTCAAGAAGTCATCAAAAAACAGGACGCAGAAATCACCGTCCTAATTGACAGAACAAAAGAATTGGAACAGATGTTAGGTTCTTGCCACTGCAACTTGACAAAGAAGGAGACCGCCGTGTCTCAGACAGCTCCTCCTCTACATGACAACAGCGCTGCCGCCAACTCACACAATGTCAACACTCTGCAAGACAATGATGCGATTACCGTTAATCAGGAAAACGCCGCCAACTCACACGATAATGCCACTTCACATTACAATGATACGGCATCTGTGAACCAGGATAACAACAGAACACATATCGCCCATCTCCAAAAAGCGTCTACCGACAAAAATCGCACCAACACGCGACCAGCTTTGAGCCAGAACAAGGCACAGAACAATAATACTCAAGTAAGAGTCTTTGCAGATTCTTTGTTCAGAGACGTCGACAAAGATCGTGCCTTTCAAGGAAAGTCTGCTATGTTGCACAGATGCAGCACTGTTACAGCCGCCACCGGAACCATCAGGAACATGACAGACCTGACGACTGAAACCGTGATTCTACATGTCGGGTCCAATGACCTTGACAACACAAAACATCTCCGAGACTCTGTTTGCGGTACAGTACAAAAGACCCGCGAACTACTCGAAACAACCAGAAGCTCTTTCCCGAACGCACAAATAGCGTTATCTCAGGTGCTACAGAGGGGGCCGAACCATACTTCTGTGTTGAACAAGAACATCAGAGACTACAACCAAGAGATGCTTAACATGTCAAAAACAACAAACATCATCTACATCAAACACAAACAGCTAACTCGGGATAGAAGTCTATACCTATCAGACCAAATTCACCTCAACCCCAGAAGCGGCACCAAACACTTGGTGGCTGACATTAAACGCACCCTCAGTCCAGCTTCGTCTCCTGGGACGAGCCCCACCCCCCATGTTCCACAGAAGTCCAACCCCGACCTGCCGAGACGTGACTTCTACGGCCCGACCTTCTCCAAACACAACAATCCCGCACCGACCCGACACAGCAATCCTGTGCCGACCCGATACAGCAATCCTGCGCCGACCAGACACAGCAATCCTGCGTCGACCCGAGGGGGAAACAAGCTCAACGCGAACACTGTTCCACTCGGACCGAGGATTCCATCTCGCCAGCCTTCTACAGTGATCCAGACGGCAAGAAACCAAACGAGGGGACCCCAACAAGTTGTGAAACACACCGTGTCTTCTACAACGCTGAATCTGGGAACTCTCAAACAGTTCAAACCAACTTGGAAACAAGTTGGAAACAATATTCGCAAAGCCTGGAACGTTCTGATTTCTTGACTGTGTATTCGCTTTATACTACGATCTCATCACACATTACCGAGGTAAAAGCAATTTTCTTTTCTTGAAGGGAGAGCTCAGGGGATTGTTGATATTTAACCAAAGTTCTGTGAGATTTATACGAATTATTAAGAAATACGATGCATTATACTTTTTTTTCTCTTTTTCTTTTATCAATTTTTTGCTCTATTGTCCTTATGACTAGCTCCATGTAGCTTTTGACTTTCTTCTACCATCTTGATATTGGATATGGCCAAAAAGTCGGCTCTCATTTTTTCATCTTGGAACATTCAAGGCAATTGTTTGAGAAAATTTAACGATCCTGAATTTCTGGCACATGTCAACAAAAGCGACGTGATTTGTGTTCAGGAAACATGGTTAGATAGTTTCGTAGATTTTAATTTAGCAGGTTTTAGTATTTTTAGTAGTAATAGGACTAGAAACAAAAAAGCAAAGCGCAATTCAGGCGGAGTCGCTGTTATTTTCAGAAGCTCATTTCGAAAGGGAATTATAAAACTTGACAGTAGTTCACCTGACACCATCTGGTGTAAGTTCGACAAACAGTTTTTTGGCCTTGGGAACGATCTGTATCTGTGTAATGTTTATATTCCCCCTGAATCATTTCCAAAATCTACGCAAATTGATCATTTTGAGACATTATCTAGCGACGTTTGCAAATTCTCAAGTTTAGGCGATATCGTAATTCTAGGTGATTTAAACGCCAGAACAGGTTCAATTATAGAAACGCATTTTACTACCGACTTCCCCGATGTATTTTCGGCAGATGTTATAACTAATTTTAAAAATAGAAACAATAGAGACGTGAAAGTTAATAATTATGGTAGATCATTGTTAGACTTATGTTCTTCAGCAGATCTGACTATATTGAATGGACGGTGTGCTGGAGATCTAAAGGGGGATTTTACATGTTATCATTATAATGGGTCAAGTGTTGTCGATTATTGTATCACCCAGCGGTCGATGTTTTCGGATATTCAATATTTCAAAGTTAGCCCTATTTCACATTTCTCTGATCATTGCCATATTTCCATTTCTTTGGCAACTAGACACGCCCCTCTTATTGTAAAAGAAGCGAACCCAGTTAATCCAGGGCCAATATCATTCATCTGGGATATCAACTCAAATGAATCATTCTCTACGACAATAATTCTGATGACATAAACTCCAAATTAAAGGTCTTCTGCCAAGACAACTTCTGTTCGGCGGAAAGTGCTGTTTCGCGCTTAACAGATATTCTTTTAGATGCTTCAAAAATGTCCCTTAAAATTCGGCGTAGGAAACAGGCCAAAGATAGTAAACAAATAAAAAGCAGTAAAGTTTGGTTTAATCAATGTTGCTGGTCACTACGCCAACGACTAAAAAAATTATCAATAGAACTAAAAAATGAGCCGTGGATCCAAGAGACTAGAATAAAATACTTCACAACCTTAAAAGATTATAAAAAACTTATTAAACAATGTAAGCGGAAATACAAGGCGGAAATATTGTCCAAATTAGAGCATATGAGTGAAAAAAGTCCAACAGAATTTTGGTCACTATTAGATTTTCTGGAAAATGAAGTTAACGGTAAAACACGCAAAAATACTACAGACCCAAACATCACAAGCGAAGAATGGACAGAACACTTTAAAGGACTAAACAATCTAATAAAACAAGAAAGCTTTAACACGGATTCTGATAAAACAATTACTGATCGGTTAAAGCAGTTTCAGAATAATTCAACTAACTTGCTAGATTTTCCTTTCACTACAAAAGAAGTTCTAGACGGCATCAAACAACTAAAAACCGGAAAAGCTTGTGGCTTAGACTCTATTTCCAACAACATGTTAAAACACGGATCAACTTCAAAACAGTTATGTCTGTCACTCGTTACCCTTTTCAATACTATCCTTGCCAAAGGCAAATTTCCGTCGAATTGGAACACAAGCATTTTAACTCCAATTTTTAAATCAGGCGACAAGTCCAATGTTGATAACTACAGAGGGATTGCCCTCTCCAGTTGTCTATCAAAATTGTTTACCCGACTCTTGAATACCAGGCTACAAACCTTTTTAGAGAACAATAACCTGTTAGCAGACACTCAATTCGGTTTTAGAAAGAAGTGTTGAACCGCCGATAATATCTTTATTTTAAAGTCCCTTATTGAGAAATATACCCAAAAAAAGAAAGGTAAATTGTTTGTTTGTTTCGTTGATATGAAGAAAGCATTCGACAGTGTCTGGCGTGAAGGATTATTTTATAAATTGTTAAACTATGGCGTCGATGGAAATTTCTTCAATGTTTTGAAATCTATGTATTTAAATGTCAATTATGCAGTTAGAGTAGAAAATGGCTTGTCAGATTCTTTTGTATCAACTTGTGGTGTAAGACAAGGGTGTAATCTTAGCCCATTGTTATTTAATCTATTCATCAATGACCTGCCACAGTGTTTTGATAGTAACAAATGTGACGCTGCTGTTTTAACCTCAAAATCCATTAATTGTCTGTCTTGGGCTGACGATCTCGCTTTGATTTCTCAGTCAAAGAATGGTCTACAACAATGTATTAATACCCTAGAATCTTACTGTAACAACTGGAAACTTACTGTTAATGTCTCAAAAACGAAAGTTATTGTTTTCTGTAAAGGTAATACAAAGAAATTGTCTAAAGAATTCTTTATCTATGATAAAGAAATAGAAGTAACGGACAGTTACACTTACCTCGGTATCCCTCTCACGTCCTCAGGTAAATTTAGAACAGCCAGAAAATTTCTGAAAACTAAAGCCTTGAGAGCTATATTCAAATTAAAATCACTTTTATCTTCCGAAAATATCTCAATTAAGTTAGGTAAAAATCTGTTCGACAAATTTGTAAAACCCATTTTGTTGTACGGCTCTGAACTAACATGTTTTGACCATATCTCCAAAACGGTCAAACTTATTGTAGCAAGAAACATTTCTATATCTTCTCCAAAATCGATCTTTTCTTCATTACTAGAGAAGCTTCAAATCGATGATAAAATTCCGATATCAATTCGAAAGAGCACTTGTTCGGATGTAACTCAAACGTATATCATTAATTTTGAAAGAAGCCTAGACAAAGATATGTTTCTAAAATATGCATGCATGTGTACATTAGAAAAAGATGACTTTTCAGTCGAAAATACACTCCTCTCTTTAGACATACCAGAATTCGATTTAATTGACATCCGCTTTCAAAAATTTCTATTAGGAGTCCATTCAAAATCATCCAATGACGGTGTACGAGGAGAGTTGGGAACTTTTCCCATCATGATATCTGCCCAAATTCAACTCATTAAATACTGGCACCGTTTGGTAAACTTACCTGAGGACTCTTTACTCCATGATGCATACAACACTGTATTTAAAGGCGATCACGACTGGATCAATCATGTAAAATATATTCTCAATTATCAGGGCTTTGGGCACATATGGATGAAACCGGAACGTTATCAAGTTGATTATATAGTCCACCAACTTAGCCAGCGGCTACATGACTCTTACATACAAGGCTGGTTTAGTTGCATTAGAAAAAATTCAAAACTAGCATATCTTGACAAATCAAAAAAATGTTATGAACAAGAAAAATACCTTTATGATATAGAAAATTTTGAAATCCGTAAAGCTATAACACAACTAAGAATCAGCAGTCACAAATTGAATATAGAAACAGAAAGATATTACAATGTAGCCCCTGACCAAAGATTTTGCCCATTTTGCCCACAGAAAATTGAAGATGAATTTCATTTTATCATGGAATGCTCTAGATATGATGTCCTACGTGATAAGCTATTCAAATTTCTCACTTCAAATACGACAGATTTCAAAAGACTTGTTGATACAGATAGATTTGATTATATATTTAAATGCAACAGCCCACACAATGCAAAAATAGGGAGATACATAAAAGACTGTTTTGCTATTAGAAAGAATAATGATTTGTTGTCACATGTACCCTTAGATAACTCCGCCTGATTGTAAAGCCTAAGCTAACTTTTGTTTATGTATTTTCTATATATAAGTTGTTAAGTTTTATTCTATACCTATCTATTTTACTATACTACTTATTGTTACCTATTTGCCATACAATGTACCCTGTACAATTGTCGTGCAATAAAGTTCTTATCTTCTTCTGTATTACAAACAATAGACTTTCAAACTCCGAAATTATTGTCTACGTTACATTTCCTTTATTAAACCAGTGCCATGGACATCAAAATGCAAGCTGAGAAGGTAAGATCATGAATTAATTTCAACATTAAGGCTGCAATTTGTAACATTAGGACGACACAAAAAGTCAATTTTCTGGTCATTTCTTTACAAAGTAAGTTGAATCAACCCAACTCCATGGAAATTAGTGCCATTCAGGAGCTGGAGGTTCCAATGTATGATGCCTTATGAATGTGTTCCGTGTCGAAAACACAGATGTTGGCCATGTTTGTTTACATTCTGGTAGTTTGTGGTGGTACCACAAACTGAGTGCGCCTCGTGTGGGTTGTTTTAGCGCCAACTATAAATGTCAGAAATGTCCTAAATTACATAAAGATTATTTTTCAATTAAACTATTTCAATTTTTTGTGCAAAAATGTTACATAATGCCCATTCAATATGGAATGATTAAAAGTAATATACCATGTAGATTGGCGACGATTAAGGAGAAGTATCTGTTATATACGTACCGTATATTGCAGTAAATCTTAGTACAGTCAAAATCAATAACCTTACAGGTTTAACATCACTTTACTCATTTTACTTCAAAATAAATCTTGAAACACTCATTATTTAGAAAATCCGAGAACCAATATATTAAATTAATGAAGCATAGTGCAGTTATTACAATTAGCATTTCCTTACTATGCACTGCTCAAACTAGTGGAGATGTCCCACTTGTGAATAGACCTTGCCTCGGCAAAGAAAACGCTCTTACATCATCCTGAGGTAAACTTACTTTTACTTATTTTGCCAAAATGTGAAGTAATAGATGTACGCGAAAATTAGCAATATAAATCATGAAGCTTTTGATACATTGTCATGAAATTTAGTGTATTAATATATTGTTTGGTCTTGTCGTTTTGAAGAAATGCAGCTTCTTTTGGAACTACAAGGGCGTTTTAGTAGCAGACTTTGAAACAGGATCCACCCAAGAAGGGATGTATAAAATGTTCATGATTTTTTACTTGAGGTAACTTTGATGAAGACAAACGTAGTGGCATGGAAATTGTACAATTTTAAACTTAGTTTGCATAGTTAACGACGAAAATGTACATTTCAAAAACATTAAATACCAGGAAGTTTATAGTCATTATATACATGTATGTAACTTGATTTGAGAGGAACATTAATATATAAGAATGATACAAATCATGACATACTCGTAATATGGATAATTAATGAAAAAATACAATACCTTGATAATAAATGATAAAATATTAATACTACTGACACATATATAAATTATGTTAATACTTGTCATCATTTGCATAATTAATAACGCTACAATAGCGATATATAGGATAGAACTTTCATATTATGAAAGTTGTACATATGATTTTGAAAGAGGAAAGAACGAATTAAAATAAATTATGCTGATAAAATCTTCTTTGCAGGTCTAATAAGCAAATCCACACTCAGTTTACAATGATGATTTTATATTTGCCACATATGCACGTTTTACAAAAGTGACAATTTCAAGTCACATTATGCAACTTAGGTAAATTCCAGAGTCAGAAATTTATATTTCTTGGCAAAGATATAGGGCGGTGGAACGCTCGTTGCCTTCGTCAGAAGGGTTTAAAATTATCCATCTTTAGTGTGGGAACTGCGGTTTTAGCAGCATAACTCTTGAAGGCATGGTTCAACGTCCATAATTTTTGGCAGGCAGGTTACCGTTGTTAAGACCAATGTTAAGTGCAAATATGGGCTTCGTGGGGGGTCCATACGTCACTGTAGTGGACTTTTGTGTGTGTAGCTTGTCAGGGCTGGGATCCGATAACGTTAAGGGACTGTTCTGTAATTTCAGCGGGAGGAGGAAAGGTTGGTCAGGTCAGTACCTATGGCCACACCATATAATTTTTAAAGATGATATCCGCTAGAGATCTTGAATTTATTGCGAAAGTGCGATAAAAACATGAAGGGTTCAAAAAACAAGATGCCTAGATTTGGAATATGCTGAGTGTAGAAATACAAATGTTAGGACACAAATTGAATAAAAGAACACAGTGTAACCACAAACAAGCATCAAAATAATGCAACTAAACAGCAGTAGTCGCCCTGTTCTGATTCTTTCCTTTCATCGCACCTTCTCTTATTACATTTTGCAACACTGTTGTGACACTTTGATCATAATACATGTACAGTAAGCAGAATTTCTTGTAACAGTCCTTTTTCCCAGTAACAGTCCAAAATAAAAAAAAAGCTAACACAGATGACAGTGAGTCTGCAAATCTGTGGCAAACCATTTCCCAGTGTTTCGTACAGTAAAAAAGGATTACAGAGATTCTTTTGTATTCTAGACCAAATTGATTTTTAAAAAAAGTAAAGAATACACATGTTCATTTCTCTAGAACAATGTCCCTCTGACGAAGGCATGAGATCTCCAACCTCTCTTTTGTAATTATATTGGATACAGTCAGTTCATTATTATGAAAATGGTTTCACTTTAAGTAATTCTGAACCTCAGTGATAGCCACTAAATCCTTCAAGTATGTCGTCATATGAGTTACATTCAGTACAAACAGGAATGTCTTCACTTTACATCCTCTTAGTTTGATAGGGTGAACATTTTGTGTCAAACGCCAAAGGCAAAACATCTAGGAGTGTCATTTTGAAATGCAAAATTGAAATGACTCCACTCAAATATTGCAACACTGCTGATGACCAGACAAAAATGTCATCAAATTTGATTTCAGTCTAAAAAATAGATAAGATTGTTGTTCGTCCCAAACAGTATAAGTTCATCCAAGGACGAAAGCTGGAGAGAACCCTGAATACAAAGCACTACATACTGTATAGTGTACTAACTTTTATATATACAGTTTTCTTACCTGCAATGATATTTAACTTAAGCTTCACATTGATATATCGTCAATTTATAATTCATTATAACGGTTGCCGCCTTTAAGGTCAACTACTTCTTATATGAGGTCTTACTTAGAATTTATATTTTTAATAGTATTTAGTCATAATGTTTTAACAGCTACATTGAATGACGTGGATTCTTTTTCACGATTAAAATCTGACTATAGTTGCAATGGATTTGTTTCAGTGTAAAATTGTACTTTATATGGAGGCGTCAAAAGAAATTATTTTTCAGAAATGCTTATTGCCAACCAACAGTGTCAAGACCTTACAGTAACATACCAATGTCTGTGATTCTATATTTACCATCGATTGATTGATTTTTATTTATTTGTTCATCTGGCGTGCAAGGCGTATTTAGCATATTAATGACATACTTATGTGCAAACTGCCAGCATTTCTATATGCATGCACTAAGTCAAAGTCTTCTCTTTTTTGTGTGTATGTGTTTCTGTCTGTGAAAAACGTTTAGGCCTTCTCATTTATTTGTTGGTTATCGGGAATTAAAAAGTAAACGTTTAGCGAGAGAACAACATGCAAACAAAGGAATAGGAGGAAAACGTGAATCTCAGACAGTTAGCCAGAACGTACAGACATTCCGCTCAGACTCTGCTGTCATGTTTATGTCCAATGCATCACTTTGGTCGTTCTACAGTACTAGTATATAACGTCTAATACATCACATTAAAAAAAGTTGGGTACCAAATGCAACAATAAAAAACTGTTTGTTGCAAGTTACAGTCTACAGACATTACATGTACCTTCAAACTCATGTTAATATTCCCCTTCAACATTTTTTAAGAATCCAAGAACCAAGGAGTTAAATTGGTGTGGCCTTATATTCTGAAGGTTTTGCTTGCTTTGCAGCGTGGCTTCCGTTATTATCATACTGGTGACTTAATTTCTTGTTGTCTCCATACAAGGATGTTGCTCGTTTTACCTGTGTTAGGAGCACGCAGTCCAGTTGTTATGCTTTCAGACTCTTGCAAATGTAGGGAAAGTTGCCATTACAGCGGAAGTCGTTCCACTGTCCCTTTTTTCTGCGCTTGCCAAACCAACTGTTTTTGCCGGTCTGTAAGATACAACAGGTCAGGCAGTAATGGCAAGGTCCTGATAGCTTTTACATGTATCATTAAATACTTAATAAACATGAAAAAAGTAACTATCATTACTACTGTATGTAACGATCTCGCAATATGTAGTCTTGCATCTAAGCATTCTAGGCAATCACTAGTAAGAAACAGAAAAACACACCTTAAAGTAAACCCCAGCACACTCCTCTCCCTTGAATTTAGAATAATATTTATCGTTGTTGGGCTCACCACGCACCCAGTTTTTGTAGACAACTTTTGATCCATCCGACCATGTCAGTTTCTTGCCAAATCTATGTTTGACCCTGAGTCCAATCCAAACGAGGGGAAATCTTCCCTTGCAGGGTGCTGCATTTTAATAAGGAAACAACAAAAAAACATTCTAGACTGAGACGATAGTTCGTCAGATTGTCAATCTACGTTGATACTGTTAGATAACCCGGTAAAACTTTTATGTCAAACAAAGAGTTAGAACAATGCAAGAAGTTCGAAAGAATCATGAAAGCTCATCTGTGTTGGCACAAGCTCGAAGTGTTCGGCTGAAAACTCATGGTGTTTCTGTTGTGTTGGAACAAAGCTTAACTTGTACAATGCAAGAAGTTGTACAGATGTTAGCGATCGTTACTGTAATCTCACGTTTATCTAGTAATAAAAGGAGTTGCATAATATATATTGTAATTTTTTTTTAGCTGGAGGTTGTTGCAAGTAACCAAAAGTTTTCTTTAAAAAAAACGGAATAACTTCCTCACTGTAGTTTTATTTTTTTTAGCATCAGGAGCACGGTACCTTTTCTGCAGTCTTCGCTCCAAAATCAAGTTAGTTGTATCCACAACCATTCTTTATCCGGAAACATGCTCAGACACGGTTCTTGGTTGTCCACGCGTATCCAAAACCGTGCCTGGGGCAAATCTACTGTCTTGATTCCGCGGAAACTATCAAGAACCGTGCTTGCCCCGCAACCGAACCCACTCAGAACTAGATAGGCATGGTCCTGGATACAACAGTGTTATTTGGGTTTGTAAATATGTCTGGTCGCCAACCGAGTATTTTAGACTCTGATTACCTACCGTTAGTGATGAGACTGCTGATGAAAGTGTTCTCATTGCCGCTGTTGATAGAAGCCAGATTCGCACCATGTCGTTTGCAGTTAGAGTAGGCTTCAGACCAGCTGACCATGTCTTTTATCAATTTGTAGCAGTGGTTGTCATGTTCACTCCACCCACTTTCGCATTTTTTAGCTGTAACAGATGAGGGCTGACATGACACCCCATTCTATGACCATCCTCGATAATACTCGTAGGATGGGGGCCACCATCCATCGATAGATATCGTGGTAGCGGAATACTCCTATACTATGGAGTAAACCATCCTCGATAGTGTATCGAGTCTGAGCGATGGTGCCATACTCTGGGTGGTGACGGGTCACCGTCTCAGGGAATGATGGGAAAACCAAACCCACGCCGCGCTCCTGGCTATCTCGAACAGCCACAGGTACGTTTTGTGTTTGACTTGAATTTGATGATTCATAGTTACTATTAGGCACATTTCTATTTGGTATTTTAATGTGATTAGTCGCTACCCTTTTAAACAAAAGTTAAGGTTAAGGTCCGCCTGGAATTTTACGTAATGTCTGCAGAAAATATAGACTCGATAGACGTGAACTGTGGATGGGGGTGGGGTGTGATGACCACCGAAAAGTTTCCACATGTAAACTTACTCGATCATGTTGAGTACCTCTGTTATTGAATATACAAGGGCCTAATAATAATAGTATGGTCATGGTCGAACCCTACAAGTCTCAGGTTTTGGAGAAGTTTGCGTAATGCGAGCACATGTTGTATCTGAGATCAGTATCGGTCATGGGGTCATGGGCGATCTTTCAGCCGCCAGCTCACACCTATGGTCTTACTTCTAGGTAAAATTATAGCCTTTGGCTACAGAAGAAAACGAAGACGAATACATCTGACTGAATAGTATAACGTTACAAATTCTATCCTCCTTTCAAGGGGACTTTGACTTAGGTGCTCCAGGAGCGACCGAGTACTAGTGCTGGGGTGGCATGTGTGTGTGTTGGGGGTGGGGTGGTCTTCTTGGGGGACAGTGTGCAGGCATATTATACCTTACCAAAATTATCCATCAATAACCATTAATATGGAATATGCAAATTGAGGCATGCTTTCTATAGTCAGTAAGAAAATAATTATGCATAATTTATGCTAATTTGATGACGTCATTGGTCAAAATCCAAGATGGCAGACCATATCATTAGATGAGGTATATCCCGACTTTTTTCCTTACAATTTCATCACTACTTTGCTTTCTGTTTATGAAAAAGGCTCTTATGAACCTCTTTAGTCTATTTCCATTATATTTTTAGGCTTTATCTTTAAAAAAAGTATTTTCGAAAATTGAAGATTGACGATCCAAGATGGCGGACAAATTAAATATGCATGACGTCATTGTATGACGTCACTGGTGTTGATATGGGCAACATAACTCTTAGTAGACCTTAATATTCTATCATAAACCCTTTTGGTTAAAGTTATTTTGTATGCCATTAAGTTTTAAGATTATAACCTATCTAGACGGTTTTAGCCAATAAAATCATATGAATGACGTCATAATGACATCTTCAATTCTTGTTATGATTTATTTTCACTAGTACACCATCCTCTGAAAATTTAGTGGTCATACGATATACCGTTCTCGAGTTCTGAGGGGGGGGGGCGAATGAGCCCCCCCCCGTCCCACGACTCCGAAAAAAGCCCAGTCTAGATAGGGTTAAATTACATATATCCCATCCTTTCAGAATTCAATTTTAACTTGTAATCATTGTTTATGTAAATAAACTCAACATTTAAACAATTTATGCATAGCTTATTAAGTTATGTTGACCACAAATATGCGGACACACGCACACACACACCAACACACCAACAACACACAGACACATAAACAGACAGACCAAAAACAATACCTCCATTTTTCAAGGAGGTATTAACCCCTCCTTATGCATGATTATTGATAAAAATTACATTTCATCACATAAGATGCTATTAATGTTAGAAAGCATCTTTAACTTAACATAATAGCCTGAAAAGTTTATTGTTTAAACGAAAATTACTAAATTTCGCAAAAAATGCATTTTTTAACCCGTTGCTATGGCAACACGACAATATTATTAACTTATATCACTGATATGAAATTGTTGCCATGTATATTTTAGGAAAATTCACCAAGTTTGGTGGTTCTAGCGCAAGCCTTTCAGACGCTATAAGGCATCAAAGTTGGCGCGGGCACTTTTAGCCCCCCCCCCGTCTAGATAGGGTTAAATAGACTAGACCATTAATCAAAATAGGTTATGCAAATTGCAACATTATTTTCATGATGATTCTGATCCCCCAAAATTTACAATTATTAGTTCTTAATATTTCATGGATGTCTACGAAGTCACAGATCCCATACAGACAAGGTTCCCTCACACACTCATCCATTTCTGTGCTCGAGGAATCGATATAAAACTTCTATAATCTCTAGAATTGGATAAGTGTTGGCGTGTAATAAAATTAGTCCGTTTAGAATGTAAGGTTGTATAAGCCATATGCCCGTGTCAATACTACTTACATGTGGTTGAGAGAAATGCAGTGGTCACGAAAGCCTCGGTATTCAGACTGGCGTTAAGTGGTGATTCTGTAGATCCCAATCCCAATCCTGATGGAGGAGAAGCTGGACTTGCTGAGATGTTTTCCATTGCGTTTGAATCGTGCGCTACCTACAAGTAGGCGAACAACCTTTAAGATCTTTGCATAATTGTCTCTTTCGTAACTGAAAGCTTACTTAACCTCGACGATCCTTACAAGCAGTGACTGTATACTGATTCTGGAGAATTTCTTTTCGGCAAATTATGTGGTCATGTTTTACAAGGTAGCCGGCTATATGCTGGTCCAAAAGATACAAGCTGTAGCAATGGCGAACGTAAACAACAACAAAAAAAAACCTTTTAAAGTTGAGCAACAACCATGCGGTTCGGGTTGTTGACCTTGATACTCGCAGATTTAATCCCTATCAGGTCACTATGTTGTTCCCTTGGAAAAAGCACTTGGCATTTATCCAATCCCCAACATGTGAAAACCAGTACTAGCTTTGGCTCGGTACATCCCATCAAATATGGAGGTCATCAGTTTGAGGAGTCACATAGTCGTACTTAATGCAACATCGGCGGTTTGATTTGTTGTTAGATCAAAACATGCAAACTAACATGAAAAGTATATACCTTAGTTTCTTACAGTAAATACAGACGAATTCAAATTTTGCTTAAAGATAACTTTTAAATGCACGAAAACCAAGGAAATAATTTAGTGTGGCCAAAAACTAATGTGTGATGTAACTTAAGTTGATTTACATACAAAAACAAAGCGAACATTTGCCCTACCTTCGTTTCAGGCACAATATGTGTTGCCAAAATGGTAGCGGCAAGAACTGACGCCATCACCAGGAGTCCACAGCACAGTGCAGGTAACACAACTCTAGATGTTATCTTTTTCCACATATCGATGACGAGCTCTAAGATATAATACAAAAATCATATATACATAAAGCGTCCAAAAAAACAACTAGAAATTCAAAATTATAGAAAGACATTTTTAATATTCACATAACGATTTGTTTTCCATTTGATTAGGTGCTTCAAACGCAAAACCATGAAAGTCACTGAGTTATGATAAGAAAGTCAAAGAGGTCAAAGTCACACCCACTAGACTTAAAGGAATCACCGTTCCCTATGCAAGAACCAAACGACTGCAGCGGTCATTCCTGCACTGTGCCATTAGACTTTACAACGACTCACTTTCCGGGCCTTGAATCCACATCATAACCTGTATGACTCGACCTGATGCAACATTGTGTATATTTTATTTTAATAATTTTGTATGTGTCTTTGTATATACTTTGATATAGATGTTAATGTATTATTTCCTGGTGTTTTAATGTGACAACTGTTCCGAATTCAGGGGGTGGCAGTTGTGCTCCCCCTGCCAATGTACACTTGGAGGAATGTAAATAAAAATATATAACGATGAAAAAAAAGGAATAGAATGATGACTTTTAGACCACTAAGACTGCAATAAAAGGTGTCAGATCTCATAAAGGTATTAAAATATTAAAGCTAGTACAGGAGTCGATGTATGGAAATTATATTGTAAAATTTCTTTTGGTTCAATCCATCTTGTACGAAAAGAATAACCTAAATTGTGTTTTTATGCCCAAATTCTGGCGTCACATATTAGCCTGGGTGCCATCGTTTTAGTATACGGGGCTCCCATACTCGTTCCCTCGGATTGGGCCAGTGAGTATAAAGGGACCCGTAGCAAACCGGATAGCACCTAGGCTACATCAAGGTCTCCACGTACATAACATGGCCCAAAGACCACTTGAAGGTTACCGGGTACATGGATAAGACTAAAACAGCCTCTCCCTATGTCGATATTTGCTCGCTGCTCATTTCACTTCTTCACATTTTACTGCTACACAGTTTCTCATGGCCAGTTTTATATAACACATTCTTAAACCACTTTCTACCAAATGGTATTGTTTAAACTTCGCCCAGTGTTAAGAGCACTTCAGCACAAATGTCGTGATTTCCGGGTGAAAGGACTTTAACGGGCTTGTGACAGAAATAGCTAGGGCCGTAGGTGCTCTTGGCTTATATTATATCATAACGTATCTGAACTTACTTCTTATTGTGTAATCACTGCTCACTCCCTCGGACACATCCTCTGGTTTGTCGTAGTCGTGGGAACAAGACTCCTCATTGTGCCCTGTACTTCCTTCCTCGGGCTCTTTGTTCCCATCCACATCCTCTGGTTTGTCGTATGCGTAGCAGTGGGAAGAAGGCTCCTCACCGTTCCCAGTGCTTCCTTCCTCAGGCTCTTTGTATCCTTCCACATCCTCTGGTTTGTCATAGACGTAGCAGTGGGAAGAAGGCTCTTTACCGTTCCCAGTGCTTCCTTCCTCAGGCTCTTTGTACCCTTCCACATCCTCTGGTTTGTCGTATGCGTAGTAGTGGGAAGAAGACTCGTCTTTCTCCGTACTCCCCCCCTTCCTCATGCTCTTTTGACCCGTCCACATCCTCTGGTTTGTCATATACGTAGCAGTGGGAAGCTGACTCGTCTTTCACAGTGCTTCCCTCCTCATGCTCTTTGTACCCTTTCACATCCTCTGGTTTCTCGTATACGTAGTAGTGGGAAGAAGACTCCTCTTGTCCAGTACTTACTTCTTCAGGCTCCTTGTGTCTGACTTTAGGGTCTTTTTCCATCATCTTTTTTTGCATTTTAGATTTACGAGGATTCCTTCCATGTTTTGAAGTTGGCGTGTACTCGTTTGGCACTGCATGTCGAACCCCTGAGCTCAACGTCGTGATTCCCTCATCCTTTTTTGTGGCATCTTGTTCTATGGATGGCTTTTTGTCGGTTGCCATCTGTGCTAAAATGACAAATAAAAAATCACAAACCTTTACTTATCTCACCCATGTCTGTAGCATCACATAACCTGCGAATCAGACACAATCCTTTGAGCTGAACAGGGAGGGTATATCCCAAGGACGGCGACTACTCAATCGACCAATTCAGACTTAAGACCTCAAGACTAAACCCAGGTTGGCGCCCACTGGACAAACCGAACCCAGGTTAGCGCCCACTGGACTGTCCGAACCCAGGTTGGCGCCCACTGGACGGACCGAACCCAGGTTGGCGCAAACTGGACGGATCGAACACAGGTTGGCACCCAGTGGACGGACCGAATCCAGGTTGGCGCCCACTGGACGGACCGAACACAGTTTGGCGCCCACTGGACGGACCGAACCCAGGTTGGCACCCAGTGGACGGACCGAACCGAGGTTGGCGCCCAGTGGACGGACGAACCCAGGTTAATTGTCGCTAACTGGACGGACCAAACCCAGGTTGGCGCCTACTGGACGAACCGAACACAGTTTGGCGCTAACTGGGCGGACCGAATCCAGGTTGGCACCCACTGGAAAGACCGAACCCAGGTTGGCGCGCACTGGAAAGACCGAACCCAGGTTGGCACCCACTGGACGAACCGAATCCAGGTTGGCACCCAATGGACGAACCAATCCCAGTTGGCGCCCACTGAACGAACCGAACCCAGGTTGGCGCCTACTGGAAAGACCGAACCCAGGTTGGCGTCCCTTGGACGGACCGAACTAAGGTTGGCGCACACGGGACGGACCGAACACAGCTTGGCATCCACTGGACGGACCGAACCCAGGCTGGCGCCCACTGGACGGACCGAACCCAGGTTGGCGCCCACTGGACGGACCGAACCCATGTTAGCGCCCACTGGGCGGACCGAACCCAGGCTGGCGCCCACTGGACGGACCGAACACAGCTTAGCGCCCACTGGACGGACCGAACCCAGGTTGGCGCCCACTGGACGGACCGAACCCATGTTAGCGCCCACTGGACGGACCGAACCCAGGTTGGCGCCCACTGGACAGACTGAACCCATGTTAGCGCCCACTGGACGGACCTAACCCATGTTAGCGCCCACTGGACGGACCGAACCCATGTTAGCGCCCACTGGACGGACCGAACACAAGTTGGCGCCCACTGGGCGGACCGAACACAGGTTGGCACTCACCGGACGGACCGAACCAATGTTGGCGCTCACTGGACGGACCGAACCTAGGTTGGCACCCACTTGACGGACCGAACCCAGGTTGGCGCCCAATGGACGGACCAAACCCAGGTTGGCGCCCACTGGACGGACCGAACCCAGATGGACGGACCGTTTCAAGGAATCCGTCGCTATGTCGACACTGCCCCTTACCCTGGCCCTGAACGGACCAAATTTATGGCTTCAACACAAGCTTTTCAAGGACCAAACAGACGTCGACTGGCGTCCCAACTACAACTACAATGGGTGTTAACCTGATACACTGTATCCTTAACGATATATCTGATATCAAACCAGAACGCTAAAGACATGTTGCGATAATTATAAGTTAAAAATATCATATGTTGACACCTAAAAGTAGAGACCGAGTCGATAAATAAAGATAGAACAATAATGCTGGAGACATAGGGTTCTGAAATATTCACGGACTAGGAAGGAATTTAGCCTTGGAAGTAGTTAAGAAAAACTAAAACAATATTCTCTGTAATGATACCTGTAGTAACGAATCTTTAAAAGTTGAAAATCAGAATTGTCAAAATTTGTCATCTGTGAGACAAAAGCAACATAATAATTTTATACCTAAAAATGAAACGTCAAAATACCATAAAAGAGAGCGTGGAACTTCTGAATGTTAAAATCTACTATAGGTTCTCGTATTGAAAGACTTATTAGGTCTCTCCAAACAAGTATTAATATGTAGTATCTACATGTACAAAATGTGCTGCATACTCCACCGTTCACAAAAGCGTGGATGATTCCATTTTCGAAATTTTAAAGCAGGACGTAACATCCTACACATTCAAAGGCCGTGTAATCCTCAGGGAGGCTTTAGCAAAATAGGACTTACAAGACTTCACTAAAAAGAGACTTTTTAGTTAGATCCAATATTGCTTGTCCTCAACGTAGACATTCCTAGAAAGCGTGCCGAGAAAAAAACGGCTTTTGGCCAATGCCTTATTACCTTCGCCAAGAAGGTTATATTTTCGTGGCCGTTTGTGTGTCTGTGTATCTGGGTGTCTGGGTGTCAACAGCATAACTTGAGAAGGCTTATATAGATTATCTTGATATTTGGTAGGTGGGTAGGTCTTGATAAGACCTCCAAATGATTAGATTTTTTGGCCCCCTGGCGGCTTGTTATGGTACTGCAGCGGAACTTCCGGTTTTGATATCTCGTGATCTGGACATGCTAGGGTCATGATTCTTGAATGGTAGGTAGCTCTTGTGCTCAGGAAGAAGTGACGTAAGTTTGGGCCCCCTAGCCGCTTGCTCTGGAACTGCAGGAGCATTTGTATGAAAATGTTAAAAGTAGGATAACTCAATAACCGGTCGACGGATCGTCTTAATATTTGGTATGTAGGTAGCTTAAGTGATGCTTGACATGATTAGATGACAATTATATAAATGAGGATCTAATTTGCATAATGAATGAGGGAATGCTATTATTCAGCTTCCTTCCATGATAGGACTATTCTACCTTGTGACATGTGTAATTAAGAATGATAGGAACATTGTCATGTATTAATAATGCAAATGAAGACCTAATTTACATAATTAATGACAAAATACTATAATTCCATAGTGGTTGATTTTTGCAATTTCATACTTGCGCATTTCGAAGTTGGCTGGAAGTGAACAGCATTCAACATAACTTATTCAAATCAGAACCTTATTTGCATAATTTATTAGGAAATGCTAGAATGGCCTTCTTTGTTAAGATAACACTGTCATTGGGAGAAGAATATGATCAACTGATGTAATTCATGCAAATGAGGATCTTATTTGCATAATTAGGGTTAAAATCTATCATTTGTCAGTGATAAAGGGTAACCTCATTTGGCGAAGGTATGAGGTCGTGGAACTCTAGTTGAATTGTGTGCCCAGGCTAACATTTACATACTAAACGGACAGAATCTTGGGGTGACTTGAATGGTGGTTTGACTTGCTACCAACCTAACAGCTGCAGCACGGTACAAAACGGGATTTCTAGCAGCTCGTTTTTTTACTACATCATTATCTTTAGCCCATATATTGGATGCATTTTAGGGCTACTGTATGGCTTCTTATTAACATACACGCTTTAGCGCACTCACCGGGAAACACGAAAACAAAACCCACGACCGTTCCCATGTTGGTTTGTCTGGAATTTATATCTAAGTGATACATTCATAAAAGCGCTAAGTACTCATCAATTTCCCAGAAATAAGACACATTTCTATCTTAAGATGAAAATGCCATGAATTGAACACTTTAGACAAAGCCAAAGGAAAATATACGTGGACTTAAAAAAAAATTAAGTATTGGTAGGAGAGATGTCTCTAGAAATGGGAGGTAAGAAAAAGACAAATAATTGTTTCAAGTAACCTGCTACGAAGCTCCAAAAGAATTGATAAACATATCTTTCAGTAAACAATTAGAAAAGGGGCAGCTATTGATCAGAAGGCGCAAATGGGAGCAGGAAAGTAACTTTAAAAACTTTAAGGCAGTACCGACATCATTTCAAATTATATTAAATACCTAGAGAATATCGACTCAACAAATTAAAAAACATCAGCGGATCAATTGGTGAAAAATTTTAAAACTTAAAAAAAAACCTACATTAGAAAGACAGGATTTTGATTGGACCATTGAAACAGTTAATATAAACAAACTTAAAGTACTACAAAACTGGTGCCTTCTTTGACTAGCAAAGAACAACCTAAGAAAATAAAATTGCCATTCAAGGACTAACAATTTATAATTGTTTAAACAAGACATGCAAATATGAGACCGCTAGGTGTCTCCAACCTATGATCACGCATTTTCTTGCTCCTGGGTGTTTCGTTAGAAAATGCTTCTTTTTGCCGTCGAAAGTCTGCATCGAACCTGAATCGAGGATCTAAGTTGTTGCAAACCACTTTATGTGTGCGGATCTGCAAAAATTGGTCCGTTTTGTGTCACTTTTGGACTAAAATCTGGAAGTTACAAGACCGGAGTAGTCTACCTGGGGAGGGCGAGGACGCCGCCATTGTTTTCGTCACCAGGGACGCGGACGCTGTAGCATAGCAATGGCAGCTTCTGGAAGCAGTGTCATTCCCAGCTTGAAGGACAGGATCTTGGACAGACTGTCGCAGTTTGAAAGTCACCAGAATAACCCTCCTTGGCAAGCTGATCGTATCGCAGAAATCGCTACAGATAATGCCCCCTCCACCTTGGAAGCCCTGAAGCAAGTACGTCAGGAGTTTTTTGACAGCATCGAGAGGCTTCCTAACAGATCTGACGACCTATCTGATGCCAGGTTAGTGCGAAGGAACAAAAACACTTTTCAGCGCTTTACTCTTATCAGAGACATCATAGCGTTGTTTAACTTTGGCAATTCCGGTGACGTCAGTAAAGAATTGAAGGACTGTATACTCCCTAGCCAAAATGCAGGGTCTTCGAGTCAAAGCTGTGAAAGTGACGAACTCCCTTTAACTATGACCAAAACCCCATGGAAGGATTTAACCGAGGATGACCATGATCATATAGCAAGTCCACTGATTCCTCTTTGTTTACTGTGTGGAAGAGCGAGCAGTGTTGAATATGATCACCCGTCGCAGGTATGCAAATCTTGCAACACGCATTCCAACCACCTGTCACAGGTATGCGGGTCATGCAAAACGCTTCCGGAGACGGTGAAGGTTCTTGTTGAGAGGGTTGAGCAGCTCGAAAAACAAATTACTGCAAACACCCCAAAGGAAAACGACACCCACAACATACAGGATGATCTAACCCGCGAGATTCAGAGACTCCGTGACGAAAATGCGTCCCTGGTAAAGATCATCCAAGTGTTGACAGATGAGAAGACCGAAGTCAACAAATCCTCTGACTGGTGTCAACCAAAGGAAGGCCAAACATCACGGCGACTGAACAAACGCTCTGCTGACACTGAGGAAACGATCAGAACTTCAAATCGTTTTTCCCTGCTGGATTGCTGTGACAATGAACGGGTAACCCCTTCAGAGGAATGTGAAGCTGTCGATCAGAATAACCAGATTAGGTCCTATCGAAAACACCAACAAAAGAGGTTCTACCAATCCAGATCACCAGAGAAAACTGTCATCATTGGTGATTCGATGGTCAAAGATCTGAAGCCAAACAGAATGTCGAAGACTGGAAATGTGAAATGCTTCACACATCGCGGTGCTCGTGTTGAACAGTTGGTTCCCCCGGCACACAGGATTGTTTCGTCTGAAAGCCCAGATACCGTTATCATACACGCCGGCACCAACAACAATAGGGACCCCGCGCAAGCAGTTGTCGACAAAACCCACAACCTGTCATCAACTCTCCAGGAGACAGGTGTGAGGAACATCGCAGTATCCGGTGTCATCTCGCGAGCTGATACGGACCCTGAACGAACTCACCTGATCAACATTGGCTTGGCAAGAATGTGTACTGCAAATGGCTGGAATTTTATTGACAATAGTAACATAGGACCATACTTCTTATGTCATGACGGCGTACACTTGAACAGACAGGGAACTATCCAGCTGGCAAGAAACCTGATAGGCTTTATCAGGGGTGAGAACCAATCAAGGGTTCGTGTTGGGACATCCTACTCTGACGCCGTGAGGACGCCAACAGCAACGACGGTGGATTTTCACGGACGGGGAGCTCCCAGCAGCAGGTGGAAGTTCCGGACAGCGGAGCAGACGAGACTACTGAGGATGGCCGAGAGAATGTGGGACTAAGTATTAAGGACAACAATTTACCATCTTTGACTAGAAGGCTGCCATCCTTTTTGCTTAGTAATGCTCGATCCCTTTTAAATAAGTTAGAAGACCTTTCTGTTTCTTTGAATGACAATAAGATAGATATTGCCATCATTTCTGAAACCTGGTTTTCTTATGAGCATCCTCCTGAATGTACACATGTTAATGGCTTTAACCTATTTTCTCGATGTCGTTCCGAAGGCCGCGGTGGAGGAGTTGCTATATATGTTAAAGATTCCATACCGTCAGAAATCATAAATTTTGTTCAAGTACCCATAGAACTTGAGTGTCTGTGGGTACTGGTCAAGCCCTTTTGGCTGCCACGCTCAATTTGGAATATTGCTATTTGTGCAGTTTATAATCATTGTAGTGTCCGATCGTACCCTTGCTCCGGAACCAGGAAGGAAACATTCTAAAGCCACTATCTAGATCTATACCTGAATGGGTTAGGGTTAGGATCAGGCAACGTTCTGGATAGTCTCCGCGTATCAGAGAACGTAAATTTGCAGGGTTCTGGATAAAGCACAATTCTGGATGCAAGAGCTATATACCCTCTCCGCACGCCCAGAATTCTGACGTTTTCGCTTTGACGCCGAGAGGCCGTCTGACGTTTGTTCCTGGATGCGTTTACCCACACAAGCGGGAGACTCTTGCTAGCAACAAGGGACGTTCGGAGCGTTTGTAATCAAAACGCAGACCCACATGGAGCCCTGTGCCTCAGTGCCTTTTCCCGTGATTTTGCGCTGGCTTACATGGAAATTATGCCACACACCTGCTATATATGTCAGAAAGAAATATTTCAAGGCAGAACACCATGTGTCTAGGTTTCCGATTGTTTGTTTTGTAGAACACAGAACACAACTATATATTGTCTACATTTCGCATGGCACCGAGTGGGCGAGGATTAGAAGTACATTTTCAGCAGGTCGGCGTCCTCAATATTACGACGATTTGTAGGAGTCAGTCAATGTCTGTAGAT
This sequence comes from Branchiostoma floridae x Branchiostoma japonicum, assembly GCA_013266295.2. Classification (NCBI taxonomy): domain Eukaryota; kingdom Metazoa; phylum Chordata; class Leptocardii; order Amphioxiformes; family Branchiostomatidae; genus Branchiostoma; species Branchiostoma floridae x Branchiostoma japonicum. The sequence continues at coordinate 14,031,547 of CM023838.1, forward strand.
CACTGAGCGATAGGATAGATTTCCAGGCGAAAATATGCTTGACTAGCCTGTCTGGCGATTTGAAAATCAACTGGAGGTTGTTGACAATGTGAAGGTCCCTTAAAGTGTCTGACTACACATTATCGGGTGGCAATGCCAAGCAGCAGTGTTATAGATCACCATTTTAAAATCTTGGGTGATCTCCTAACACAAACCTTGGGTGATCTCCTAACACAAGAAAAGCTCCATTTTATATACAACACTGATGAGTCTAGGGTGACTCTAGACACTAATGAAATCACGAGTGAACTACCGCTACGTGTTGTTTCCACCCGGATGCCGGGTGTGTGTTGGAGGCGCGCTAGCTCTGCGGTGTACAAGTATTATTTGTGCTAGTTATTTGTACCGTCTATGAAAAAGAAATTTAATAGAAAGATATATATCATATACATATCGTCAAAGTATTATATGCTTTTGCTGTTTTATCAATTTGTAACTTTGAAATTTTAATCTGGCACGAAATTGGTAAATATTAACGAGATCTGAAGAAAGCCTTAAAAATTTTAAAGAAGGGCGTTAAAATTCTATCTAAAGAAGGGCTTTCAAATTATCAGGCTTAAGTGTTAAGTCATGAAAAAATTGTAACACATACTGTTAATGGTGTCAAGCAGTGCAATTCAGTCCTTGGACTGCGAACGTGCTTTTAGTTCCTTTGAGGAAAAAAAAATAAACCAGTCTAAGTATCATAAACATATCAGAATGTAAACTACCAGAATGTAAACAAACATGGCTGACAGATGTATTTCCACCTTTTAAACACGCGTACGGTGTAATATTTGGGCGCCTGCACTTCCTGAATGACACTTGCAATGGAGTAGGGTTGATTCAACTTACTTTGTAGTCAAAACTCTAGAAAATTGACATTTTGTATCGTCCAAATGTTACATAATGCAGCTTAAATGTACGGCATCTACATTGCAGTGTTTAATAACATTGTACGGTTCTGAAATCTGGGGATCGTTCAAAAATCCTAAATCCTTCCCAATTGAAGTCGTCCATTCAAAATTTTGTAAACAGTCTTTAAATGTCCCAAAATCTTCTTGCAATCTTGCGGTGATGGCGGAATTAGAATAGAAGCGTGTCTCATCGCCATTAAACACTACATCAGAATTGTCGGTTTGATTTAGATACAGTAGGTGCTAAATGCTGGGCTTCTGGTGTCCGCAAGGCATTAGAGGAATGTGGTTTTAGCTATGTCTGGTATTCGCCCATGCCATCTGTCTTTACTTCACCTCAAATTATCTCTTCCATTTACTAACGTTTCAAGGACATATACCTCCAATCATTCGTAACAGAAATGCGGCACATTGATAAATTGCGAACATACAGAGTGCTAAAGAATACTTACGGCGAGGAATCGTATCTAGAAATTACAAACACTCGTCACAAAACAGACGAGTCAGAACCTGTACATATGTAGTATGTATTCGCCAAGGAAAATGTTCCTAGAACTACTTTATCATCATGACCTGTACTTAGCTTGTAAGAGCATAAATGTACAATAAAGGTCTTTCATTCATTAATGTGACAAATCCCTCACCAGGTTCAAATGTTCAAGAATTTTAGCTAAAGGTCCTTTCAACAGCCTACTGAGACACTATATAATCACATCACATCAGCTAGAAGTAGTTGTAAATTTTTTGCCTTCGTCAAGAAGGGTATGTTTTCATGGGCGTGCGTGTGTGCGTGAGTCTGTCAACAGTATAACTCGAGAAGGCTTTAATGGATTGTCTTCATATTCGGTAGGTGGGTAGGTCTTGATGAGACCTAGAAGTGATAGGAATATGGGCCCCCTGGCGGCTCGTTATGGTACTGCAGCGGTACTTCCGGTTTTGAAATATGGTGATCTGGAGGAGCTAGGGTCATGATTTTTGGATGGTAGATAGGTCTTGTGCTCGGGAAGAAGTGACATAAGTTTGGGCCCCCTAGCGGCTTGCTCTGGAACTGCAGGAGCATTTGTATGAAAATGTTTAAAGTAGGATAACTCAATAACCGGTCGACGGATCATCCTGATATTTGGGGCATAGGTAGGGTAAGTGATGCTTGACATAATTAGATGACCAGTATGCAAATGATGATGTAATTTGCATAATTAATGAAGCAATTATATAATTCAGTTTCCTTCCATGATAGGGCTTCCATGATACTCTACCTTCATTGTGACACATGGGCTACAGGCTGTCCCAGAGGGAGAAAGTCCCAGAGGGGATAGTCCATGTAGCTGCAGGCGGTGTTGCCTTACAGCCTGCACAGATGTTTTTCCCTTGCCCAATGCACAATTGCAGATTGCATCGGGAGGGGTAATTTTCACAATCCAACTTCCATATTTAGGGGGACTAATATGATATCACTTCTACCTTCTTAAGTTATATAACGATAACATCTTTTGACGAAGGCATGAGATCGTTGACCTCTAGTTGTCAATACAACTTTACGTTACAAATTCTGTTATCGAGACGTGGCCCATCTAGTACATGACATGTAATTGCTACCGAGCCTCAAATTCTTGAGCAATAACGTGAAAGTCGTGACCGTTCATATATGATCACAAACCTGAATAAAATGACTCAAGATTTTTACAATTTTGTAGCAAGACACAGCAGTATGAAAGCTTGAACGTTTATCTGTGTTGGTAGATTTCATTTTGAAGCGGGTTTAAGCTATGGTTTCTAATAATATGAAAAAATTGGACTTACCCAAATGTTCGAGCTAACAGCAACAGTCGTGGTAGGAAAATGTTAATTTCCCCCCATATGTTGTGACCCAACGTTTTCAGTCCTGCCGCATAGCGTTAAAATTGCAGAATGGCACTGCTAGTAGGTATTTTTCAGGCTATAAGACTAATCTTCCAAAGTTTAAATATTCACAAATAATCATAATACCACACACCAAAAAAACATACGTGTACCGTTATTTACATATGCAAGCTTAGTACGTCGGCAGGACGTACTGCGCCTGCGCACAACCCTGATTTTTCACGTTTTTCGTTGGATGTTTGGTCAACGTTGCATCAAAATTTTGCCTGTTGCAGACGATATATTTTTTATACACCATCTGAAAACTACAGACAGGCTGTCAACCTTACATGCTCTAATACAACCTTATATGAGACGTTCTGCTGAAGTGCTATGCTTAATACATTACGGATTTGTTGTGCGTTCTGCCGACGCGCTAGCAAGCTCACGGTTCAGAGGTCAAGGATCAGTCCTATGCTCTGTGCCCATCCCATTCCAGGCTGTTAAGAATAGCAAAGAGAGGTTGAGAATGTGTGAATGATTTGATCGTTTGTCCCTCAGCACTCACGTATACCACCCACGCAACAGACCAATCTTGAACAGTGATGCATTTATATTGAAAAAACAAAGAAGACAAGGTTTTTCTTCAACTGTCGGTGGCAACATATGAACATTTCGAGGTCGAATGAAACATGCAATTTTTTGTTTAGTTGTCATGTCAGGAGAAAGTGAAGCGGCGAGTCCAAAAACCAAGACGTTTTCGGGTTTAAAATATGTATGGGACTAGTAATACAATTGGTGTGGCCTATGGTCAAGAGTTAAACATACTAGATAGAAAGAGGAGAGATAGAGATAGATAGATAGATAGATAGATGAAATAGTAAAATGCCGTGAAAGTTAGAGCATTTTCTTTCCCCCTTGTTTTTAAAAATGTTGGTTTTGTTTGTTTCGTGTCACTAAATCGTCGTTGCCAAGAACATGAATAAAGCAATGTCTTGGCTTTCTATAATATCATAACAAATGACTCTGAACGCACTTGTTTCTTTGAACTTTGAATTCCAGATATCTATTATTTATACATAGAGTCACATTGTTGTGTCTACTTGTGCACGTGCACGGTGCACGTGCCTGTTGGCGATAAACAGTTGTTCATGTAGGTACGTCATCATATGCATGACATGTGTCGTCCAGATGAGTATCTCGCGACATATAGTCACACCCTCAAATTAATCTTATAATCGAGGTTTGTGTTTCTGTTTTGGCCCCGCCGATGGACGTGATTCGTCAGCGGCAAACGTCAAAGGGTCTATGTATTACATAGGGTTCATCGGCGACGGATGTGAAATGATCTAATGTTACATGGTTCGTCCTCCGAGGCGGAGTTTAAATCGCTACCTAAAAGCCTTTCCCTGCCTCGCCCCGGTTTCCACAGATGAACGTGAGGCATGCAGACAGACGGTCTTCTTGGTCGAATCTCGTCCTGAACCCTGGAGCCCAGAGTTACCGCGGGGCTTTTAGCTTATAGTCGGGCGCCTTAGTAGCGACTTGGTCCGCAAGGCGACTCCAGCTACTGGCCGACGCAGTTTCACAGCCCCCGCAAAACTGCGTCGGCAAACCGGAGTCGCTTTGCGCCCGACTATATAAGCCATAAGCCCCGCGGTATAAACTCTGGGTGAGGGTACCCTGTGGTACACATCGTAGGAGAACCCGATTGAAACCGACCCCTAGCGTGCTCTAATCGGCATGGGCGGGCGGGCATATCCAAGAACCGTAGATATACCCGAGGAAGCTACGACCGGTCGACCGAGGAACCTGGACAGGCTAAAGCTAAAAGGTATGTTATAATGTTATTTCCTAAAGTTGTAATCCGTCTTAATCATATCAGTCTAAATGTTGCCGTGTTTTTGTAGTGTCACATGTCTAGTTGTTGTACGGGCGGGCTGAACACCCATCACCATTGTCAAGTTTACCATTGTCTGAGTCAGTGCCATTCTGTTTTGACCAACAATCGCCCGGTTGTATATATTTCATGACCAGTTCATTGACCCAGTCGCCATTTTCTTGTGTTCTGTATATGTATGTAAACTTACCCCTATTTATGTTCGAAATCCTTCTAGTTCGTACCTTTCAAGTACACTTTTTCGAGATTTCTACAATTTCTGTTTATGTTGTCCTGGTGTACTTTGATTTCGTTATGTTGTCGTGTCCCTAGTATTTCCTTGGAGTTCTTAACTTGTCCAATGCGATTCTAAATGGGTCACCACTATATGTGGAATTATGACCGGCGCCATTTATCACAGTTTCCGACAATGTTAACAGTGATTCAGTCCTCTCATGCCAATCTGGAACAGTTCTAGTAACCTTGGAAATTTTTTTTTCGTCTTTGATGAGGATATATTCCTAGTATCAGTTGTTTGAGGAAAGTTTTGGTGAGTTCGCTTCTACGATAAGAAATACATATTATTGTTTACTGATTCGATGGCCGTAAGCAGCACAGAGTATGGAAGTATTGTTTCGATCATAGTAAGTGAAGTAAAACCGTGACTTGAACTTTTTCTTTATGTTATTTTAGCAATATACCTGGTTCTGTCTTTAGAGTTTCGGTGTCAGAATTTGGTTGTTGTTATATTATGGCTGATTAATACTTGAGTTATATATAGTGAAATTTTCAAGTTGCTTGTTGGCTGGTTACCGCACCTATCATCTTTCATTCAGCGTGTGGAGAGACGTTGGAATTTGGTTTACGTAAAGTTTGAGCCGCCTGACGTCAAGTTCCACCGGGATTTTTCGGCTTTACTTGATATTATGTCCTTTCCGACAAGACCCCTCTGTTCAGATGACAGTTGCGTAGGGATGTTTTGCAGACCACAGCCATACTCCCCTGACGTGCTAGATCTTTCCAGCTGGCCTTTCTAATTATTGTCGACCTGGAGTGTAGGCGAACTATACCGACCCTGTAAAATACCCCGTGATGCGGATCTGGGCAGGCGGGCAGTGCTGCCAGCACCGTAGAGATATTGGGAGCGTACGATGGTCTGAATGCCAGGCTATCCTGAAGTAATTAAAGACTCCTAGAGTTTATATTCTTCCGTTAGAATTGTCATATTGTAAATAGGATGTTGGGATTTTCTAATGTCTAATGTACGTTCGATCAACCTGATGAAATTGTTTTGGAAATACATTGTGAAGATTCTGACGCCCGTTCTGCTTGCTTCTATAAGATCTCACGCGCTTGTGCAGGCCTGGAAATTCCCGGAAATTTGTTTTCCTGCAGTGAGAGGACATCATGGAGGCAGCGCAGACGATTTACAATACTGTTTCTGTCCGTTGGAGATGAAAGAACGTACTAATATCCACCAGACCTATTTTAGGACCGCAAATATCGGAGAGGATAAAACTCGGGAGCTAAAATAGGTCTGTTACGTAACCAGACTAGAAAGACCTAGTCAATTATATACATTTGATAGTTTATGAAAGCATTTGCAAATATTGACCTGATATTGTATAATTTAGCACACATCTGCGACGTTTGACAGGTTCCGAGAGTCTTGGATAAGCGGACCTTTTACATGTACTATATAATTTGGATTTGGTTCGAAAATTTGGATAGTACCGATGCTCTCATTGTGTTGGGAATTGCTGTTCAACTTTGCTTCGGAATGATACCTGCTAGTTTCAAGCCCCTAATGAGAACTTAAGATAATTGTATCAGCTCTACCCATGTATTACAAACAATAGACTTGCAAACTTAGAAATTATTGTCTACGTTACATTTCCTTTATTCAACCAGTGCCATGGACATCAAAATGCAAGCTGAGAAGGTATGATCATGAATTAATTTCAACATTAAGGTTGCAATTTGTAACATTAGGACGACACAATTTTCTGGTCATTTCTTTACAAAGTAAGTTGAATCAACGCTACCCCATTGGAAATTAGTTCCATTCAGGACCTGGAGGTGCCAAAGTATGACGCCTTATGAATACTGTTCCAAGTTGAAAACACAGATGTCATCCATGTTTGTTTACATTCTGGTAGTTTGTGGTGGTACCACAAACTTAGTGCGTCTCGTGTGGGCTGTTTTAGCGCCAACCATAAATGTTAGAATAGTGAGATAATTGCACAAATATGTTGAATAGTGTAAGTAAATTACAATCACATAAAGATTTTTTCAATTAAAATATTTCAATTTTTGTGCAAAAATGTTACATAATGATCCTTTTACATGAAATGGTCAAAAGTAATATACCATGTATATTGGCGATTAAGAAGAAGTATCTCCATCTGTTATATACGTAACGTATATTACAGTAAATCTTAGTACAGTCAAAATCAGTCACCTTACAGGTTAAACATCACTTCCCTCACTTTACTTGAAAAGAAATATTAAAACACTCATTATTTACAAAATCTGAGAACTAATATATTAAATTGATGTAGCATAGTGCAGTCAGTACAATCAGCATTTCCTGACCATGAACTGTTCAAATTAGTGTAGATTTTGCACTTGTGTATAGACCTTGCCTCGGCAAAGAAAACGTTTTTGCATTAGCCTGGGGTAACCTTTTTACTTATTTTGCCAAAATACTAAATATACATGAAAATTAAAAGAAATTCATAATAACGAGGAAAGCACAATGGCTGACTTTCAGTAAGGCCACTCTGGTTAAATGTGTGGGTTCTTGGGCATTTTCCTGTAACATTTTAGGGAGAGGGGTCGGAGTAAAAAATAGCTTGTCTTTTTTTTTATTCAAACATTTTGAGACACGACATGTTGACGGCACATTCAAGTTTGTTTTTTTTCAACTTATTCTATGCCGCCACCAACACAGGACAAATACAAGACAATACCTATTTACACCTGAGTCAAGTGAGGAAAGTCGTGTAAAGTGCCTTTCCCAAGGGCACAAGGTCGGTGGCATGTCAGGACTCGAACCCGAACTCGAGCCGAGTACTCTGTCGTTGCGCCACACGACCCCCATAACCTGTCTCTATTTAGTTCCAAACACTGTATGTACCGAGGTACAGAGCTAAACCCCATACTCTGTTTTCATGTTGATATTCCAGGCTAAGCATTGTCATGCTATAAATCCGAGAAATAAATGAGATTATATATAAGAACTAGAGTTCCACGATCTCATACCTTCGCCAAATGAGGTTACCCTTTATGACTGACAAATGATAGATTTCACCCCTAATTATGCAAATAAGATCCTCATTTGCATGAATTACATCAGTTGATCATATTCTCCTCCCAATGACAGTGTTATCTTAACAAGGAAGGTAATTCTAGCATTTCCTCATAAATTATGCAAATGAGGTACTGATTTTGATAAGTTATGATGAATGATGTTCACATCCAGTCAACTTCGAAATGCGCAAGTATGAAATTGCCAACATCAACCACTATGGAATTATAGTATTTTCTAATTAATTATGCAAATTAGGTCCTCATTACATAATTAATATATGGCGATGTTCCTCTCATTCTCAATTACACATGTTACAGGGTATAATAGTCCTATCATGGAAGGTAGCTGAATTATAGAATTCCTTCATTAATTATGCAAATTAGAGCATAATTTGCATAATTGCCCTCTAATTATGCCAAGCATCACTTAAGCTACCTACACACCAAATATCAAGACGATCCGTCGACCGGTTATTTACCGTTTATCCTACTTTAAACATTTTCATACAAATGGCCCTGCAGTTCCAGAGCAAGCCGATAGTGGGCCCAAACTTACGTCACTTCTTCCCGAGCACAAGAGCTACCTATCATCCCTAAATCATCACCCTAGCATGTCCAGATCACGAGATATCAAAACCGGAAGTTCCGCTGCAGTACCATAACAAGCCGCCAGGGGGCCAAAAAATCTAATCATTTGGAGGTCTCATCAAGACCTACCCCGCTACCAAATATCAAGATAATCCATCTATGCCTTCTCCAGTTATGCTGTTGACACACAGACACACAGACACACACACAGACACACGGCCACGAAAACATAACCTTCTTGGCGAAGGTAATTATGTTAATACTTGTCATCATTTGCATAGTAAATAAAGAAACGCTACAATAGCGAAAAATAGGATAGAACTTTGATATTATGAAAGTGTTACATATGGGAGTGTGCTGATAAAATCTTCTTTGCATGTCTAATAAGCAAAATCTGCACCCTGTTAACAATAGTGATGTTATTTTTGATTTGTCACGTTTTGCAGAAGTGAAAATTTTAAGTCACATTATGTAAATTAGGTAATTTCCAGAGTCAGAAATTTGTACTTGCAAAATATAGGGTGGTCAATCGCTCGTTTGTAATTATACTGGATACAATCAGTGCATTACTTTGAAAATTGATTTCATTTCGAGTAATTTTGAACCTCGGTGATAGAAACTAAATCCTTCAAGTATGTTACATTCAGTACAGACAGGAATGTCACCACTTTGCATCCTCTTAGTTAGATAGAGTGAGCATTTTGTGTAAAACGCAAAGACTAAAGACATCAAGGAGTGTCATTTTGAGATGCAAAATTGAAGTGACTTCACTTAAATATTGTGGCACTGTTGATGGCCAGAAAAAATGTCATCAAGTTTGATTTCAGCCCAAAGAATAGATAAGGTTGTTGTTCGTCCCAACACGGTGGTAAAATGTGGGCCCAAATGTCCCCACCTGCATTAGAAGCCGAACCATGTTCTATCTGACGTAATTCGAACCGAACGGTGTTCGATTTTGGGTTACCCGAGGTCATTTGTGGTAAACCCGGGTTTTCAGGCCCCCTTTTACATGGGTACCACCTAACAGGAAAAAAAATCACCTTATCACAAATATAAACCGTTTTCTTGCCAGCACATCTATGCCATCATTTTGTAGTGGCGCTCGGAAATTCTGAGAATAATCGTATTTCCGAGCAAAATGTTTAAAAATCAGCCATTCAACGTAAAAGGGTATCATTATTAGCAGGTTCTGACGATAATCTTACTTGACTTTAATGAAATTTTCCCTTCCATGCTAGTTGTTTATTTTCAAATGTTTTACGGTTAGCTGAAATATTGCGTCTTGTAACCCGATACTTTTCCGAACGCGCCTAGCAACGGGAAAGAATACCCTAGCAACCGACCACTGTGCAAACAGCATAAGTTTATCCAGAGACGAAAGTTGGAGAGAACCCTGAATACAAAGTACTACACAAAGTACTACATACTGTATAGTGTACTAACTTTTATATAGTGTACTAACTTCTATATTTCATATAATATTTGCCTCAAGCCATCAACAGTTTTCTTACCTGCAATAATATGTAACTTAAGCTTCACACTGATATATCGTCAATTTATAATTCATTGTAACGGTTACTACTTATATGAGGTCTTACTTAGAATTTTTTTTCAATAATATTTAATCATAATATTTTTACAGCTACATTGATTGGCTTGGTTTCTTTTTCACGATGAAAATGTGACTCTAGTTGCAATGGATTTGTTTCAGTGTGAAATTTTACTTTATATGGAGGCGTCAAAAGAAATTATTTTTCAGAAATGGTTATTGCCAACCAACAGTGTCAAAGACCTTACAGTAACATACCAATGTCTGTGATTCTGTATTCACCTTTGATTTATTTTTTTTATTTATTTGTTCATCTGGCGTGCACTGAGGCGTATTTAGCATATAGATAAAATACTTATGTGCACACTGCCAGTATTTATATATGCTTAAGTGAAAGTCTCCTATTCCGTCTGTATTTGTGTTTCTGTCTGTGCAAAACGTTTAGGCCACCTCATTCATTTGTTGTTTGGTTATCGGAAATTAAAAAGTAAATGTTTAGCAAGAGAACAACATACAAACAAAGGAATAGGAGGAAAACTTGCATCTCACATAGTTAACCTCAACTGTGTGTTGCAACGTACAGACATTTCCCTCAGACTCTGCTGCCATGTTTACGCCCAATGCATCACTTTGGTCGGTCTAAAATATATAGGTCCACGATTAAACTTTTCCCTGGTTGGCCAACTGCGTCTCCTCGTTCTCACTTATTATAGAAGACGATAATTTTATCCAGAGACGAAAGTTGGAGAGAACCCTGAATACAAAGTACTACACAAAGTACTACATACTGTATAGTGTACTAACTTTTATATAGTGTACTATTTTCTATATTTCATATAATATTTGCCTCAAGCCATCAACAGTTTTCTACCTGCAATAATATGTAACTTAAGCTTCACACTGATATATCGTCAATTTATAATTCATTGTAACGGTTACTACTTATATCAGGTCTTACTTAGAATCTTTTTTTCAATAATATTTAATCATAATATTTTTACAGCTACATTGATTGGCTTGGTTTCTTTTTCACGATGAAAATGTGACTCTAGTTGCAATGGATTTGTTTCAGTGTGAAGTTTTACTTTATATGGAGGCGTCAAAAGAAATTATTTTTCAGAAATGCTTATTGCCAACCAACAGTGTCAAAGACCTTACAGTAACATACCAATGTCTGTGATTCTGTATTTACCTTTGATTTATTTATTTTTATTTATTTGTTCATCTGGCGTGCAAGGCGTATTTAGCATATAAATGAAATACTTATGTGCACACTGCCAGTATTTATATTTGCTTAAGTGAAAGTCTCCTATTCCTTCTGTGTTTGTGTTTCTGTCTGTGCAAAACGTTTAGGTCACCTCATTCATTTGTTGGTTGGTTATCGGAAATTAAAAAGTAAACGTTTAGCAAGAGAACAACATACAAACAAAGGAATAGGAGGAAAACTTGCATCTCACATAGTTAACCTCAACTGTGTGTTGCAACGTACAGACATTTCCCTCAGACTCTGCTGCCATGTTTACGCCCAATGCATCACTTTGGTCGGTCTAAAATAAATAACGCCAACTACGTAAAATGTTGGATACTAAATGCAGCCACCAAGAAAACCGTCTGTTGCAAGTTACAGTCTACGGACATCACCTTCAAACTCAAATGTTTATTTTTCCATTCATCATTTTTTTTAAATCCAAGAACCAAGGAATGAAATTGGTGTAGCCTTATCGCCTGAACGTTTTGCATGCTTTGCAGCGTGACTTCAATTATTGCCAGACTGGTGTCTTCATTTCTTGTCTCAATACAAGGTTGTTGCTCGTTTTACTTGTGTTAGGAACACGCAGTCTAGTTCTTATGATTTCAGACTCTTGCAAATGTAGGGAAAGTTGCCATCACAGTTGGAGTCGTTCCACTCTCCCTTTTTTCTGTACTTGCCAAACCAACCGTTTTTACCGGTCTGTAAGATACAACAGGTCACGCAGTAAGGACGAGGTCCTGATAGCTTTGACATGTAAATACGAAATAGACATTATTAAAAAAAAAGTATCATTACTACTTGCAATATGTAGTTTTGCATCTAAGCAGGTAATTGACTCGGATTTCCCGCTTTATTCTATTCTGATTCAAAAACAAAATCACAGGATGCCTTTTTTATTTCCATTTTCCACTTCATTTATTCTCTATAAAAATCTAATAAACTTAATGGTGTGTCTTGATCATGTATAGAAAGTCGAAATATGCTGAGACTCCCAAAACTGACATTGTCCTTCACGACACTAAACATCGTCCTCATTAACAGCTAAACATTCTTGTGAATTGTCTTCATCAAGCAAAATGAAAACACACGATGCTTTCTGTTAACTGGTCTTTATACAATCCTGCGCACTGATTGGCTCATCCATAAGAGTCGCTTTTCAGGACAGAAGATGCAGCACTGCACAAAATCGTATCTTTAAGCACATCTGCAATATCAAGGTCTACGATGCTAAAAGTGTTGAAAACTTGTGTTGAATCAATCCTTCTTTATGGTGTTAATTCCCGGACTCTAATAAAGTCATTATGCAAACTGCTCGACGGCAATTATACCCGCCTGTTCTGTGCAGCCTTCCATATTCCATGGAGGAGTCGCAGGACAAACATGCAACTATATAGCGACCTGTTACGGATTACAACATTCATTTCTCCACCGTAGGGTGTCATGTTATGCACCACGAGGAAATGGTGGGTTTGGTTCTCGTTTGGAAACCGGACGAGATTCCTAGGCGTGGTCTCCCTTCTTTATGACTTAATTAAAAAGGTAATGAAAGAGAACAAGGGCCTTCAAGATGATGAACTGTGCTCGGTCATGCGAGACAGGAACTTGTGGAAACACAAATGATTTGATAATGCTAATGATAAGGTCACGGTACAGAAGTGACAATGAAAACAGTGAACATAAAAGTACAGTAAAAAAAAATTAGGAATTACAGTATTAGTATGGTGTCACCTCATTGAGCTGAACTGAACTGAAACACATCTTAAAGCATGCAAGTGCGTCACTATGTATTGTATTTCTTTGAATGTTGAAATAAAAAAAGCATGCGTAAATGTAGACGTAAGAGAAGAAACGGAACCTTTACACTTTGTTTAAGATGTGTTTAATGAATGAATTTTGTGTAGTGCAGATCGCTACTCACAGCCTTGCCGTGCTGTCGGATTCATTATTTAGAAAAGGCCAAGGCAGAGGGAACACAAGCAAAACCTCATTTTGACTGAGAATCCGTAGTTTTGGTTGCATCGCCGCGCGGCAGCAGGCACAGCAGTATAGCGTCATTTGGATGAGTCGATCATTGCACAGCAAAGAAGGTAATCTAACTATTCTAGGCAATCACTAGTAAGAAACAGGATCACACACCTTAAAGTACACCCCAGCACACTCCTCTCGCCCGTAACAGTTGTTAGGCTCACCACGCACCCAGTTTGTGTAGACAACTTTTGATCCATCCGACCATGTCAGTTTATTATTGCCAAAACCAAGAAATCTATGATTGACCCTGAGTCCAATCCAAACGAGGGGAACTTTTCCCTTGCAGGGTGCTGCATTTTGATAAAGAAAAAACAACATTTTAGACTGGGATGATAGGTCGTCAGATCGTCAATCTACGTTGATACTGTTAAAAAACCTGGTAAAACTTTTCTGTCAAACAGAGTTAGGACAATGCAAGAAGTTTGAATGAATCATGAAAGCATCGGGAGCACGATACCTTTTCTGCAGTCTTCGCTCCAAAATCAAGTTAGTTGTATCCACAACCGTGCTTTCTCCGGAAAGATGCTCAGACACGGTTCTTGGTTGTCCACGCGTATCCAGGACCGTGCCTGGGGCAAATCTACGGTCTTGATTACGCGGGGACTATCCAGAACCGTGCTTGACCCTAATAACCAATTCAGGCATAGAACAAGGTCCTGGATATAACAGTGTTATGTGGGTTTGTAAATATGTCTGGTTTCGCCAACCGAGTATTTCAAACTCTGATTACCCACCGTTAGTGCTGAGACGGCTGATGAAGGTGTTCTGATTGCCGCTGTTGATAGAAGCCAGATTCGCACCATGTCGTTTGCAGTTAGAGTCGGCTTCAGACCAGCTGACCATGTCTTTTATCAATTTGTAGCAGTGGTTGTCATGTTCACTCCACCCACTTTCGCATTTTTTAGCTGTAACAGATGAGGGCTGACATGACACCCCATTCTATGACCATCCTCGATGATACTCGTAGGATGGGGGCCACCATCCATCAATAGATATCGTGGTAGCGGAATACTCCTATACTATGGAGTATACCATCCTCGACAGTATATCGTGTCTGAGCGATGGTGCCATACTCTGGGTGCTGTGACGGGTCACCGTCTCAGGGAATGCTGGGAAAACCAACTTGACCCACGCCGCGCTCCTGTCTATCTCGAACAGCCACAGGTACGTTTTGTGCTTGACTTGAATTTTGATGATTCATAGTTACTATTAGGCACATTTCTATTTGGTATTTCAATGTGATTAGGCGCTACCCTTTTAAACAAAAGTTAAGGTGAAGGTCCGCCTGGAATTTTACGTAATGTCTGGGGAAAATATAGACTCGATAGACTTGAACTGTGGATGGGGGTGGGGGGTGTGATGACCACCAAAAAGTTTCCACATGTAAACTTACTCGATCATGTTGAGTACCTCTGTTATTGAATATATAAGGGTCTAGGGTCATGTTCGAACCCTACAAGTCTCAGGTTTTGGAAAAGTTTGCGTAATGCAAGCACATGTTGTATCTGAGATCAGTATCGGTCATGGGCGATCTTTCAGCCGCCAGCTCACACCTATGGTCTTACTTCTAGGTAAAATTATAGCCTTTGGCTACAGAAAAAAACGAAGACGAATACATCTGATTGAATAATATAACGTTGCAAATTCTATCCTCCTTTCAAAGGGACTTTGACTTAGGTGCTCCAGGAGCGACCGAGTACTAGTGCTGGGGTTGCATGTGTGTGTGTTGGGTGTGGTGTGGTCTTCTTGGGCGACAGTGTGCCGGCATATTATACCTTACCAAAATTATCCATCAATAACCATTAATATGGAATATGCAAATTAAGGCATGCTTTCTATAGTCAGTAAGAAAATAATTATGCATAATTTATGCTAATTTGATGACGTCATTGGTCAAAATCCAAGATGGCGGACCATATCATTAGATGAGGTATATCCCGACTATTTTCCTTACAATTTCATCACTACTTTGATTTCTGTTTATGAAAAAGGCTCTTATAAACCTCTTTGGTCTATTTCCATTATATTTTTAGGCTTTATCTTGAAAAAAAGTATTTTTGAAAATTGAAGATTGACGATCCAAGATGGCGAACAAATTAAATATGCATGACGTCATTGTATGACGTCACTGGTGTTGATATGGGCAACAAAACTCTTAGTAGACCTTAATATTCTATCATAAGTCATTTTGGTTAAAGTTATTTTGTATGCCATTAAGTTTTAAGAGAATAACCTATCTAGACGGTTTTAGCCAATAAAATCATATGAATGACGTCATAATGACATCTTAAATGCTTGTTATGATTTATTTTTACTAGTACACCATCCTCTGAAAATTTGGTGGTCATACGATATACCGTTCTCGAGTTCTGGGGGGGGGCGAATGAGCCCAGTCCAACGACTCCGATAAAAGCCCAGTCTAGATAGGGTTAAATTACATATATCTCATCCTTTCAGAATTCAATTTTAACTTGTCATCATTGATTATGTAAAGGAACTCAACATTTACACAATTTATGCATAGCTTATTAAGTTATGTTGACCACAAATATGCGGACACATGCACACACACACCAACACACCAACAACACACAGACACATAAACAGACAGACCAAAAACAATACATCCATTTTTCAAGGAGGTATTAACCCCTCCTTATGCATGATTATTAATAGAAATTACATTTAATTACATAAGATGCTATTAATGTTAGAAAGCATCTTTAACTTAACATAATAGCCTGAAAAGTTTATTGTTTAAACGAAAACTACTAAATTTCGCAAAAAATGCATATTTAACCCGTTGCCATGGCAACACGACAAAATTATTAACTTACATCACTGATATGAAATTGTTGCCAGGTATATTTTAGGAAAATTCACCAAGTTTGGTGGTTCTAGCGCAAGCCTTTCAGACGCTATAAGGCATCAAAGTTGGCGCGGGCACTTTTAGCCCCCCCCCGTCTAGATAGGGTTAAGTAGACTAGACCATTAATCAAAATAGGTTATGCAAATTACAACATTATTTTCATGATGATTCTTACCCGCTACAATTTACAATTATTAGTTCTTAATATTTCATGAAGGTCTCCGATGTCACAGATCCAATACAGACAAGGATCCCGTACACACTCATCCATTTCTGTGCTCGAGGAATCGATATAAAACTATAATCTCTAGAATTGGATAAGAGTTGGCGTGTAATAAAATTAGTCCGTTTAGAATGTAAGCTTGTATAAGCCATATGCCCGTGTCAATACTACTTACATGTGGTTGAGAGAAATGCAGTGGTCACGAAAGCCTCGGTATTCAGACTGGCGTTAAGTGGTGATTCTGTAGATCCCAATCCCAATCCTGATGGAGGAGAAGCTGGACTTGCTGAGATGTTTTCCATTGCGTTTGAATCGTGCGCTACCTACAAGTAGGCGAACAACCTTTAAGATCTTTGCATAATTGTCTCTTTCGTAACTGAAAGCTTACTTAACCTTGACGATCCTCACAAGCAGTGACATGTACTTATTCTGGATAATTTCTTTCTGGGCAATTATGTGGTCATTTTTAGAAGGTAGCCGGCTATATGCTGGTCCGAAAGATACAAGCTGTAGCAATGGCGAACGTAAACAACAACAACAAAAAACTTTATAAAGTTGAGCAACAACCATGCGGTTAGAGTTGTTGACCTTGATACTCCCAGATTTGAATCCCTATCAGGTCACTATGTTGTTCCCTTGGAAAAAGCACTTGACATTTATCCAATCATCAACATGTGAAAACCAGTACTAGCTTTGGCTCGGTACATCCTATCAAATATGGAGGTCATCAGTTTGAGGAGTCACATAGTCGTACTTAATGCAACATCGGCGGTTTGATTTGTTGTTAGATCAAAACATGCAAACTAACATGAAAAGTATATACTTAGTTTCTTAGAGTTAATACAGACAAATTCAAATTTTGCTTAAATATAACTTTTAAATGCACGAAAACCAAGGAAATAATTTAGTGTGGCCAAAAACTAATGTGTGATGTAACTTAAGTTGATTTACATACAAAAACAAAGCGAACATTTGCCCTACCTTCGTTTCAGGCACAAGGTATGTTGCCAGAATGGTAGCGGCAAGAACTGACGCCATCACCAGGAGTCCACAGCACAGTGCAGGTAACACAACTCTAGATGTTATCTTATTCCACATATAGATGACACGCTCTAAGATATAATACAAAAATCATATATACATTAAGCGTCCGAAAAAACAACTAGAAATTCAAAATTATAGAAAGACATTTTTAATATTCACATAACGATTTGTTTTCCATTTGATTAGGCGCTTCAAACGCAAAACCAGAAAAGTCACTGAGTTATGATAAGAAAGTCAAAGAGGTCAAAGTCACACCCACTAGACTTAAAGGAATCACCGTTCCCTATGCAAGAACCAAACGACTGCAGCAGTCATTCCTGCACTGTGCCATTAGACTTTACAACGACTCACTTTCCGGGCCTTGAATCCACATCATAACCTGTATGACTCGACCTGATGCAACATTGTGTATATTTTATTTTAATAATTTTGTATGTGTCTTTGTAATACTTTGATATAGATGTTAATGTATTTTTTCCTGGTGTTTAATGTGACAACTGTACCGAATTCAGGGGGTGGCAGTTGTGCTCCCCCTGCCAATGTACACTTGGAGGAATGTAAATAAAGATATAGAACGATGAAAAAAAGGAATAGAATGATGACTTTTAGACCACTAATACTGCAATAAAAGGTGTCAGATCTCATAAAGGTATTAAAATATTAAAGCTAGTACAGGAGTCGATGTATATATTGTAAAATTACTTTTGTACGAAAAGAATAACCTGATTTGTGTTTTTATGCCCAAATTCTGGCGCCACATATAAGCCTGGGTGCCATCGTTTTAGTATACGGGGCTCCCATACTCGTTCCCTCGGATTGGGCCAGCGAGTATAAAGAGACCCGTAGCAAACCGGATAGCACCTAGGCTAAATCAAGGTCTCCACGTACATAACAAGGCCTAAAGACCACTTGAAGGTTACCGGGTACATTGAAGGTTACCGGGTACATGGATAAGACTAAAACAGCCTCTCCCTATGTCGGTACTTGTTCGCTGCTCATTTCACTTCTTCACATTTTACTGCTACACAGTTTCTCATGGCCAGTTTTATATAACACATTCTTAAACAACCTTTTACCAAATGGTATTGTTCAAACTTCGCCCAGTGTTTGTTTTCAACGGGCTTGTGACAGAAATAGCCAGACCGTAGGTGAACTTGGCTTATATTATATCATAACGTATTTGAACTTACTTCTTATCGTGTAATCACTGCTCACTCCCTCGGACACATCCTCTGGTTTGTCGTAGTCGTGGGAACAAGACTCCTCATTGTGCCCCGTACTTTCTTCCTCGGGTTCTGTGTACCCTTCCACATCCTCTGGTTTGTTGTATACGTAGTAGTGGAAAGAAGGCTCCTCACCGTTCCCCGTACTTCCTTCCTCCGGCTCTTTGTACCCTTCCACATCCTCTGGTTTGTCGTATGCGTAGTAGTAAGAAGAAGACTCGTATTTCCCCTTACTTCCTTTCTCATGCTCTAGCTCTTTTGACCCGTTCACATCCTCTGGTATGTTATATACGTAGCAGTGGGAAGCTGACTCGTCTTTCGCAGTGCTTCCCTCCTCATGCTCTTTGTACCCTTTCACATCCTCTGGTTTGTCGTATGCGAAGTAGTGAGAAGAAGACTCGTCTTTCCCCGTACTTCCTTCCTCGTGCTCTAGCTCTTTTGACCCGTTCACATCCTCTGGTTTGTCATATACGTAGCAGTGGGAAGCTGACTCGTCTTTCGCAGTGCTTCCCTCCCCATGCTCTTTGTACCCTTTCACATCCTCTGGTTTCTCGCATACGTAGTAGTGGGAAGAAGACTCCTCTTGCTCAGTACTTACTTCTTCAGGCTCCTTGTGTCTGACTTTAGGGTCTTTTTCCATCATCTTTTTTTGCATTTTAGATTTACGAGGATTCCTTCCATGTTTTGAAGTTGGCGTGTACTCGTTGGGCACTGCATGTCGAACCCCTGAGCTCAACGTCGTGATTCCCTCATCCTTCTTGTGGCATCTTGTTCTAGGGATGGCTTTTTGTCGGTTGCCATCTGTGCTAAAATGACAAAGAAAAAATCTCAAACCTTTACTTATCTCACCGATGTCTGTAGCATCACATAACCTGCGAATCAGACACAATCCTTTTAGCTGAACAGGGAGGGTACATCCCAAGGACGGCGTCTACACAATCGACCAATTCAGACTTAAGACCTCAAGACTAAACCCAGGTTGGCGCCCACTGGACAAACCGAACCCAGGTTAGCGCCCACTGGACGGACCGAACCCAGGTTGGCGCCCACAGGACAAACCAAACCCAGGTTGGCGCCCACAGGACAAACCCAACCCAGGTTGGCACCCACTGGACGGACCGAACCCAGATTGGCACCTAGTGGACGGACCGAACCCAGGTTGGCGCCCAGTGGACGGGCCGAAGCCAGGTTAATTGGCGCTCAATGGATGGACCGAGCACAGGTTGGAGCCCACTGGACGGACCTAACCCAGGTTGGCGCCCACTGAACGGACCGAACCCAGGTTGGCGCCCACCGGACGGACCGAACCCAAGTTGGCGCCCACTGGACTGACCAAACACAGGTTGGCGCTCACTGGACGGACCGAATCCAGGTTGGCATCCAATGGACGAACCAAACCCAGGTTAGCGCCCACTGGACGGACTGAACCCAGGTTGACGCCTACTGAACGAACCGAACCCAAGTTGGCGCCCACTGGAAAGACCAAATCCAGGTTGGCGCCCACTGGACGGACCAAACCCAGGTTGGCGCCCACTGGACGGACTGAACCCAGGTTGGCGCCCACAGGACAAACCAAACCCAGGTTGGCGCCCACAGGACAAACACAACACAGGTTGGCGCTCACTGGACGGACCGAACCCAGGTTGGCACCCACTGGACGGACCGAACCCAGGTTGGCGCCCAGTGGACGGGCCGAAGCCAGGTTAATTGGCGCTCAATGGATGGACCGAGCACAGGTTGGAGCCCACTGGACGGACCGAACCCAGATTGGCGCCCACCGGACGGACCGAACCCAAGTTGGCGCCCACTGGACTGACCAAACACAGGTTGGCGCTCACTGGACGGACCGAATCCAGGTTGGCATCCAATGGACGAACCAAACCCAGGTTAGCGCCCACTGAACGAGCCGAACCCAAGTTGGCGCCCACTGGAAAGACCAAATCCAGGTTGGCGCCCACTGGACGGACCAAACCCAGGTTGGCGCCCACTGGACGGACTGAACCCAGGTTGGCACCCACTGAACGAACCGAACCCAGGTTGGTGCCCACTGGACAGATCGAACCCATGTTAGCGCCCACTGGACAGATCGAACCCATGTTAGCGCCCACTGGACGGACCAAACCTAGGTTGACGCCCACTGGACGGACCGAACCCATGTTAGCGCCCACTGGACGAACCAAACCCATGTTAGCGCCCACTGAACGGACCGTTTTACGGAATTCGTCGCTATGACGACACTGTCCCTGACCCTGGCACTGGACAGACCAAATTCATGGCTTCAACACGTGCTTTTTAAGGACCAAACAGACGTCTACTGGCGTCGCAACTACAACTACAATGGGTGTTAACCTGATACGCCGCATCCTTAACGATATATCTGATATCAAACCAGAACGATAAGACATGTTGCGATAATTATAAGTTAAAATATGTTGATGTAGTAGTGAATACCAATAATAAAAAGGTCAACATTTTATAGAAATATATTGCACCAAAAAAAATAATTTGTTATATTTGCCACCAAAGTAGAGACCAAGTCGATAAATAAAGATAGAACACTAATGCTGGAGACATAGAGTTCTGAAATATTGACGGACGACTACAAAAGGAATGTAGCCTTAGAAGTAGTTTAGAAAAACTAAAAAACTTCTCTGTAATGATACCTGTAGTAACGAATTTTTAAAAGTTGACATTCAGAATTATCAAAATTTGTCATCTGTGAGACAAAAGCAACAGAATAATTTTACACTTAAAAATGAAACCTCAAAATACCATAAAATAGAGCGTGGGACTTCTGAATGTTAAAAGCTACTCTGGGGTCTCGTATTGAAAGACTTGTTAGGTCTCTCAAAACATGTATTTATATGTATGTAGTATCTGCATGTGCAAAAGTCCTGCACACTCCATCGTTCACAAAAGCGTGGATGATTCCATTTTCGACATTTTAGAGCAGGACGCAACATCCTTAACATCCAAAGGCCGTGTCATCCTCGGGAAGGCTTTACCAAAATAAGACTTACAAGACTTTAATAAAAAGAGACTTTTTAGCTAGATCCAGTATTGCTTGTCTTTAACGTAGACATTCCTAGAAAGCGTACCGAGAAAAAAAAACGGCTTTTGGCAAATGCCTTATTGACTTGTGTGCCCAGGCTGACATTTACATACTAAACGGACAGAATTTTGGGGTGACTTGAATGATGGATTCACTTGCTACCAACCTCACGGCTGCAGCACGGTACAAAACTGGATTTTTAGCAGCTCGTTGTTTTACTACATCATTATCTTTAGCCCATATATTGAATGCATTTTCGGGTTACTGTATGGCTTCTTTGAATTAACATACACGCTTTAGCGCACTCACTGGGAAACGTGAAAACAAAACCCGCGACTCTTCCCTTGTTGGTTTGTCTGGAGTCTTGATCTTAGTAATACATTCATAAAAGCGCTAAGTACGCGTCAATTTGCCAGAAATAAGAAAAAAAATTATCTTTAGATAAAAATGCCATGAATGGAACACTTAAGACAAATGAAAATATACGTGGACTTCAAGAAATTTTAATATTGGCAGGAGAGTAAAAAGACAAGAAAAAGACAAATAATTCTTTCAAGTAACCTGCTACGAAGCTCGGAAAGAATTGCTAAAAATATCTTGCAGTAAACAATTAGAAAAACAAAAAGGCAGCTATTGATCCTAAGGCGCAAATGGTAGCAGGAAAGTAACTTTAAAAACTTTAAGGCAGTACCCGACATCATTTTCAAATTATATTAAAGACCTAGAGAATATCGACTCAACAAATTAAAAAAAAAAAACATCAGCGGATTCATTGGTAAAAAAATTTAAAAACCTACATTAGAAAGACATGATTTTGAATGGACGATTGAAACAGTCAATATAAACAAACTTAAAGTACTACAAAACTGGTGCCTTCTTTGACTATCAAAGAACAATCTAAGAAAAAAAAATTGCCATTCAAGGACTTAAAATTTATAATTGTTGAAACAAGACATGCAAATAGCTTTTCCTCACTGTTATTTAGGAGTAATATAATTCTAAACATGTTGTAATTTCATCACATCAATGAAAACTCTGCAAAAGAAGACATTACAAGCCCTCTACACAGTATTAATTCAACTCTAGCAACGCAGATAAATCAGGGTATATTAAAGTATTAAATGCATGTGTAGTTCCTATATGGCGCAAAAGTATGGAGCAAGGATGTGCTAAAGGATAATTTTCCAATTGAGTACAAGAATAATACAAGCAACCTCGCTACAGGAGTAGAACTCGACAGATGCCGCCTTTGGATTGAAGTATGCACTAGAAATAACAGGATTTTCAAAGATATTAACTATGGACTAGAATCGTGTTCACATTTGGGCCCTTCACTGCGCAACGCAATGGCAACGTCAGCCCTCATATCATAGAAAGAATTATTACTCATATTCTGGGTGAACAACATCATAGAATGAAAGTTTTCTTATACACTTATATTACTTAAGTAATTCCACCATTCCATCATTCTTCCATCTACGGACCCCGAACACACAAACTGAAACCATCACAACCCAAAACAATATATGTGTACGAAAGTTGTATCATTGTAGTGTCCGATCGTACCCTTGCTCCGGAACCAGGAAGGAAACATTTTAAAGCCACTATCCAGAACTGCGCCTATCTAGATCTATGCCTGAATGAGTTAGGGTTAGGATCAGGCACCGTTCTGGATAGTCTCCGCGTATCCGAGAACGTAGATTTGCAGGGTTCTGGATAAAGCACAATTCTGAGCTATGTACCCTCTCCGCACGCCCAGAATTCTGACGTTTTCGCTTTGACGCCTAGAGGCAGCTGAGTGTCTGACGTCCTGGATGCGTTAACCCACACAAGCGGGAGACTCTTGCTAACAAGGGACGTTCGGAGCGTTGTTGGTAATCAAAACGCAGACCCACATGGAGCCCTGTGCCTCGGTGCCTTTTCCCGTGATTTTGCGCTGGCTTACATGGAAATTATGCCACACAACTGCTATATATGTCAGAAAGAAATCTTTCAAGGTAGAACAACATGTGTCTAGGTTTCCGAGTGTTTGTTTTGTAGAACACAGAACACCACTATATATTGTCTACATTTCGCATGGCACCGAGTGGGCGAGGTTTAGAAGGGCATTTTCAGCAGGTCGGCGTCCTCAATATTACGACGATTTGTAGGAGTCAGTCAATGTCTGTAGATCACTGAGCGATAGGATAGATTTCCAGGCGAAAATATGCTTGACTAGCCTGTCTGGCGATTTGAAAATCAACTGGAGGTTGTTGACAATGTGAAGGTCCCTTTAAAGTGTCTGACTACACATTATCGGGTGGCAATGCCAAGCAGCAGTGTTATAGATCACCATTTTAAAACCTTGGGTGATCTCCTAACACAAACCTTGGGTGATCCCCTAACACAAACCTTGGGTGATCCCCCAACACAGGAAAAGCTCCATTTTATATACAACTCTGATGAGTCTAGGGTGACTCTAGACACTAATGAAATCACGTGTGAACTACCGCTACGTGTTGTTTCCACCCGGATGCCGGGTGTGTGTTGGAGGCGCGCTAGCTCTGCGGTGTACAAGTATTATTTGTGCTAGTTATTTGTACCGTCTATGAAAAAGAAATTTAATAGAAAGATATATATCATAAACATATCGTCAAAGTATCATATGCTTTTGCTGTTTTATCAATTTGTAACTTTGAAATTTTAATCTGGCACGAAATTGATCTGAAGAAAGCCTTAAAAATTTTAAAGAAGGGCGTTAAAATTCTATCTAAAGAAGGGCTTTCAAATTATCAGGCTTAAGTGTTAAGTCATGAAAAAATTGTAACACATACTGTCAATGGTGTCAAGCAGTGCAATTCAGTCCTTGGACTGCGAACGTGCTTTTAGTTACTTTGAGGAAAAAAAATAAACCTGTCTAAGTATCATAAACATATCAGAATGTAAACTACCAGAATGTAAACAAACATGGCTGACAGCTGTATTTCCACGCGTACGGTGTAAGATTTGGGCACCTGCACTTTGTGAATGGCACTTGCAATGGAGTAGGGTTGATTCAACTTACTTTGTAGTCAAAACTCTAGAAAATTGACATTTTGTATCGTCCAAATGTTACATAATGCAGCTTAAATGTACGGCATCTACATTGCAGTGTTTAATAACATTGTACGGTTCTGAAATCTGGGGATCGTTCAAAAATCCTAAATCCTTCCCAATTGAAGTCGTCCATTAAATATTTTGTAAACAGTCTTTAAATGTTCCAAAATCTTCTTGCAATCTTGCGGTGATGGCGGAATCAGAATAGAAGCGTCTCTCATCGCCATTAAACACTACATCAAAATTGTCGGTTTTATTTAGATACAGTAGGTGCTAAATGCTGGGCTTCTGGTGTCCGCAAGGACATATATCTCCAATCATTCGTAACAGAAATGCGGAACATTGATAAATTGCGAACATACAGAGTGCTAAAGAATACTTACGGCAAAGAATCGTATCTAAAAATTACAAACACTCGTCACAGAACAGACGAGTCAGAACCTGTACATATGTAGTATGCATTCGCCAAGGAAAAGTTGCTAGAACTACTTTATCATCATGACCTGTGCTTAGCCTCTAAGAGCAAAAATGTACAATAAAGGTCTTTCATTCATTAAGGTGACCAATCCCTCACCAGGTTCAAATGTTCAAAAATTTTAACTAAACGTCCTTTCAACAGCCTACTGAGACACTATATAATCACATCACATCAGCTAGATGTAGTTGTAAATGTTTTGTCAATACAATTTGACATTACAAATTTTTTTATCGAGACGTGGCCCATCTAAAAGATGAGATGTAAATGATACCGGGCAGCAAATTCTGGAGCAAAAATGTGAAATTCGTGACCGTTTAAACAATTGTTTCATATATAATTACAAAGTTTCAAAATCGTGCAACGTACATAAACATGACACAGGATTTTCACAATTTTGTAGCAAGACACAGTAGTATAGAAGCTTGAAATTTCATCTGTGTTGGTGTATTTCATTTTGAAGTGGGGTTATCCATATGGTTTCTAATAATATGAAAAAATAGGACTTACCCAAATGTTCGACTTAACAGCAACAGTCGTGGTAGGAAAATGTTAATTTCCCCCCATATGTTGTGACCCAACGTTTTCAGTCCTGCCGCATAGCGTTAAAATTGCAGAATGGCACTGCTAGTAGGTATTTTCAGGCTATAAGACTAATCTTCCAAAGTTTAGATATTCACAAATAATCATAATATCACACATCAAAAAAACATACGTGTACCGTTATTTACATATGCAAGCTTAGCACGTCGGCAGGACGTACTGCGCCTGCGCACAACCCTGATTTTTCACGTTTTTCGTTGGATGTTTGGTCAACGTTGCATCAAAATTTGCCTGTTGCAGACGATATGTTTTTTTATACACCATCTGAAAACTACAGACAGGCTGTCAACCTTACATGCTCTAATACAACCTTATATGAGACGTTCTGCTGAAGTGCTATGCTTAATACATTACGGGTTTGTTGTGCGTTCTGCCGATGTGCTAGCAAGCTCACGGTTCAGAGGTCAAGGATCAGTCCTATGCTCTGTGCCCATCCCATTCCAGGCTGTTAAGAATAGCAAAGAGAGGTTGAGAATGTGTGAATGATTTGATCGTTTGTCCCTCAGCACTCACGTATACCACCTACGCAACAGACCAATCTTGAACAGTGATGCATTTATATTAAAAAAACAAAGAAGACAAGGTTTTTCTTCAACTGTCGGTGCCAACATATGAACATTTCGAGGTCGAATGAAACGTGCAATTTTTTGTTTTGTTGTCATGTCAGGAGAAAGTGAAGCGGCCAGTCCAAAAACCAAGACTTTTCGGGTTTAAAATATGTATGGGACTAGTAATACAATTGGTGTGGCCTATGGTCAAGAGTTAAACATACTAGATAGAAAGAGGAGAGATAGAGATAGATAGATAGACAGATAGATAGATAGATAGATTGACCCGGTGCTTACGTCACACGTCTACAAAAGCGTGTGTTCACAGCACTCGGGTCATTAGAGCTGAAGAGGACTGTGTGATACGGTCGAAAATTCCTGGTAAGTCTTTATTTTGAGTTGGATAACAGTTTAGTCTTAACATAAAAATTCTGTTGCTGACAGCTCCCAACTCGTGAAATAGTAAAATGCTGTAAAAGTTAGAGCATTTTCTTTCCCCCTTCTTTTTAAAAATGTTGGTTTTGTTTGTTTCGTGCCACTAAGTCGTCGTTGCCAAGAAAATGAATAAAAGGAATGTCTTGGCTTTCTATAATATCATAACAAATGACTCTAAACGTACTTGTTTCTTTGAACTTTTGAACTTTGGAGTTTTAATCGCTACCTGAAAGCCTTTCCCTGCCTCGCCCCGGTTTCCACAGATGAACGTGAGGCATGCAGACAGACGGTCTTCTTGGTCGAATCTCGTCCTGAACCCTGGAGCCCAGAGTTACCGCGGGGCTTATAGCTTATAGTAGGGCGCCTTAGTAGCGACTTGGCCCGCAAGGCGACTCCAGCTACAGGCCGACGCAGTTTCACAGCCCCCGCAAAACTGCGTCGGCAAACCGGAGTCGCTTTGCGCCCGACTATATAAGCCATAAGCCCCGCGGTATAAACTCTGGGTGAGGGTACCCTGTGGTACACATCGTAGGAGAACCCGATTGAAACCGACCCCTAGCGTGCGCTAATCGGCATGGGCGGGCGGGCATATCCCAGAACCGTAGAGATACCCGAGGAATCTACGACCGGTCGACCGAGGAACCTGGACAGGCTAAAGCTAAAAGGTATGTTATAATGTTACTTCCTAATGTTGTAATCCGTCATAATTATATCAGTCTAAATGTTGCCGTGTTTTTGTAGTGTCACATGTCTAGTTGTTGTACTGTGGACAACAAACATATATCTCGTTGGGTCGTGAATCCTCATAAACCGTGCACTATTATATAAACGAACCTGGGCGGGCGGGCTGAACACCCATCACCGTTAATATAAGTTTACCATTGTCTGAGTCAGTGCCATTCTGTTTTGACCAACAATCGCCCGGTTGTATATATTTCATGACCAGTTCATTGACCCAGTCGCCATTTTCTTGTGTTCTGTATATGTATGTAAACTTACCCCTATTTATGTTCGAAATCCTTCTAGTTCGTACCTTTCAAGTACACTATTTCGAGATTTCTACAATTTCTGTTTATGTTGTTCTGGTGTACTTTGATTTCGTTATGTTGTCGTGTCCCTAGTATTTCCTTGGAGTTCTTAACTTGTCCAATGCGATTCTAAATGGGTCACCACTATATGTGGAATTATGACCGGCGCCATTTATCACAGTTTCCGACAATGTTAACAGTGATTCAGTCCTCTCATGCCAATCTGGAACAGTTCTAGTAACCTTGGAAAATTTTTTTTCGTCTTTGATGAGGATATATTCCTAGTATCAGTTGTTTTGGGAAAGTTTTAGTGATTTCGCTTCTACGATAAGAAATACATATTATTGCTTACTGATTCGATGGCCGTAAGCAGCACAGAGTATGGAAGTGTGGTTTTGATCATAGTAAGTTAAGTAAAACCGTGTTCATGACTTGAACTTTTCTTTATGTTATGTTAGCAATATACTTGGTTGTGTCTTCAGAGTTTCGGTGTCAGAATTTGGTTGTTGTTATATTATGGCTGATTAATACTTGAGTTATATATAGTGAAATTTTCAAGTTGCTTGTTGGCTCGTTACCGCACCTATCATCTTTCATTCAGCGTGTGGAGAGACGTTGGAATTTGGTTTACGTAAAGTTTGAGCCGCCTGACGTCAAGTTCCACCGGGATTTTTCGGCTTTACTTGATATTATGCCCTTTCCGACAAGACCCCTCTGTTCAGATGACAGTTGCGTAGGGATGTTTTGCAGACCACAGCCATACTCCCCTGACGTGCTAGATCTTTCCAGCTGGCCTTTCTAATTATTGTCGACCTGGAGTGTAGGCGAACTATACCGACCCTGTAAAATACCCCGTGATGCGGATCTGGGCAGGCGGGCAGTGCTGCCAGCACTGTAGAGATACTGGGAGCGTACGATGGTCTGAATGCCAGGCTATCCTGAAGTAATTAAAGACTCCTAGAGTTTATATTCTTCCGTTAAAATTGCCATATTGTAAAGAGGATGTTGGGATTTTCTAATGTCTAATGTACGTTCGATCAACCTGATGAAATTGTTTTGGAAATACATTGTGAAGATTCTAACGCCCGTTCTGCTTGCTTCTATAAGATCTCACGTGCTTGTGCAGGCCCGGAAATTCCCGGAAATTTGTTTTCCTGCAGTGAGAGGACATCATGGAGGCAGCGCAGACGATTTACAATACTGTTTCTGTCCGTTGGAGATGAAAGAACGTACTAATATCCACCAGACCTATTTTAGGACCGTAAATATCGGAGAGAATAAAATTCGGGAGCTAAAATATGTCTGTTACGTGACCAGACTAGAAATACCTAGTCAATTATATAGATTTCATAGTTTATGAAAGCATTTGCAAATATTGACCTGACATTGTATAATCCAGCACACATCTGCGACGTTTGACAGGTTCCGAGAGTCTTGGAAAGACGGACCTTTTACATGTTCTATATAATTTGGATTTGGTTCGAAAATTTGGATAGTACCGATGCTCTTATTGTGTTGGCAATTGCAGGTCAACTTTGCTTCGGAATGATTCCTGCTAGTTTCAAGCCCCTAATGTGAACTAAAGATAATTGTATCAACTCTACCTATATATTAGAAACAATAGACTTACAAACTTAGAAATTATTGTCTACTTTACATTTGCTTTATTCAACCAGTGCCATGGACATCAAAATGCAAGCTCAGAAGGTATAATCATGAATTAATTTCAACATTAAGGCTGCATTATGTAACATTAGGACGACACAAAAAGTCAATTTTCTGGTCATTTCTTTACAAAGTAAGTTGAATCAACGCTACTCCATTGGAAATTAGTTCCATTCAGGACCTGGAGGTGCAAAAATATGATGCCTTATGAATACTGTTCCAAGTTGAAAACACAGATGTTATCCATGTTTGTTTACATTCTGGTAGTTTGTGGTGGTACCACAAACTTAGTGCGTCTCGTGTGGGCTGTTTTAGCGCCAACTATAAATGTCAGAATTGTGAGATAATTGCACAGATATGTTGAATAGTGTAAGTAAATTACAATCACATAAAGATTTTTTCAATTAAAATGTTTCAATTTTTTTGTGCAAAAATGTTACATAATGATCCTCCTTTTACATGAAATGGTCAAAAGTAATATACCATGTAGATTGGCGATTAGGAAAAAGTATGTCCATCTGTTATATACGTACCGTATATTGCAGTAAATCTTAGTACAGTCAAAATCAGCCACCTTACAGGTTCAACATCACTTCCCTCACTTTACTTGAAAAGAAATATTTAAACACTCATTATTTACAAAATCTGAGAACTATTATATTAAATTGATGTAGCATAGTGCATTCAGTACAATCAGCATTTCCTTACAATGAACTGTTCAAATTAGTGTAGATTTTGCACTTGTGGATAGACCTTGCCTCGGCAAAGAAAACGTCTTTGCATTAGACTGGGGTAAACTTACTTATACTTATTTTGCCAAAATACTAAATATACATGAAAATTAAAAGAAATTCATAATAACGAGGAAAGCACAATTGCTAGCTTTCAGTAAGGCCACTCTGGTTAAATGTGTGGGTTCTTGGGCATTTTCCTGTAACATTTTAGGGAGAGTGGTCGGAGTAAAAAATAGCTTGTCTTTTTTTTTATTCAAACATTTTGAGACACGACATGGTGACGGCACACTCAAGTTTTTTTTCAACTTATTCTATGCCGCCACCAACACAGGGCAGATACTAGAGGTCAACGATCTCATGCCTTCGTCAAAGGATGTTATCGTTATATAACTTAAGAAGGTAGAAGTGATATATTAGTCCCCCTAAATATGGAAGTTGGATTGTGAAAACTACCCCTGCCGATGCAGTCTGCAATCGTGCATTAGGCAAGGGAAAAAACAGCTGTGCAGGACATGTAAGGCAACACCTCCTGCAGCTACATGGATCCCTCTGGGACTTTCTCCCTCTGGGACAGCCTGTAGCCCATGTGTCACAATGAAGGTGGAGTATCATGGAAGGTAACTGAATTATAGAATTGCTCCATTTATTATGCAAATTAGATCATCATTTGCATAATTGTCGTCTAATTATGTCAAGCATCACTTAAGCTACCTACACACCAAATATCAGGACGATCCGTCGACCGGTTATTGAGTTATCCTACTTTAAACATTTTCATACAAATGCTCCTGCAGTTCCAAAGCAAGCCGCTAGGGGGCCCAAACTTATGTCACTTCTTTCCGAGCGCAAGAGCTATCTACCATATAAAAATCATGACCCTAGCTTGTCCAAATCACCATATATCAAAACCGGAAGTTCCGCTGCAGTACCATAACGAGCCGCCAGGGGGCCCATATTCCTATCACTTCTAGGTCTCATCAAGACCTACCCACCTACCAAATATGAAAACAATCCATTTAAGCCTTCTCGAGTTATACTGTTTACAGACTCACACACACACGCACGCCCCTGAAAACATACCCTTCTTGACGAAGGCAACAAGACAATCGTCATTTACACCTGAGTCAAACGAGGAAAGTCGTGTAAAGTGCCTTTCCCAAGGGCACAAGGTCGGTGGCATGTCAGGACTCGAACCCGGACTCGAGTCGAGTACTCTGTCGTTGCGCAACACGACCCCCATAACCTGTCTCTATTCAGTTCCTAACACTGTATGTACCGAGGTACAGAGCTAAACCCCATACTCTGTTTTCATGTTGATATTCCAGGCTAAGCATTGTCATGCTATAAATCCGAGAAATAAATGAGATTATATATAAGAATGATACAAATCATGACATACTCGTAATGTGACAATTGATGAAAAAATACAATACCTTGATAATATATGATAAGATATTGATACTACTGACACAGATATAAATTATGTTAATACTTGTCATCGTTTGCATAATTAATAAAGAAACGCTACAATAGCGATGTATAGGATATAACTTTGATATTATGAAAGTTCTACATAAGATTTGGAAAGAGGAAAAAACGAATTCACATAAATTATGCTAATAAAATCTTCTTTGCACGTCTAATAAGTAAAATGTGCACCAATTGCAAGTTAACAATAGTGATGTTATATTTGATTTGTCACGTTTTGCAGAAGTGAACATATTAAGTCACATTATGTAAATAAGGTAATTTCCAGAGTCAGAAATTTATATTTCTTTGCAAAAATATAGGGTGGTCAAACGCTCGTTTGTAATGATATTGGAAACAGTCAGTCCATTATCATGAAAATTGATTTCACTTTGAGTAATTCTGAACCTCGGTTATAGACACTAAATCCTTCAAGTGTGCTGTCATGAGTTACATTCAGTACAGAATGTATCCACTTAACATCCTGTCGTGTCAAACGGAAAGGCTAAAGACATCGAGGAGTGTCATTTTGAGATGCAAAATTGAAATGACTTCACTTAAATATTGTGGCACTGTTAATGACCAGAAAAAATGTCATCAAGTTTGATTTCAGTCTAAATAATAGATAAGGTTGTTGTTCGTCCCAAAACAGTCATCGAGGGACAAAAGCTGGAGAGAACCCTGAAAACAAAGTACTACATACTGTATAGTGTACTAACTTTTATATGCACGTCATATAATCTTTGCCTCAAGCCAACAACAGTTTTCTTCCCTGCAATAATATGTAACTTAAGCTTCACACTGATATATCGTCAATTTATAATTCATTGTAACGGTTACTACTTATATGAGGTCTTACTTAGAATTTATTTTTTCAATATTATTTAGTCATAATATTTTTACAGCTATACTGATTGGCTTGTTGTTTTTTTCCACGATGAAAATGGGGCTATAGTTGCAATGGATTTGTTTCGGTGTGAAATTTTACTTTATATGGAGGCGTCAAAAGAATTTTTTTTCAGAAATGCTTATTGCCAACCAACAGTGTGAAATACCAATGTCTGTGATTCTGTATTTACCATTGATTTATTTATTTTCATTTATTTGTTCATCTGGCGTGCGAGGTGTATTTAGCATATAGATGAAATACTTATGTGCACACTGCCAGTATTTATATTTGCTTAAGTGAAAGTCTCCTATTCCTTCTGTGTTTGTGTTTCTGACTATGCAAAACGTTTAGGCCACCTCATTTATTTGTTGGTTATCGGAAATTAAAAAGTAAACGTTTAGCAAGAAAACAACATACAAACAAACAAAGGAATAGGAGAAAAACTTGCATCTCACACGGTTCACCTCAACTGTGTATTGCAACGTACAGACATTCCCCTCAGACTTTGCTGTATCACTTTGGTCGGTCTAAAATATATACCGCCAACTACGTAAAAGGTTGGTTACTAAATGCAGCCACCAAGAAAACCGTCTATTGCAAGTTACAGTCTACGGACATCACCTTTGAACTAAAATGTTTATTTTTCCATTCATCATTTTTTTTAAATCCAAGAACCAAGGAATGAAATTGTTGAAACCTTATCGCCTGAAAGTTTTGCATGCTTTGCAGCGTGACTTCAATTATTGCCAGACTGGTGTCTTCATTTCTTGTCTCAATACAAGGCTGTTGCTCGTTTTACTTGTGTTAGGAACACGCAGTCCAGTTCCTATGCTTTCAGGCTCTTGCAAATGTAGGGAAAGTTGCCATCACAGTTGGAGTCGTTCCACTCTCCCTTTTTTCTGTACTTGCCAAACCAGCCGTTTTTACCGGTCTGTAAGATACAACAGGTCATGCAGTAAGGACAAGGTCCTGATAGCTTTGACATGTAAATACGTAATAGACATGAGAAGAAAAAGTATCATTACTACTTGCAATATGTAGTTTTGCATCTAAGCAGGTAATTGACTCGGATTTCCCGCTTTATTTTATTCTGATTCAAAAACAAAATCACAGGATGCCTTTTTTATTTCCATTTTCCACTTCATTTATTCTCTATAAAAATCTAATAAACTTGGTGTGTCTTGATCATGTATAGAAAGTCGAAATATGCTGAGACTCCCAAAACTGATATTGTCCTTCACGACACTAAACGTCGTCCTCATCAACAGCTAAACATTTTTGTGAATTGTCTTCATCAAACAAAATGAAAACACACGATGCTTTATGTTAACTGGTCTTTATACAATCCTGCGCACTGATTGGCTCATCCATAAGAGTCGCTTTTCAGGACAGAAGATGCAGCACTGCACAAAATCTTATCTTTAAGCACATTTGCAATATCAAGGTCTACGATGCTAAAAGTGTTGAAAACTTGTGTTGAATCAATCCTTCTTTATGGTGTTGATTCCCAGACTCTAACCAAGTCATTATGCAAACTGCTCGACGGCAATTATACCCGCCTGTTCTGTGCAGCCTTCCATATTCCATGGAGGAGTCGCAGAACAAATAGGCAACTATATAGCGACCTGCTACGGATTACAACAGTCATTCGCCACCGTAGGGTGTCATGTTATGCACCACGAGGAAATGGTGGGTTTGGTTCTCGTTTGGAAACCGGACGAGATTCCTAGGCGTGGTCTCCCTTCTTTAACACTTAATTAAAAAGGTAATGAAAGAGAACAAGGGCCTTCAAGATGATGAGCTGTGCTCGGTCATGCGAGACAGGAACTTGTGGAAACACAAATGATTTGATAATGCTAATGATAAGGTCACGGTCCAGAAGTCACAATGAAAACAGTGAGCATAAAAGTACAGTGAAAAAAATCAGGAATTACAGTATTAGTATGGTGTCACCTCATTGAGCTGAACTGAACTGAAACACATCTTAAAGCATGCAAGTGCGTCACTATGTATTGTATTTCTTTGAATGTTGAAATAAAAAAAAGCATGCGTAAATGTAGACGTAAGAGAAGAAACGGAACCTTTAAACTTTGTTTAAGATGTGTTTAATGAATGAATTTTGTGTAGTGCAGATCGCTACTCACAGCCTTGCCGTGCTGTCGGATTCATTACTTTAAGAAAAGGCCGAGGCAGAGGGAACACAAGCAAAACCTCATTTTGACTGAGAATCCGTAGTTTTGGTTGCATCGCCGCGCGGCAGCAGGCACAGCAGTATAGCGTCATTTGGATGAGTCGATCATTGCACAGCAAAGAAGGTAATCTAACTATTCTAGGCATTCACTAGTAAGAAACAGGATCACAAACCTTAAAGTACACCCCAGCACACTCCTCTCGCCCGTAACAGTTGTTGGGCTCACCACGCACCCAGTTTGTGTAGACAACTTTTGATCCATCCGACCATGTCAGTTTATTATTGCCAAAACCAAGAAATCTATGATTGACCCTGAGTCCAATCCAAACAAGGGGAACTTTTCCCTTGCCGGGTGCTGCATTTTGATAAGGAAAAAAAAACATTTTAGACTGGGATGATAGGTCGTCAGATCGTTAATCTACGTTGATACTGTTGGAAACCCTGGTAAAACTTTTCTGTCAAACAAAGTTAGGACAATGCAAGAAGTTTGAATGAATCATGAAAGCATCGGTAGCACGATACCTTTTCTGCATTCTTCGCTCCGAAATCAAGTTAGTTGTATCCACAACCGTGCTTTCTCCGGAAAGATGCTCAGACACGGTTCTTGGTTGTCCACGCGTATCCAGGACCGTGCCTTGGGCAAATCTACGGTCTTGATTACGCGGGGACTATCCAGAACCGTGCTTGACCCTAATAACCCATTCAGGCATAGAACAAGGTTCTGGATACAACAGTATAACTTGGGTTTGTAAATAGGTCTGGTTTCGCCAACCGAGTATTTCAAACTCTGATTACCCACCGTTAGTGATGAGACGGTTGATGAAGGTGTTCTCATTGCCGCTGTTGATAGAAGCCAGATTTGCACCATGTCGTTTGCAGTTAGAGTCGGCTTCAGACCAGCTGACCATGTCTTTTATCAATTTGTAGCAGTGGTTGTCATGTTCACTCCACCCACTTTCGCATTTTTTAGCTGTAACAGATGAGGGCTGACATGACACCCCATTCTATGACCATCCTCGATAATACTCGTAGGATGGGGGCCACCATCCATCAATAGATATCGTGGTAGCGGAATACTTCTATACTATGGATTATACCATCCTCGATAGTATATCGAGTCTGAGCGATGGTGCCATACTCTGGGTGCTGTGACGGGTCACCGTCTCAGGGAATGCTGGGAAAACCAACTTGACCCACGCCGCGCTCCTGTCTATGTCGAACAGCCACAGGTACGTTTTGTGCTTGACTTGAATTTTGATGATTTATAGTTACTATTAGGCACATTTCTATTTGGTATTTCAATGTGATTAGGCGCTACCCTTTTAAAAAAAAGTTAAGGTTAAAGTCCGCCTGGAATTTTACGTAATGTCTGGAGAAAATATAGACTCGATAGACTTGAATTGTGGATGGGGGTGGGGGGTGTGATGACCACCGAAACGTTTCCACATGTAAACTTACTTGATGATGTTGAGTACATTTTTTATTGAATATATAAGGGCCTAGGGTCATGGTCGTACCCTACAAGTCTCGGGGTTTGGAGAAGTTTGCGTAATGCGAGCACATGTTGTATCTGAGATCAGTACCGGTCATGGGGTCATCGGCGATCTTTAAGCCGCCAGCTCACACCTATGGTCTTACTTCTATGTAAAATTATAGCCTTTGGCTACAGAAGAAAACGAATACGAATACATCTGATTGAATAGTATAACGTTACATATTGTATCCTCATTTCAAGGGGACTTTGACTCCAGGAGCGACCGAGTACTAGTGCTGGGGTTGCATGTGTGTGTGTTGGGGGTGGGGTGGTCTTCTTGGGCGACAGTGTGCCGGCATATTATACCTTACCAAAATTAACCATCAATAACCATCAATATGGAATATGCAAAGTAAGGCATACTTTCTATAGTCAGTAAGAAAATAATTATGCATAATTAATGCTAATTTGATGACGTCATTGGTCAAAATCCAAGATGCCGGACCATATCATTAGATGAGGTATATCCCGACTATTTTCCTTACAATTTCATCACTACTTTGTTTTCTGTTTATTAAAAAGGCTCTTATGAACCTCTTCAGTCTATTTCCATTATATTTTTAGGCTTAATCTTGAAAAAAAAAGTATTTTCGAAAATTGAAGATTAAGGAACCAAGATGGCGGACAAATTGAATATGCATGACATCATTCTATGACGTCACTGGTGTTGCTATGGGCAACACAACTCTTAGTAGACCTTAATATTCTATTTTAAACCCTTTTGGTTAAAGTTATTTTGTATGCCATAAAGTTTTAAGAGAATAACCTATCTAGACGGTTTTAGCCAATAAAATCATATGAATGACGTCATAATGACATCTTAAATTCTTGTTATGATTTATGTTTACTAGTACACCGTCCTCTGAAAATTTGGTGGTCATACGATATACCGTTCTCGAGGTCTGAGGGGGAGGGGCGAATGAGCCATTGCAACACGACAAAAGTATTAACTTATATCACTGATATGAAATTGTTGCCAGGTATATTTTAGGAAAATTCACCAAGTTTGGTGGTTCTAGCACAAGACTTTTAGACGCTATAAGGCATCAAAGTTGGCGCGGGTACTTTTAGCCCTCCCCCCCTCCAGTCTAGATAGGGTTAAGTAGACTAGACCAGTAATCAAAATAGGTTATGCAAATTACATTATTTTCATGATGATTTTGACCCCCCAAAATTTACAATTATTAGTTCTTAATATTTCATGGAGGTCTACGAAGTCATAGATCCCATACAGACAAGGTTCCCTTACACACATCCATTTCTGTGCTCGAGGAATCGATATAAAACGTCTATAATCTCTAAAATTGGATAAGAGTTGGCGTGTAATAAAATTAATCAGTTTACAATGTAAGGTTGTATAAGCCATATGCCCGTGTCAATACTACTTACATGTGGTTGAGAGAAATGCAGTGGTCACGAAAGTCTCGGTATTCAGACTGGCGTTAAGTGGTGATTCTGTTGATCCCAATCCTGATAGAGGAGAAGCTGGACTTGCTGAGATGTTTTCCATTGCGTTTGAATCGTGCGCTACCTACAAGTAGGCGAACAACCTTTAAGATCTTTGCATAATTGTCTCTTTCGTAACTGAAAGCTTACTTAACCTTGACGATCCTCACAAGCAGTGACATGTACTGATTCTGGATAATTTCTTTCAGGGCAATAATGTGGTCATTTTTAGAAGGTAGCCGGCTATATGCTGGTCCGAAAGATACAAGCTGTAGCAATGGCGAACGTAAACAACAACAAAAAAAACTTTATAAAGTTGAGCAACAACCATGCGGTTCGGGTTGTTGACCTTGATACTCGCAGATTTGAATCCCTGTCAGGTCACTATGTTGTTCCCTTGGAAAAAGCACTTGACATTTATCCAATCATCAACATGTGAAAACCAGTACTAGCTTTGGCTCGGTACATCCTATCAAATATGGAGGTCATCAGTTTGAGGAGTCACATAGTCGTACTTAATGCAACATCGGCGGTTTGATTTGTTGTTAGATCAAAATATGCAAACTAACATGAAAAGTATATACTTAGTTTCTTAGAGTTAATACAGACAAATTCAAATTTTGCTTAAAGATAACTTTTAAATGCACGAATACCAAGGAAATAATTTAGTGTGGCCAAAGGTACTAAACTAATGTGTGATATACTTAAGTTGGTTGTATGCAGCACTAGTTGGTTCACATACAAAAACAAAGCGAACATTTGCCCTACCTTCGTTTCAGGCACAAGATATATTGCCAGAATGGTAGCGGCAAGAACTGACGCCATCACCAGGAGTCCACAGCACAGTGCAGGTAACACAACTCTAGATGTTATCTTATTCCACATATCGATGACGAGCTCTAAGATGTAATACAAAAATCACATATACATTAAGCGTACAAAAAACAACTAGAAATTCAAAATTATAGAAATATATTTTGATATTCACATAACGATTTGTTTTTCAATTTGATTAAGCGCTTTAAACGCAAAACCAGAAAAGTCACTGAGTTATGATAAGAAAGTCAAAGAGGTCAAAGTCCCACCCACTAGACTTAAAGGAATAGAATGATGACTATTAGACCACTAAGACTGCAATACAAGATGTCAGATATCATAAAGCTTTTAAAATATTAAAGCTAGTACAGGAGTCAATGTATGGAAAATATATTGTAAAATTTCTTTTGGTTCAACCCATCTTGTACGAAAAGAATAACTTGATTTCTGTTCTTATGCCCAGATTCTCGCCACATTTTAGCCTGGGTGCCATCGTTTTAGTATACGGGGCTCTCAGATTTTTTTGGGCCAGCGAGTATATAAAGAGACCCGTAGCAAACCGGATAGAACCTAGGCTAAATCAAGGTCTCCACGTACATAACAAGGCCCGAAGACCACTTGAAGGTTACCGGGTACATGGGTGAGACTAAAACAGCCTCTCCCTATGTCGGTACTTGCTCGCTGCGCATTACACTTCTTCACATTTTACTGCTACACAGTTTGTTAAGGCCACTTTTATAACACACTTACTTAAACAACTTTCTACTAAATGGTATTGTTTAACTTCGCCCAGTGTTAAGAGCACTTCAGCACAAATGTCGTGATTTCCGGGTGAAAGGACTTTAACGGGCTTGTGACAGAAATAGCTAGGGCCGTAGGTGCTCTTGGCTTATATTATATCATAACATATCTGAACTTACTTCTTATTGTGTAATCGCTGCTCACTCCCTCGTACACATCCTCTGGTTTGTCGTAGTCGTGGGAACAAGACTCCTCATTGTGCCCTGTACTTCCTTCCTCAGGCCCTTTGTTCCCGTCCACATCCTCTGGTTTGTCGTATGCGTAGCAGTGGGAAGAAGACTCTTCACCGTTCCCAGTGCTTCCTTCCTCAGGCTCTTTGTATCCTTCCACATCCTCTGGTTTGTCATAGACGTAGCAGTGGGAAGAAGGCTCTTCACCGTTCCCAGTGCTTCCTTCCTCAGGCTCTTTGTACCCTTCCACATCCTCTGGTTTGTCGTATGCGTAGTAGTTGGAAGAAGACTCGTCTTTCTCCGTACTCCCCCCCTCCTCATGCTCTTTTGACCCGTCCACATCCTCTGGTTTGTCATATACGTAGCAGTGGGAAGCTGACTCGTCTTTCGCAGTGCTTCCCTCCTCATGCTCTTTGTACCCTTTCACATCCTCTGGTTTCTCGTATACGTAGTAGTGGGAAGAAGACTCCTCTTGCCCAGTACTTAGTTCTTCAGGCTCCTTGTGTCTGACTTTAGGGTCTTTTTCCATCATCTTTTTTTGCATTTTAGATTTACGAGGATTCCTTCCATGTTTTGAAGTTGGCGTGTACTCGTTTGGCACTGCATGTCGAACCCCTGAGCTCAACGTCGTGATTCCCTCATCCTTTTTTGTGGCATCTTGTTCTATGGATGGCTTTTTGTCGGTTGCCATCTGTGCTAAAATGACAAATAAAAAATCACAAACCTTTACTTATCTCACCCATGTCTTTAGCATCACATAACCTGCGAATCAGACACAATCCTTTGAGCTAAACAGGGAGGGTATATCCCAAGGACGGCGACTACTCAATCGACCAATTCAGACTTAAGACCTCAAGACTAAACCCAGGTTGGCGCCCACTGGACAAACCCAACACAGGTTAGCGCCCACTGGACTGTCCGAACCCAGGTTGGCGCCCACTGGACGGACCGAACCCAGGTTGGCGCAAACTGGACGGATCGAACACAGGTTGGCACCCAGTGGACGGACCGAATCCAGGCTGGCGCCCACTGGACGGACCGAACACAGTTTGGCGCCCACTGGACGGACCGAACCCAGGTTGGCACCCAGTGGACGGACCGAACCGAGGTTGGCGCCCAGTGGACGGACGAACCCAGGTTAATTGTCGCTAACTGGACGGACCAAACCCAGGTTGGCGCCTACTGGACGAACCGAAAACAGGTTGGCGCTAACTGGGCGGACCGAATCCAGGTTGGCACCCACTGGAAAGACCGAACCCAGGTTGGCGCCCACTGGAAAGACCGAACCCAGGTTGGCGCCCACTGGACGGACCGAATCCAGGTTGGCACCCAATGGACAAACCAATCCCAGTTGGCGCCCACTGAACGAACCGAACCCAGGTTGGCGCCTACTGGAAAGACCGAACCCAGGTTGGCGTCCACTGGACGGACCGAACTAAGGTTGGCGCACACTGGACGGACCGAACACAGCTTGGCGTCCACTGGACGGACCGAACCCAGGCTGGCGCCCACTGGACAGACCGAACCCATGTTAGCGCCCACTGGACGGACCGAACCCAGGCTGGCGCCCGCTGGACGGACCCAACACAGCTTAGCGCCCACTGGACGGACCTAACCCATGTTAGCGCCCACTGGACGGACCGAACCCATGTTAGTGCCCACTGGACGGACCGAACCCATGTTAGCGCCCACTGGACGGACCGAACCCAGGTTGGCACTCACTGGACGGACCGAACCAATGTTAGCGCTCACTGGACGGACCGAACCTAGGTTGGAGCCCACTTGACGGACCGAACCCAGGTTGGCGCCCAATGGACGGACCAAACCCAGGTTGGCGCCCACTGGACGGACCGAACCCAGATGGACGGACCGTTTCACGGAATCCGTCGCTATGTCGACACTGCCCCTTACCCTGGCCCTGAACGGACCAAATTTATGGCTTCAACACAAGCTTTTCAAGGACCAAACAGACGTCGACTGGCGTCCCAACTACAACTACAATGGGTGTTAACCTGATACACTGTATCCTTAACGATACATCTGATATCAAACCAGAACGCTAAAGACATGTTGCGATAATTATAAGTTAAAAATATCATATGTTGACACCTAAAAGTAGAGACCGAGTCGATAAATAAAGATAGAACAATAATGCTGGAGACATAGGGTTCTGAAATATTCACGGACTAGGAAGGAATTTAGCCTTGGAAGTAGTTTAGAAAAACTAAAACAATATTCTCTGTAATGATACCTGTAGTAACGAATCTTTAAAAGTTGAAAATCAGAATTGTCAAAATTTGTCATCTGTGAGACAAAAGCAACATAATAATTTTATACTTAAAAATGAAACGTCAAAATACCATAAAAAAGAGCGTGGAACTTCTGAATGTTAAAATCTACTATAGGTTCTCGTATTGAAAGACTTATTAGGTCTCTTCAAACAAGTATTTATATGTAGTATCTACATGTACAAAATGTGCTGCATACTCCACCGTTCACAAAAGCGTGGATGATTCCATTTTCGAAATTTTAAAGCAGGACGTAACATCCTTCACATTCAAAGGCCGTGTAATCCTCAGGGAGGCTTTAGCAAAATAGGACTTACAAGACTTCACTAAAAAAAGACTTTTTAGTTAGATCCAATATTGCTTGTCCTCAACGTAGACATTCCTAGAAAGCGTGCCGAGAAAAAAACGGCTTTTGGCCAATGCCTTATTACCTTCGCCAAGAAGGTTATCTTTTCGTGGCCGTTTGTGTGTCTGTGTATCTGGGTGTCTGGGTGTCAACAGCATAACTTGAGAAGGCTTAGATAGATTATCTTGATATTTGGTAGGTGGGTAGGTCTTGATAGGACCTCCAAATGATTAGATTTTTTGGCCCCCTGGCGGCTTGTTATGGTACTGCAGCGGAACTTTCGGTTTTGATATCTCGTGATCTGGACATGCTAGGGTCATGATTCTTGAATGGTAGGTAGCTCTTGTGCTCAGGAAGAAGTGACGTAAGTTTGGGTCCCCTAGCCGCTTGCTCTGGAACTGCAGGAGCATTTGTATGAACATGTTAAAAGTAGGATAACTCAATAACCGGTCGACGGATCGTCTTAATATTTGGTATGTAGGTAGCTTAAGTGATGCTTGACATGATTAGATGACAATTATATAAATGAGGATCTAATTTGCATAATGAATGAGGGAATGCTATTATTCAGCTTCCTTTCATGATAGGACTATTCTACCTTGTGACATGTGTAATTAAGAATAAGAGGAACATTGTCATGTATTAATTATGCAAATGAAGACCTAATTTACATAATTAATGACAAAATACTATAATTTCATAGTGGTTGATTTTTGCAATTTCATACTTGCGCATTACGAAGTTGAACAGCATTCAACATAACTTATTCAAATCAGAACCTTATTTGCATAATTTATTAGGAAATGCTAGAATGGCCTTCTTTGTTAAGATAACACTGTCATTGGGAGAAGAATATGATCAACTGATGTAATTCATGCAAATGAGGATCTTATTTGCATAATTAGGGTTAAAATTTGTCAGTGATAAAGGGTAACCTCATTTGGCGAAGGTATGAATTGTGTGCCCAGGCTAACATTCACATACTAAACGGACAGAATCTTGGGGTGACTTGAATGGTGGTTTAACTTGCTACCAACCTAACAGCTGCAGCACGGTACAAAACGGGATTTCTAGCAGCTCGTTTTTTTTTACTACATCATTATCTTTAGCCCATATATTGGATGCATTTTAGGGCTACTGTATGGCTTCTTATTAACATACACGCTTTAGCGCACTCACTGGGAAACACGAAAACAAAACCCACGATCGTTCCCATGTTGGTTTGTCTGGAATTTATATCTAAGTGATACATTCATAAAAGCGCTAAGTACTCATCAATTTCCCAGAAATAAGACACATTTCTATCTTTAGATAAAAATGCCATGAATTGAACACTTTAGACAAAGCCAAAGGAAAATATACGTGGACTTAAAAAAAAAATTAAGCATTGGTAGGAGAGATGTCTCTAGAAATGAGAGGTAAGAAAAAGACAAATAATTGTTTCAAGTAACGTGCTACAAAGCTCGGAAAGAATTGATAAACATATCTTTCATTAAACAATTAAATAGTAAAGCATTTAATGCATGTGTAGTTCCTATATGGCGCAAAAGTAAGGAGCAAGGATGTGCTTAAAGATAATTCTCTAGTTGAACAAGTACAAAAATAATGCCAGCAACCTCGCTACAGTAGTAGAACTCGACAGATGCCTATGCACTAGAAATAACAGGATTTTCAAAGATATTAACTATGGACTTGAATCGCGTTCACATTTGGGCCCTTCACTGCGCAACGCAATGGCAACGTCAGCCCTCATATCATAGAAAGAATTATTACTCATATTCTGGGTGAACAACATCATAGAATGAAATTTTTCTCATACACTTATATTATTTAAGTAACTCCACCATTCCATCATTCTTCCATCTACGGACCCTAAACACACACACTGAAACC
Source organism: Branchiostoma floridae x Branchiostoma japonicum (assembly GCA_013266295.2). Lineage (NCBI taxonomy): Eukaryota > Metazoa > Chordata > Leptocardii > Amphioxiformes > Branchiostomatidae > Branchiostoma > Branchiostoma floridae x Branchiostoma japonicum. Next base: position 14,075,744 of record CM023838.1, read on the forward strand.
ATCACAACCCAAAACAATACATGTGTACGAAAGTAGTGTCATTGTAGTGTCCGATCGTACCCTTGCTCCGGAACCAGGAAGGAAACATTTTAAAGTCACTATCCAGAACTGCGCCTATCTAGATCTATGCCTGAATGTGTTAGGCTTAGGATCAGGCACGGTTCTGGATAGTCTCCGCGTATCCAAGAAGATTTGCCCCATGCAGGATTCTGGATAAAGCACAATTCTGGATAAAACAGCTATGTACCCTCTCCGCACGCCCAGAATTCTGACGTTTTCGCTTTGATGCCGAGAGGCCTTCTGATGTTTGTTCCTGAATGCGTTCACACTCACACACTCTTGCTAGCAACAAGGGACGTTCGGAGCGCTGGTAATCAAAACGCAGGCCCACATGGAGCCCTGTGCCTCGGTACATTTTTCCGTGATTTTGCGCTCAGCTGGCTTACATGGAAATTATGCCAAACACCTGCTATATATGTCAGAAAGAAATCGTTCAAGGCAGAACGACATGTGTCTTGGTTTCCGAGTGTTTGCTTTGAAGAACACAGAACACCACTATATATTGTTTGCAGTTCGCATGACCCCGAGTGTGCGAGGTTTAAAAAAGGACATTTTCAGCAGGTATACGGTCGGCTTTATATTACGACTGGTTCACCGCAATTTGAAGGGGTCAGTCAGTTTGTAAATCACTGAACCCCGTTAAGTGCGATAGGAAAAATTTCCAGGCGAAAAATATGCTTGACTAGCCTGTCTGGTGATTTGAAAATCAACTGGAGGCTGTTGACAATGTGAAGGTCCCTTTAAAGTGTCTAACTACATATAATCGGGTGGCAATGCCAAGCAGCAGTGTTATAGATCATTTTAAAACCTTGGGTGATCCCCTAACACAAACCTTGGGTGATCCCCTAACACAAACCTTGGGTGATCCCCTAACACAAACCTTGGGTGATCTCCTAACACAAACCTTGGCTGATCCCCTAACACAAACCTTGGATGATCTCCTAACACAAGAAAAGCTCCATTTTATCTACAACACTGATGAGTCTAGCGTGACTCTAGACACTAATGAAATCACGTGTGAACTTCCGCTACGTGTTGTTTCCACCCGGATGCCGGGTGTGTGGTGGAGGCGCTAGCTGTACGGTGTACAAGTATTATTTGTGCTAGCAATTTGTACCGTCTATGAAAAAGACATTTGATAGAAAGACATATATCATAAACATATCGTCAAAATATCATATGCTTTTGCTGTTTTATCAATTTGTAACTTTAAAATTTTAACCTTGCACGAAATTGGTAAATATTTACGAGTTCTGAAGAAAGCCTTAAAAATTTTAAAGAAGGGCGTTAAAATTCTATCTAAAGAAGGGCTTTCAAATTATCAGGCTTAACCCTCAAACACCCGACCGTTTTTTGCGACTAAAATGACCGAACGGGGTCAAATTTGACCCCAATTTGTCTCGTTCCAAAATAACAACTTTTTGCATCTCGTTCCAAAATAACAACTTTTTGCATTTTTTTGGTGATCTTTTCACATACATTGCTTCTTCATTGTGAGAGGTATATTTTGGCATGCTCAGGTGTGAATAATTTCAGCTCATTATCATAATTTATGCAAAAAGAGGAGGAGGACCACATTTTTTACGAACTTAACTACCTTTATTTCTTGAATTTAGTGCCTTACATGTCTATACAAATATCACTATGTTCCTATAATGATGCAGATATTCAATACTGGACTATGTGATTTGTAAATGTTCATAACATAGTATTTTTTTATCAATTGACAGCTGTCAATCAAAATGTGCCAAGCCTGGGAACCCCCCTCCCCAGTCAGAAATAATCATTTTAGTGTTTGTTGGAACCCCCCAAAAAGGTGATTATTGCTAGAAACGCCATGGATGTGGTACAGTACAATGTTTTCTGTCAAAGAGAAGGGATTTTGTATGTGTAGGGATTTTCCAGCTGTTAATTCTTAGGTTTATGTGTGCAAAAATGGGGGGGGGGCAGTAGGCACAGTGTGGTGTGGTACCAGGTATAAAAGTCTAAATAAAAAGGAACTCTTCTATTGAATTGTTGTAAATTCTCTTCGGAGTAGTAGACCAGACTATAGTAACTACTGATTGAGAGTTGTCAATAGACAGACCCCTGTGAAATTTAATATTAGGTAGGTATACTGGCACACTGCTGTACAAGCTAGTATAGGGCCCCAGACACTGGGTTTGAGCCTTGCCCTCGATTCCCAAGGGAACTATCAATGAACTTCACCTTCAGGAAACATGATCACACACCCCTAGTGTATAAAAGAGGGGGATAGTTTGTCTCAACTCTCTTTTCCTGTATGTCAGAATCTAGGCGTGGACATGGGTGACCCTTGACCTCAAATGATGGTCAAAGGTCACGACCTCTAATAACCTAATGACCAAATCCTGAAGCTAAGGTCACTTGGCAAATCACATTATAGTATTGAAGCAATTATGCTTCCTGGAAGATATATTGTGGACAGCCAAAGCCTTTCTTGTGTTTAAAAAAATGCCCACATTCCTGGGGTCAGATTTGACCCCAGTCGGACTAAGTTCAGACTTTCATTTATAATTTTCACAAAATTGTGCCAATCTCCGAAAAAAATTAGGATAAGTTAAAGAAGAGGTTTACTGACAAAGTCACGGAAGGAATTTTTGATTAGTTCAAAAATATTCAAATGGCACATCAAAATGTACGCCTGGGGTCAAATTTGACCCCGTTCGGGTGTTTGAGGGTTAAGTGTTAAGTCATAAAAAAATTGTAACACATACTGCCAATGGTGTCAAGCAGTGCAATTTAGTCCTTGGACTGCGAACGTGCTTGTAGTTCCTTTGAAGAAAAAAATAAACAAGTCTATGTATCAAAACATGTAAACAAACATGGCTGACAGCTGTATTTCCACCTTTTAAACACTCTGACAGTGTAATATTTGGGCACCTGCACTTCCTGAATGACACTTGCAATCGAGTAGGGTTGATTCAACTTACTTTGCAGTCAAAACTCTAGACAATTGACATTTTGTATCGTCCAAATGTTACATAATGCAGCTTAAAGGAACGGCATCTACATTGCAGTGTTTAATAACATTGTACGGTTCTGAAACCTGGGGATCGTCCAAAAATCCTATACCCTACCCAATTGAAGCAGTCCATCTAAAATTTTGGAAACAGTCTTTAAATGTCCCTAAATCTTCTGGCAATCTTGCGGTGATAGCGGAATTAGAATAGAAGCGTCTCTCACCGCCGTTAAACACTACATCAGAATTCGACAAAACGTGCAGGCTGATATAGTCTTTCAGCAGACGCCCTTCTCTGTCAGTTTGATTTAGGTCCAGTAGGTGCTAAATGCTGGGCTTCTGGTGTTCGCAGGATATTAGAGGAATGCGGTTTTGGCTATGTCTGGCATTCGCCCATGTCATCTGTCTTTAATTCACCTCAAATTATCTAATCCATTTACCAACGTTTCAAGGACATATATCTCCAATCATTCGTAACAGAAATGAGGAACAACGATAAATTGCGAACATACAGAGTACCAAAGAATACTTACGGCGAGGAATCGTATCTAAAAATTACAAACACTCGTCACAGAACAGACGAGTCAGAACCTGTACATATGTAGTATGCATTCGTCAAAGAAAATGTTCCTAGAACTACTTTATCATCATAACCTGTACTTAGCTTGTAAGAGCATAAATGTACAATAAAGGTCTTTCATTCATTAATGTGACAAATCCCTCACCAGGTTCAAATGTTCAAGAATGTTAACGAAAGGTCCTTTTAACAGCCTACTATGACACTATATAATCTAAATCACATCAAATCATCTAGATGTAGTTGTAACTTTTTTGTTAATACAACGTGGCCCATCTAGTATATGACATGTAATTGCTACCGAGCAGCAAATTCTTGAGCAAAAACGTGAAATTCATGACCGTTCATATATGATCACAAACCTGAAAAAAATGACTTAATATTTTTACAATTTTGTAGCAAGACACAGCAGTATGAGAGCTTGGTAGGTTTCATTTTGAAGCGGGTTTAAGCTATGGTTTCTAATGATATGAAAAAATAGGACTTACCCAAATGTTCGACTTAATAGCAACAGTCGTGGTAGGAAAACGTTAATTTCTCCCCATATGTTGTGAGCCAACGTTTTCGGTCCTGCCGCATAGCGTAAAAATTGCAGAATGGCACTGCTAGTAGGTATTTTTCAGGCTATAAGACTAATCTTCCAAAGGTTAAATATTAACAAATAATCATAATATCACACACCACACCAAAAAAACATACGTGTACCGTTATTTACATATGCAAGCTTAGCACGTCGGCAGGACGTACTGCGGCTGCGCACAACCTTGGTTTTTCACGTTTTTCGTTGGATGTTTGGTCAACGTTGCATCAAAATTTTGCCTGTAGCAGACAATATCTTTTTTTATACACCATCTGAAAACTACAGACAGGCTGTCAACCTTATATGCTCTAATACAACCTTATATGAGACGTTCTGCTGAAGTGCTATGCTTAATACATAAAGGATTTGTTGTGCGTTCTGCCGACGTGCTAGCAAGCTCACGGTTCAGAGGTCAAGGATCAGTCCTATGCTCTGTGCCCATCTTATTCCAGGCTGTTAAGAATAGCAAAGAGAGGTTGAGAATGTGTGAATGATTTGATCGTTTGTCCCTCAGCACTCACGTATACCACCCACGCAACAGACCAATCTTGAACAGTGATGCATTTATATTGAAAAAACAAAGAAGACTAGGTTTTTCTTCAACTGTCGGTGCCAACATATGAACATTTCGAGGTCGAATGAAACGTGCAATTTTTTGTTTTGTTGTCATGTCAGGAGAAAGTGAAGCGGCGAGTCCAAAAACCAAGACGCTTTCGGGTTTAAAATATGTATGGGACTACTAATACGATTGGTGTGGCCTATGGTGAAGAGTTAAGCATACTAGATAGAAAGAGGAGAGATAGAGATAGATAGATAGATAGATAGATAGATAGTTAGATAGATAGATAGATGGATGGATGGATGGATGGATGGATGGATGGATGGATGGATGGATGGATGGATGGATGGATGGATGGATAGATAGATAGATAGATAGATAGATAGGTAGATAGATAGATAGATAGATAGATAGATAGATAGATAGATAGATAGGTAGATAGATAGATAGATAGATAGATAGATAGATAGATAGATAGATAGATAGATAGATAGATAGATAGATACTTGTTGCTATTTGCACGGTGCACGTGCCTGTTGGCGATAAACAGTTGTTCATGTAGGTACGTCATCATATGCATGACATGTGTCGTCCAGATGAGTATCTCGCGACATATAGTCACACCCTCAAATTAATCCCAAGGAAGCTACGACCGGTCGACTGGACAGGCTAAAGCTAAAAGGTATGTTATAATGTTACTTCGTAATGTTTTAATCTGTCATAATCATATCAGTCTAAATGTTGCCATGTTTTTGTAGTGTCACATGTTTAGTTGTTGTACTGTGGACAACAAACATATAGCTTGTTGTGTCGTGAATCCTCATAAACCGTGCGCTATTATATAAACGAACCTGAGCGGGCGGGCTGAACACCCATCACCGTTAATATAAGTTTACCATTGTCTGAGTCAGTGGCATTCTTTTTTGACAAACAATCGCCCGGTTGTATATATTCCATGACCAGTTCCTTGATGACCCAGTCACCATTTTCTTGTGTTCTGTATACGTATGTAAACTTACCTCTATTTCTGTTCGAAATCCTTCTAGTTGGTACACTTTTTCGAGATTTCTACAATTTGTTTTTATGTTGTTCTGGTGTACTTTGATTTCGCTATGTTGTCGTGTCCCTAGTATTTCCTTGGAGTTCGTGGAACAGTTCTAGTAACCTTGGAAATTTTTTTTCGTATTTGATGAGGATATATTCCTAGTATCAGTTGTTTGGGGAAAGTTTTGGTGATTTCGCTTCTACGATAAGAAATACATATCATTGCTTACTGATTCGATGGCCGTAAGCAGCACAGAGTATGGAAGTGTTGTTTCGATCATAGTAAGTGAAGTAAAACCGTGTACATGACTTGAACTTTTCTTTATGTTATGTTAGCAATATACTTGGTTGTGTCTTCAGAGTTTGGTTGTTGCTATATTATGGCTGATTAATACTTGAGTTATATATAGTGAAATTTTCAAGTTGCTTGTTGGCTCGTTACCGCACCTATCATCCTTCATTCAGCGTGTGGAGATACGTTGAAATTTTGGTTTACGTAAAGTTTGAGCCGCCTGACGTCAAGTTCCACTGGGATTTTTTGGCTTTACTTGATATTATGTCCTTTACGACAAGACAGTTCTGTTTTAGATGACAGTTGCGTAGGGATGTTTTGCAGACCCCAGCCATACTCCCCTGACGTGCTAGATCTTTCCAGCTGGCCTTTCTAATTATTGTCGACCTGGAGTGTAGGCGAACTATACCGACCCTGTAAAATACCCCGTGATGCGGATCTGGGCAGGCGGGCAGTGCTGCCAGCACCGTAGAGATACTGGGAGCGTACGATGGTCTGAATGCCAGGCTATCCTGAAGTAATTAAAGACTCCTAGAGTTTATATTGACCGTAAATACTTGACCGCAGTGGTTTCTCATATATCTGGCATAACGACAACGTCAATCTCGATAAGCAACACATATGTACATTACTTAGAGGTAGACTCTCTGACATGTATATCCAAACCTTTCTTTACAATCTCTCTGTTGATGTCGGTAAGCTAAGATTTTATAGACATCTGAAACCTGTATACAATATGGAACGTTACCTTCACATCAAAGACTTCGATGTTAGATCAGCCATTTGTAAGCTTAGAGTTAGCGCACATACATTAGAAATAGAAAAGGGTAGATACAAACAATTGTCTGTTAACGATAGAATATGTAAATATTGTACAGGAAATGCAGTGGAGGATGAAATGCACTTTATTTGTCATTGCCCTCATTATAGCACCGAAAGATATAAGTTATTTGAAACAGTCACCAAAATGTTCCCTAGCTTTATTCACCTTCCCAGCCTACAAAAAACTGTATTTCTATTAACACCTCCCAATTCATATATCTCGCAAAATGTCGGCCATTTCATACTCCACTGCACACGGAAAAGAAATCAAACCCAACAATAACTACAAATGTATATATTAAGTAGCATTAGCATTACTTATCATCAGTTTTACTGTTTATTTACTTTTGTTATCATGTTCTTGCAATTAGCCCTCGGGCACGAATTTGCAATAAAACTTTATTTATATTCTTCCGTTAAAATTGCCATATTGTAAAGAGGATGTTGGGATTTTCTAATGTCCTACGTTCGATCAACCTGATGAAAGTGTTTTGGAAATACATTGTGAAGATTCTAACGTCCGTTCTGCTTGCTTCTATAAGATCTCATGCGCTTGTGCAGGCCTGGAAATTCCCGTAAAATTTGTTTTCCTGCAGTGAGAGGACATCATGGAGGCTGCGCAGACGATTTACATACTGTTTCTGTCCGTTGGAGATGAAAGAACGTCCTAATATCCACCAGACCTATTTTAGGACCGTTAATATCGGAGAGGATAAAATTCGGGAGCTAAAATAGGTCTGTTACGTGACCAGACTAGAAAAACCTAGTCAATTATATAGATTTCATAGTTTATGAAAGCATTTGCAAATATTGACCTGACATTGTATAATCCAGCACACATCTGCGACTTTTGACAGGTTCCGAGAGTCTTGGGAAGACGGACCTTTTACATATACTATATAATTTGGATTTGGTTCGAAAATTTGGATAGTACCGATGCCCTTATTGTGTTGGCAATTGCAGATCAACTTTGCTTCGGAATGATTCCTGCTAGTTTTAAGCCCCTAATGTGAACTAAAGATAATTGTATCAACTCTACCTATATATTAGAAACAATAGACTTACAAACTTAGAAATTATTGTCTACTTTACATTTGCTTTATTCAACCAGTGCCATGGACATCAAAATGCAAGCTCAGAAGGTATAATCATGAATTAATTTCAACATTAAGGCTGCATTATGTAACATTAGGACGACACAAAAAGTCAATTTTCTGGTCATTTCTTTACAAAGTAAGTTGAATCAACGCTACTCCATTGTGAAATTAGTTCCATTCAGGACCTGGAGGTGCAAAAATATGATGCCTTATGAATACTGTTCCAAGTTGAAAACACAGATGTCATCCATGTCTGTTTACATTCTGGTAGTTTGTGGTGGTACCACAAACTTAGTGCGTCTCGTGTGGGATGTTTTAGCGCCAACTATAAATGTCAGAATTGTGAGATAATTGCACAAATATGTTGAATAGTGTAAGTAAATTACAATCACATAAAGATTTTTTTGAATTAAAATATTTCATTTTTTTGTGCAAAAATGTTACATAATGCCCCTTTTACATGAAATGGTCAAAAGTAATATACCATGTAGATTGGCGATTAGGAAGAAGTTTGTCCATCTGTTATATACGTACCGTATATTGCAGTAAATCTTAGTACAGTCAAAATCAGTTACTTTACAGGTTTAATATCATTTTACTCACTTTACTTCAAAAGAAATAGTAAAACATTCATTATTTAGAAAATCTGAGAACTAATATGTAGCATAGTGCAGTCATTACAATCAGCATTTCCTTACCATGAACTGTTCAAATTAGTGTAGATTTTGCACTTGTGGATAGACCTTGCCTCGGCAAAGAAAACGTATTTGCATTAGACTGAGGTAAACTTACTTTTCCTTATTTTGCCAAAATATTAAATATACATGAAAATTAAAAGAAATTCATAATAACGAGGAAAGCACAATTGCTAACTTTCAGTAAGGCCACTCTGGTTAAATGTGTTGATTCTTGGGCATTTTCATGTAACATTTTAGGGAGAGGGGTCGGAGTAAAAAAATAGCCTGTCTTTTTTTTATTCAAACATTTTGAGACACGACATGGTGACGGCACACTCAAGTTTTTTTTCCAACTTATTCTATGCCGCCACCAACACAGGACAAATACAGAACAATACTCATTTTCACCTGATTCAAGTCGTGTAAAGTGCCTTTCCCAAGGGCACAAGATCGGTGGCATGTCAGGACTCGAGTCGAGTATTCTGTCGTTGCGCCACACGACCCCCATAACCTGTCTCTATTCAGTTCCTAACACTGTATGTACCGAGGTACAGAGCTAAACCCCATACTCTGTTTTCATGTTTATATTCCAGGCTAAGCATTGTCATGCTATAAATCCGAGAAATAAATGAGATTATATATAAGAATGATACAAATCACGACATGCTCGTAATATGACAATTGATGAAAAAATACAATACCTTGATAATATATGATAAGATATTGATACTACTGACACAGATATAAATTATGTTAATACTTGTCATCGTTTGCATAATTAATAAAGAAACGCTACAATAGCGATGTATAGTATAGAACTTCGATATTATGAAAGTTCTACATAAGATTTGGAAAGAGGAAAAAATGAATTCACATAAATTATGCTAATAAAATCTTCTTTGCATGTCTAATAAGTAAAATCTGCACCAAGTTAACAATAGTGATGTTATGTTTGATTTGTCACGTTTTGCAGAAGTGAACATATTAAGTCACATTATGTAAATAAGGTAATTTCCAGAGTCAGAAATTTATATTTCTTTGCAAAAATATAGGGTGGTCAAACGCTCGTTTGTAATGATATTGGAAACAGTCAGTCCATTATCATGAAAATTGATTTCGCTTTCAGTAAATCTGAACCTCGGTTATAGACACTAAATCCTTCAAGTATGTTGTCATGAGTTACATTCAGTACAAACAGGAATGTCTTCACTTTACATCCTCTTAGTTAGATAGAGTGAGCATTTTGTGTCAAACGCAAAGGCTAAAGACATCGAGGAGTGTCATTTTGAGATGCAAAATTGAAATGACCACTTAAATATTGTGGCACTGTTGATGACCAGAAAAAATGTCATCAAGTTTGATTTCAGTCTAAATAATAGATAAGGTTGTTGTTCGTCCCAAAACAGTCATCCAGGGACAAAAGCTGGAGAGAACCCTGAAAACAAAGTACTACATACTGTATAGTGTACTAACTTTTATATGCACGTCATATAATCTTTGCCTCAAGCCAACCACAGTTTTCTTCCCTGCAATAATATGTAACTTAAGCTTCACACTGATATATCGTCAATTTATAATTCATTGTAACGGTTACTACTTATATGAGGTCTTACTTAAAATTTATTTGTTCAATATTATTTAGTCATAATATTTTTACAGCTATACTGATTGGCTTGTTTTTTTTTCCACGATGAAAATGGGACTATAGTTGCAAAGGATTTCTTTCGGTGTGAAATTTTACTTTATATGGAGGCGTCAAAAGAAATTATTTTTCAGAAATGCTTATTGCCAACCAACAGTGTGAAATACCAATGTCTGTGATTCTGTATTTAGCATTGATTTTTTATTTTTTTATTTATTTGTTCATCTGGCGTGCAAGGCGTATTTAGCATATAGATGAAATACTTATGTGCACACTGCCAGTATTTATATATGCTTAAGTGAAAGTCACCTATTCCTTCTGTGTTTGTGTTTCTGTCTGTGCAAAACGTTTAGGCCACCTCATTCATTTGTTGGTTATCGGAAATTAAAAAGTAAACGTTTAGCAAGAGAACAACATACAAACAAAGGAATAGGAGGAAAACTTGCATCTCACATAGTTAACCTCAACTGTGTGTTGCAACGTACAGACATTTCCCTCAGACTCTGCTGCCATGTTTACGCCCAATGCATCACTTTGGTCGGTCTAAAATAAATAACGCCAACTACGTAAAATGTTGGATACTAAATGCAGCCACCAAGAAAACCGTCTGTTGCAAGTTACAGTCTACGGACATCACCTTCAAACTCAAATGTTTATTTTTCCATTCCTCATTTTTTTTAAATACAAGAACCAAGGAATGAAATTGGTGTAGCCTTATCGCCTGAACGTTTTGCATGCTTTGCAGCGTGACTTCAATTATTGCCAGACTGGTGTCTTTATTTCTTGTCTCAATACAAGGCTGTTGCTCGTTTTACTTGTGTTAGGAACACGCAGTCTAGTTCTTATGCTTTCAGACTCTTGCAAATGTAGGGAAAGTTGCCATCACAGTTGGAGTCGTTCCACTCTCCCTTTTTTCTGTACTTGCCAAACCAACCGTTTTTACCGGTCTGTAAGATACAACAGGTCACGCAGTAAGGACGAGGTCCTGATAGTTTTGACATGTAAATACGTAATAGACATGATAAAAAAAAGTATCATTACTACTTGCAATATGTAGTTTTGCATCTAAGCAGGTAATTGACTCGGATTTCCCGCTTTATTTTATTCTGATTCAAAAACAAAATCACAGGATGCCTTTTTTTATTTCCATTTTCCACTTCATTTATTCTCTATAAAAATCTAATAAACTTAATGGTGTATCTTGATCATGTATAGAAAGTCGAAATATGCTGAGACTCCCAAAACTGACATTGTCCTTCACGACACTAAACATCGTCCTCATCAACAGCTAAACATTCTTGTGAATTGTCTTCATCAAACAAAATGAAAACACACGATGATTTCTTTTAACTGGTCTTTATACAATCCTGCGCACTGATTGGCTCATCCATAAGAGTCGCTTTTCAGGACAGAAGATGCAGCACTGCACAAAATCTTATCTTTAAGCACATATGCAATATCAAGGTCTACGATGCTAAAAGTGTTGAAAACTTGTGTTGAATCAATCCTTCTTTATGGTGTAGATTCCCGGACTCTAACCAAGTCATTATGCAAACTGCTCGACGGCAATTATACCCGCCTGTTCTGTGCAGCCTTCCATATTCCATGGAGGAGTCGCAGGACAAACAGGCAACTATATGGCGACCTGCTACGGATTACAACAGTCATTCGCCACCGTAGGGTGTCATGTTATGCACCACGAGGAAATGGTGGGTTTGGTTCTCGTTTGGAAACCGGACGAGATTCCTAGGCGTGGTCTCCCTTCTTTAACACTTAATTAAAAAGGTAATGAAAGAGGACACGGGCCTTCAAGATGATGAACTGTGCTCGGTCATGCAAGACAGGAACTTGTGGAAACACAAATGATTTGATAATGCTAATGATAAGGTCATGGTACAGAAGTGACAATGAAAACAGTGAACATAAAAGTATAGTGAAAAAAATCAGGAATTACAGTATTAGTATGGTGTCACCTCATTGAGCTGAACTGAACTGAAACACATCTTAAAGCATGCAAGTGCGTCACCACTATGTATTGTATTTCTTTGAATGTTGAAATACCCAAGTACATTGAACACCAACGGATTAAGTGGTTTGGCCACCTAGTGAGGATGCCACCCTCACAACCAGCCCTCAGAGCGTACATCACCCGAGGGTCAGGGCGGAGGGCCAGAGGAAGACCTCGCCGCCGATGGATAGATGGTGTGGTGGAGACACTGCGCACCCATGGCCTGACCCCCCATCAAGCTACAAGACTGGCCCTAGACCGTCAACTCCACCTCCCTGCGACACCCCCAGGGGTACAAGCGGACGGATAAAGTAAGTGAAGTAAGTAAAGTAAGTTGAAATAAAAAAAAGCATGCGCAGGTGTAGAAGTAAGAGAAGAAACGAAACCTTTACACTTTGTTTGAGATGTGTTTAAAGAATGGATTTTGTGTAGTGCAGATCGCTCCTCACAGCCTTGCCGTGCTGTCGGATTCATTACTTAAAGAAAAGGCCAAGGCAGAGGGAACACAAGCAAAACCTCATTTTGACTGAGAATCCGTAGTTTTGGTTGCATCGCCGCGCAGCAGCAGGCACAGCAGTATAGCGTCATTTGGATGAGTCGATCATTGCACAGCAAAGAAGGTAATCTAACTATTCTAGGCAATCACTTGTAAGAAACAGGATCACACACCTTAAAGTACACCCCAGCACACTCCTCTCGCCCGCGACGGTTGTTAGGCTCACCACGCACCCAGTTTGTGTAGACAACTTTTGATCCATCCGACCATGTCAGTTTATTATTATAGATTAGATGTTTGACCCTGAGTCCAATCCAAACAAAGGGAACTTTTCCCTTGTAGGGTGCTGCATTTTAATAAGGAAAAAACAAAAACATTCTAGACTGGGATGATAGGTCGTCAGATCGTCAATCTACGTTGATACTGTTGGAAACCCTGGTAAAACTTTTCTGTCAAACAGAGTTAGAACAATGCAAGAAGTTCGAATGAATCATGGAAGCATCGGGAGCATGATACCTTTTCTGCAGTCTTCGCTCCAAAATCAAGTTAGTTGTATCCACAACCGTGCTTTATCCGGAAACATGCTCAGACACGGTTCTTGGTTGTCCACGCGTATCCAGGACCGAGCCTGAGGCAAATCTACGGTCTTGATTACGCGGGGACTATCCAGAACCGTGCTTGACCCATTCAGGCATAGAACAAGGTTCTGGATACAACAGTATAACTTGGGTTTGTAAATAGGTCTGGTTTCGCCAACCGAGTATTTCAAACTCTGATTACCCACCGTTAGTGCTGAGACTGCTGATGAAGGTGTTCTCACTGCCGCTAGTGATAGAAGCCAGATTTGCACCATGTCGTTTGCAGTTAGAGTCGGCTGTAGACCAGCTGACCATGTCTTTTATCAATTTGTAGCAGTGATTGCCATGTTTACTCCACCCGCTTTGGCATTTTTTAGCTGTAACAGATGAGGGCTGACGTCAAAGGGTATAACTTTTGCTAACATAATTCCGTCTTCTTAACATTGTCTGGATATCTTCTATATATATAGTATACATGCCCCGGTGACACTGATGATTATCTTCTGCAAATTAAAGACCAAACCCTGACAAGGGTTCATGGTGCACTCGTCAGTATCTATTCAGAATGACAATTATAGGAACTTAAAAGAGCAGCTAAAAAAATACAACAAAATGTTTTTGCCATGTGCAGCAAAAACCCACCCTGGTCGCATTTTTGTCCAGTCCACCCAGGTGAACAGGTGCAGGTGTACCCGACAGCTTTGTTTACACAGGTGCCATGCTGGCAAGGTTTCCTCAGACACTCCTTAACAACTGTGTGGTAAAATAACAGCAAAAGTTCTAACTCAGTTTAACCTGCAAATCTAGAAGTAATGGAAATTTAAAATCAAATTCACTTTACATAACATCCAAAGAAAAAAAACAATTACTAAATAAAAAAGGAACTGTCAAAGAAGTTCTGCCTAGTCCATCCAGAGAAGCAGGTGCATTTGTCTTCACTAACTATGTTCACACAGATACCTTTTTGAGTGGTTTTGTAGTACACTTATTTTTGCCTAATAAAGTTAAAGGAATCTTAGAACACGAATGTAAAAGACAGTTGAAAAGCCTTTTAGAGAAGAAAAAGTAATAGAAGAATAATACAGAATGAATTAATATACTCATTTTACACAACCAGGTGTTTTATTCAGCCGTAGTTTCGGTGACCCTCTGTCACCTTCCTCAGGGCAATAAAATACTCAGTTGTGTAAAAAAAGAGTCTCTTTATTCAGTAACTTACCAACCTGATTAAACTATTCACAGAAGAAGATTACATGGACCATAAACAAACTTTCTAGGATAACTCAATGAATAATGAGACTCAGTAAAAATGTATAAGAAGTTTTAAGACATATATATAAACAAACTCACCGGAGAAATTTAATTTTCGACAAAAAATGTTAAAATGGCACATATTTATTTTCGCCTGGGGTCAGTTATTAACACCATACGATGGTTTGAGGGTTAATGATGTTCACTTTTACCTAACTTCTAAATGTCACAAATAGAAAATTCCTGACAGTTACCACTACGGAAAATAGCTTTTCTCATTTACATAATCAATATCAGACAATGTTCCTTTCGTTCTCAATTACATATGTTACTAGTTTAATAGTCATATCAGGGAGAGTAGCAGATTTATAGTGTTTCCTTGTGAATTATGCAAATTAGATCATTATTAGCATAAATCCCATCGTGTAAAGCATCACTTTTACATAAGGAACAAGAAATGCCGCTCATGCCGTCTTTAAATGTTAATCTGCTTTTGGCATGTGCAGCAAAAACCCACCCTGGTCGCAGTTTTTTCCAGTCCATCCAGGTGAACAGGTGCAGGTGTACCCGCCAGCTGTGTTTACACAGGTGCCATGCGAACAAGGTTTCCTCCGACACACGTCAACAACTGTGTAGTGAAATAACAGCAAACGTTTCAACTCAGTTTGGCTTGCAAAACTAAGAAATGTTGGAAAATCAAATTCTTTTTACATTACGTTCAAAGAAAAAAAATTAAAGCTGTAATGGAAAACAAAACATAGTCCGTGTTGACATGGTTTGCTGGTACACTCGTTTATGATAATAGTTAACTCAGGTATAGTATTGCTGCCATTTGTTGGAAATTTAAGCTTTAGAAATTATTTGCAATTGAGGTTGTGGTCAGTTGTTCAGCCGAAATTCTGTCCAGTTGGTTCAAACAGATCTCTTGCTGGCGTGGTTTTGTAGTAGTTAGAAATCTTACAACACGCGTTTTGATGTCAGTTGAATAAAAAAAGCCTTCTGGAGAAGGCAAAGTAATAAAAGAAGACTACAGGTACTATACTTTACCTCAGAAGAATCACTCACAAACATTACTTGCCTTGCTGACAGTTGGGTCCGGTCCATCCTGGCGAGCAGGTGCATTTGTATCCGCCATTTATATTCACACAGCGCCCATGCTTACATGGCTTCCTGGTGCACTCATTCTGGTCTAATTGTCACAAGGAAAAGGAAATTTTGAAGGCAGTAAAACTAATTTGCAAATCATATCCACCTAAATGCAAAGCAGTTTAACCTTGAGTTGGCCCCTATTTCCTACAAAGATAGTTTACTTCTCCTGGGAACCTAATTAAAGTAATTCAGTGCATTGATTACTCCCACTGTCAATGCTTTTCGATAATTGTCACAAATTTTTGCCTGTCTTTTCCTTAGTTTACACACTAGAACAAGACCTCACCTTGCCGACAGTTCTGTCCAGTCCATCCAGGTGAGCAGGTACATTTGTACCCGCCATTTTTGTTCACACAGCGTCCATGCTTGCAAGGGTTCCTGATGCACTCATCAATATCTATGTAGTATATAAAGATACATAAACCCAAAAGATTGTCAACCTATATACAGCTTCAAAAACATATAAAAAGAAGAAAGAACGAGGAACAAGAGATGGAAGATCTAATTTAATCCTGTCTTTTTTGTAAGTTCCTTGTTTCATTGTGTTTTTTTTCGTCGAATTGTATTGTATTCCTAAGTAAGTATGCAAATGATGTCCAGATCAATGGTCGTGATGGTCACCTTTAATTAACTTACACATGCCACAAGTATAATCATTTACTGATGTTGCTTGAGTAGACCTCTTTTATTTATTTCCTTTTTAATGTGGTGTTCTTAGAGCCCTTAATTGTAGAAACCATGACAGTTGACGTTGCATCATCGTGAAATTAACCATTTTCTTGAATAATTTGACTAACTTTTAATAAAACAATTTTATTGTCTTGAGTATCTTGAATTGTAAGATATAATATAAGAAATTAACTTATGATAACTAACCTTGCTGACAGTTCAGCCCAGTCCATCCAGGCGAGCATGTACATGTGTATCCGCCAACTTTGTTCACACAGCGTCCATTGCGGCAAGGGTTTCTGGCGCACTCGTCAATATCTGTGTGGTATGAAGACAGAAGTAACTTACAACTGTAGCTCCAAAATATCAAAAGCTGATAAAACTAGGAACAAGAAATCGAAGATCTCATACTGCCGTAAAATATTTTGATGTTTTGTGTGTGCACATTTCTTTTTTCATTATGGGTTTCTCACTTTCTTACTCCTAAGTAGTTATGTAAATGACATATAAATCTATATCATCTATGTATGGTAATGGTCACCTTTGATTAACTAACATATATTAGATGTCCCATCAAATTAAGGCATAACAAAAGAATATTTCTTAAATTGATTTTATCATGTGTACAAAAAAAACCCACCCTGGTCACATTTTTGCCCAGTCCATCCAGGTGTACAGGTGCAGGTGTACCCGCCAGCTGTGTTCACACAGGTGCCATGCTGGCAAGGTTTACTCCAACACTCGTCAATATCTGTGTGGTGAAATAACAGCAAAAGTTTAAACTCAGTTTGGTATGCAAAACTACGAAAAGTTGGAAATTCAAAAACAAAGTCACTTTTAATAACGTTTAAATGAACCTATGTAATGCTGCATTGGAAAACGAAACTTTAAATCTGTATATCTATCGAATATAAAGCGATTCTAGTTCCTTACCTCGTGAAAACAACTTACCTTGCTGACAGTTCTTCCCAGTCCATCCTCTGGTACAGTCGCAGTGAAATCCGCCATTTGTGTTGATGCAGAGTCCATGTTGACAGGGTTTACTGGTACACTCGTTTATGTCTGTGGTACAACAGAGAAATGGTTAGTTGTTGGGATAAATATTGCTGCCATTTGTTGGAAAGTTCAGCTTTAGAAATCATCCGAAATTTAGTTTCTAGTCATTTGGCCAACACAAGAAATACATTCTAAAACAAGACGAAAGTCCGCACCTTGCTGACAGTTCTGTCCAGTCCATCCTGGCAAGCAGGCGCATTTGTATCCGCCATTTTTGTTCACACAGCGCCCATGTTGACAAGGCTTCCCGGTGCACTCATTCCGGTCTAATGGTGACAAGAAAATAACATTTTGAAGGCAATATAACTAATTCAGACGGGATAATTATCTCCACAACCTAAATGCGGGGCAGTTGAAGCTGAAGTTGGTCCCTATTTCCTACAAACTAAGATATATTTTTCTCAAGTCAATTCTTTGTATTGACTACTGCATCGATCTTGCTCTTTGTTAATGGTCACAAATATTTGCCTGTAGTTTCCTTAAGTTTACACACTCAAACAACACCTCACCCTGCCGACAGTTCTGTCCAGTCCATCCAGGTGAGCAGGTACATTTGTATCCGCCATCTTTGTTCACACAGCGTCCATGCTGACAAGGGGTTCTGATGCACTCGTCAATATCTATGTAGTATGAAGGATACAGGAACTTAAAAGATTGAACATCTATGTGCAGCTCCAAAATGTATTTTAAAAACTGATAGAACAAGTAATACAAAATCCTTCGTAAAATATTTATGTACATTTCTTTCTTGTTTCATTAAGAGTTTTTGCTGGTTATTTCTAAGTAAGTATGCAAATGATATCCAAATCTATTGCCATAATGGTCACCTTTAATTAACTTTCATATGTCAAAAGTATGATGCCCCATCACTTACCACTGAGGAATGCTGATGCTGCATCAGAATACTATTTTTTATCTGTTGCCTTCTTAATGTGATAATCTTAAAGTAATTTTGGAAACAATAACAGTTGGCATTACATCATTGTTACCAGAACCATTTCCTTGAATAACAGAAACAATTATATTACTAGATATGTCTCGTATTGTGTTTGGGACATGATGCAAGAAATTAACTTCCGTCAACTCACCTTGCCGACAGTTAAGTCCAGTCCATCCAGGCGGGCATGTACATTTGTACCCGCCATCTTTGTTTACACAGCGTCCATTGGTGCACGGGTTCCCGATACACTCGTTGATATCTGTGTGGTATAAAGACAACAGTATCTTAAACAACTGCTTACTAAACTGTAGCTCTGAAATATCAAAACCTGATGAAACAAGGATCAAGGAATCAAAGATCTCATAGAATATTTTGATTGTGTACGCGACAGTGCTTGAGTACGGACATGTGTTACTCGTCGGGTGCAGTAAGGAGCAAGAACTGGCCATTGAGAGGGTCCAGCGCCGGGCCTTGCGCATCATTTCCTTGGGAGGAAGACGCAGCGTGCCTGACCTGCCCACACTGAAGTCGAGAAGGAAAGAGACAGCAGTCCACCTGTTCCAACGCATGCTGCGGGAGGATCACCCTCTACATGACTTGGTGCCACCTACAAGGTCAGGTGCCACGGGACTCACACTCAGAAACTCTGGCACAATCAGTCTAAAGCCCGGACTAAGAGACTTAGCAACTCTTTCCTGCACTGTGCAGTTCGTCTCTATAACAGCTCGGAATGTAGGCAGATTTGCCTATGTCCAAGGCGCCAGTATTTAGCCAATCAGATCGTCCGCTCGGCTATGACGTCATTTTACCGCCAGAGCCTGGCTCACTCGATTTCCACTGAATTTTCTTCTTCTGTCCCCTATAATTCACTGGTATAGCCCAGTTCAGAGGTCAAAAATACGTCATAGCTCTAATAGAAGCTTCTACAACACAGGGACAAGTCTGCACGTGTGTTTTTCGTCCAAGAAACCTCACCGAATTAGCTCTTTCGGGCGGCAATGTCGGGCGAAACTTCAGGTAAGACTTCCATTTACACATTTTCTTGGTCATTTTGCTGGTCTAACTGCAATTTTTTCTGGAAGTTTAGGTGATTCAAATCAGTTTTTGGGGCTTGTTTACGTGGCCAACATTCGCCAGCGCCATTTTGTTTGGTACAGCGATGTCTTGAAAAAAATGTTCACGGCTTTGAAGTTAGGACGTTTCCTGCCTCGAGTCGCTTGGCCGATATGTATTTGTATGGAAATTGGGTCGATGGTGCGCCGGTTCCGTCGGGGAAAAATCCTTCTAGTTGCAATACGCAATGTTTTTAAGAAAAATGAATAGTTTTCCTGAATTCTATAGAGCCTCTGCCATCTTTCTGCATTGGTTTCAGCCATTAATATTTCTGTAGAAAAATTGTTCATGTTTTTGAAGTGAGCGATGTCACTGTTTTCAACTGTTTTTCCGGGGGTGGGAGGGGGGCTCGAAACTGCGCGTGTCCACTGGAAAATAGATTCTCGTGTTTTGAATACGCCGTAGTTCGAAGATTGACGCGGAGTTGAATGTCTTGAATATTTATAACTTAATTGTGCATTCGAAGAAAAATTCAGGATGATGAAATTGCAAATTTTACCGTTATTTTTACATTTTTGGAAACAACCAATCTGTTAAATTTATATGATCATCAGATGGGTTATTGGGTGAATTAAAACTTAACGTTACATCCTGAATTTAAAATGTACATATCCAGATGTTCCTATATTAATAACTTGATATTGATATCATATCTATATTGTATCACCCCACTGCCACCAATAGGTGTCATTTTTATCAGTTCAGTTCAGTTTAAGCTAGGGCATGCATATTCATAGCCCTTGCAAACAAAGATGCACTTTTGTTTGATTTGCAATTTCCTGCATATTGTGGTTGGGTTTGACTGTATTCTTTCATGTTGTTTTTTTCTGGGGTCTTTAACCAAGTCAACAAGTACACTGATAATCTGGTTTTGTAATGATTGGTAGATTTTTTCTTGGTACATGTATATTAATATAACCTACATTTAGGCTACAATTCAATACTGGCGTTTATTTTACCTGTTTCTTGTATTTGTAGATGAAGAGCTGGAGGATGACCACACAGAGTTGTTGAGAGGAAAGTGTCGTCTATGTGGACACGATGTCGGTGGCAGAAAATATTCATGTTTGACCCCTGCTTTCTTCAAGTGATGTTAACTTCTACAATGCTTGTCAGTTGTCAACCTTGATGTTTCAAAGTTTTCATACAAAATATATTCTGAACGTAACATACAACATTTGTAGTTACATCTGTTGTCAGGTTATCAAGCAAGCTTATGTGCTCAGCTGGTTGTAAATATAGTTGAATTCTGTGTCAACGCAACCAGGTTGAACTCTATGCAACAAGCATGTTGATAGAATTTTCAAGAAACTACTGTTGTCATGTAAATACATGTATGTATATATGGATAAAACACATGGAGTACTGTATTGATAATGTGGTATGTTATGTATGTTTCATTTTAAATAGTACACTTTATTCACAAGTGACGTAAAATTCTACCGTGTCAACTTTGATGTTTCAATATTTATTATTTAGGTTGTTACAACATACAATCTTTGTCATATGTAATGTAAATGACAGCTTTGTGCGAAGACTTGCAAGACAGCAAGTTAGCATATTGACTTTTCTTCTTACTACTCTCATATGGATGTATATATGTATGTTTGTTCTGTGTATATATATATACTGTATATATAAGAACAACAGACTTGAAGCAATTTATTGAAAGACCATGTTCTGTACCGGTATATGAATATATTTTCCTTCCATGCAGATTTTTTATTTGTCTGGGTGCTAGCTGGTCTCCCTTTTCCTCTGCCTTTCCTTGGCTGCGTGGGGGCAGGCCCTGATGTTCTTGCTAATTTTTCAGTCAGGGGACACTCCATCGGTGAATATGAATGACCGTAGCTGGTTTGGTACATGCACCCCCAAAGGCAAAGTTTTTTGGGGGGGAGGGGGGTGTTTGGTAGAGGGAGCAGTGCCATCTTGTTGGATGCTGTTATAGTGTCTGATGATTCGATGTTACTACTGGCCGGTGAGCGAAGTGTTCCAGCTTTGTACATCTCCTGTAGGGCCCTGGTCCCAAACACTGTCCTCCCGCACATGGGCTCCTTTAGGACCAGGTGAATGTCACACCCAGTTAAGTTAGAATGTGAAACTCCAGTGCCTTATTAGAAACCCATATTAAACAAGGTTACGACCTGTGAGGCAGAAATGAATGGCCGAAGAGTGTTTTACAACTGATACAACACAACCTGGTTATGGTTGTAAAGACGAATACATTTTGTACTTCACCTTACCACTTTTTATGGTAAGGTGCCCCTGGCCAAAACCACAGTACATCGGAACTCTTTTAGTGTTAGGACTATCAACAAGTGGAATTCCTTGCCACATAGTGTTGTAAAGGCTGAGACTGTGAATGCCTTCAAAACAAGGTTGGATGTGTGCTGGGAGTGGAGAAAGTACAGGGAGGGTGGCACAACTGGCAACGCCTTAGCCAAGGTAAGATAGCCCGTAAGCACGCGCCGGCCATGACAAACGTACGATCAAAACAATGTCGCTAAAATATGCAGAGAAGGGTATTGGGCGTCTCATTGTATAATTTACTACGAATGTGAACTTTATTGTCTACCAAAATAAACCACTTACAGCATTTAGAAGCCCTTTCTTCCTCTTGTATAAATTTGCGACTGTCGCCGCTTGTCAGAATCCTCCAGACAAAGCAGTTAACATACGTCCGAACAGACCGTGAAAATCTGTCGAAAAATTACTTTTACGTTATCATACAGTTTCGATAAAAGTTGTAGGCTATGAACTGGAAACGTTCCAATTCACGACAACGGTTAGAAATCCGTCGTCCTGTCGGTATACGCGGTAAACCTGGCAAATTTGCGAGAATCGTCCGCAGCCGCTCCTGTCTGTCCGCCATCTTGGATTTGGGGTCAAATTCTCGGGTCAAGAGAAATGCGCCTGCGCAGTACCTCTGACTGCGTGACTAATGACATAGGCAAATCTGCCTACATTCCGAGCTGTATAATAAGACAATAAATCAGTAACACCATCAGCACGCATGTTAAACCGTACTCGTACTCGGTAATTGTATTCTATGTATAGTTTTTTACTGTGTTATTGTTTTGTAAATGTTTTAATGCGAGTTAAATTATGTTACGTCAGTGTACAGTCATTGCTTGTAATGATCGAGTTTGTAATAAGGACGTAATTCGGGTCATCCCGCGAGTTCCTTACTGAATAAAGATTTGATGATTTGATTTGATGATTTGATGATTTTTTGTCTAAATGTCTTGTTTTGTTGTTACTAGTTTCTCGCTAGTTACTCCCGAGCAGTTATGCAAATTAGGTACAAATCTTTATCATCTATGTATGGTGAATTAACTTATTTCACAAGTATGGTATCCCTTCAACTTTAAGGGCATAACAAAACCTAGCAAAAAAGGATATTCCTCATATGTTACACTGCTTTTGTCATGTGCATAAAAGTACTCCTAAAGTAATTCAGTGCATCTATTACCTCATCGTTTGTGCTTTTCTGTAATGGTCACTAATATATGCCAGTATTTTTCTTAGTTGGCACATTTGAAAATACCTCACCTTCCTGACAATTTAGTCCAGTCCATCCAGGCGAGCAGGCACATTTGTACCCGCCATCTTTGTTCACACAGCGTCCATGCTCACAAGGGTTCCTGATGCACTCGTCAATATCTGTGTGGTATTAAAAATGTTACTTAAATATTGTGCACCCCACTGCAGCTTTGAAAATATCAAAAGCTGTTAACAAGAAGAATGAAAAAATCATAACAACAACAACAAAAAAACAGCCAACCTAGCTGGCAGTTTTGCCCTGTCCATGCAGGTGAGCAGGTGCAGTTGTATCCACCATCTTCGCTTACACAAGTTCCATGTTGGCATGGTTTCCAGGCACACTCATTCAAGTCTGTGTCAAAACAGAAATTTCGAAAGCGATTGACACAGTTTAATACCTCCTTGAAAAAATGGAGGTATTGTTTTCGGTCTGTCTGTTTATGTGTCTGTGTGTGTGTTGGTGTGTGTCTGTTTCCACATATTTGTGTTCAACATAACTTAATAAAGCCCGGATGGATTTTGATGATATTTGGCATGTGTGTAGTTTTTGGGAAGGTAAAGGTCAAGCTTTGGTAACCTTAGACAGCTATGTACGCAAGTAGATGCATATTATGCAAATGAGGACTTGATTTGCTTAATTAACAAAAAAATTCTATAATAGAAACATGATATGAATTTCGAAGGCCCTGAAAATGGACAATTTTCCACCGATAAAAATTTTCTTCAAGTTTTACATATGGTATCCACTCCATTTTGCTGGGAAAGCAGCCCAGTGCCTCCTTAGCAACGGCCCTAGCAACGGTTTTCCCCACACAAGGCCTGTGGGAATAGAACTTTTAGATACTCATATCTCGAGATAGGATTGATGGATTTTTCTGATTAAAAGCTCAGAATGTAGGGAATGATACCGCAAATAAAGATGAATGCATGAAGCAGGCTCAAGTATGTAATCTGAATATATGACAGATTTTGAAAAGTAAACATTACATTTTTTAACCAATTTTTACTAAAAAAATTGAAATTTAAAGGCTCATAACTTCTCATACCAATGACATATCGGAACAAAAGTAACATTTTTGTAATCCTTGGTTCCTATTCTATCGGTCCAACAAGTTACATCGCAAAATATCCATATTTGATTATTTACCACCCCTCTTTGCATTATAAGTGCAAAATAACATAGTTCATATGGGGTCAAAGTTCAAGGTCAGAGAGCAAGGTCAAAGCTACCAATATGCAACGGCTATCATATCAAAATATATTCCACAGACACCCTACTTTTCAAAAACCATAGTGAGAATTTGCCACCTCAGGTGGTGCCAATATCTCCTCTGGCCCATGGACTAAAAGCCCGGAAGGTCGGCTGCAGTACCAAAAAGCGCCCTTGGAGCAAAGTCTGCACCGGCAAAAACGCCCCTTCAGTTCTAACGCAAGCTGCTAGAGACACCAAATTTACGTCACTTCTTTCTTACTCTTACAGCTTTCTGCCACATAAAAATCATGACTGTAGCATGTTTAGAACAGGAGATACAAAGCCCGGAAGGTCAACTGCAGTACCAAAAAGCGCCCCTAGGGGGCGCCAAAGGTCAAATCATGTGGCACGCGTACTTTTTCAAAAGAGTAATTGCTCATGAGTGTTTGTACCAAGTTTGGTGCTTGTATCACAATTTGAAAGATTCCTCCAAAATTTGATGTTATCTGCTCCACTATAATGTTAAATGATGTGAACGCCACTAAGCATAAATTGAGTAAATGTTGAATTCATTTTGCATAATCAATGATAACAAGTTAAAATTGAATTCTGAAAGGATGGGATATATGTAATCTAAGTAGAGTAGACCATTAATCAAAATAGGTTATGCAAATTACAACATTATTTTCATGATGATTTTGACCCCCCAAAATATACAATAGGTCTTAATATTTAATGTAGGTCTCCGAAGTCACAGATCCCATACAGACAAGGATCCCTCACGCACTCACTCATTTCTGTGCTCGAAGAATCGATATAAAACTTCTATTATCTCTGGAATTGGATACGAGTTGGCGTGTAATAAAATTAGTCCGTTTAGAATGTAAGGTTGTATAAGCCATATGCCCGTGTCAATACTACTTACATGTGGTTGAGAGAAATGCAGTGGTCACGAAAGCCTCGGTATTCAGACTGGCGTTAAGTGGTGATTCTGTAAAACCCAGTCCTGATAGAGGAGAAGCTGGACTTGTCGAGATGTTTTCCATTAAGTCTGAATTGTGCGACACCTACAAACAGATGAATAGCCTTGAAGATCTGCAGCCGTCTTTGCATAATTAATTCTTAATTGACTGAAACCTTGACGATCCTCATGCAGTGACATATACAGATTCTGGAGAATTTCTTTTGGGACAATTATGTGGTCATTTTTTAAAAGTTAGCCGGTCATATGCTGGTCCTAAAGATACAAGCTGTAGCAACGGCAAACATAAACAAGAATTCGGAGACCTCATATCTCCATGAAATAGGGTTTCCTCAACACAAATAACATATATTTGATGTGAAAGTCCAATCCTTTGGCAATGTTTCATTTCAACATGTTATCATAAATTATGCAAATGACCTGTACATTAACACAATATATGCATTGTGTTGTAAATTTTGAACTAACTTACACATGTTACAAGTATGAAATTCCCATCATTCACCACTAAGGAATCACAGAATTTTCACATTAATTATGCAAATGAGGTCCATATTTGCATAATTGGTATCTGTTGATATTTTACCTGCGATAGATTATACACATTACATGTATTAAAGTCCTATAATGTAAAACACAGGAATTACAGAATTTTCTCATTAATTATGCAAATGAAGTCCTCATTTGCATAATTTGCATCTAATTATGTACATCTCTGTGTAAGACACCTACATACCAAAAATCATGATAATACGTTGTTCCTTTCTGGACTTATCTGTTCTTAAAGATTTCTCCAAAACCCACCCTGCAGTTCCAGCACAAGCTGCTAGGGGGACAAAACCCACGCCACTTATTCCTGACAGGAAAAGCTTTTTGCCACAAAAAAATCAAGACCATAGCATGTTCAGAACAAAAGATACAAAAACCGGAAGTTCTGCTGCAGTACCAAGGTCAGCCACCAGGAGGCCCAGATTTGACCTTGACCTTTGTCTTCATAAGACGTACCTACATACCAAATATCATCACCATCCATAAAGGCGTTCTTAAGTTATGCTCACCAGTAGTTGGCGGAAACACACACACACAGACACACAGACACACACACAGACACACAGACAGACAGACCCAAAACAATATCTCCATTTTTCATGGAGATAACAACAACAACAACAACAAAACTTTATGAAGTTGAGCAACAACCATGCGGTTAGGGTTGTTGACCTTGATACTTGCAGATTTCAATCCCTATCAGGTCACTATGTTGTTCCCTTGGCAAAAGCACTTGGCATTTATCCAATCCTCAACATGTGAAAACAAGTACTAGCTTTGGCTCGGTACATCCCATCAAATATGGAGGTCATCAGTTTGAGGAGTCACATAGTCGTACTTAATGCAACATCGGCGGTTTGATTTGTTCTTAGATCAAAACATAACTAACATGAAAAGTACATAACTTAGCATATATTTAGTTTCTTAGAGTAAATATACAGACAAATTCAATGACCTTGCTTCAAGATAACTTTTAAATGCACGACAACCAAGGTACAGAAGTAATGCGTGATATAAGTTAAGTTGATTTACATGCAAAAACAAAGCGAACATTTGCCCTACCTTCGTTTCAGGCACAAGATATGTTGCCGGAATGGTAGCGGCAAGAACTGACGCAATCACCAGGAGTCCACAGCACAGTGCAGGTAACAGAACTCTAGATGTTATCTTATTCCACATATCGATGATACGCTCTAAGATATAATACAAAAATCACATTATGCGTACAAAAACAACTAGAAATTCAAAATTATAGAAAGACATTTTGATATTCACATAACGATTTGTTTTTTAATTTGATTAAGCGCTTTTTAACGCAAAACAATGAAAGTCACTGAGTTATGATAAGAAAGTCAAAGAGGTCAAAGTCCCACCCACCAAACTCAAAGGAATATAATGATGACTTTTAGACCACTAAGACTGCAATAAAAGATGTCAGATCTCATAAAAGTATTGATACATTAAAACTACCAGTACAGGAGTCAATGTATGGGAAACATCTTGTATATTTTTTTTTTCGGTTCGACCCATCTAGTGTGAAAAGAATAACTTTATTTGTGTTTTTATGCCCAGATTCTGGCGGCACATTTTAGCCTTGGTGCCATCGTTTTAGTATACGGGGATCCCATACTCGTTCCCTCAGATTTTTTTGGGCTAGCGAGTATAAAGAGCCACGTAGCAAATCGGATAGCACCAAGGTCGTCACGTACATAACAAGGCGCGAAGACCACTTGAAGGTTACCGGGTACATGGATAAGACTAAAACCGCCTATTTCTATGTCGGTACTTGCTCGCTGCTCATTACACTTCTTTAAGTGCTACACAGCTTCTCATGGCCAGTTTTATGAAACACATTCTTAACCATCAAACCACCGTGGGTTTTTTGCGACGAATCTTATCGTATGGGGTCAAAACTGACCCCATTTTTTGGCATAAATACAGTTTTTTGTGTGACTCTTTTTTTGTGATTTATATGTATGTATAGTTGTATTGATCCACGAGGGACAGTTTAACATAATTACGTGTGAATAATTTCTGCTCATTATCAATTTAATTTGTTTTAAGAAGATGCATACAGGCAGCCATGTTGATGACCTTTGACACCAATTTTATAGGCAACATGGTCAAGGGTTACACTTATTGAGTTTCCTGATTCAACATTGAGGTCATTCAAAGGATAGCATAAAATTCAAACAAAAATATCATCTGGGAGAAATTTTGGGGGCAACAAAAGACTCATGTGTTTAGAAATGCATTACATTTCCCTGGTGTTAGTTTTGACCCCACCGGACCATGCATAAACTTTCTAGGATAACTCAATCAATAATGAGCCAATCTCAGTAAATACGTATGAGACGTTATAAGACATAAATACAAACAAACTCAGAAGAGGAATATTGTTTTCGACAAGAAATGTCGAAATGGCACATATTTATATGCGCCTGGGGTCAATTTTGACCCCTTACGGTGGTTTGAGGGTTGAAGTAACTTCATACCAAATGGTTGTATTCAAACATCGCCTAGTGTTAAGAGCACTTCAGCAGAAATATCGTAATTTCCGGGTGAAAGGACTTTAACGGCCCTACTTGTGTGACAGAAATAGTCGGGACCGTAGGTGGTCTTGGCTTATATTATATCATAATGTATCTGAACTTACGTCTTATTGTGTAATCACTGCTCACTCCCTCGGACACATCCTCTGGTTTGTCGTAGTCGTGGGAACAAGACTCCTCATTGTGCCCTGTACTTCCTTCCTCGGGCTCTTTGTTCCCGTCCACATCCTCTGGCTTGTCGTGTGCGTGGTAGTGGGAAGAATGCTCCTCACCGTTCCCAGGGCTTCCTTCCTCAGGCTCTTTGTACTCTTCCACATCCTCTGGTTTGTCGTAGTCGTGGGAGCAAGACCCCTCATTGTGTCCCGTACTTTCTTCCTCTGGCTCTTTGTGCCCATCCACATCCACATCCTCTGGTTTGTCGTATACGTAGTAGTGGGAAGAAGGCTCCTCACCGTTCCCAGTGCTTCCTTCTTCAGGCTCTTTGTACCCTTTCGCATCCTTTGGTTTGTCGTAAACATAGTAGTGAGAAAAAGACTCGTCTTTCCCCGTACTTCCTTCCTCATGCTCTAGCTCTTTTGACCCGTCCACATCCTCTGGTTTGTCATATACGTAGCAGTGGGAAGCTGACTCGTTTTTCGCAGTGCTTCCATCCTCAGGCTCTTTGTACCCGTCCACATCCTCTGGTTTCTCGTATACGTAGTAGTGGGAAGAAGACTCCTCCTGCCCAGTACTTACTTCTTCAGGCT